>OY856409.1:990705055-991905055 GCA_963693085.1 Alisma plantago-aquatica | reverse complement strand
TTCAAATAAAACCACGTATCTAGGGCTAAATTTTCCTTTCTTCTTCACAATGGCTCGAGTTGGTCGAATCCTCAGGATAACATGGTCACCTACCAAGAACTGAGTATCAGTCATGTGGGCATCAACATAAGACTTCTGACAATCATGTGCCCTTTTTAGACTTTGCTTGATTAGGTTGACATTATTAAAATAAAGTTGTAATTATTCAGATTTCTGAATCCGTCTTTTGCCTACTTCATCCCATTAGAGTGGAGTCCTATACGGTCTTCCATACAAAGCTTCACAGAGAGGCATGCCCATATTGAACTGGTAACTATTTTTGTAGGAAAACTCAATAAGAGGAAGGTAGTGGTACCATGTACCCAATCAAGGATGCATGATCTCAACAAGTCTTCTAGAACTTGGATTGTCCTCTCAGACTGTCCATCAGTTTGTGGGTGATATGCAGTACTAAATTTCAGTTGAGTTCCTAGTTCTTCTTGCTCTTGTCACCACAAGTGAGAAGTGAATTTTGCATTACAATCTGACACAATAGATACAAGAAATCCATCCAACTTGACTATCTCTCAAATGTACAACTCTAGTAACTCTAGGACTTTGGTTGTTTTCGTGATAGGAATAAAATTGGCTAATTTAGTCAGATGATAGACTACAACCCAAATGGTGTCACTCCCTTTCCTGGTCCTGGGTAGACATGCCTCAAAATCCTTGGTGTTGTTTTCCCATTTCCACTCGGGGATAGGTAGGAGTTGTAGAAGATCTCCTGGATGTTGATGTTAGCCTTGATCTAATGGCAGTTCAAACACATAGAGATGAAAGCAGCGATATCTATTTTCATGTTCCTCCACCAAAAATGCCTTTTGCGGATCCTTGTACATTTAGTCAATTTAGGATGCATTGTATATTTTGATCCATGAGCTTCTCGTAACTCCCTTTCTATCAAATTTGAATCCTCTGGGACCCATATGCGTCGTTTGTGTCAGATTCCACCATCCATACTAACTACAGATGTGTCTGGAGTTTTTCTAGCAATTTATTAATTTCATCAAGACTCTTGCTATTCTTCTGAGCTGACATGATCTTAGACTGGAGGCCTAGTTTTACATGGATGTTGTCCAATCTTAGAATAGTGACCATACGCCTCAGGGTTCAAGGTGACATGACTTCCATGTTCTTCCATTCAATGGTAAAAATAGCAGCACATTTATCCTGCTTCCTCCTGAGCACATCAACCACTACATTTGCCTTACTAGGGTGGTAGGAAATAGTGAAGTCATAGTCTGTGAGATACTCAAGCCATCACCTCTATCTGAGATTGAGATCCTTTTGTGTCAGGAGGTCTATGAGGATGTCTAAGGTGGCACCATACAAGTAGTGTTGCCATATCTTCACAACATATATGATGGCGGCAAACTAAAGGTTGTCGGTTGGGTAGTTAACCTCATTTGGCTTCAATTGTTGAGAGCATGAGCAACTACCTTTCTTTCTGGAATGAGGAAACAACCCAGACCAAATCTTAATGCATCGGTGAAGATAACAAATCCATCATTTCCCGAGGGAAGGGTCAAGACATGTTCCCTTCTTGGATTTCTGGTATAGCACAAGTGAGATAGGGGCTAGGAAGGGGGAGAAAGGAGGCGAGCCTAACCTTATTTGATGAAGAACAGATGACCTGAAATGATAACTACCTTGGTAGTCAATGATTCTGACTGGAGCATCAACAATAAGAGAGCAGTAGGTTTTGTTCTGATTGAGATCCAATAGCTATTGCGTACCAAACAAAGGGGCTATAGGAAAGTCACAGGTGAAGCCTATGATATGAGGATTTAGTCTGATTCTGTTAGTGAGAACTGCGTATTGCAAAAGTGGAAGAGGGTGGATTGATTTTCAAGGACCTCAACTTTGTCTTTAGCTCTTGAAAACTAGAATCACATTCTTTCGACCAGACAAACTGCTCTCCTTTCCTGATGAGTTTTGTGAGGGGCAAGGCTATCTTGCTAAAGTTATGAATGAAATGTCGATAATAAAAAACAAGACCCAAAAAACTTCAAATTTAAAAACATTTTTGGGGGCTTTCCACTTGAGAACAGCCAAGACTTTGGCGGGGTCAACAAAAGTTTTCCCACCAAAATTTATTTGACATTTGAACAAATTAGGATGTCATCAATGAAGACCACTACAAACTCATTGAGGAAAGGTTGGAAGACACTATTTGTGAAGTTCATAAACACTCTAGGGGCATTAGTCAACCGAAATACATGACCAAGAATTCGTCATGCCCATACCTAGTTCAAAAGGCAGTTTAGGGATGTCTTCATCCTTAACCTTGAGTTGGTGGTAACCAGAATGAAGATTGATTTTTGAAAAGACACAGGCAGAACAAAGTAGATCAAAGAGTTCGTCATTTCTGGGAATCAGATACTTATTTTTCACAGTAGCTTGATTAATCATACGGTAGTCAATGCACATGCAAAGGGATCCATCCTTTTTCTTGACAAATAGAATGGGTGCTCCCTAAGGAGAGGTATTATGGAGAATGAAACCCTTGTCAAGCAATTCTTAAAACTACTTTTTTAGTTTAGCAGGAGCCATCTGATAGGGTGCTTGAGAAATAGGTGTTGTACCAGGTGTCAAATCAATGGAGAATTCAAAGTTACGATCAGGTGGTAACCCATGGAGATCCTCAGGAAACACACTCATGTACTCACACACTATATTAATGTTTTCTAGGGCACTCATATCAGGATTGACTATAGTTATAGTTTCTAGGTATGCTTTGCACCCTTTGGATATTAGGTTTTGAGCTTTTATAAGAGAAATGATGATATTTGAGTTTTGATCTTGTCTTCCAAGAATTACAAGACACAGAGGTCGGGCTTGAAAATAATGACTTTCTTGGCACAATAACCGATCATAGCATGGTTTTTATGGATCCAATCCATCCCCAAAAAGTGGTCAAAGTCTTCCATGTCTAAGATTATGAAGTCTGACTCGAGATTACAACCAACATAAGATAGAGGGACTTTTTTGACAATATAGTAGGAGACTTTCTTTTTCCAACTTGGGGTAGTTACATCAAGAATGTACCCTAAGTCCCTTATTTGATGATTGAGCATAGAGGCCATACTCTTAGACATGAAGGTGTTTGTTGACCTAGAGTCAAATAGAGTAACAAAAGAATGGTCATAGATTTGCATCATACCTAAGTATACATATATTTTTTGTCAGGAGTTTGTACAAGGCAATCATGATACAATGTTTTAGACATAATTTCAAATTTAAATGGTACCTTCCATGAGTTTGTTTCCATTGGCATTCACTTCATCTGCGTTTATTGCAAAGACGCATGCATGTCGATGTTCACCCTGCTTGGCCCATGTTGGAGGAGGGTGATGACAGTTGTCTCTGAAGTGTCCCTCCTATTTGTAGAAGTGGTAGACTGGGGACGGGTACTTGCACTATCCAGAATGGAAGTTACCTCAATTGCTACAACTAGGAACATTGGGATTTTGAGTTTGTCCTCTGTTTTGGCCAGGATTCTATTATGTACAATGTCATGATTGTAGTTATGGTTTTGGCCTTGATTGTAGTTTTGAGTGGGAGGATTTCTGTGATTCTTCTGTCAAGTTCTATTCTTATTGCCACCATTATGGGGTTTTCCCTTCTCTTCGGGTTTTGGGGGTACAGACTTAGTCAGACCTAGGTAGGCAAGGGTGGGTAGTGCCTTCTATTTTTCCATCCCAAGGGTTATTTCCATGGACAAGGCATGGCCATAGGCATCTTGAAATTTTGCAGGTTTGGATGAGGACATAAATTTTTTTAGGGTAAGGAAGAGCCCATCGATGTAGTGGTCAAGTTTCTGCTCTTCAGTGAGGTTGGTGACATGTCTCTCTAAGAGACGAAACTGCCAATTGTACTCAGCCACTGTGTTGGTTCCTTGGGCAAGGGTGAGGAATTGTTTTTGTTTCTCTTTTCTCTCAGAGGTGGGCTGGAAACAATTGGTGAAAATAGGTCTGAAGGCTTCCCAGATTATAGGGATGACCTGCTGTGATCGGACATAATTCTCCCACCACGACTTGGCTTCCCCTTTCAGCTGGTAGGTGGAAAAATCAACTTTTTCTTGTTTAGGGCACCTTATAACCCTAAAGGTGCTCTCCATGGATACTAAACAAGCATCATTCTTATCTAGGACATCATCTTTATCTTCCATATAGAAGGCTTTAGGGCTAAGTTTTAGGAAATCTTTCATGGTTATGGGTTCTGGTTGATGGTTGGGCACTAAGGATGTTGTTTGGACTGCAAGGTTGTGAAGTGCATCCATAATGGCTTTCTATTTCATTTCCCACTGCCCCATATCGGTGGTCTTATTGGAAAAACTGACATCCTCATCATCATTCATGTGAGGCTTCTTTCCCTTGTCTTTAGTACGAGAGGTTCGTTCACCATCCCTATTGTTCCTAGTTTTTGGAGTCATCTGCAAGTATTCAACTGATATAAGTTTCCTCATTTATATTTTTCAAAGCAAGGGTATGATAGATCATGGCAATATTGCCACAACTTTCCTCAAAATATTTTCAAATTTTAGTTATTCCCATCCTTAGACTAACCAAAATAGAGAGAGTATATAGATTAAGTCATGACACCTTAATGAGAACAAGAAGATGAGAAGTCATACCACTTCCTTCTAATAGGTGGCTTGGGTAATCCTTAAAGAAGAGATGAGGTGCTAGAAGACTCTCTGAGGTTATAAGAAATCCTTCCATTCATTTATAGATTCACTAAGTCCAGGTGGGGCAGGATGAACCTCAACCACTGTGAAAACGGATAGGAGGAATTATGCTAGAACCCCCTTTGTGCTCTTTCTAAACACCTCAGTTTCACCATAGTGAATTTTAGGGCTTCCTTGGTTTAGTGATTAAGAATATCATTTCATTAATGCATATGAAGTGTGTTATGGCTCTGATACCAACTATCACGGAACTATTCTTACCCTAATCCCAATCCCACTATCCAAATGGGCAGTGTCAAATGGATTAGAGTGCCCGTGTAACATCCCTGACCTGGGTTATGTGTTAACCCTAGATGATTTGCCTAATAAGGTTGAGTAGATGCTTAATCTTATCTTGTGAAAAGTAATTAGGACTCAAGAGGAACTTATATTTCAATTTTAGTCCTTTTTGAAAAATGTTGAAGTAATGTTTTACTTGATTTGGACTAAAGTGCAAATTACCCAAGTTGAGAGGTTAAATTGCAAATGTTACATGATAAGATGTTACTCATGTGTTTAAGCATCGTGAGAATGAATATGATGTAGAGGTATGGCTTGTGGTAGCCTGAGTACCAAGAAAGAGCTGATAAAGCAATATTTGTGCATTAAAACCTAGTTTTGGTGTAATGTGCAATTTACCCAAAATATAGGGTTCAATATGCAAATTACCAATTCAATAAGGTCCCTAATGTATCTTGGCATCATGTTGAGGAAAGAAAATGAGAGGGGCGCCTCATTTGAATTAAGTTGGAGGAGAGAGAATCTTGATATTAAAATAATCAAGATTTAAGCATAAATGGAACTTTAATTCTTTTTAATGCAAAAAGAAATATATTAATTGAAGAGACTTTCAACCAAAAGTTGAGGGATGATTTTTTAAAGGGTTTGGATGAGCTTGTGCCTTGTAAAGGCACGAAAATATCCAAGGGAGTGGATAACTCACTCACAATTTTATAAGAAAAAGAAATATCCACTCACATATGGATATTATTATAAAATGATTTAAGGTGCTTAATTTTATTTTCTTTAAATCATGGATAATTGAGGGGAATATGAGACAAACAAGATATCCTCGGATCCAAGGAGTTGAGGGGGAAGAGGCGGCACTATTTTTGGGATTAAATGAAATTTTATAAGGCATTTTCTCTCTCCTTGAATTTCTTATAAAAAGACCTTTTACAAGCCAAACCAAGGGCTTTTTCATTTCCATTTCTTTCCCCTTTCTTGGAAAACGACCAAGGATCTTTGGAGGATCAGGAGGACGACCCCCAACCTGTTGGTAAGCTTATTGACCTTCATTCACCTTGATTCCATGGTGGAAATCGAAAATCAATGCATGAATTCTTCATATCTCGATCCCCTCTTCAATTCTAACCATTCCTTTTCACTCAAAGCTTGAGGACGACCCTTGTAGTAGTGAAAGGAGTTGCATCCACCATTTTTGATGTGATCTTGGAGCTTTGGAGCTCAATTGGATGCGGGTTTTATAACTTGAACCCTTAACTTTGTTATTGCCATCAATTCCTTATCAAATAATGATCTTTTCTTCATTCATGATAATTGATTTGGTTGATTGGTGCAATCACCATGGAAATCACAAAAGGTTTCATGAGTTTAGAGCTTGATGATGATGACATCATCATAAGCATAAACCTCACCAAATATCCAAGGCAAACAGTTTCAACACATATGCTCAATCAGTTTCACAAACTGTTTGGGAGGAAACGGTTTCAAACTGTTTGAGAGTAAACAGTTTCATCAAACCGTTTGAGGGCAAATGGTTTCAAACCGTTTGGGGGTGTTGACCATGGTAGACCATTTGGAGAATTGTTGATAATGTTGATGGTTAATGACCCATTAAATATAATTGACTAGTTTCAATTGGTTCACTAAATAAAGGACCATCAATCACCAAACCCTAATCGGGTTAAGTGCTGATTTCTTATGTGATTGAGTTAGAACTTTGGGTTGATTGACCCAAACGGTTTCAAAACCATTTGGGAATCACCCAAACGGTCTCAAGACCATTTGGCGGTCAACCAAGACTGTTTGGAGGTCTAGGGTTGAGTATGGTTGGGTATTTGAAGATCCACTAAATTGAAGTGCAATCAATTGCTGATTTGATAATCAATCCAATGATCCAAACCCTAATTGGATGTCATGGGTTTTGATGATGAGATGGGAAAATGGTCTCAAGACCGTTTGGAGATCATCCAAATGATCGCAAGACCGTTTGGGGGTCATTCAAGACCGTTTGAGGTCAGGTCATATCATCTAATGATGATGTTTCACTGATTTCAATTGAATTGGTTCCACAATGTCAACCATTGATGATTCCTCAGTTTCAAAACCCTAAGCGATGGTTTGTTGATTATCAACCCTAGTTCAATTAGGTTCAAAACCCTAAATTGAAGGTTTAATTGAATGGTGATTCAGTAGTTTAATTGATGAATACTGTAGTGGTCCAATTGATAGTTGGTTCATGGATTGGAACCTTGAATCGATTAAGTGTTGAAGACCCTTTTTGGTCCATTCGGTTTTGAGAGGGTTTGGACCAAACGGTCTCAAGACCGTTTGAGTCCAAAAGGTCTCAAGACCATTTGGGACCAAACGGTCTCAAGACCATTTGGGACCAAACGGTCTCAAGACCATTTGAGACCAAACGGTCTCAAACCGTTTGGAGACTCAAGTTAATTCGGTTTCAAAATGTGTTGTCTAAACGGTTTCAAGAACCAATGTTGGTAAACAGTTTCAAACCGTTTGAACTTAATGGTTCAAGACCGTTTGAGGTCTAAGTGACCAAGACCATTTGAGGTCTAAGTGACTAAGACCTTTTGAGGTTCAAATTGGTTAAACCATTTGGACACCTAATATGATCAAAGGTCAATTAGCTACTTGATTATTAATGATGAAGATCAATGGTGATTATGAAGATTAACCCTAACTATGTGTACTTAGTTGAAGGGTTGACCTAGTTCAATCTTGGAGTAGCTAACATCCTAAATAGGATGAGAGAGAGAAAGAATGAGGGAGATGATTGCTTATATCATAAGCCCTAATTCTCTCATTATGAAACAATGAGTAATCATGGTTTGATCCATAATATGAGATCATGAAATCTTCATTGAAAAGATTGATGTACCTTGACCCTGATCTAGGGAAAGGCTATGTGAGACCCTAATTTAGGGCAAATCTCAGTGAAACCATAAACTAGGGTGATGATATAACCCTAACTTAGTGTAATAATGTAAGAAACCCTAATTTAATGGGAATTATACATCCTAACCCTAATTTGGGTATGAGGTAAGAGAAACCATACTTGGATGTGAATGGTAAACCTTAATCCCTAAAATGGGGTAGAGGTGCATGAAACCCTAATATAGGGTAGTGCTACTAATGCTATGTGAAGCCTTAACACTGGGTGATGTGTTGTGAGATCTTAATTTCACATAATACTAGGTGAAACCCTGATATAGAAGGATGCGTCCATATTATTGGCAATGGTTGTATAATTTAAGTGAGTGACTAATGACCAATACATTACATGATAAATGTGATGAACTGGTGCATAAAGTATTAGGATGGGAAATACCCTAATACAAGCTAAGTGGATGAACTCAAGTAAGATAAAGGTGTTGAGGGAAGTGATACATCAAGATATGATAGATATCACATCCAACACCTCAATACTGGTTTACCTTGATGTGTTATAAGTCCAATATAATTGGATGAATGACACATGAGATGCGTCATGTCAATTGTTACATTGAGATGTAATGCACCCTATTGAATGTAGGTTAACATGCCTTATGGAAAGGTTAATCCATACCTATAAACTATGATGTAATCATATTCTGGTAATGATGAGAGAGAAATTCATACATGTGTGTTGATACTTCATTTAATGAAGAATGATATGAATAAATAAGTATGATTGAATACTTATGTTATCCATATTGAGTCCTAGCTATTTAAAGAAATGAAACAAGACTTGATCATTAACAATATGATATTGAGAACCTATATGGTTATTCATATGAAACCCCAATACAGGGTAATGCTATGTGAAACCCTAATACATGGTAATGTTAGGAGAAACCCTAATACTGGGTAGTGCTATGTGAAATCCTAACACAGAGTAATCCTATGTGAAGCTCAAATACAGACTAATGGGTTATGAATTAATAAGATAACCCTTGTATTGCATGGTGTAGATATGTAATTATATCATGATTACTAATCATGAAGGTATGTTGAGATGATGAGCATAGCCAGGTATGGGCTATGATGTTCTGTATATTGAAAATGTTCTATAGGCCTTATAAGCCTTCATATGCTTTGTTGCTTAGTGAGAGGTAACCTAGAATTAATGAGTCATGTGTGCCATATGATGTTCTAATTATTAAGATTGATTATAAGCTTCATAAGCCATAATATGCCTTATTTCCTATTAAGGGTTAATAAGAGGTGATATGAGCTTTGTTAACTACGTGCAATGCTTTGTGTAGCAAGAATTATAATGTCCTTGGTCAGATGACCTGAAGGTATGAAGTTATCTAATAAGTGGTAACAAGTGTTCTATGATGAGATAAGGGTTCAATTACCCAGATTCTATAATCATGATGATGAACTTGTTAAGAAGGGGAAATGTACTTGTTGAGTTGAGGGATTAATATCCCAATACTTTGTGGAAAGAGTATGGCTACATGCCATGACTCCACAATGACAATGCTAGACATTAGATATATGATCTAAGCCTGAAGAGAGTTAATGATATGGAAATGATTCTATAGTGAATAAATGTTATACATGTTCTTCATATTCCTTAATGGATAAGTGAAATATTGCTCTATCAAGTTATAGCTTCTTATGCTTTTAATAAGAATAATGTTCTAATCTATTAGACATTGAATTAACTACTGTCAAACAAATATGATTCCTCTATTCATATTCATCTTCTTAAGCTGCAATAATAATGTTACTGGCGGAGATCAATTATATCTGTCGCTGGGGCAATTTACAATTGTCTCACCCCTGTGGGAACTACATTTTTTGGTGGTCACGGACGAGGAGACAGGAATCCTTCAGTAAGAGAAGGACAACAACAACAACAGCAGGGACAGCAGTGAAGTCTCAGTTGGAGACACTGGTTGTTATGCCTTGTATAGATGTAAATGGAGTCCTATGTGTCGTCTCTGTACTCTCAGGTCCTCAGAGTAGTAGTTAGTACTTTTGAGATTTTGGCTCAGTGCCTCGATATTTTACACTGCTTGTGTTTAGTTCAACAAGAGCAGTTGATGCTTGTAATTTTCAGGAAGAGATGATGCAAGTCATGTACCTTTAAATCAGGATGTAAATATGTTACTTTCGTTCTATGTAAGAAAGTTTTCATTTGATGGACCCCTTGGTAAAAAGGTTTTAATTTTTACTAATTTTCGGTAATTTGCTTCTTAGTGAATGCTTCCGCATTAGTTAATTATGTTTTTGTGAGTTGTATGCTACAATTAAGTGGTATCAGAGCTCTAGGTTTTCTGAGTCTATAGAGATATAGGACTAAGGTGTTGAGTCTGTGTTAGTGTCCTCCAGTATACCCTATAGTGACTTCTTCTTATGCAGAAGAAAGGGTAAAGTTTATAAATGACTGGGGAACACGAGGAACACATTGCTAAGGGCAATGATGTTGCACCAGGAGAGGGTGCAAGGGATCAGGCAAGAGAAGAACAAGTACTTTAGAATTCCCATCTTGACCTGATCAGGATAGAGAATCCTAAGTTTATGCTCTTGAAGGGTAGGTTAGGACAACAGTAATGCATATAGAAGACTGGATACTAGCATTACAACCTAGGTTTCTTGTCTTTAACGTGGAAACTTTGGGCTTTGAAATGGTTCCTGAATGACATAGTCATGTTGGAACAGTGGAAATGTGAGAAAGATTAATATATGGCGAGAAAGTAGACTCTACCATAAGTTTAGACAGGTAGTATATCTGTGATGGTAGTGCCCAAGGAGGGGCAATAAGCCGAGATTTAAGGTAAGATCTCTATAATTTTAGAGACATTTGCCTAGTTGTTTTGAAAAGCCAAAGTTTTTGGTGCCACCATGTGCAATGAATGCCTAATGCACCAGGGCAATAGCCACTAAGTGAAGGCAAAAGCAACAACAAGCAACTATGAGGTTCTATGCAATGAATCAATCTGATGGAATAGTCAAACCTCAGTTTGTGACAGGTCAAATGAAATAGATTCATTCTGATATTTCATTTCATGATTCTATGTGTTAAAAATAATAAAGTAGTTGTTTTGAGCTTCCTCTGACTAGTCCTAGAAGGACACAAGGAAGATGAGAACTTGCATTTCGCTAAGTATTTTTTAAAATGCTTTATAATCTCACTTGTTTGTGTAATGAAAGATGATATATAGAAGTGATGCCTGGAGAAAATCTAGGAAAGGAAAATCATGTGTGTATAATGATATGAAAAGTGATGAATATGATAGAAAATAAAATGCATACTACCTAATCTCAATACTTGTATACCCTGGCTAGCTATATGATTATTGTAGATAAGGCAAGTATGGAACTCTTAGATTGTTATCTTTCTGATTACTCTGATCAAGTATTCATTTTGAAACAATCTAGAGAGTATAATGAAATTAAATAGGAAGAGCTAAGTGAACTTTCCCAAATAAATTGCAACTTTCTTAGTGAATTTTCTCAAATAAATAAATTTCTCAGTGAGCTTTCTCAGTGAAATTGCTTAGTGAAACTTTCTCAGTGAAATTGCTTAGTGAAACCTTCTCAGTGAAATTGCTTAGTGAAACCTTCTCAGTGAAATTTCTTAGTGAAACCTTCTAAGTGAAATTGCTTAGTGAAACCTTCTCATTGAAATTGCTTAGTGAAACCTTCTCAGTGAAATTGCTCAGTGAAACTTTCTCAGTGAAATTGCTTAGTGAAACCTTCTCAGTGAAATTGCTTAGTGAAACCTTCTAAGTGAAATTTCTCAGTGAAACTTTCTCTGTGAAATTGCTTAGTGAAACCTTCTCAATGAAATTGCTTAGTGAAACTTTTCAGTGAAATTGCTTAGTGAAACCTTCTCAGTGAAATTGCTCAGTGAAACTTTCTCAGTGAAAATGCTTAGTGAAACCTTCTCAGTGAAATTGCTCAGTGAAACTTTCTCAGTGAAATTGCTTAGTGAAACCTTCTCAGTGAAATTGCTTAGTGAAACTTTCTCAGTGAAATTTCTTAGTTAAACCTTCTCAGTGAAATTGCTCAGTGAAACTTTCTCAGTGAAATTGCTTAGTGAAACCTTCTCAGTGAAATTGCTTAGTGAAACTTTCTCAGTGAAATTGCTGAGTGAAACCTTCTCAGTGAAATTGCTCAGTGAAACTTCCTCAGTGAAATTGCTTAGTGAAACCTTCTCAGTGAAATTGCTCAGTGAAACTTTCTCAGTGAAATTGCTTAGTGAAACCTTCTCAGTGAAATTGCTCAGTGAAACTTTCTCAGTGAAATTGCTTAGTGAAACCTTCTCAGTGAAATTTCTTAGTGAAACTTTCTCAGTGAAATTGCTTAGTGAAACCTTCTCAGTGAAATTGCTTAGTGAAACTTTCTTAGTGAAATTGCTTAGTGAAACCTTCTCAGTGAAATTGCTTAGTGAAACTTTCTCAATGAAATTGCTTAGTGAAACCTTCTCAGTGAAATTGCTTAGTGAAACTTTCTCAGTGAAATTGCTTAGTGAAACCTTCTCAGTGAAATTGCTTAGTGAAACTTTCTCAGTGAAATTTCTCAGTGAAACTTTCTTAGTGAATTTTCCCAAATAAATTTCTCAGTGAACTTTTCCAATTAAAGTGCTAAGTGAACTTTCCCAAACAAATAAAGGATTGTTGAGTGAATTGCCTCTGTTAGATAAATATGTTTCTCTTTTGGTAAATATTCTCGGGTAATGATAGAAGTATGTTCTTTTATGCTTCTTCCTTTCAATAATATGGACATCATATGTTAGGGGTTTATGCTCTGCATAAACATAAATATTGATAAGGTTAAATTAATGAAATGAGCTTTGTGTGGATTACAAATCCATGATATCTCCATGATATTAAGATATTATGTAGAAACTTGAGGGTATGCTAAATGAATAAATCTGTTCCTTCTTTTCCTGGGATTTCGGGGACGAAATCCATGTTAGGGGGTTTATAATTTGTAACATCCCTGACCTGGGTTTTGTGTTAACCCTAGATGATTTGCCTAATAAGGTTGAGTAGATGCTTAATCTTATCTTGTGAAAAGTAATTAGGACTCAAGAGGAACTTATATTTCAATTTTAGTCCTTTTTGAAAAATGTTGAAGTAATGTTTTACTTGATTTGGACTAAAGTGCAAATTACCCAAGTTGAGGGGTTAAATTCCAAATGTTACATGATAAGATGTTCCTCATGTGTTGAAGCATCATGGGAATGAATATGATGTAGAGGTATGGCTTGTGGTAGCCTGAGTACTAAGAAAGAGTCGATAAAGCAATGTTTGTGCATTAAAACCTAGTTTTGGTGTAATGTGCAATTTACCCAAAACCCAGGGTTCAATATGCAAATTACCAATTCAATAAGGTCCCTATGTATCTTGGCATCATTTTGAGGCAAGAAAATGAGAGGGGCACCTCATTTGAATTAAGTTGGAGGAGAGAGAATCTTGATATTAAAATAATCAAGATTTAAGCATAAATGGAACTTTAATTCTTTTTAATGCAAAAAGAAAAATATTAATTGAAGAGCCTTTCAACCAAAAGTTTAGGGATGATTTTTTAAAGGGTTTGGACGAGCTTATGCCTTGTGAAGGCACTAAAATATCCAATGGAGTGGATAACTCACTCACAATTTTATAAGAAAAAGAAATATCCACTCACATATGGGTATTATTATAAAATGATTTGAGGTGCTTAATTTGGTTTTCTTTAAATCATGGATAATTGAGGGTAATATGAGGCAAACAAGATAGCCTCGGATCCAAGGAGTTGAGGGGGAAGATGCGGCACTATTTTTGGGATTAAATGAAATTTTATAAGGCATTTTCTCTCTCCTTGAATTTCTTATAAAAAGACCTTTTACAAGCCAAACCAAGGGCTTTTTTGTTTCCATTTCTTTCCCTTTGCTTGGAAAACGACCAAGGAGCTTTGGAGGATCAGGAGGACGACCCCCAACCTGTTGGTAAGCTTCTTGACCTTCATTTACCTTGATTCCATAGTGGAAATCGAAAATCAATGCATGAATTCTTCATATCTCGATCCCCTCTTCAATTCTAACCATTCCTTTTCACTCAAATCTTGAGGACGACCCTTGGAATAGTAAAAGGAGTTGCATACACCATTTTTTACGTGATCTTGGAGCTTTGGAGCTCAATTGGAGGCGGGTTTTATAACTTGAACCCTTAATTTTTTTATTGCAATCAATTCCTTATCAAATAATGATCTTTTCTTCATTCATGATAATTGATTTGGTTGATTAGTGCAATCACCATGGAAATCACAGAAGGTTTCGTGAGTTTAGAGCTTGATGATGATGACATCATCATAAGCATACACCTCACCAAATATCCAAGGCAAATGGTTTCAACACATATGCTCAATCAGTTTCACAAACCGTTTGGGAGCAAACGGTTTCGAACCGTTTGAGAGTAAACAGTTTCATCAAACCGTTTGAGGGCAAACGGTTTCAAACCGTTTGGGGGTGTTGACCATGGTTGACCATTTGGAGAATTGTTGATAATGTTGATGGTTAATGACCCATTAAATATAATTGACTAGTTTCAATTGGTTCACTAGTTAAAGGACCATCAATCACCAAACCCTAATCGGGTTAAGTGTTGATTCCTTATGTGATTGAGTTAGAACTTTGGGTTGATTGACCCAAACGGTTTCAAAACCATTTGGGAATCACCCAAACGGTCTCAAGACCGTTTGGAGGTCAACCAAGATCATTTGTAGGTCTAGGGTTGAGTATGGTTGGGCATTTGAAGATCCAAAGATACTAAATTGAAGTGCAATCAATTGCTGATTTGATAATCAATCCAATGATCCAAACCCTAATTGGATGCCATGGGTTTTGATGATGAGATGGGAAAATGGTCTCAAGACCATCTGGAGATCATCCAAACAATCACAAGACCATTTGGGGGTCATTCAAGACCGTTTGAGGTCAGGTCATATCATGTAATGACGATGGTTCACTAATTTCAATTGAATTGGTTCCACAATGTCAACCATTGATGATTCCTCAGTTTCAAAACCCTAAGTGATGGTTTCTTGATTATCAACCCTAGTTCAATTGGGTTCAAAATCATAAATTGAAGGTTTAACTAAATGGTGATTCAGTAGTTCAATTGATGAATACTTTAGTGGTCCAATTGATAGTTGGATCATGGATTGGAACCTTGAATCGATTAAGTGTTGAAGACCCTTTTTGGTCCATTCGGTTTTGAGAGGGTTTGGACCAAACGGTCTTAATACCGTTTGAGTCCAAATGGTCTCAAGACCGTTTGGGACCAAACGGTCTCAAACCATTTGGAGACTCAAGTTAATTCGGTTTCAAGATGTGTTGTCTAAACGGTTTCAAGAACCAACTTTGGTAAACGGTTTCAAACCGTTTGAACTTAATTGGTCAAGACTGTTTGAGGTCTAAGTGACCAAGACCGTTTGAGGTCTAATTGACTAAGACCTTTTGAGGTTCAAATTGGTTAAACCATTTTGACACCTAATATGATCAAAGGTCAATTAGCTACTTGATTATTAATGATGAAGATCAATGGTGATTATGAAGATTAACCCTAACTATGTGTACTTAGTTGAAGGGCTGACCTAGTCCAATATTGGAGTATCTAACATCCTAAAGAGGATGAGAGAGAGAAAGAATGAGGGAGATGATTGCTTATATCATAAGCCCTAATTCTCTCATTATGAAACAATGAGTAATCAGGGTTTGATCCATAATATGAGATCATGAAATCTTCATTGAAAAGATTGATGTACCTTGACCCTAATCTAGGGAAAGGCTATATGAGACCCTAATTTATGACAAAGCTCAGTGAAACCATAAACTAGGGTGATTATGTAACCCTAACTGAGCATAACAATGTAAGAAACCCTAATTTAATGGGAATTATACATCCTAACCCTAATTTGGGTATGAGGTAAGGGAAACCATACTTGGATGTGAATGGTAAACCTTAATCCCTAAAATGGGGTAGAGGTGCATGAAACCCTAATATAGGGTAGTGATACTAATGCTATGTGAAGCCTTAACATTGGGTGATGTGTTGTGAGATATTAATTTCATATAATACTAGTTGAAACCCTGATATAGAAGGATGAGTCCATATTATTGGCAATGGTTGTATAATCTAATTGAGTGACTAATGACCAATACATTACATGATAAATGTGATGAAGTGGTGCATAAAGTATTAGGATGGGAAATACCATAATACAAGTTAAGTGGATGAACTCAAGTAAGATAAAGGTGTTGAGGGAAGTGATACATCAAGATATGATAGATATTACATCCAACACCTCAATATTGGTTTACCTTGATGTGTTATAAGTCCAATATAATTGGATGAATGACACATGAGATGTGTCATGTCAATTTTTACATTGATATGTAATGCACCCTGTTGAATGTAGGTTAACATGCCTTATGGAAAGGTTAATCCATACCTATAAACTATGATGTAATCATATTCTGGTAATGATGAGAGAGAAATTCATACTGTGTGTTGATACTTCATTTAATGAATAATGATATGAATAAATAAGTATGATTGAATACTTATGTTATCCATATTGAGTCCTCGCTGTGTAAAGCAATGAAACAAGACTTGATCATTAACAATATGATCTTGAGAACCTATATGGTTATTCATATGAAACCCCAATACAGGGTAATGCTATGTGAAACCCTAATACATGGTAATGTTAGGAGAAACCCTAATACTGGGTAGTGCTATGTGAAATCCTAACATAGAGTAATCCTATGTGAAGCTCAAATACAGACTAATGGGTTATGAATTAATAAGATAACCCTTGTATTTCATGGTGCAGATATGTAATTATATCATGATTACTAATCATGCAGGTATGTTGAGATGATGAGCATAGCCAGGTATGGGCTATTATGTTCTGTATATTGAAAATGTTCTATAGGCCTTATAAGCCTTCATATGCTTTGCTACTTAGTGAGAGGTAACCTAGAATTAATGAGTCCTGTGTGCCATATGATGTTCTAATTATTAAGATTGATTATAAGCTTCATAAGCCATAATATGCCTTGTTTCCTATTAAGGGGTAATAAGAGGTGATATGAGCTTTGTGAACTATGTGCAATGCTTTGTGTAGCAAGAATTATAATGTCCTTGGTCAGATGACCTGAAGGTATGAAGTTACCTAATAAGTGGTAACAAGTGTTCTATGATTAGATAAGGGTTCAATTACCCAGATTCTATAATCATGATGATGAACTTGTTAAGAAGGGTAAATGTACTTGTTGAGTTGAGGGATTAATATCCCAATACTTTGTGGAAAGAGTATGGCTACAGGCCATGACTCCACAATGACAATGCCAGGCATTAGATATATGATCTAAGCCTGAAGAGAGTTAATGTTGTGGAAATGGTTCTATAGTGAATAAATGTTATACATGTTCTTCATATTCCTTAATGGATAAGTGACATATTGCTCTATCAAGTTATAGTTGCTTATGCTTTTAATAAGAATAATGTTTTAATCTGTTAGACATTGAATTAACTGCTGTCAAACAAATATGATTCCTCTGTTCATATTCATCTTCTTAAGCTGCAATAATAATGTTACTAGCGGAGAGTTATATCTCTCACTGGGGCAATTTACAATTGTCTCACCCCCATGGGAACTACATTTTTAGGTGGTCACGGATGAGGAGATAGGAATCCTCCAGTAAGAGAAGGACAGCAACAACAGTAGTAGGGACAACAGTGATGTCTCAGGTGGAGACATTGGTTGTTATGCCTTGTATAGATGTAAATAGAGTCATATGTGTCGTCTCTGTACTCTCAGGTCCTCGAAGTAGTAGTTAGTGCTTTCGAGATTTTGGCTCAATGCCTCGAGATTTTACACAACTTGTGTTTAGTTCAACAAGAGCAGTTGACGCTTGTAATTTTTAGGAAGAGATGATGCAAGTCATGTACCTTTAAATCAGGATGTAAATATGTTACTTTCGTTCTATGTGAGAAAGTTTTCATTTGATGGACCCCTTGGTAAAAAGGTTTTAATTTTTAGTGATTTTCAATAATCTGCTACTTAGTGAACACTTCCGCATTAGTTAATTATGTTTTTTGAGTTGTATGCTACAACCCGTCCCAGAGTGGCCTAAAAATCACATAGATAATATGAAAAAAGGAAATAACATTATTCTTTTATTGAAATGAACCAAAGTGTTTATTACATAAGGCCCGTAGGAAACATGGAAAGAAAAGTAGATACGAAAAACTAGCCAACAACTACATCCTTTTTAGAAATTAAGCTCCCATGTGGAGTCCAAATTTGATGTAGCAGTCTTTATTCTCAAGATGTAACAAAAATGGATTAGATAGCATGTGCGTAGTCTCTAATTATTTGCATTACCTAAAATCAAGAAAATTAAGACACAATCAATGCAATTGCATGGTACGCTAAAAATGTTTATAGAAAAATAGTACACTTGGCAGGACTTATATTCAAAAAGTATAACAAGCAATTTTCTAAAGCCAGTATTTGTTTGACAAGAATTTATTACGAATTTCCCATTATGAAGATATCGAGAAGCATGCTTATATTTTATTTGGCTCCATCGCCCCAACAAGATGAAGAAAGTCACCAGGCTCCTTCTCTCCATATGAGGTAGGAGGTCAATGTACAAGTTCCACCCTATGAATGAGGAGATCGCTTGTACTCAATATCAACATCATCAACATTATCAACATTATCCTTACTCATAATGGGTGATGTCATTTATGTTTTCAAGTTTTTCTCAAAATATAATATAGGAAAAATGGAAGACTAATCAATAGGGAACATTAGCTCAACCAGGTATATAGACAAGTATTCAATCAATAGATACATAAAAGGTATCTTCAATACTGTTATGACCCGTATCAAAGTTAATGTGTAAGTATCATGATTAGTACATAATTAAGTTAATTGAGATGACTTAAGTGCTCATGTGGTGGTTAGTGCATCATCAAGTTGATAAAGTTAAATTAAATATATAAGATGCAATTAGTGCATAATTAAGATGATTAAGTTAAGTTAAGTGATCGCAGATGCAATTAGAGTTTTGATCCAGTGAAACTGTCTAAATAGCATGTTTACATGCTTTGAGAAGGTAGTGGATTTTGTACTTGAGAATTTGCAAAAAAGAATCAATTGATTTGGACTCTCGAGGTGAAAGTTATAAAACTTTTATTTTCTTTGGACCTTGGTTGCAATTTCTCCAAATATAGCCTTTTTATTCCCCTTTCCTTTATTTCCCTTTCTCACTTATCCGTTTCTTCTTCTCGCGAGTAATAGAACAGTAGCCGACTTGAGCGGCGCCTAATTCAGCCGACAGAACAGCAGCGCCCGATGGACCTGCGAGAAGAAGGGGTGGCGTGACCTAGGGCTAGAGAGAGAGAGCTCCGACCTCCTTCCTCCTTCCTCGCCCAAAACAACCTCAACCAGCAGGAGAAGCGACACCCAGCCCTGCTTGAGCGATACACAGGTCGCCCGATTGGCTTGCAGCGGAGGAGAAACGGCGGCCGGTTTTGGACCCTTTAGCTTCGGTTCACCAATGCCCAACATTCCCCGACCTTCTCTTCTTCTTCTTCATCCATTTTCTCCTCTCCTCCACCTCGTCAGCGTCCCACTTGGTTGGGCGGCGCCCTAAACTACACCTGCTCCTGCGCCCGATTTACAGCAGCAAGGGAACCGTGGGCGGAGAGATTTGGGGTCCCAAAGGTTGGTTGAGTAGGTCGACCACCTCCCCTTCCTTCTTCCTCTTTTCTACCACCCCAGCCACACCCGCCTGGCAGCCCAGCCACCATGCAACCTTGGCTTACGGCCAGCTTGCAGCAGAAAGCTGCTGCATACGGCAGCAACCAGGGAGGCTTTTGGGGCGCACAACAGTAGCGGTTTGCTATTTGGAGCTCGAATTGGAAGCTTAGTCAGATTCGTAGCAAGTTCAGCCATCAATTGGGCTCATTTCCGTCAACCTGTGCTTGAACGGGAGTTGCTGTGTGCAACAGAACAGTAAACGAGTAAATTCAAGGAAGAAGACAATAGAAATCCACCCGGAATCAGACCCTGAACGCATCCCCGGACACTGTGAGTAGGGTTTCATTTATTTATCATTAATAAACTCAGGCGTTTGAATATTTTCTGTTTTGTGCACGAATTACGCTGATAACAGGCATTATCAGGCGTCGGGCAGCGCTTGGCGTCGCCCGACCTTTTTAGTTCATAAAATGCTTCTAGACACTGTTATATGATTAAATTTAACATTTGAACAGTATGGATTGAATCAGTAGATTTATATGGTTCATTGGAACCTAAATTGCTCATTTGAATGTTGAAATTAGAAATTCATGTCTGAAAATGGTATGATTTGGGTATGAACCCAGACAATGAAGATTTTTGATAAATTATCAGATGTACGATTTCAAAGTTGATTTGAATAAATAAAAATATGCATGAAAACCCTAATTGCATATATCTTTTGACGTTAATATGTGTAAATTGATATTTACATGAAATGGCACATTTCTCTGAAATATTACCAGAAATTCTCAAGTATTGTTATTAAATTGTATTGTGATATGTAACTAACTCTTAATTGAGTTAAGTGATGCACAAACCAGGATTAGGGTAAATGTGCACGTTTTTCTGAGAATTTTGGAGAATTGACAAATGTTACGTATGAATTCTCATATGTGAAGTAAATTACTCTTAGAAGTGCACTAAGATGTACAATTGAATGAATTCAATATGCATGTGCCAAATTGACTTGAGTTTGGGATATTTATGAATTTTAAATCTGCCTGCATGCATGATATAAGGATAGGGTGTTGCCATGTGATAAGTGAATGAGGTAACTGAAACCCTAAGGATAGGGTGTTCAATGAATCATGTTATGGTAATATGAAAGGTCTCGATATGAGATGTGGTGATACTTAACTCTTGAATTGTATGATTCTAGTGCATTTAACTTTATATGCTTGTTCTCTCTGAGTTGATATCTACATACTGCAGGGCTTCTTATTTTCAATACATATCTCGTAAATTGCAGGTGATGAGATATGACATGCCCTAGAAAGGGATGTTACTGAGACATGCTATATGTTGAATACATGAGCTATGATGTTTTATATGATATGATATGGCAGGCCGTGTGAGCCTTGTGAGAAATGTAAAATGAGTTATGATTTCTGTTTTACATGTATCTATAATATTAATGTTAGACTTAGGTGCCCTGAACACCGTAGAACCCCTTCGAGAGATCTGCTTCTTAGGGGTGAAACTCGTGTTGCAACATTAACCGTGCGGAGTCATGGTGGCACAAGGACAGAGAGGCAGTGTTCAACAATAATCCGTGCGGAGTCACGGTGGCACTGGAGAAAATAGGGGTTATTGCAACAAGATTCGTGCGGAGTCATGGAGGTAACCCCGTGAGACTCTCCGCCTGTGTGCTCAGGTTAGAGGAGGATTCTAGAGCACTCGGAGTAGTGCATTGAGGCCGGAGAGCCTGTGGTCCTATAGCAGAACAGGGCTGGCAGTCAGACTTAGCATTTCTCGGGTGTGTCGCTAAGTCTTGTATGGTGTGGCCGTAGTGCACTGCGAGTCTCTATGCAGAGTACACTGCATAGATCAGGGCATAAGCTAAAATATGATCATATAGGTTCACAGAGTTCCTTATAAATGAAAGAGTTAAGGAAGACTAGAGCATTGTCTTCTAGTAGTTATTCTTTGGATGCAATATTTACATTCTTTGTTATTTCAATTATATTGTTTTAGAACTGCTCAGTGTAGTATTTCTTGTATATTAATCTGAATAATAAACTTGACAAGTTGTTTAGTGATAGTTAAATGAAAAACTATTCACTGACCGAGTAGGCTCATCCCTCTACTCAAACATTTTCAGGTCAACATCAGCAACAGGATTCGGAAGGATCTTTTCATCCTAACGCTTAATCTGTAGAAGGTATATGTAGTTAGTTTAGTTAGATAGTGGTCTCTTAGTCCTTTCCCCTCGATCCTTGGGACATGGTGTGGGTGAGAGAGAGTGTGTATGTGGAATATGTATAAAGATGTAAATTAACTGTTATGTTTACTTTCTGTTAAACAATGTTACATGTTGTAAACTCTGTTTACGTACTCTAGCCAGTTTAATTGAAATGCTTCCGCAATAGTTTATTTTGTTTTAGTTTACAGCAATAATCCGGATATCATTATGAGGTTTTAAAAAGAAAAAGTTCTCAGTGATTTGTTATGTGATAATCCCTCCGTCGCGCCCTAATCTCATGATTAGTGGTTAGTGTGAGATCGGGGTGTGACATCTTGGTATCAGAGCATAGGTTGAGTACATGGTTATTCTAAGTCAAGGTCATGGGACGATAAGAGACCAATAGGATTAGGACTTAAGTGTCTTCCTTCTAACTGTAATTTTCTAACAGGAAGTGTTCTGTTATACTATTGCAGATGGCAGGAAGAGGACGTGGTCACGAGAACCAAGTAAAGAGCTTAGGTTGAGTCGTTAAGAATCATTAGGATTAAAAGATAAAGTTATAAGTGAGGAAAATAGGAAGTGATATGTTTTAGCTCTGGGAGGTCTGAGTGTTTAGATACCCTAGCCAGGTGTCTGAATACTTAGATTGACCAGTATCAAGCTACTCTGTCTATTCTTCTCTGGATGCCCTGGCCAGGTATGCAGAGGAAGGATGGGCTAGAGAGAAACCCTAGAAATCTTAGGGTTAAGAAACCGGAAATTACTGTAGGAGTAAGAGATTAAACATAGAATGTGATACAACTCTTGCCTTATATTGCTTATTTGATTGGAAATCACCAGAAATGCTCTTATATGTATGAATTTAGATTTTCAGTTAGTAGAATAAATATGATTCCTTTATATTGTTGTGTGTCATGAAGTGATTTATTTATTGTTTATATTCTTTGTATCAAGTAGACCAAAAGTTATGTTTAAATGAGTTTGCCCTAAGTGGATATTCTTTCCACATGTTTGAGATCAATAGGAGTTGGTTAATCCTGAGTAGCTCTTGGCTTCAGGACTGCAGGTTCGGCCTGGTCCGGATGACAAGATGTGTTACTGTGATCTAACAACTCCTATAAATAGTATAATAAGAATAGACTCTGGATAAATCTGACATATCATAGTAAAAATGTACATACACTAAAATGTTGAGATATAAGGGAAAGATTAGAATAGCTAAGAATCTGTTGGAACTGATATTGGAGGCTCAACGTTGGAACCTCATATTAACAATCCTTAATTGAAAATAAAGGAATACGACGTAAGGTTCAGATTAAATTTAATGATTAGTATTATATGATTTCTAGATATGAGAATAGTATGTAAGGGCTAAGATAGTAAGAATCAACCATGGAATTGATCATGTAATAGAGTAACATAATTTTTATACTTCAAAGCAAAGGGAAAATAGAAGATAAGAGTTGGGTATGCAATAAGTACATAGAAATAAAGAGTCTTATGTAAATCATAAGACCAAGATAAGAAATTTAGTTGAATCAAGAGAAATGATAGAAATGATGACCTTGATTAAAGAATGAAGATTGCATGACATAATTGAGAGTATGGAATGTATATATTTATTATAAAGTTGAATACATTCATACATACTACCTTTGGATTCTAAGTCTCTATGGACTAACAAACTAGTTCCAAAAATAAAGAATAAATGCGTAATTTTGGAAAATGAATGCATCATATATGATACATAACTACCATGGTAGAGACGTCTAAGTGAGTGAAATGATAACACACAGTATAGTAATGAAACCCTAGCAAGATGAATTGAGAATGTAATTTATCTGAATGTCCAAGTAAGAGAAAGAAAAAATTCCAGTGATAAAATAAGAAAGAATTTAGTAAAACTTATGAGATCCAAAGTTTGAATTTCAAACTAAGGGAGTAAAGTTACATCACAATAACTCTATGTTATTAATAAGGATCAAACCCTAAAATGCTTAGAGTTGTAGTAGTTCAAGGGATGTCGCTAGTGATTTGACCTTGAATACCAGCATCTCTATATAACAAGATCATGAGATTTATACTATGAGAAGTAAACTAGCATTAATAAAATCCAGGGTTTAAAGGTAGCTAATCTGAAAGATAGATAAACAATATGAAAATGACTTGGAGAAAGAGTGAGGTATAAATTTGAAATGTAACAAATGTGTTTTGAACAAAAGAAGAAATATAAAATAAGTGAAGTGTGTTATGAAATAAATTCTTACAGTAATAACAAGAAGTAAGTAGCATAGAATGAGGAGTATTACCTGATACATGATTTGAAGTTAGCTGTTGTAGTTCATCCTCTTAAGATACGACGTCACTATCTTTATGATATGACGATAGATTATCACCCTGGAAATACGAATGTGGTAGCAGATGCTTTGAGCATAAAGTTAAGTTCAACAGTTGATGCATTCTGTATGGCATGTTGCAAGAAAGACATGCTAGTAGAAATGTGAAAGTTGAACTTAGACTTAGGGGTGACAGAGCAGAGTGGTTTGATTGCACATATGTAAGTCAAGCCTACTTTTTACAATCAGATCAAGGAACTTCAGTAGGGTGACAGTGAGTTACAGTAGATCATGCATGACATGACAAGAGGAACAAACCAAAGTTTAGGTTTTTAGATGATGGCGTGTTGTATTAGCATGACAGGTTGCGTGTACCTCGAGACAGTGATTTGAAAGAGTATATTCTTAAGAAAGCACATGCATCAATGTACGCTATGCATCCTGGCAACACTAAGATGTGCAGGAATCTCAAGGAATTGTATGGGTGGCCTGGTATGAAGAGGGATGTAGCTGAGTAGGTGGTTAGGTGCAGTGTGTGACAGCAAGTTAAGGTTGAGCACCAGAAACCTACATGTACTTTGCAATTTCTTCGTATACCAGAGTGGAAGTGGAAACATATCACAATGGAATTTGTGATAGGGTTGTCTAGGACACCTAGAGGTTGTGACTCGATATGGGTGATTGTGGATAGATTGACTAAGTCTGCTCACTTTCTTCCTATTAAGTCAACCTTTGATGTCCCAAAGTTGGCTAAGATATATGTGGATGAGATAGATAGGTTACATGGTATCCTAGTTTCAATTATATCAGATAAGGATTCTAAGTTCACATCCAGGTTTTGGAATCAGTTGCATCAAGCTTTGGGCACAAAGTTGAGGTTCAGTACAACTTTTCACCCACAGACGGATGGTCAGTCAGAAAGGACCATTCAGACTCTTGAGGACATGCTGAGAGCAGTTGATAGTTGTTCAGGATAGGCATAAGAGTTATGCTGAGAAGAGGCGTTAACCTCTTAGAGTTTGACGTTGGTGATGAAGTGTACCTGAAGGTTTCACCGTGGAAAGGAGTGTTGAGGTTTGGTAAAAGAGGCAAACTGACTCCTAGGTTTATGGGCCCGTATCCTATCATTGAGAAGATTGGACTTGTAGCCTATAGGTTAGAATTGCCATCTGAATTGTCTAATCTGCATGATGTGTTCCATGTATCCATGTTGAAGAAATGCTATCCTGGTACAGAAAAGATAGTTGACCCAGAACCTGCACAGCTCAGATCAGATGTGTCCTATGTTGAGGGACCAGTTCAGATAGTTGATCGAAGGATCAAGAAACTTAAGAATCGCGAGATACCTTTAGTAAAAGTTTTGTGGAGGAATCATAACCTAGAGGAAGCTACGTGGGAGCTTGAATCTGAGATGCGTAACAAGTTTCCTTTTCTCTTTTAGGAATTTCGGGACGAAATTCTTATAGGGGGGGAGATTGTTATGACCCGTATCAAAGTTAATGTGTAAGTATCATGATTAGTACATAATTAAGTTATTTGAGCTAACTTAAGTGCTCATGTGGTGGTTAGTGCATCATCAAGTTGATAAAGTTAAATTAAATATATAAGATGCAATTAGTGCATAATTAAGACGATTAAGTTAAGTTAAGTGATCGCAGATGCAATTAGAGTTTTGATCCAGTGAAACGGTCTAATTAGCATGTTTACATGCTTTGATAAGGTAGTGGATTTTGTACTTGAGAATTTGCAAAAAAGAATCAATTGATTTGGACTCTCGAGGTGAAAGTTATAACACTTTTATTTTCTTTGGACCTTGGTTGCAATTTCTCCAAATATAGCCTTTTTATTCCCCTTTCCTTTATTTCCCTTTCTCACTTATCCGTTTCTTCTTCTCGCGAGTAATAGAACAGTAGCCGACTTGAGCGGCGCCTAGTTCAGCCGACAGAACAGCAGCGCCCGATGGACCTGCGAGAAGAAGGGGTGGCGTGACCTAGGGCTAGAGAGAGAGAGAGAGCTCCGACCTCCTTCCTCCTTACTCGCCCAAAACAACCTCAACCAGCAGGAGAAGCGATGCCCAGCCCTGCTTGAGCGACACCCAGGTCGCCCGATTGGCTTGCAGCGGAGGAGAAACGGCGGCCGGTTTTGGACCCTTTAGCTTCGGTTCACCAGCGCCCAACATTCCCCGACCTTCTCTTCTTCTTCTTCATCCATTTTCTCCTCTCCTCCACCTCGTCAGCGTCCCACTTGGTTGGGCGGAGCCCTAAACTACACCTGCTCTTGCACCCGATTTACAGCAGCAAGGGAACTGTGGGCGGAGAGATTTGGGGTCCGAAAGGTTGGTTGAGTAGGTCGACCACCTCCCCTTCCTTCTTCCTCTTTTCTACCACCCCAGCCACACCCGCCTGGCAGCCCAGCCACCATGCAACCTTGGCTTACGGCCAGCTTGCAGCAGCAAGATGCTGCATACGGCAGCAACCAGGGAGGCTTTTGGGGCGCACAACAGTAGCGGTTTGCTATTTGGAGCTCGAATTGGAAGCTTAGTCAGATTCGCAGCAAGTTCAGCCATCAATTGGGCTCATTTCTGTCAACCTGTGCTTGAACGGGAGTTGTTGTGTGCAACAGAATAGTAAACGAGTAAATTCAAGGCAGAAGACAATAGAAATCCACCCGGAATCAGACCCTGAACGCATCCCCAGACACTGTGAGTAGGGTTTCATTTATTTATCATTAATAAACTCAGGCGTTTGAATATTTTCTGTTTTGTGCGTGAATTACTCTGATAACAGGCGTTATCAGGCGTCGGGCAGCGCTTGGCGTCGCCCGACCTTTTTAGTTCATAAAATGCTTCTAGACACTGTTATATGATTAAATTTAACATTTGAACAGTATGGATTGAATCAGTAGATTTATATGGTTCATTGGAACCTAAATTGCTCATTTGAATGTTGAAATTAGAAATTCATGTCTGAAAATGGTATGATTTGGGTATGAACCCAGACAATGAAGATTTCTGATAAATTATCAGATGTATGATTTCAAAGTTGATTTGAATAAATAAAAATATGCATGAAAACCCTAATTGCATATATCTTTTGACGTGAATATGTGTAAATTGATATTTACATGAAATGGCACATTTCTCTGAAATATTACCAGAAATTCTCAAGTATTGTTATTAAATTGTATTGTGATATGTAATTAACTCTTAATTGAGTTAAGTGATGCACAAACCAGGATTAGGGTAAATGTGCACGTTTTTCTGAGAATTTCAGAGAATTGACAAATGTTACGTATGAATTCTCATATGTGAAGTAAATTACTCTTAGCAGTGCACTAAGATGTACAATTGAATGAATTCAATATGCATGTGCCAAATTGACTTGAGTTTGGGATATTTATGAATTTTAAATCTGCCTGCATGCATGATATAAGGATAGGGTGTTGCCATGTGATAAGTGAATGAGGTAACTGAAACCCTAAGGATAGGGTGTTCAATGAATCATGTTATGGTAATATGAAAGGTCTCGATATGAGATGTGGTGATACTTAACTCTTGAATTGTATGATTCTAGTGCATTTAACTTTATATGCTTGTTCTCTCTGAGTTGATATCTACATACTGCAGGGCTTCTTATTTTCAATACATATCTCGTAAATTGCAGGTGATGAGATATGACATGCCCTAGAAAGGGATGTTACTGAGACATGGTATATGTTGAATACATGAGCTATGATGTTTTATATGATATGATATGGCAGGCCGTGTGAGCCATGTGAGAAATGTAAAATGAGTTATGATTTCTGTTTTACATGTATCTATAATATTAATGTTAGACTTAGGTGCCCTGAACACCGTAGAACCCCTTCGAGAGATCTGCTTCTTAGGGGTGAAACTCGTGTTGCAACATTAACTGTGCAGAGTCATGGTGGCACGAGGACATAGAGGCAGTGTTCAACAATAATCCGTGTGGAGTCACGGTGGCACTGGAGAAAATAGGGGTTATTGCAACAATATCCGTGCGGAGTCATGGAGGTAACCCCGTGAGACTCTCCGCCTGTGTGCTCAGGTTAGAGGAGGAGTCTAGAGCACTCGGAGTAGTGCATTGAGGCCGGAGAGCCTGTGGTCCCGTAGCAGAACAGGGCTGGTAGTCAGACTTAGCATTTCCCGGGTGTGTCGCTAAGTCTTGTACGGTGTGGCCATAGTGCACTGCGAGTCTCTATGCAGAGTACACTGCATAGATCAGGGCATAAACTAAAATATGATCATATAGGTTCACAGAGTTCCTTCTAAATGAAAGAGTTAAGGAAGACTAGAGCATAGTCTTCTAGTAGTTATTCTTTGGATGCAATATTTACATTCTTTGTTATTTCAATTATATTGTTTTAGAACTGCTCAGTGTAGTATTTCTTGTATATTAATCTGAATAATAAACTTGACGAGTTGTTTAGTGATAGTTAAATGAAAAACTATTCACTGAGTGAGTAGGCTCATCCCTCTACTCAAACATTTTCAGGTCAACATCAGCAACAGGATTCGGAAGGATCTTTTCATCCTAACGCTTAATCTGTAGAAGGTATATGTAGTTAGTTTAGTTAGATAGTGGTCTCTTAGTCCTTTCCCCTCGATCCTTGGGACATGGTGTGGGTGAGAGAGAGTGTGTATGTGGAATATGTATAAAGATGTAAATTAACTGTTATGTTTACTTTCTGTTAAACAATGTTACATGTTGTAAACTCTGTTTACGTACTCTAGCCAGTTTAATTGAAATGCTTCCGCAATAGTTTATTTTGTTTTAGTTTACAGCAATAATCCGGATATCATTACGAGGTTTTAAAAAGAAAAAGTTCTCAGTGATTTTTTATGTGATAATCCCTCCGTCGCGCCCTAATATCATGATTAGTGTTTAGTGTGAGATCGGGGTGTGACAAATACAATCAAGGGGGATGTATAATTGTGTACTTTTTGGTGGTTATCTAGAGTATGGAATTCAAGAAATAGTATATCAACCGCTTGAGTCAGATCCTTGATCGTACAAGATTGGATCAAGGGTTAAGATCATGGTGTTTAGAAGATCATATTTCAATATTTGAGATTAGGGTTATATTTTCCTATTTCCACCTTAGGGTTAGGTCATCCATTTATAATCAAATATAAGATATCCAACATTATTCAAGTGTTAAGCATGCTTCAAGAATGAATGACCTACCTAGGTATTTTTAGGAACATATGTCAACCATAATTATTATCCTTATTATTCAAGTCATTGTCAAGTCTTTAGGTCATCGTGGTAAATTCATATTATTGGCATTCAAGATTATATAAAGTCTTGATTGACAACAAGTAGAGTCATGGGTCAGATATATGACCAAGAATTTAGCAAGATTAAGATCAATCACCATTCTATTAAGATTAATCCTTATTTTAAGGTGCATGATTCACATTCTAGGGTAGATGAGTCAAACATGTTAGATCTGACTCTTATTTAGTCAAGTTTGATTTCATGTCTCGAGATGATCATTAGAGTCAAGAATTAGGGTTTATCAAGATTGGACATAAATAGGGCCATTAACTAAAAATATTATAGGTAAGTGAGCAAATCTAGGTATATCGATGAGATTCATAAAGTATTTGACTAAAAAAGTATTTTAATTAAATTCTATGGGTTTTTTTATCCAGATTGACTATTTACTCATAATTTTTGGAGCTAGGATGCATTTTTTATGATTTAAGCAAAATCTTGCCATTTATTGGAATTTTAAGCAGAGAGGAGAAGAAATACCAAAAAAGAAAGGTCAAGGAGAAATACAGGCCATTGGATCCCTTGCTCAACCTTGACTGAGGTCAAGACCTTATGGCTATGAGTCCACTTGCACTTGAGCATGTGTGTGAGAAGGAAAGGGAAGTGTGGTAGGTCACATCTTGATTTTGGCCTTCGATCCCTAGCATGATCAATTGTTGACCGCGTTGGGAAGGCTCTAGGTTTTCATCCTAGTTGAAGGGATTCCACATGTGAATAGGTGCGCTACGACGGAGTAGGCAGCCAGAGAAGTTGGGTGAATGGCGAGGAGGGTGAGAGAGAGAGAGATTTAGGGCACCAGTTGCATTCGTGGGAGCACGTCGAAGTTGACGGTGGGGTTTTTATAGATGGTAAGCTAGGTTTAGGATTTTGAGAGGTGTCCATGGCAGCGGCTGAACTTTCTGAGTGGTACCTTGATTTTTCTCGAAATAGGTTGATTAGAAGGGGAAAAAGGGTGGGGTGAGTTTGATATAGTGAGGGGAACATTTCTGTTTGATTTGATTTTAAAAAAGGGTCCCATCTTGGTGAATTATAAACTCGGCCACCTGGTCCCCTCTCCGCTGATTGCGAGAGGTAGGGAATGTCTTTCTGACCGAATAATCAAAGTTGCGATCTGTGGCTGTATGATCCAAGGGCTGAGGTCCATGCCCTACCTAGCCCGCAGATTGTTGACCTGGAAATGGTCAGAAAAAGGCAAATGAAAAAGGGGGTTTTAGCATATACCTTCGAAAATTCGTAGAAATTAGTAGGAAAGTCCAATTGGAGTGAAATTTGGACCATAGCTCCACAAAATGTGGATGTAATTAGAAAAAGTTTGAGGACCCGATGATGAAGTTTGATGAACAAATTTATATCTTTGGGTAAAGTGATACATTAATCTAATTTATAATGTTAAAATGTGTATATAAATCACATTGGACACCGTATTTTGAATTTGAGTCTCAAAATTGATTATGTAGCTAAGAAAAATGAATTGGGGCCATGATTTAACATAATGAGGGTAAAATTGGATTTGAACAAAAGTAAAGGTAAAACTCACTTTATTACACATTGAATGTCAGCATAATCAGAGTCAGAATACCCAATAAGTTTGTAGTGCCCATGTTTGTGATATAATAAACCTTTACTTGGAGAAGATTTGAGATATTTAAAATGTGACACACAACATCCCAATGACATTGTTGAGGCTTGTCTAGATACCTACTGACAAGTCCAACAACAACAATTATATCAACTCTTGTCATAGTGAGATACCTACTTGCGAACTTTAGTAGAATCAACCAAGTCGCCCCGGAATAGTCATCAATAAAGGTCATAAAATAGTGATACCCAAGCAAGATAGAAATAGAACATGGAACCCAAATATCAACATGAACAATGCTAAATAGATTTTAAGAACTAATTTCTTGCTTCATATGAAAAATAGCCCTAGTTTTTTTGCCAAACTAGCATGATCCATGCAAAAATGGTTTCTAATAATTATTTGAAATAAACAACAAAGTTTTGCAGCAGAAGGATGCCCTGGGTGATACTGCGATTGCAGACCAGTCATGAAAGAAGATAGCAGAGCAGTTGTAGATTATGGCACATCTAGGTAGTACAGTCCATCTGGTCCCTCATAGCCTGAAACAATCATCTTCCTCATATGGAGATCCTAAAACACACAAAAATCAGGGTCAAAAGTGATCGATCATTGAAGGCTCTTAACAATATTACTGATAGTGATAGATATAATTTTAAGAGGAAAGTGTGGAACCTATAAGACACATTTTAAGGGAAGAGTTTTATATAGAGATATAGTTCCAATGCCATCGATGACAAATTGATTCCATCTGCAAAAGTCACAAGAGGGACCATTGTAGTCTTAAATAAGTGAGTTAAAAGTTTGAAACAACACAAAATATGGGAAGATGCGCTGGAGTAAATGACCATTTATTTTTACCAACAGTAGCAAGAGATGCAAGTAAAGTAGAGGAACCTCCTTCTATAGAAGTTTTTGGCTAGGATAGATGAGCCTTGAGGAGTTTTTCAAACTACGAGTGAATCCACTTAACGGTGGATAGAGTAGAACTTGAGGCAGTAGTAGGTGAGTCTTCATAGATATTAGAGGAGACCTGATTTGCCTTGGCAGGTGTACCATGCTTTTTCCAGTAGCAATCCTCAATATGGTTTGTGGGCCCACAAAAGTTGCAGAAGCAGGTGATAGGAGTAGGTTGAGGTTGACCTTGTCTAGGGCCAGGAGGAGGACCTCATCCATGAGTATGTCCACCACGGCCACGACCACATCCTTGACCAAAATTAGAGGAATGGACTGCAAGGATAGAGTGATCAGATAAAGGAGCAGTCATAGAAGGAAGGTATTGAACATGCTTGAGAACATCCGTTAGTGTAGGTAAGGGATTACTAGATAGGATTTGGTCTACCACACCTACAAAGGACTGAAGCAAACCAGTCAAAAATTGATTAAGTTGAAGTTTGTTTCTTTGCCATTGAACTTCTTTGATATCAATAGATAGTGGATGATATACTTCAAATTCAACCCAAAGTGTTGAACAGTGGTTGCAATAGTCTTCTAAATATTTTCCATCAGAATACTCCTTTTTAACCAAATTTTTGAATATCTCAAATACCTTCTTTGGGTTTTGGTGATCTAAATACACATGGGAAAATTTATCCCACATGGCTTTGGAATTTTATAGGTGAAGAAGAGATTGACTAATCTTTGGTGTAGTAGTATTCACCATCCATGTCATGATGCCAAAATCCAATTTGGCCCATTGGTCATAGGCCTATTTGACTTTGTCACCCGTTGAGTCATCAGGAGGATTCTTGGCAGCATAAGAGATATGAGAGTAACTCATTAGGCTTTGACATAGAGTTTGAATGATGCCACCCAAAAGTGGTAGTTTTATCCATCACGTTCACGGTCATAACACACAAGGTCCATGAAGGATATGTAGTCTCCATGGAAGCTAGAGAGACAACTCACGCAAAGAAGAAGTAGAAGTTGTTCAAAAAGACATATGTAGATGATAAGATATGAGAAACTCACAGTGGAGTAGGAGAAGCAGACCATGATCAACAGACTACATCAACAAATGAGTAGATCCAAACAACTTGCATAGGTGAAGAGGAAGAAAGATCTAGATCCAAATAGATCTAAGAAACCCACATAGGGATAGTAGATAGAAGCAACAATAGATCAAGATTAATATATCTAAGAAATCCTCATAGGGGTTGTAGATAGCAGCAATAGTAGATCTAGATCAAAAAATGTGAGAAACCCACATAGGGGTAGTAGAGAGAAGGAAGGATCTATGCCTCCAAAGTGTGATATTCACTCCACCATGTGGTGTTGGAAAAAAAGAGATGGTACTATAGGTTTTCAACTTGCTATTTTGTGACTAGCTAGAAGATGGATCAATGTGATGGAGGATGGAAGCGATGGGTGGAGGTCAATGTATCGAGGTTGATGGATTGAGGTCAATGGATGGAGGTCGATGGGTGGAAGTGAAGGGTTGATCGATGGGTGGAGATCAATGGGTGGAGGTCGATGGAGATTGATGGGTGGGGGTTGATGGGTGGAAGGTTGATATGTGTAAGGTTGATTGGTGGAAGATGAAGGGTATGTGTAGGTCTATGGGTGGAAGATGAAGGGTTGGTCGATGGGTGGAAGGTGAAGTGTTGGTCTATGGGTGGATGTTGATGGGTATAGGTCAATGAGTGTAGGTCAATGGGTGGAGGGTGGTGATGGTGAAGGTAGGGGTGTGGTGGAAATGGTGGTGGGAATGGTGAAGATGGTGGAAATGATGGAGGTAGTGGGTGGGTTGATGGTAGGGATGGGAGTCAATGGCTTGGATTAGGGAGGACCAAACATGTCTGATAGCATATAGAATTGGAAAACATTTATTTGATATATCAAAATAATTACAATGCACTCTTTTTTATAGGACAAGAGAGGAAGGGAGATACAAAATTAGGCAATATGGGATAAAAGAAAATCTAAATACAAGACAAGTCTAAAGCACATACCAAAACTCAAAACACCAGATAACACATAACAAAACACACAACACAAGATAACACATATATCATGTATATTACTAGTATTAAAAATATTGGGTGCAAAATTTCCCCAACCTAGGTGGTTTTCCTCCCATTATCACTAAACTGAATGCCTTTAGGTGAGCTTTGTGTTCCTTGACTCAGTTACCACTTGAAAAACTCAAAACATCATCAACATAGTGATTACTTTCTCATATGCATTCAAGCACATTTCTTCATCAAAAGGAACTTCTTCTTCAATCAACATTATAATATCAAAACTTTGCTTGGCCTTATTAATCCCAATCTCAACAACAACTTTCAATCATTGTCCATTGACAATGAACTCTTTTTCACCTTGCTTCACTTTTCTCACGATAGCTCCAGATGGATAAACATGCTTCACTTGATATGGGACTTCCCATCTTGACCTCATCATTCTGGGAAGAATTTAATTCGAGAATAGTACATCCACATCTATTACTTGAGCTCAAGAAAATTCCTCTTGATCAATTTAACATGAAATTTTTTTACTTTCCTTGTATCTCGTTGACATCTCATAGGATTCATGCCTCATTTCCTCAAGTTCATTGAGCTGGACCTTTCTTCTTATCCTGGTGGTTTTTGTTTCCATATCCATGACCTTCAATACCCATAGTACCTTGTGTTGCAATTCTACTGGTAAGTAGAATATTTTCCCATAAATGAGTTTGAAAGGAGTTTTATGCTAGTCGGTGGTTCAAATACAATCTTATAAGCCCATCAAGCTTCATTGAGATGGAGTTACCAATCTGTGTAGTTCATCCTCACCATCTTCTTAAGGGTAAATATTGATCTTCCATTGGCTGACTCAACTTGTCTACTTGTCTGAGGGTGGTAGGGGGTATCCACACGATGATTCACACCATGTCTTCTCAAGCTTTTATGAATGAAGTGGCTTTGACCATCAACAATCATTGCCATTGGCACACCGAACAAACTGAAAATGTTACACTTCACAAAATCACATAACACCTTTGAGAATAGTACATCCACATCTATTACTTGGGCTCAAGAAAATTCATCTTGGTCAATTTAACATGCAAAATTTTTACTTTCCTTGTATCTCATTGACATCTCATAGGATTCATGCCTCATTTCCTCAAGTTCATTGAGCTGGACCTTTCTTCTTATCCTGGTGGTTTTTGTTTCCATATCCATGACCTTCAATACCCATAGCACCTTGTGTTGCAATTCTACTGGTAAGTGGAATATTTTCCCATAAATGAGTTTGAAATGAGTTTTATGCCAGTCGGGGCTTCGAATACAATCTTATTAGCCCATCAAGCTTCATTGAGATGGAGTTACCAATCTGTGCAGTTCAGCCTCACCGTATTATTAAGGGTAAATATGTATCTTCCATTGGCTGACTCAACTTGTCCACTTGTCTGAGGGTGGAAGGGGGTATCCACACGATGATTCACACCATGTCTTCTCAAGCTTTTATGAATGAAGTGGCTTTGACCATCACCAATCATTTCCATTGGCACACCGAACAAACTAAAAATGTTACACTTCACAAAATCACATACCACCTTGTGGTCATTGGTTCTTGTAGAAATGGCTTCAACCCATTTAGAGGCATAATCTATGGCTGCCAAGATGTATAGAAACCAAAAATAGGGGGCAAAGGGCCCAAGAAATCAATTCCCCACACATCATATACCTCCACTACAAGAATAGGGGATAGAGGCATCATGCCCCTCTTTGAAATTGTACCCATTTTTTAGCACTTCAAACAAACTTTCCAATAGTCATGTGAATCTTTGAACAAGGTTGGCTAAAACAAGGCACATTTTAGAACTTTTTCTAATGTCATTTTTCCACAAAAATGTGATCTATGTATGTCAGAGTGGCACATGGAGAGCATGTCTAGCTGCTCACTTTCTAGGATGCATTTTGTAATGAGTTGGTCAGAGAAATATTTGAAAAGATGTGTGTCATCCCACATATTTTTTCACCAAAGCAAACAATATTTTTCTTTCTTCCCTAGTCCATGGGCTTGGTAGTCTCCCACTAGCCAAGAAGTTGGCTATATGATTGTACCATGCCCTTTGAATAGAATCAAGAAAAAGAAGTTGCTCATGTGTCATTGTCTCCTTTATCTTATTTAACTCATCATAGCGCACTTCAATGTAGCATTGATGGTCAAATGTAGAATTTTCAATACCTTTCTTATCAACAATCTCAACATCAAACTCTTGAAGAAGAAGGATCCGATGAACCAACATTGGCTTGGGAGTTATTCTTTAATAATAAATACTTACGAATGGCATTGGTAGTGTATATAATCACTTTTGTTTGAATAAAATAATAAAAAAACTCATCAAGTGTAGAAACTATAGCAAGCAATTCCTTTTATGCAGTTCTATAGTTTCATTGAGCTTCTTTAAGGATTTTTCTTGCATAGTAAGTGGCATGTATAATCCAACCATGCCTTTGGCCCGAAACAATCCCCATTGTTGTGTCAAAAGCATTGATCATAATTTTGAACGACAGGGAGAAATCAGGGGGCTACATGATAGGAGCAAAAATTAGTCATTTCTTCAACTCATTAAACTCTTGAACACATTTATCATCAAAATATAATTCCCCATATTTCTCAAGGGGATGGCACAACTTCTTGGAAATCTTGCTAAAATCCTTTACAAAGTGATGATAGAAAATTGCATGTACCAAGAAAGAGAGGATATATTTTATAGTAGAAGGAATAGTCAAAGTAGAGATGAGGTCCACTTTGTCCATGTTGACTTCAATCTTGTGATACACGATGAGCAAGAGCATTGCCTCAGGAACCATGAACTGACTTTCTCCCATGATAGAACCAAACAAACATGTACATCTCTATCAAGAATGGTAGTGAGGTGGGGCAAGAACTCTTCAAAAAACATCCCAGACACTAAAAATCATCCATGAAGACTTGTAGGGATGAGTATACTATTTTAGTAAAAATTGATATCACACATTTTTTAAAAGTGGAGGGGGCATTTCAAATCCTAAATGGCATTCTTTAAATAAGAAAAAGTACCAATTGGATAGGTGAATGTAGTGATCTCTTGATCGGTTGGACGCACTGCTACTTGGAAATATCTAGAGTAGCCATCAAGAAAGCAACAAAAACTCGATCTTGCAAGCCTCTCCAAATTTTGATCAATAAAAGATAGAGGGAAGTGGCCCTTCTTTATCTTGGCATTAAGTTTTCTATAGTCCATGGGGATCCTTGACTTGGATTGTTCTCTTACATGTATCTTTTCTCCATCTTCATTAGGTGTGATAGTGATCCCACCATTTTTGGGTACAACTTGGAGAGGACTCACCCATGGTTGTCAAAAATGGGATAGATGATCTTGACATCAAGTAAATTCACAATATCTTGAGTCAATATGTCTTTGAAATTTGTATTTATCCTTCTTTGCGTCTCTCTACTTGTCATTTGATCATCCTCAAGATAGGTTCTATGAATAAAAATGGAGGGGTAAACACCTCTCAAATCAGAAATGGACCATCTAATGGCCTCTGTGTCCCTTTTTAGCATAAAACAAGTGTATCTTATTGATCTTGGGAAAGAATAGAAGCATCGAGAGGGTGTCATTTGGACCAATAAATACATACTTGAAGCCTAAAGGAAGAGATTTTAGATCAAGAATAGGTGGGTCTTTAATAGAACTTTACAACGACTTTGCAAAAATAGAATGCAAATCTTCACCTATAGCTATCAGCACAAGATCATTCCTTTCTCTGGTGTCTTCATCTGGAAGCTCCACAATAGGCCCAAGACTTATACCTTTGGTGGGATTTTCAACGCATGGGGGTAGGCATTCCTCAACAATTTCCTCAAGGCATGTGCATCAAGGTAACATACATGGTGTTGGTCCTCACATGTATCACTTCATGAGTTGCCACTAAGTACGATCTTTCCATAATAATAGGAACCTTTATCGTGTATTTTTCCATGTCAAGCACAATGAAATCAGCAGGAAAGAAGGCACATCTATCATCATCAAGTCTTAGTAACACATCATCAATCCACTCTTTAGGCATCTATATAGAACAATCGACAAATTGCCAAGTGGACTTAATTGGTTTCAAGTGTCCCAAATTCATTTTGAAATACATAGAACAAGGCATTAATTCACACTAGAACCCAAGTCAAGAAGATAATGGTCTATTCAGTGTGTACCTTTGTAATAAGGAATAATGAGGGCACCATGATCTCTCCTCTTCTTGGGAGTGGTGTGTTGTAGAATGGATATAACTTGTCCAATGAGCTTGAATTGTTTTGGCTTACTCCCATCTGACCTCCTCTTAAAATCAAACATATCCTTGAGGAACTTTTCATAAGAGGGGATTTGTTTAATAGCATCCAACAAAAGAATATCGATATGCACTTTCTTGAAGGTCTCCATGATATATTTGGTGTGCTTTTTCTTCCTTTTAGAAGTGGAAGGCTCTTTAAGTGCATTCAGAAAAGGAGGTAGTTTCTTATTCATCTTATCAACCTCAAGAAACCTCAATCAATCTATGGGAGTCAGAGTATCATCATTCAATTTCATGGTATCTCCCGGGGCACCCATTAGAGTATCATTGATATGCATCATAGTATCATCTCTAGCTTCACTCACAAAATCATCAACTACTAGGTTCTTTGGCTTTTCAAGAGTCTTCCCACTTATCAACACTATCACAACCTTCACTTTCTCATGAGAAGAAGAGGGATCTTGTGATTCTTGTTGTGGTCCTTGAGGTGGCCTTTGGTGTGGTAGATTGGGATTTTAGAGGATGTAGGGAGGTTGTTGTGGTGGTGGTTGATGTGGAGATTATTGTGGGGGTTCTTGATAATGTGGTGATGGTTGGTAGTCATTTGGTGTTTGTTAAGAGTACTTTAATTTGTGTGGAGGTTGTGGGGTGAATGAGATATGGGTTGGTAGGACCTCAGTACTGTTGTAAGGTTGGTACTTTCCCTTTATTGGAACATAGATGCCTTGAGTAGTAGCTTGTGAGACCATGAAGCTAGATTACAACTAATATTCCTATAACATTATTTTATTATCATTATTGTGTGATTAATTATGTTATAATCAAAATTTATTTAGAGATATCTTTGATTGGGTTCAATTTTCACATTGGCTTCCCTAATATCAAGCTTCCTTGCTAGTTGTGGACTTAATTTTCTATCTCATGGAACAAAAGTACTTAATTGAAAATTATGTGAAAATGTCTAAAAGTAAGTTTTCCCTTTATACTCTTCATTTTTTCATCCTTGGAGTTAATTAAATAAGATACTACTCCAATTTGACCTCAATTACACATTGTTTACTTCAATTTCAAATTTCATGTATAATTATGGACTACTATGTTATTTCCCTTTAATCCATGACCTAATTACAATTTTGAGTACATTTTATCCAAGTGAATGACTTCCTTCATAACCTTACATAATGTGATGAGAATTTAACTTGCTTATTATGATTATACATCCTATCTAGTATCATGGTTGATGAGGAGTGAATGATCTCTCAGCTAATGGAGTCTCTGAAACCCATCAACTGATGAAGGTTATGTAACTCATCCATTTGATGGAGTTTCTAAAAACCATCAACCGATAAAGCATCCCAACCATGATGATAACTTGTTTGTCTAGCTAAATTATCCTCGTTTTCCCTTGTTTTCCCTAGATCCCCCATGGAGGAGTCACCGTGGAACTAGAAAAGTGATCTTGGATGTGGAATGGAGGTTCCATGGAGGCATTCTTTCTTTTTCTCACTGATATCCTTACTTCGGTCGAGCCCCATGGACTTTCATGTTGTACCCTGCACCATTTCTCTAACGAACCATTATTTTTCATCTCTTCACCTAAAGGAAGCTAGATCTTGCTTGGAGCTTTGGTTTCGAGACTGTTTGAAACCTAATCTAGGATCTGGAAGCTTGTTTATGGCTGAATTATATGAGCCCCATGATCATCACCATGAGGTGAGTGACACATCATTTTCTAGCATTCTTTTTCATGCTTATACATAAAAGTTCTTGAACTTTTCCTTATATACCATAATCTTGCTCTATGATCCCCTTACATGCTACAAGATATTATCTTGAGTACATTTCTAGATAGTTGAAAGAGAAATACAAATTTTAATGCTCTTCCTAACCTTGTAAATGTGATCCCTAGTGTTAATCTCATGAGCACGTAAACGTGTTTATTCTAAAATCCGAAATACATGTGAAATGTTATTGAAAATGGTGAACTAATGAGGCTCGTATGTGTGTGTGAACTGATGGAAAAGCTAGATACTACAACAGATGAAGGTCCAGACTTGTAGGTCGGTGGGTATTTTCCATATTAATGGAAAATTTCTTAGGTGCTATGTAAATTAAATTTGGATCAATTTGAAGCCTTCTTTGACCAATGGATATCCTACTTTGACCAATGATAATTCTAGAGACTAGTTGTAGGTAGTTTTGACATTTGCACACATTCTAGTATATAATACCCCTTCCCCTTCGTCCTAGAGGTTCATTTGACACACCTTGTACTTATCAAAACCTAGAGAAAGCCTTGGAAGTATATTAAAACCTATTTTGGGTAGATGGCCATGAATGGGGGCTTACAAGTGGATACAAGCACACACATGTCAAAGATCAAGAAATTCCATAGTGTTTTGAAACTTCCCAACTTACCTATTGAATAAAAAAGTAATATATTTCCTATGATTTTTTATTCCTACTTTAATTCACAGCCTATAACTCCTTGGAAGAAGTCCATAGCCTTCCATGGTGGTAACTTTCTCATCTAGCTCAAGCATCCTCTTTTTCCATTGTTTGCCCTTGATCCACAATGGAGGAGTAATATTGGAGCTAAAAAAGTGCTCTAGGATGTGGAAAGGAGATTACATGATGGTATTATTTCTTTTAAACACCTCATCTTCTTCCTTTGGTTGAGCCTCATTGACTTTCATGGTGGAACCTACTCCATTTAGCTAAAGAACCTTCATTTTTCCTCTCTTTTACCTATAGGAAGATAGATCTTTCATGGAGCTTTAGTTTTGAGGTTGTTTGAGAGCTAATCTAGTATATAGAAGCTTTTTCTTGGCTATATTAGATGAACATTGTGATCATCCCCATGAGATGCGAGTGATATAGAATTTTCTATCATTCTTTTGCCTACTTATACATGCAAATCCTTAAACTTGCTCTAATATACCCTAATGTTGCTCTAAGATCGCATTACATGCTAAAAGATGACTTATTGAGGACTGTTCTATATGATTGAAAGGAAAGAAAAAAGTTCATGTTATTCCTAACCTTATAAAATTGATCATTGATGCTAATCTTAGAAGCACCTAAACATGTGTATCTTGAATCCAAAATACATGTGAAATGCTAGTAAAAGTTGTATCTTTATGGTATCTAGGTTCCATATGATTTGTAAAGTAATATACATGATATACTTCATGTGAATGGATATGTGATGATCTTAAGTCTCTTATATAACCTTTATACTTCTGAAATTCCATTTGAGTTGGACCTATAATTTTCATCATAGCCCATCTATGCATGAAATTGGTCATTTTTATGTGTAATATTGTAAATGGTGTAACTCTCTCATAGCTATTAATTTGAAGTTGAAACTTGACATGATGGTGAACCATAGTAATATGAAGTGGAATACATATATTCATATGATTTTAATAGTACTTTAAGGTATTGTCCTTAATATGGCTTTGTTAGGTGATATTAGCCCTTTATGGCCAATGGGGGGTGGTTTTGAGCCCTGATGAATACTTTGGGTTAAGTTGTAAGTTGTATAATGTGTTCATGAGTCATGAATACTTAATTGGGTAATAGATGAAGCTAAAAGTCAATATAAATTAAGAATCATGATTATATGAATGTACTTGAAATGAATCATAGGGGTGATTAATAAGTGCATACGAAGTAACTCAAGAATTTCTTAATACATGTGAGTTCAAATAATGGATGACAATATTTATGAGAAAGAAGGATCCTAATGAGTAATTATCTTCCTCTTATCACTACCCATGTCTTTCATCCTCCTTTCTATATGATTTTAGGAGCTTGAATAAGTATGTGACTGGAATGTGGTTATACAATATGTATCTTGGATATGCCATGTATACATAAAGGCTTCATGTCTCAGACTTATATCTTGATTGCAAGGGTGTGGGTTCATAATTGGGATGATATCTGGGACCAATGGTTAATACTAATTTGTGATTTTACATGGACAAAATATAAAGGATGGATAAAATTGTGAACTGGTTAATATGAGAAAATAATGTGATCTTATGGATTTGATAACCTAGTACTCAAATAAAGATGTAAACTTTACCATTTCCATGTAAACTTTAAAAGATACATGTAATGAGGATTAGTTTTCTTCAATTAATGTTCTTAAAAATGAAATGCAAGAGGCCCTCATTATACTTTACACTTCAATGTTGATGATTAATCATGTTCTAAGATCATGTCTTGTCTTATATGATGATCTTGAGTATGTATTGGATTGTGATTTATCTTGTATGATACTATTTTCATGTTTAAATGAAATAGTAAAGGGAGAGATATCCTTTCTTATGCATTGTTTAAGGCTGATGTTCCATGAATTAATATATTGGGCCCTGTTGTGGCTGAGAATGATATGTTGGGCCTTGTTGTGGCTGAGAATGAGATGATGTGCCTTATGTTGCTGAGAATAATATGATGGACCTTGTTGTGGTCAAGATTGACATGTTGGTGCTTTTTGTGGGAAAATATGGTTACTTGTACCTTGATCCAGTATCTTGATATTTGTGAATACTCTTTATATCTTCAAATTTATTAGTCATGATTAATATGTCAATTATATCTATTTGCATTGTTTGTAAGTGTTTGATACAACTGAAAAATGAGCAATTGTTTTAATAAACAAGTGTAACCCTAATCATGTAGTGCCATGCGACCATAGAGATATCTCAGTGTGTGAACTTGTTGGATAGTGTAACAGGTAATCCTTGTAGCAATTTTAATTGTGAGAAGGAGCTGAGAGTCGTATATTCTTGAATATATATGGGTGTAGGAGGGTATACCTCTATCATCTAGATCCCAAGGTTATGGAGAGTAGTTGAGGTCATGTCTCATATTTTCTTATCTTATTTAGAGTGGTTGAGCTCATGTCTCATATTTGATGTGATTGAGAGTGACTCAGTCATGACTCAGATTTGAGGGTAGTATACCCTGGTTTTTGGTATTGTGATTTGTGTATCCAGGACGGACCAAGTTTAGTAGGATGGTCATTGTGCCCCTACTGGTAGTTAAGGCACCGTTGTGCCACTACAATTTTTCACTCAAACTGACTGGGGGAAGAGATCTTTAGGAGTCTGGTAATCCTAAGATCTTATATGGGGCTGATTGTGACTTTGTAGTGGACAAATAATAGTTTGAGTACTACGCCTCAAACTATCTAGAGCTTAATAAAATGTTCAATTAACCATCAAGTATATTTGTGTAGCTTTGAATGACGAATCACATGGATGCATAATTATATTCCTTTACTTATTGCAATCATTGCATATATTTTCTACCTTGTACATGCAAGTGTATGGATCAAGTATGGTTACAAGTTTGATCCTTTTTATACTTGTTATGTATACATCCATGTGGAGGGAATAAGTACTTGTTGGACACATCATGAGTAAAGATATTTAATTGTTGATTAATTTACCTCTAAATACATCTATTATCATATGAATGTAAGCAATAAGTGTGTTATCTTTTGCTATATCTTATTGATGGGACTTGGGCTCTCACCCTTGTCATTATTGACATGTTATAAGTATGTTGGAGTTGCAGAAAAGAACATGGTTATCAAGATGAAAAATAGAATAATATAGAAAAATTAGTCTAGAGTGCCCATGTACTCTCACTTCCTTGATTGGGTGGGTATTTGATGATGTGTCTATCAAGTTGTTTCTCTTAGTGTTTTTCTATGATCATTGATTGTAGATGAATCAGCTATATAGTATTACTATAGTTTCATAATGACATGCAATCTTGTAATCCCTTTGATGAGATAAATAAAGAGAGGTTTTAGTTCATTCTCTATTGTGTCTCCTTGTGGAATATTTTAGATGTACAACTGTACACTTCTATATGTCATTTGCAAGGTTTTTCTGGCAGTGTCTCATTAGTAGATCTCTATGTGGATCATTTCTTGACTCGATTTTTTATGGTTTTTAGTTTTAAGTTGATTCTTTTGTCTTAGGATTTGTCTAAATGATAAAATAGTGTTTGATCAGTGGGATGGGTCCTTACAAGTATGGTATTAGAGAATAGATTAGATGAGTCTACATGGAAAATAGGAATTACAGTTAAAATGATAATTAAGTGATGAACTTGACAAGAAGATTGTGCATGCTACTTGAACTCAGTGTTTGGATGCCCTAGTTAGGTATCCAAGTAATAAGGAAGAGTCAGTATGAAACTCTTTGGTTTTCTCCTTTGAGTACTCTGATCATGTAGTAACTAGTTGGAAAACAACCCTAGAGTATAATATATAAAAACTAATGATGAAAACAATAATATAAATGCTAACAGATTTGGAGCACACATTAAGTCCAGATATGTTGAACCAAAAGTATATATAAAATGGGTTAAGAAGGTTAAGGTAAGTACTAGTATAATTACTTGAGAAAGATAAAAGCCATTTTTAACTCATATAAACCTAAGAGTTTGATGACTAAAGGAAAAATGATATTACACTATGATGTTTGACATGAAAATGATACATGTAAAAATGAAATCTTAAAACTTGAAGGTTGCCTTGTATGGATGAAAATATAGTGTTTGAAGTTGAGATTCTAGAGACAATGAAATTCAAGATAGATGATCCAATATGCAAAGCTTTAAATTATGTAAAAAAAACTCAGGTCATCTTGATATAGTGTGTTCAATGTATAGAGGTGTACATGGAATCACATGGAAAATAAATGTAATAAGAAAGAATTCAAGGTGTAAGATCAATAAAAAGTCAGATGATGAGTATGAGTTCAGATGATTAAGATATTGAATGTTAGATGAGAAGAGTTGATCCTAAGGTAACCCCATACCAACCAAGGTGGGCTAGAAAGAGTCAAAATAAATAATCATGATACAAAAAGTATATTAGAGAGGTACTTAGGAGATGATCTCCCTTGAATGAAATAGTGTGAATAATAACAAGGAATTTAAGTGAATAATCATTTGGGTGTTATCAAAAAGTTGATCGGCCTTGAGCGACGTCCCAAAAATGGAAGCGCAGTTGTTACAACCCCAATTTTTGGGTTCATTTGGTGAGAAATGTAATTTCTCATATTAAATATATTTGAACAAATAATTATATAATTTGGTTCAAATAAATAGATTTTGTTTACAATAGCCTTGATGTTTGTGTTGTGGGCTTTATTGGCTATTGGGCCCAAATAACAAAGAGATTCAATTAGTAAGTGAGGGGAGTGAATATTTGAGAAAAGGAAAATATGGAAACCTCTAGAAGGCACATCCAAAGAGGATTTCGTCCCTCTTGGGTTCCTTGGGTTCCAAGGAGTCCAAAGTTGCATAAAGAGTGCAATAACAAAAGAAAAGATTAATTAAGTATTTCTTTATTAAGAAAGAAATTGAAAATAATGATAAAATGTGGAAAATAAGGGAAAAGAAATATAATTGAGTTATCCTTGGAGGAATTTCGTATCCCAAGGATTACTAATGATAAAAGGAATATTAGTGAGGAGAACAAAAGAGAAATAAAGAGAAATCCTCAAAAAGAGATATTTTAATAAGAAATACACATGATAATGAGAAATAATGCATATAGACGCATCTAGAAGGATAATAAGTATCCTTAAAAAGTAATTTCGAAATAATATAGTTTCTTGGGGTACAAGGAGCCCCAATGAAGGGAGAGGAAAGAGAAAATACCAAAATTTGCAAAATAAAAGATAATATGATACTTTATTAATGATTTTGGTAGCATTATGAAAAAGGAAGTAATTTCTATTAAAAGAAAATAGAAATTCGTTCTAATGGATTAAAGAGCAAGAATAAAGAGGATAAGAAAGAGGAATTTTTAATTCCTAATTATCCATGCAATAAGGAATATCAAGGAAATAAAAGTTAATGAAGAGAGAGAGAGAGAGATGATTGCTTCACAACCAAGGAAAGTGTATTTCCTTTTGAGTTGGGACTTGAGACCTCATGAGGCACGCCTTAGGGATTCATACTCCACCCTATATAAAAGGGTAAAACCCTGGTCGAGGTCCAGGGAAAATCCCACGCAACGCAACCTCTTCTCCTTCTTCTTTCCATGCAAAACCCTAGTGAGTGTATAATACTATCGCTAGAGCAAACCAAGGGCTGAGGAGTCATCTGGTTGAAGGCTGGACACTTCCACGACAACCCTGAACGATCGTCTATCAGATGACAACCCTGAACGATCGTCTATCAATCTGATGCCTCTGCCACCGCACAACACCCATCATAGGCCCGCAAACCGCAGCAACCACGGCAGCAATTGCGGGCCTTGTTACAGTCGAATTTGGCCGTATAGGTCATGTCAAGGGGGCGCCCTGTGTGCGCCGAGGAGCAGAGAGGTCGGGGCAGACATGGGCGGTGACGATGGGGCCGTAGGGGAGGAGCAGGAAGCCGCGTAAGTGTGTCTAGGGCGGCTGCTGGACGGATTCGGGAGGTTGAAGACGACCCTTGAGTTTTGGACAGAAATACCCTTCCGCGGGAAATAGCAACAAACGAATTAACCAGGGATATAACCGTAATTCAGTTATGTTTCCAAAATCAATCGTGACATCGTTGCATGGCAAGCGTGACGTGGTGCTCCCGGATTGGTTCAAGTAAGTCAAATTTGCAAAAATCATATCTAATGATTGGTAACTCCGATTAGGACAAGTAATATACGAATTTTGATCAAAAGAATACAAGGAATCCAATAAAAATAGTTTTAAAGCCTGAATCTGGTCATAGTTCGAGATGTAGTGTAAATTATCATCTTTAATGAATTAAAGATTAAGAAACCCTATTTTGAAATGAATAAAATGTTTAATAGGGTTTAATGGATCATTATGGTTGATGTTAACCTGTTAAATGTAAAAAGGTACATTATGTTCAAAAAGGAAGAACTTTGCACATGATTAGTCTAATTTAGAGTTTATGTGCTTAAATATGCTTAAAATTTGAAAAGGACATAGAGTTATCATCTTTAATGTTTTAATTAAGGAAAAACCCTTAGATTTGATGATAGATGGACTTAATGACGTTATTTAGGATAATTCAAGTTGAGATTAACATGTTGTTAATAAAAATGAAAATAGGATCTAAAAAGATGATCTTTTTATATAATTGGCTTAATTTAGGGTTTCGTGCATCATTATGCATTAATGAGCTTAAAACCCCTAATTTAGAAGAATATGTCTTTTAATTGTTTTAATTGTTCAAATCCTTGAATGAATAGGGATATGATGATCTTAAGTCAATTTGGGTATAAAGACTATTAAAATGAATAGTTGAGCAATTAAGGTTCATATAAATGGAAAAGAGTATTTTAGGGTTTGTTGACCTAAAATGGATAAAGTTTGAGGAATTGATCTAAGAAACCCTAATGAATATTAATGAAACCTTAATGCGGATTAGAAACCCTAGAAAGAGAATCCAAGTCAATAAAGTAGATTCTTGATAAAGTGTGTAATAAATCGAGTACATATTCTTTTCAGTCATTATGTGATGATTGAATTACTTGCTTGGATCTGTTGATTGGCTTGATTGTATATACATGAATTATATGTTGAATAATCTTCATGACTCATCAAATCAGGTATGTGGTTACGTTTATGAATAATCTCTCTAGTTTCACGTCGATTCCCGAAGTTTTAATCAGTTGCTTGAAAATAACTGTTGGGTGTTTATTTATTTCATGCAACTATAAAGTGACTATGATCATCACTATAATGTGCGTATATAACTGACTAGATCTGGGTCCACCTCTATTGCTTTGAAAAGGCTAAAAAAAAGGGGTAATCCTAGAGCAAGGTCTAGGTTACCGAGAGTTGGAAATTGGGCTACCTACGTGTAGTTCCATGAGACTCATTAGCCTGCCATGAGTTAAGGAGTGGGCTACTTATGAGTAGTGCCATGTGACTCAACCCTAGAAATTGGTTCACCTATAGGTGGATCATGAGGTGTTTAATGGGGACAACATAGAGGATAGGGTACTCTTGGATCGTGGAGTTATATCTAAAATGTAATCTTGGTTGTTAAATGATTAATTGAATGATTACATTGTTAACACATTTACATAATTATTGTTTCCCCCACATACTAGCTCAGCTGACCGACGTTTTATTTGTCGGCGTTTTAGGAATAAGCCAAAAGGACAAACAGTAAATCGTCATATTGTGAAATACATGAAGAAAAATATAAGGAGGATTAGTTAGAGTAGAATCCTTAAGTGGATAGAAGTTTAGAGACCCAAGTTTTCAAAAAGGTATGCAAAAATTTATTTTCTTACATCTTTTAAGTATAGTCTGTTAAAATTTGATAATTATTCTTGGTTAATTTCCGAACCTTTGATCCGGAAGTTATGGGTGCGGCTTCGACCTCTCAGTCTCCCTTAATTGGGGGTTATCGGGAGGTGGGGTCGTAACATTTGGTATCAGAGCGTAGGTTCCCCACTTAACCATTAATAATTATTGAATTTTACAAACTCTATTGAACCCAAGGGAGTTATTAGAGGAATATTCGAAAGACAGAGGTGTCTAGAAAAGGATCATGACTGGGGACTGGCAATATTTTCCTCCGCACCGCTAGTCGGAATACGAGGACTCCCGGATTAGTGTGACTGTCTGGCCAAAGTCATAGGGTATGAATCGAAATAAGATACCTTTAGGACTTTCCCATGTTATTCATCCCTTCTCATCACAAATTCCCTTAAGGACCTTTAGGATTAGGGTTTTCTCTCTCCTCCTTGCCTTCTTGAGGTATGGGTAAGGTTGATAAGGTTTAAGGGATCCTTCACCACATTAAAGGAAAAGCATGTAAATAAGATGTCATGGGTACAAGCTTAATAGATTAAGTGCAAATTAAAGGATAGATAAATGCTTAGGTCATATGACATAAGTTGTCATGTCCTCAGAAGAGACCTGAGGCTAGACCTTCTTTTCAGGAGGATAAGTTAGTCTTGGAGATAGAGATCTCCATTGCAAGTAGAGACCTGGCACATCCTATGAGGATGATGTTAACCCTAACCCTAAGTGAAGGTTAGAGAGGGAGAGCTAGATGTCTTGGTAGACCAGGAGTTTGGATGGACATGCTTGGGATGCCATATAAGCCATGAGAGGTTGGATGACTGAGTACCTCTGGCAACCCAACCCTAGGAAGGGTCGTGCATGTTAGAGTGAATGATAGCTCCTTCATTGTTGAGGTTAGAGAAGAACCTATGGAACCCCATGAGCTAATATGAGCATGGCATAATAGGCACCCTGTATGTATCAGTAGTGCGAGCAATAGGTTAAACCCTGGCCGAGGGAGTTTGATGGATAGCTTATGTGATAAGTATAAGGGGTTATGGATAACCTTGAGCAAACATAAGTTGACCATAGGCTTCATCTAGCTAGGGGCATGCTTTTGAGGTTGACCCTTCACGAAGATAGGACCTCTAATGGTGAGGTTGGATGAAGGATTAACTCTAGAGAGAGAGCATGACCCCAGGAAAGAAGGCTAGAATCCTAAAACCCCGAGATATGAGGAACAATGGGGAGTCAAGGATGATGCGACCTAAGTGAATGATAGCAGTTGCCTCATTCATAATTCTTGGAGGCTAATGATATCTTGGTTGTCCTAGAGGAACCAAACCCTAGAGAGAGGATGAGTCTTCTTAGACCTTTGTACCTATGGTATAAATCCATAAACCCTAGAGAGGTATAGTAACAGGTTATGAGGCCTTGCACCTTGTCCTTGAGGAGGACTGAACCTTAAAGTGTTGATCGAGGAGAAGGAGGATAGGAAGTGTATGTCATACCCAGTACATGCTTGGTTTGTGTTTAAGAGATTGAGCATGCATTTGGACACCCAAAGTGAACCTAGGGTTCCTGACATAAGAGGGGAAGTGGTATACCTAATGCTCATGAAGAGAATAAAGTTGCTATAGTTTTGAGCATGGTACGCCTCATGTATAGAGGAAAAGGGAAGTCCCTTAAGTTTAAGGTATGTGTGATGAACCCCTCACAACTAGGTTGATGATAAAGGAAGGTATGATCTTGATCCAGTATTGAGGAAAGAGGACAAGTATGACCTAGCATGGTTCAGTAGGTGATCTGCTGGTGCCTTCATAGCTTGCTAGGGTTAAGTAGGCTCATGTGGATGTAAACCCTAGACCTAAGAGCTTTTTTGACCTTGTTATCAAGAGATACTTTTCCTCCCATCTTGGGAGAGGGATCCATTTGGTAGGGTGTATATCAGTTTTGTTGGTTTAAGATAACCGAAAGAGGTCTCATAGGATCTTGAGAAGCTAAGTGAAAAGTACATGGTATGAGAATGAATCTTTAGACCCATAGATATCCATCTCTAATTGCATATGAATTTGTTACCATGGAGGTAACCGGTATGGGGCTTGACCAAGGTAGGCAGGTTGCCATGATCCCTATGAAAGGATGAAAGCCAACCCATGAATGTAGAAAGAGAGATGATGAAGAGTTGGGTAAGGTTCTAAGTGAACATGTACTATAATGGAGAATCCTAAGTCTATCCTAGGGTCAGGTAAGGATAAGACCGATGGAAGTAGGAGTTGCCTAATTCCCCAGTTGCACATGACCATAGGGTCGGGAAGTAACCGCTATCATTGTCTAAGGGCCATGGGTTAGGAGATTGATCACCTTCATGAACTCATGGGACCCAAAGGGCTGATGAGTAGTGTGGGCTCCGATCTCCAAACCACGAAATAATCACGATTTAAACTTGAGCGGAAGCAATCGATAATCAGCGGAAGACAAAAATCACGGGAAATTAAAACTTTTCGAGATAAGAGCTCGACACCACAAACCTTTTCCATAGAAAAGGATTTAAACTGTATACATCTTTGTCAAATTACTTCTTGAGTAATTATATACAACATGATACAAAATCTCAAGAACTCATGACTGAAACACTCCAAGACCTGAGAGTACAGAGGACACATAGGACTGACTCTAACTACACCACATAGCAGGCTGAATCTCCACCTGAGATTTACTGCTGCTCCTGGTGCTGCTGCTGCTGGGATTGGTCACCTTTAGACCGGTTCCTCCGTCTTCGACAACCACCTAAAAAGTTGAAGTCTACGGGGTGAGACAATTATACATAATTGCCCCAGCGAGAGTTATAACTCTCCATTAGAAGCTTTATAAGCAAACAAAGAATAACTTAAGCAGTAAAAACTTTCAAAGCATTCATTAGCAGTTTTACTAATAAGCAAGAGTTCAACATTTATGAAACATGAAGGACATATACTTTATCCAATGTAACATCAATCAAGTAGTACTACGCTTTTGATTATGTTTTTCAACCATTATTATGCCCTGTGGAGATGAGGTATACCACTCATACTCTAACTGATCGCTAAGAAGTCACATCAGTATCATACATAGGTCATTAAAAGAGCCGGATTCTTATGACCTCATCTTCCTCAGTCAGTTAGAGGATTGTTTGCAGGACATCTAGCAGGACGTCTGCTATTTATAGCTCACCAGGGTAAACTGGATCTTCGCTATGTTTTTAGAGTTACAGTGGCGTTCTGCACTCTCTTCGCTATCGGAAGATTTCTTGATTATCTTTCACCGATGCGGTGTTTGTGTTTACTTTGGGAGAATAGTGATACATCTCACCTTTTGGGTTTGTAGTGAAGGTTTGACGGACTATAAAAATCTACATCAATTCCTACACTAGTATGTAAGGTTCTACACATCCATATACCCCACATACTCAAAAGTATGTGATCCAGGAGTTCCCTTGGGAAAACCTGTTTCACCATCATTTAGACTCTGACAATGATGGATCTATGATCAGGGCTCTACATTACACTTGATTATTTAGGTACATTCAGTATTCTTTTAACATCATACATGGTTCTTCAAACAATAACATTAGCATAATAGCTATAAATGAGAATACTAAACTGTAGCAAGCCTAACTCTTTTCAATCATCAGTTCTCAATCATTTCACCACAAGTCATCTGTTAAGCACGACCTTGATGGTATTTATGGCTCTTACAGCCCATAAATCTCAATAGATGTCACTAGCAGTGCATCAAGATATTTCACTTATTCATAAAGCTTAAGACATGCTTTCAATTAATATAGTATTATAATTCATACCTGGATATGATCTTCATCTTATAACAACCTGCAAGGTTAATTCAACTGGTAATAGTAAACAATTCATCAATTAGGGTTTACTATTCATCTTTCATGTCACCACCCTAGAATTAGGGTTTACTATTCATCTCTCATGTCACTACCCTAGAATTAGGGTTTACTATTCATCTCTCATGTCACTACCCTAGAATTAGGGTTTACTATTCACTCCATGGTGAATTGTACTCATTACATCATCATGTATGAGAAACATCATCATGAAAGCTCTTAAGTAAGATTAAGATTCACTAGTTATCATAATTAGGGTTTCCATGATCTCACATAGGTGGATCATTCCCTACTCATGTACTTTCATGTGTATTGAAAGTATCTTACTTAAGTATCCACCATAAAAGGGTACTTTCACTCTCTTAGGATACTTTCTCTCTCCTCTTACTAGTAGATGGTGATAACACCACTCTAGATCAGGTTGGGTTAAGTCCTCATTGACTAACATAAGCCAAAACATCACTATCATGTGATTAGGGTTTGATTAAAACAAGGTTTTACTCCATTAAACCCCTCAAGGGTATTTTAGTAATTTACCTCATGATCACCATCATGGGTCAACTCATTAATCACTTAGTCCCTTAATGACCTAGGTTACCATTAGGGTTTAGATTAGATCATCATTGAATCAATTACATCATCAATTGATTAAGTACAAACCACCTTGAACACCTTCAAACGGTTTCAACCTTCAACCACCAAACGGTCTTGAGACCATTTGGGTGCGTTGACCATTTTGACTTTCAAACCGTTTGAAGCTCATGCGGTTTGAAACTGTTTGATCAAATCAACTTGAGATCGATTGGACCAAACGACCTTGAGATCGTTTGAGCCCAAACGGTCTTGAGACCGTTTGGCCCCAAATGGTCTTGAGACCGTTTGGCCTCAAACGGTCTTGAGACCGTTTGGATCCAAACGGTCTTGAGACCATTTGGTCCATATGGGCTCAAACCGTTTGGACCTCCAAAGTGGTTCAAAAGTTACAATTAGTCATGGTTAAGTATGTTGAAGCCCTCAATTGGCCAAAGCCATATTAACCACTTATAAATTGAGTTAACTAAGATTAGCCTTAATCAATTGGACATCAAATTGACCCTCAATTGAAAGCCAATTAGGGTTAAATCCTTCTCAATTAGGGTTTCAAATCGGATGGTCATCAATATTCAACAATGTGAATCAATTCAAGGTTGAACCTATCAATTGACCTCCAATTGGGCCCAAACTTGGCCCAAACGGTCTTGAGGTCGTTTGGACATCATCCAAACGGTCTTGAGACTGTTTTCCCAAAGTTTGACCAAAAACCAAGTCGGTTAGATTAGGATTGAAGTCCAATTAATCAAAAATCAGCATTTTTATCAATTCATCAACTTGTTGCAATTGGACCTTCAAACCATTAGATTATCTCAATCCTAGACCTTCAAACGGTCTTGGGTTGTGCCCAAACGGCCTTGAGACCGTTTGGAGGAACCCCCAAACGGTCTTGAGACCGTTTGGGTCCTTCAACCCAAAACTCAACAAGATCTATGTTTTAAAATAGTAATTTCAACCCGATTAGGGTTAGGATGTTGAAGTGCCTTCAACTCTCAATTGGTTAAGAATTAAACTTTGACTCTTTGCAGGAATGAAATTCAATATATAACCAAAAGACCCTCAAATGGTCGTCCCTTGGTCAACCCTATCAAACGGTCTTGAGACCGTTTCAATCCAAACGATCTTGCAAGACCGTTTGAGGGAAAACGGTTTGAAACCGTTTGGACCAAAAGGGTCCAAGGTCGTTTGATAAAGTAACATAGGGATTCACGCCCCTCATCTTCAACCTCTGTCAAGGTCGGTTCTCCCACCGTTTTGCTTGCAAAAGTGCAAGGAAGAAAGGAGGTAGAAGAAGAACTAACATGCTAATTTTGCAAGAACAAAGTGTGCATATAAAGCAAAGAGTTAGAGTTATAAAACCCGCCTAAAGGTTGTTCCTAGAGCTCCAAACCTCCATGCTCAAAGCTTTAATGGCGTCCTTGAACTTCCACAAGTCGGCCAGAGGTGATTCCTCCAAGGAAAGGTAGGATTGGTCGGCTAAAACAAGAAGACTAAGTAAGCTATCCACAAAACCAACCTTAAAGGATGAATTCCTCCATGAATTCGAGCTAGAAGGTGGTGTTCTCTTACCTAGAACAGGTTGGTCGTCCCCCTGAGCTCCAGAGCTAGCCTTGGTCGTTTTAGGAAAGAAGAGAGGAAGTGAAGGAAATGAAGGATCCGTTCACTTATTTGCAAGGAAATGGCTTATATACTTTAGCCCTTTTTACACCATAAGGACCTCTCAAGTATGGAAAATTACATCTAAGTCCCTCCTTGCTCAAGGGCACGTCCACACTCATCTAAACTTATGCAAAGCTAATGAAATCTCAAAATCTAAGGGTGAAGAAAACCAACCTTCAACTAGGGTATATACATGAAAGGTCTCCATACCCATATTAGGTGACTTTCACCACAAAGATCACTTTTCTTATCCGATTATTCATTGATGTGTCCCTTTCATAATTTCTACTCTAAATGATGACAAGAGTTATAAAAGATGTTCTAGAAAGTGAAAATTACAAGTTGCACCCCTCAATTTGGGTAATTTGCATTTTACTCCAAATTAGGGTTTTCAAGCATAAGGATTGCTTCCACAGCTGCACCTTGGTGCTCAAGCTTGGGAAATCCTTCAAACTTCATCATAAATATCCTAATGATGTTTCAACATCAAAGGAACATCTTAACTTGTGAATTTGCAAGTTGAACCCTTAAACTGGGTAATTTGCACATAGGTCCCTGCATACAACACAATGCTACAACTTTGTTTAAAAAGGAGCAAAAATTGAAAATATATGTTCCTGAGGAACTTAATTACATGCCAGGGAGTATTCACAAGTATCTAATTACATATTTAGCCAAAACTTCCAGGGTTAGGTTATAACCCAGGTCAGGGATGTTACAAATTATCCACCCCTTCACAGGGATTTCGTCCCCGAAATCGATAAAGCGTATTAAGAGAAAAGAGTAGGATATTTCCTTCTCATCTCATCCTCTAGTTCCCAAGTGGCTTCGTCAACACCACGATGGTTCCAGAGGACTTTCACAAGACTTATATCCTTCTTCTTTAACTTTTTAGTTCTGTTATCAAGGATTGACACTGGTCCCTCCTCATATGTTATATCTTCATTCAATTCTACTTCCATAGGTTGTAGAACTGACTCGGTGTCTGGGTGACATTTCCTCAGCATGGAAATGTGAAACACAGGGTGTAACTTCTGCAACTCCTGAGGTAACTCTAGTCTATAGGCTACCTTTCCAACTCTTTCAATAATTGGATAAGGTCCCATAAATCTAGGAGTTAACTTTCCTTTTCTTCCTAAACGAAGGACTCCTTTCCAAGGTGAGACCTTGAGATACACTCTGTCTCCAACCTGGAATTCTAGGGGTCTACGACGTTTATCAGCATACGACTTCTGCCTATCCTGTGTAATCTTAAGTTGTTGCTGTATAACTTTAATCTTCTATGTAGCTTGCTGCACAAGATCAGGTCCTAATAACTGGTGCTCACTAGTCTCATACCAACACAAGGGTGATCTACAACGTCTACCATACAAAGCTTCATAGGGTGCCATTTCAATACTATGTTGATAGCTATTGTTATAGGCAAACTCTATCAAGTTCAGATGTAGATCCCAACTCCCGGTAAACTGGAGAACACATGCTCTCAACAGGTCTTCCAAGGTCTGTATAGTCCTTTCCGACTGTCCATCAGTCTGTGGGTGAAAGGCTGTACTAAACCTTAGTTTGGTGCCTAAGGCTCTGTGTAACTGCTCCCAAAAGCGACTTGTAAATTGGGGACCTCTGTCAGAAACTATTGTGACAGGAACTCCGTGCAAACGCACTATCTCTTGTACATACAATTGTGATAACCTTTCAGCAGAATAGGTTGTTTTGACAGGTAGGAAATGTGATGTCTTTGTCAACCTATCAACAACTACCCAAATGGAATCATGTCCCTTGTTTGTCCTGGGTAGGCCAACAACAAAGTCCATGGTCACATGGTCCCACTTCCATTGTGGTATGGGTAAGGGTTGCATTGTTCCTGCAGGTTTCTGGTGCTCAGCCTTGACCTGCTGACACACAGAACACCTTAGAACAAACTCAACTACATCCTTCTTCATCCCAGGCCACCAATACATATCCTTCAAGTTTCGATACATCTTGGTGCTCCCTGGATGCATGGCATACATTGAAGAATGAACTTCCTCTAGAATTATCTTCCTCAGGTTATCTACATCAGGTACTATCATCCTCCCATGATAGCATGCCACCTGGTCATCTGAATCATGAAAACCTTCTCGCTTCTCATCTCCATACTCAGATCTAATCTGTTGAACTGCAGCATCAACATGTTGTGCCTCCTTAATCTGCTCTCTTAGGGTAGGTTTAATATGCATCTCAGCCATCAACCCGGCTAACAATGACACCTTCAACTTTACATTGTCTTGCCTTAAAGAGATAAGCATATCTCTCTTAGAGCATACTAAAGAGTTTAGTTGTGCTCTATCCATGGTTGAGGTTGTTGATTTCCTACTCAAGGCATCTGCAACAACATTGGCCTTGCCCGGATGGTAATCAATTTTACAGTCGTAGTCCTTGATTAACTCCATCTAGCGACGTTGCCTCATGTTAAGTTCATGCTGAGAGAAGATATACTTAAGGTTCTTGTGGTCTGTGAAAATTTGGAAGGTTTCTCCGTAGAGATAATGTCTCCAGATCTTCAAAGCATGGACCACAGCAGCTAACTCCAGATCATGTGTCGGATAATTCTCTTCGTGTTTCTTAAGCTGTCGGGAAGCAAAAGAAATCACTTGTTTATCCTACATCAACACACATCCAAGTCCATTCTTAGAGGCATCACAGAAGACTACATATCCTTTTCCTTGCTCAGGTAGCACAAGCATAGGTGCACTTGTCAACCTCTCCTTCAACAACTGGAAAGACTGTTGACACTTATCACTCCAAGAAAAAGGAACATCTTTCCGGGTTAACTTGGTTAAAGGTAAGGCTATAGAGATAATGTTTTTAATAAACCTTCGATAGTAACCAGCTAACCCCAAGAAGCTTCGAATCTCCGTCGGTGTCTTCGGTTGTTTCCATTGTAGAACAGATTCTACCTTTGCAGGGTCAACACGAATTCCCGAGGCAGATATCACATGCCCAAGAAAAGATACCTCCGGCAGCCAGAACTCACACTTGCTAAATTTAGCGTATAGCTTGTGTTTTCTTAGCAAGGTCAGAGCTTGGCGAAGATGCTGCTCATGCTGCTGAGTATCTTTACTATAAATCAGGATGTCATCTATAAAGATGACAACACACTGATCAAGGAAGGGTCAAAAGACTCTATTCATGAGTTCCATGAATGCAGTTGGTGCATTGGTTAGTCCAAACGACATAACCATGAACTCATAGTGACCATATCTTGTCCTAAAGGCAGACTTGGATATGTCACTGTCCTTAATGCGGAGTTGATGATATCCAGACCTTAAGTCTATCTTGGAGAAGACTGTTGCACCACACAACTGGTCAAAAAGATCATCAATCCTCGGCAAAGGGTACTTGTTCTTTATTGTTACTTTATTGAGTTGTCTATAGTCAATGCACAACCGCATTGATCCATCTTTCTTTTTAACAAACAAAACCGGAGCACCCCAAGGTGAAGTGCTCGGTCGGATAAAACCTTTCTCAAGTAACTCTTGAAGCTGTTTCTTGAGTTCTGCCATCTCGGAAGGCGCCATCCTATAAGGAGTCTGGGCTATAGGTTTTGTATCTGGGACTAAATTGATTTCAAAATCAATCTCCCGAGGTGGTGGTATACCAGGAAGTTCTTCAGGAAACACATCCTCGAATTCCCTGACTATGGGAACTTCAGTAGGATTGGAACTTTCCTTGGTAACATCTACCACATGGGCCAAGAATGCATAACATCCTTGCCTCATCAGCTTATCAGCAACCATAGTTGATACAAGACAAGTGGGCAGAATCTTTCTTTCACGTTGAAAGATCAATGTGTCACCTTCATCAGCAAACACAGCCAACTTGGATTCACAATCCAAGACAACTTTATACCTTTCTAAGGTATCCATCCCGAGGATTATATCAAATCCTTGCATATCAAGCGGTATAAGGTCCACTTGAATGCGATGTTCAGAAAAGAAGAGGATGCAGGGAGAACATACCTCCTGCAAAACAGCAGACCCACTCAACGGAGTTTCCAACAACAACCTATCTGCCCTATGACTAGCTGTCATATTGCAGTTACGAATCACTCTCTGAGTGATAAAAGAGTGCGTAGCACCTGGGTCAATCAGAACAGATACTACACAAGGTTTAGACATATCAGAATATAAAAGTTCCATCTGACCTATCACCACTTGTGGATCGACCACTGCCTCTGGTGGGTTCATAGCATAGAACCTCGCTGTCGCCTGGTGTTGAGGTGGTGCTGATGATCCAGCTTGAGATGCTTGTCCACGTCCTCGAGCTGCTCCTTGAGATTGCATTCTCTGAGATCCTTGTTGATTCTGTCTCGGAGGCTGTGTCACACTGACAGGCTTAGATCGGCAGTCCCTCATCAAGTGTCCCACTTTACCACAGTTGTAGCAGCTTCTCTCCAGTTGTTGTGGTCTGGGTGGTCCAGTAACTGACATTGATGCAGAACTCTGAGTCTCCTGAGGTGGTTGTCTTCGTCCTCTACCTCTACTTGGAGACCACTGAGTCTGAGAACTAGATCTAGGTGGTGGAGGGTTAGGTGCAGAGGATCTAGGCTTCTTAAAGTCCCTAGATGAAGTACCCTGGAACTGTGGATATCTTTTCTGAGTTTGCCTCTTCTCAACCACAGATCTCTCTATCCTTCGGACTGACTCAACGAAGGTAGAGAATCTCTCTCGGTTTTCTAAGGCAGACACGGGGGTACTCATGTCAGCATTCAAACCCCTCTCGAATCTCCTGATTCTTTCTTCTTCTGTGGCAGCCATGTGCGGAAAAAACCGCAACAACTCCATGAACTTAGCTTCATACTCGCTAATGTTCATTACTCCCTGCCTCAGTCTCTCAAATTGAGAGATCTTCTCGTCTAGGAAGGTCTTTGGGAAATATCTATGAACAAACTCCCGCCGAAAGTCTTCCCACGAGATCTCTATTCCAGGTCTCTTCTGCTCTTCCATTGTCCACCAATGACCAGCGCTTCCTTTGAGAAGATAGACAGCATGTCTGACCTTCTCAGTTTCAGGGATATTGAGGATCCTGAAAGCCTTCTCCAACTCCGTCAACCATAGATCAGCATCTGTGGGGTCAGCAGTCCCAAGGTACTCGGTAGCTCTGACACGACATAGTCGCTCGAATGTCTTACCGATACCTTGTCCTTCAGGCTGGGCTGGTGCCCTAGGTGCAGGCATAGGAATCCTGTCAGTTATGTGTGTCATGGCAGTCATAAACTACCCGAACATCGTTTGTACTGCTGGGTTACCCATGTCAGCTGGGTCAAACTGGGGTGGCTCCCTGAGTGGCTCAGGTGCAGGCTGTTCTATTTCCGGAACCATTGCACCGCCTCGAGGTGCACTAGCACTACTTTCTGCCACGTACTCATCATGAGGCTCAGCCATCCTTAAGTATCTTCTTCTCCTGAGGAGCAGAAGATTCTATTAGATAAGGAAGGAGTACTAAAGATAGACTCGATATCCTAAGTCCTATGCCTCTGTAGACTCGACTGACCTAGAGCTCTGATACCACTTAATTGTGGGCTCCGATCTCCAAACCATGAAATAATCACGATTTAAACTTGAGCGGAAGCAATCGATAATCAGCGGAAGACAAAAATCACGGGAAATTAAAACTTTTCGAGATAAGAGCTCGACACCACAAACCTTTTCCATAGAAAAGGATTTAAACTGTATACATCTCTGTCAAATTACTTCTTGAGTAATTATATACAACATGATACAAAATCTCAAGAACTCATGACCGAAACACTCCAAGACCTGAGAGTACAGAGGACACATAGGACTGACTCTAACTACACCACATAGCAGGCTGAATCTCCACCTAAGATTTACTACTGCTCCTGGTGCTGCTGCTGCTGGGATTGGTCACCTTTAGACCGGTTCCTCCGTCTTCGACAACCACCTAAAAAGTTGAAGTCTACGGGGTGAGACAATTATACATAATTGCCCCAGTGAGAGTTATAACTCTCCACTAGAAGCTTTATAAGCAAACAAAGAATAACTTAAGCAGTAAAAACTTTCAAAGCATTCATTAGCAGTTTTACTAATAAGCAAGAGTTCAACATTTATGAAACATGAAGGACATATACTTTATCCAATGTAACATCAATCAAGTAGTACTACGCTTTTGATTATGTTTTTCAACCATTATTATGCCCTGTGGAGATGAGGTATACCACTCATACTCCAACTGGTCGCTAAGAAGTCACATCACTATCATACATAGGTCATTAAAAGATTCAGATTCTTATGACCTCATCTTCCTCAGTCAGTTAGAGGATTGTTTGCAGGACATCTGGCAGGATGTCTTCTATTTATAGCTCACCAGGGTAAACTGGACCTTCTCTATGTTTTTAGAGTTACAGTGGCGTTCTGCACTCTCTTCGCTATCGGAAGATTTCTTGATTATCTTTCACCGATGCGGTGTTTGTGTTTACTTTGGGAGAATAGTGATACATCTCACCTTTTGGGTTTGTAGTGAAGGTTTGACGGACTATAAAAATCTACATCAATTCCTACACTAGGATGTAAGGTTCTACACATCCATATACCCCACATACTCAAAAGTATGTGATCCAGGAGTTCCCTTGGGAAAACCTGTTTCACCATCATTTAGACTCTGACAATGATGGATCTATGATCAGGGCTCTACATTACACTTGATTAGTTAGGTACATTCAGTATTCTTTTAACATCATACATGGTTCTTCAAACAATAACATTAGCATAATAGCTATAAATGAGAATACTAAACTGTAGCAAGCCTAACTCTTTTCAATCATCAGTTCTCAATCATTTCACCACAAGTCATCTGTTAAGCACGACCTTAATGGTATTTATGGCTCTTACAACCCATAAATCTCAATAGATGTCACTAGCAGTGCATCAAGATATTTCACTTATTCATAAAGCTTAAGACATGCTTTCAATGAATATAGTATTATAATTCATACCTGGATATGATCATCATCTTATAACAACCTGCAAGGTTAATTCAACTGGTAATAGTAAACAATTCATCAATTAGGGTTTACTATTCATCTTTCATGTCACCACCCTAGAATTAGGGTTTACTATTCATCTCTCATGTCACTACCCTAGAATTAGGGTTTACTATTCATCTCTCATGTCACTACCCTAGAATTAGGGTTTACTATTCACTCCATGGTGAATTGTACTCATTACATCATCATGTATGAGAAACATCATCATTAAAGCTCTTAAGTAAGATTAAGATTCACTAGTTATCATAATTAGGGTTTCCATGATCTCACATAGGTGGATCATTCCCTACTCATGTACTTTCATGTGTATTGAAAGTATCTTACTTAAGTATCCACCATAAAAGGGTACTTTCACTCTCTTAGGATACTTTCTCTCTCCTCTTACTAGTAGATGGTGATAACACCACTCTAGATCAGGTTGGGTTAAGTCCTCATTGACTAACATAAGCCATAACATCACTATCATGTGATTAGGGTTTGATTAAAACAAGGTTTTACTCCATTAAACCCCTCAAGGGTATTTTGGTAATTTACCTCATGATCACCATCATGGGTCAACTCATTAATCACTTAGTCCCTTAATGACCTAGGTTACCATTAGGGTTTAGATTAGATCATCATTGAATCAATTACATCATCAATTGATTAAGCACAAACCACCTTGAACATCTTCAAACGGTTTCAACCTTCAACCACCAAACGGTCTTGAGACCGTTTGGTTTCAAATGGTCTTGAGACCATTTGCCCTCAAACGGTCTTGAGACCGTTTGGGTGCGTTGACCATTTTGACTTTCAAACCGTTTGAAGCTCATGCGGTTTGAAACCGTTTGATCAAATCAACTTGAGATCGATTGGACCAAACGACCTTGAGATCGTTTGAGCCCAAACGGTCTTGAGACCGTTTGGCCCCAAACGGTCTTGAGACCGTTTGGCCCCAAACGGTCTTGAGACCATTTGGATCCAAACGGTCTTGAGACCGTTTGGTCCAAATGGGCTCAAACCGTTTGGACCTCCAAAGTGGTTCAAAAGTTACAATTAGTCATGGTTAAGTATGTTGAAGCTCTCAATTGGCCAAAGCCATATTAACCACTTATAAATTGAGTTAACTAAGATTAGCCTTAATCAATTGGAAATCAAATTGACCCTCAATTGAAAGCCAATTAGGGTTAAATCCTTCTCAATTAGGGTTTCAAATCGGATGGTCATCAATATTCAACAATGTGAATCAATTCAAGGTTGAACCTATCAATTGACCTCCAATTGGGCCCAAACTTAGCCCAAACGGTCTTGAGGTCGTTTGGACATCATCCAAACGGTCTTGAGACCGTTTGCCCAAAGTTTGACCAAAAACCAAGTCGGTTAGATTAGGATTGAACTCCAATTAGATCAAAAATCAGCATTTTTATCAATTCATCAACTTGTTGAAATTGGACCTTCAAACCATTAGATTATCTCAATCCTAGACCTTCAAACGGTCTTGGGTTGTGCCCAAACGGTCTTGAGACCGTTTGGAGGAACCCCCAAACGGTCTTGAGACCGTTTGGGTCCTTCAACCCAAAACTCAACAAGATCTATGTTTTAAAACAGTAATTTCAACCCGATTAGGGTTAGGATGTTGAAGTGCCTTCAACTCTCAATTGGTTAAGAATTAAACTTTGACTCTTTGCAGGAATGAAATTCAATATATAACCAACAGACCCTCAAACGGTCGTCCCTTGTTCAACCCTATCAAATGGTCTTGAGACCATTTCAATCCAAACGGTCTTGCAAGACCGTTTGAGGGCAAACTGTTTGAAATCGTTTGACCCCAAACGGTTTGCAACCGTTTGGACCAAAAGGGTCCAAGGTCGTTTGATAAAGTAACATAAGGATTCACGCCCCTCATATTCAACCTATGTCAAGGTCAGTTCTCCCACCGTTTTTCTTGCAAAAGTGCAAGGAAGAAGGGAGGTAGAAGAAGAACTAACATGCTAATTTTGCAAGAACAAAGTGTGCATATAAAGCAAAGAGTTAGAGTTATAAAACCCGCCTAAAGGTTGTTCCTAGAGCTCCAAACCTCCATGCTCTAAGATTTAATGGCGTCCTTGAACTTCCACAAGTCGGCCAGAGGTGATTCCTCCAAGGAAAGGTAGGATTGGTCGGCTAAAACAAGAAGACTAAGTAAGCTATCCACAAAACCAACCTTAAAGGATGAATTCCTCCATGAATTCGAGCTAGAAGGTGGTGTTCTCTTACCTAGAACAGGTTGGTCGTCCCCCTGAGCTCCAGAGCTAGCCTTGGTCGTTTTAGGAAAGAAGAGAGGAAGTGAAGGAAATGAAGGATCCGTTCACTTATTTGCAAGGAAATGGCTTATATACTTTAGCCCTTTTTACACCATAAGGACCTCTCAAGTATGGAAAATTACATCTAAGTCCCTCCTTGCTCAAGGGCACGTCCACACTCATCTAAACTTATGCAAAGCTAATGAAATCTCAAGATCTAAGGTTGAAGAAAACCAACCTTCAACTAGGGTATATACATGAAAGGTCTCCATACCCATATTAGGTGACTTTCACCACAAAGATCACTTTTCTTATCCGATTATTCATTGATGTGTACCTTTCATCATTTATACTCTAAATGATGACAAGAGTTATAAAAGATGTTCTAGAAAGTGAAAATTACAAGTTGCACCCCTCAATTTGGGTAATTTGCATTTTACTCCAAATTAGGGTTTTCAAGCATAAGGATAGCTTCCACAGCTGCACCTTGGTGCTCAAGCTTGGGAAATCCTTCAAACTTCATCATAAACATCCTCATGATGTTTAAACATCAAAGGAACATCTTAACTTGTGAATTTGCAAGTTGAACCCTTAAACTGGGTAATTTGTGTTGGTATGTATGCCCTGAGAGCCAATCATGGGATGATTGGTGGGATACATTAAGATTGATTTGATAAACATAAAAGGCGAGCTTCCAATTCTTTCTGGTTCAGTCATATGAGATAGTGATAGAACAGATTGAATGTCTAGAGAATGATAGTTTTCAATGACGTATGCCTTCAGGTTCATGACCTGAACGATGAGATCATACAGATGCTAAGAGTTTGTACATTCTTGTTATGTCCCTAGTCGGATGTCATTGTGGAAGGTAGATAGACAGCAATGACACACAAGACTAGATTGTAGTGTTGGTTGATGACAGAATCTCATTAGTCATGATATAGAGATATCAAACCAAACACATAGGTACTTGTTAGAGAACAAGTGTACCGGACAGACCCACCGTGAGTTTGACACATGGAACCATGAGATGGTAGTCACAGTCAGTACTCACAGTGATGGTGGTGAGTGTGATTCTTAGACCTGAAATCACTACACTCAACACATGTCGTTGGGCGCACTTTGACATCATCAAACGCAATCCTGAAACATGGGTTGTTATAAAGGTGATGATTGGGTGGATTTGACACATGGGGCTTTTGAGGGGTGAGTGATAGATATGGGATTTGTCCCTCCTGAGGGAGTATGATATCCATGGCCACTTGATAAGTAGGATTGAGAAAGGCATGCACGCATGTGTGAATCAGTATGTGATACTGATGTCATACATATCTCTTCTAGTCTACTCTGAGATCAAGGAAGTGAATGAACGTTGACAGGATGACTGTTCCATGCCTCGAGTTCATTCGGGATATCAGTGACAAAGGAATTATACATTCGCTGTAACACCATTCACGGATTGTAGGATGAAAGTTGTTCTCCAACTTTCTACTTTCACTTGGGTAGCACTGATGTGTGACTAGGCACCGCTCTTTTCTTGTGAAGTCATAAGTGTTATGGACTTTCACTGCCAACGTGAAATGGACCTGCAGGGTCACACACATAGGATTTAACCTGGAAGAGGAGTTTTGTCCACAAAGCAATGTTTAGATTGATTACTAAAGGAGTTTAGTAGTTCAATTAAACACTCAATCAGTCGATAGCTCAATATCGTATGGTTCAAGGTGTTGGACGCATTGATTGGAGTATCAGATTGATTGAAATCGCAATTGACTGATTTTGCCCAACCTGTGCTCCCAACCGATCGGTTCATGTGATGAACCGGTCGGCTGAGGTTGCTGAACCGGTCGGCTGGAGTGTCCAAGCTGATCGACTCATGCCCAGGTTAAAACGACCGGTTCAAGGGTTGAACCGATCGGCTCAACTGGTGCAACCGACCGATTGGGAAAAGTCATGTCGGCAAGAATTTTCCTTTGGTTTCAAATTGCCCAATTCGATTGGGAATAATGTTGGTATTCGATACCAATTGGGAAAGAAACAAGGAAAGTCTTTTTGAGCCGGATTAGGACCATGAACCGATCGGTTCATGGCACCAACCGATCGGTTGGAGTGCCCCAAATGGTCTGCTCAGGTCCAACCGATCGGCTCAATGGCCAAACCGATCGGTTCAGTTGTGAACCGATCATTTCAAGTTGCGAACCGGTTGCTTTTTGTGGAAAATTCTCGAACCCTTCTACTCCTGCTTTAGTCCCGCATTGCCTGGGATGGAGAACCCTGTCCCATGACTCTCCTATATATATAGGGGTATTGGGGGGCTTCTCATAGTACAGCTCAGTGCAACCAGTTGCTCTGCAAGTTGTCGTTCTCTATGGTTTTGGTAACCGTGAGAAAGCCCGAGCAAGTGCTTCCCGCAAAAGGGAGGTGCAGCAAGGGAAGGACAACTGCAGTTGCAATAGGAGGCAGGAGAGCGTGTTGGCGACTAGTACGTCAATAGGAGGGTGCGACTCCTTCCACTTCCTTGTGGGACAAGGAGTGTGGAGTTCCAGGTGGTCCGTGTGGACTACTACAGAGGCGGGAGGACACTGCCGCTTAGGAGGACAACTGTCATCCGACAGTCCGATTCGAGTAGGAGTTGTCAATCCCGGTACGACCAGGAGCTGCACAGACGCCGTCGAAGTCCGGAGTTGAAGACCGCCCATTGTGCGAGGTATTGTCGCCGAGCAAGCCTCGGGACAAGGTATGATTCCACAAACCATCCTTTCCTATTATATAGACGTTGACGCGTTTCCTCGTTATGAGTTTGGGAGAAATTTTTTGTTTCCGCTGCCTTCTCTGTCTCCCCTAAAACCCAACAGTGGTATCAGAGCCAAGTTAACTGCTCTATATTTTAGGAATATCGATATGATCGATTTTGGTTTGTCGCCTTTATTTATTGCATACGATGCGAATAATATCGGCTTTATGCATGTCCAATCCTAAATCCACAAATCCCTAGTTACATATATGATATGTATTATTAATGCACTCGATACGCGTCGCCCTTAAACGAGTTTTGTGGTGGATGTGTGTAGCGTGATTATCGCCTATAAACCCATATCTGTGATTGGTTGTGTGTGGTTGCTTGCATCTCGGTCTGCGCACCGATCTTCCCTCTCTTAATCCTGATGTAACTCGAAATAATTCGAGATTCTTCCTACCTTTGCTCCCCCCGAATGTAAATCGGGGTTTCTCCTTTAAAGCAATGTAATAAATAGAATAGGATTTTATTTCCTGTTATGTCAAAGACCGGCGGACATCAAGACGACTGCTCAGACGATCGGTTCAAGGAGTGAACTGATCGGTTGACCTTCCAGATGGTCGGTTCAAGGAGTGAATTGATCGGTTGATGACCAGTTTGAGGAGCGAGACGAGCGGGTGGCAGACATGACGAGATGCACGACGACCAGGCGAACCGATCGGTTGGAGGAGCCAACCGATCGGCTGGTGGCACCCAGACGACCGGCTGGAGAGTACAGATCGTTCATGTGATGAGTTGATCTACTCGGATGGCAAGGCACAGAGTTCATCTTGTACAGGTTGCATGTGATGTAGACCTATATGACCGTGATTCCTCTTGGCTCGAGGAATCACATTAGGATGGCCATAATCATCGCTTTTTATCGTTTGTGCATGTTTTCTGTGGGATATAGCATGTATATGATACATACTATGTATTGTGGTGATTGGATATGTATATGTATATAAAACCAAATCCCTCATTAAAATATTAAGTTTTAGATGCCTTCCAAATGCGACACATGTGAAAAGCTTGATCGACCAAGTGTGGGCACGCCCTAGCGTGGTGCACCGTCTATCTCGTGGAAGCGTGAAGGATGAATGTGTGGGTCTGCCCTAGCAGGTGCATATTCATCGTGTTTGCTTTGGGTCGGACTTAACAAGGTGATCTAGATGGGATCTAGTACCTTGAGGCATGGAGATGATCATTGCAAGGAGTTGTAGATGACATCTTATCAAGAGTTGCATATGATGCAATTGGCAAAAGTTGCCTACCTGAGAGATCTATGTTGTGGGTGACAGCCCTAGCTGGTCCATGGCTTAGAGGATTTCAGGATCTTTCCCACTAGAAGGTTGTACGCTGCAATCTTCCGAATTGATAGTGAGGGCTATCAATTTGAAGTAAAATAGTGGGAGCGATAATTAATTAAAGGCCTAATTATATCGTCAAACTTTCAAATCAATCAAATAAGTCAAAAATGAGTTTTTGGACTAAAATTGCATATTTTCCTTTTTGTAGTTAAAATGGCAACAAACAACAACAACTTTTCTTTGCGATCGGTCCTTGACAAGGACAAGCTAATTGGGACGAACTTCCACGACTGGTATCGGACATTGAGAATTGTTCTCACTCAAGAGCGCAAGCTCTATGTCATGGATACTCCAATTCCAGAGGAACCTGCTCCTAATGCACCAAAGACAGAAAGGGATGCTTACAAGAAGCATTCTGATGATGCCATTGATGCAAAGTGCTTGATGCTATGTTCAATGAACCATGAGTTGCAGAGGCAACATGAGAACATGGGTGTCATAGAGATGATTCTGCATCTCAGGAACATGTATGAAGATCAGGCACGACAAGAGAGGTACAATGTTTCTAGGGCGTTGTTCAAGTGCGTCATGACAGAAGGAGATCCAGTTGGTCCTCACACACTCAAGATGATTGGGTATGTGGAGAACCTGCAGAGACTGGGATTTCCACTGAGCCAAGAGTTGGCTACTGACGTGATACTGCAATCGTTGCCAGAATCTTACAGTCAGTTTGTGATGAACTACAACATGAACAACTTTGATAGGCCACTGTCAGAGTTGTTGGGCATGTTGAGGACAGCCGAGTTACAGATGAAGAAGGACAAGCCTAAGTCCGTGATGGTGATCACGAGCAAGAAAGGCAAGTCCAAGCGCAAGGGCAAGGGCAAAGCTAAGAAAGGTTCTGAAGCTAGCCAGGAGTCCAAGCCATCTTCAGCTCTCAAGGCCAAGGGAGGCGTGACAAAGAAAGGAAATTGCCACCATTGTCAAAAGCCAGGACATTGGAAAAGGAATTGTCCTCTCTACCTGGAATAACAAAAGAAGAAGGAGGCGACTGAAGTCTCTACTTGAAGGTGTCATGTAAATAAACTTGTAACACTTTTTGAGATATATGATATCAAGATGTAAAGTGTAAAGCATTCTTACTTGGGGCAAGTGTTGCCTTTATAGATAGGAATACTTTAGTTTATTTTCAGCCAATAAGGCATGTAATACAGTTATGAACTGCTATTTCATACTTGCCAATAGATAGAAACACTTTATTTTTGCAATGATGGCAATTAATAAAGAGATGTTTCAATTTATAAAGATGTGATCTTTGTGGCAATGCCTTATTTATCTTATGATATTTGATATGCATAAGATAAGATGATACCTAAACGTTATAGATAACTCAAATAATTTAATTAGCATTAATCATGAGAAATTCATTTCTAGTTTCCATGTGATGGATAAAACTAGACTCTTTTGGTTAGAGACATGAATATCTTGGACATGATTAATCAATCTTCACTAATGTAGTGGGAGAGTGATTATCCTATTAGGTATAATACATGTGATGCATTTACATACCTATTGGAATAAATGCTAATACTTCAAATGGTGTTTAGAGAAATACCAATATGAATCTCTTGAAGTGTTCAAGATTATCATAAATGAAGTACAAATTTGGTAAAGTATTAATTCTTGATGAGATCAATGAATGAAATACTTGGACCAAATGTTTGAGATCCTTATGAGTGATTATGATAATGTATCATAGTGAACTCATGATTAAGGCATGGTGATGTCTGAATCAAGAAGGAATCATACTCTAAGGAGTAAGAGAATGATTATCAAATAACTGAATTCTTCTTAATAAAAAATACCCCACACTAATAAAAGAAATTAAGAATCACAAGGGTTGTGAGTTCTTACATCTTTAACAGATACACCTCAATTATCTATGTGATGAGTTGTTCATGTAATGAGTCAACTATCAAGATGAATATGAGGAACCAAATTTTGAGTTATGGTTTATGACTGTTACATCCTAAATGACTTCCATGTGAGCCATAAGGTATGACCTTGATGGTAGCACTCATTGGATCATATCCATAAGTGCAGATGAGTCTTAAGTGTTAAGACACATGGATAACATTTTGAGAAGGATGATGCTTGTTGATTGCAACTTAATGGCTAAGACATTTGGCATATGGATACTAAAACCGCATTCCTATGAGAAATAAAACCAGGATGTGTACGTGACACAGCCTATAAGGTTTATGAATCCACTAATGCAAATGAAGTCTATAAGTTACAATGGACTAATCAATGTGATTGATTGAGTACAAGCAACTCAAAATTGGATCTTTATTTTGATGATATAGTCAAAGGGTTTGACTGATATGTCAAAGATAAAGAAGGGATCTGTGATTTAGTGGGAGCGTGTTCACATTCCACATGTTGATGTGAAATGGAAATGTTCTAGATTGGAAATCCGAATGTGGAAATTATCTTTAAGGAAGATAGAGATGTTTCCTATGTGATAGGAATAGAGATCTATAGAGATATTTCTCGAAAATCTCTTGACCTGGAAAGAGAGAGCATACATTGGAAATCTGTACTGAAGTGTTCAGTATGCACAGATTCAGTGGGAGAAAACTTGTCCATGTTACATGGAGTTAGTATCCCAAGGCCAAGTGTCCAATTCTTATGAAGAATGGGAACACTAATAATAGATATGGATCTATCATGTATGTAATCATCCCATTATCTTGCATGTATGACATGGCAAGAATAAAATGCATTCATCATCTTGTATGTAGGACATGGAAATATGATGTGCTCATCCTGATAACTCGTATGTGTGACATGATGAGTGGATGTCTGTCTATTTCCAGTAAGGGTTACTGGAATACCATGAGAACTTGATAAGTGTTTGTGAAGTACTAGTTATATGGAGATAAGGAATAGTTCGATGTAAAGAGTTACATTGATGCGAACTTCCGAAAGGACAGAAAATTAATCACAAAATATACATAAGATGTATAAAAGTGAAAGTTTGTTGATAATTGGAAGTGTTCCAATAAAACCATTTAAAAGGAAATGTTGAGTATCTATGTGTTAGAGAACAGTAGTAGATACTATATGGATCTGGAAGTTCATAAGATGAACTTATATTCCGCTCATTGATGACAAGTCTGGAATCCTTGATCATGCAATGTGGCTAAAGGTTAGCAATGGAATACTAGATCGCATATTACGACAACTCTCCATAACATAAAATTTTTGAGACATGACCTCAAATGCTCTCCTTAACCTTGAGATCTTGATGACAGAGATATACCTCCTTTCACCCGCATGTACTCAAATAGTATATGACTTTGAGCTCCTTCTCACAATCAAAATTGCTTAAAGGATTACTTGTTTCACTATTCAGTTCTAAGACTGACATACCTCTACAATCATAGGGCACAACATGATTAGGATACACTTGATTAACTAATCCAATTATTCGTATCTCAGTTGTATCAAACACTTACAAACAGTGCAAAGAGATATAATTGACATATTAATCAAGAGATAACTTCAGATGATATAAAAAGTATTCACAAGTATCAAGATATTGGATTAAGGTAGAAGTAAGCATCGTAGCCCGCAAATGTCCCAAAATGTCAATATTGACCAAAAAAGTCCTATCACACCATTCTTGTGAAACAAAAAGGCTCAACGTGACGTACAGCGAAGATATGAGAGACATGCAATTTATAATGACTTTGGCAAGGTTTTGCCATTTCTCACTATGTTGGCACTAGAGCGCAGTAACATGTGGGACATGTTTGGAGATCACTATGAATATGATTCATGGGTGATTGGCTCGCAGTGCAAGTGGGAGTCTGTTGGTATGTATGCCCTGAGAGCCAATCATGGGATGATTGGTGGGATACATTAAGATTGATTTGATAAACATAAAAGGCGAGCTTCCAATTCTTTCTGGTTCAGTCATATGAGATAGTGATAGAACAGATTGAATGTCTAGAGAATGACAATACTCAATGACGTATGCCTTCAGGTTCATGACCTGAACGATGAGATCATACGGATGCTAAGAGTTTGTACATTCTTGTTATGTCCCAAGTCGGATGTCATTGTGGAAGGTAGATAGACAACAATGACACACAAGACTAGATTGTGGTGTTGGTTGATGACAGAATCTCATTAGTCATGATATAGAGATATCAAACCAAACACATAGGTACTTGTTAGAGAACAAGTGTACTGGACAGACCCACCGTGAGTTTGACACATGGAACCATGAGATGGTAGTCACAGTCAGTACTCACAGTGATGGTGGTGAGTGTGATTCTTAGACCTGAAATCACTACACTCAACACATGTCATTGGGCGCACTTTGACATCATCAAACGCAATCCTGAAACATGGGTTGTTATAAAGGTGATGATTGGGTGGCTTTGACACATGGGGCTTTTGAGGGGTGAGTGATAGATATGGGATTTGTCCCTCCTGAGGGAGTATGATATCCATGGCCACTTGATGAGTAGGATTGAGAAAGGCGTGCACGCATGTGTGAATCAGTATGTGATACTGATGTCATACATATCTCTTCCAGTCTACTCTGAGATCAAGGAAGTGAATGAATGTTGACAGGATGATTGTTCCATGCCTCGAGTTCATTCGGGATATCAGTGACAAAGGAATTATACATTCGCTGTAACACCATTCACGGATTGTAGGATGAAAGTTGTTCTCCAACTTTTTACTTTCACTTGGGTAGCACTGATGTGTGACTAGGCACCGCTCTTTGCTTGTGAAGTCATAAGTGTTATGGACTTTCACTGCCAACGTGAAATGGACCTGCAGGGTCACACACATAGGATTTAACCTGGAAGAGGAGTTTTGTCCACAAAGCAATGTTTAGATTGATTACTAAAGGAGTTTAGTAGTTCAATTAAACACTCAACCAGTCGATAGCTCAATATCATATGGTTCAAGGTGTTGGACGCATTGATTGGAGTATCGGATTGATTGAAATCACAATTGACTGATTTTGCCCAACCTGTGCTCCCAACCGATCGGTTCATGTGATGAACCGGTCGGCTGAGGTTGCTGAACCGGTCGGCTGGAGTGTCCAGGCCGATCGGCTCATGCCCAGGTTGAAACGACCGGTTTAAGGGTTGAACCGATCGGCTCAACTGGTGCAACCGACCGATTGGGAAAAGTCATGTCGGCAAGAATTTTCCTTTGGTTTCAAATTGCCCAATTCGATTGGGAATAATGTTGGTATTCGATACCAATTGGGAAAGAAACAAGGAAAGTCTTTTTGAGCCGGATTAGGACCATGAACCGATCGGTTTAGGGCACCAACCGATCAGTTGGAGTGCCCCAAACGGTCGGCTCAGGTCCAACCGATCGACTCAATGGTCGAACCGATCGGTTCAGTTGTGAACCGATCATTTCAAGTTGCGAACCGGTTGCTTTTTGTGGAAAATTCTCGAACCCTTTTACTCCTGCTTTAGTCCCACATTGCCCGAGATGGAGAACCCTGTCCCATGACTCTCCTATATATATAGGGGTATTGGGGGGCTTCTCATAGTACAACTCAGTGCAACCAGTTGCTCTGCAAGTTTTCGTTCTCTCTGGTTTTGGTAACCGTGAGAGAGCCCGAGCAAGTGCTTCCCGCAAAAGGGAGGTGCAGCAAGGGAAGGACAACTGCAGTTGCAACAGGAGGCAGGAGAGCGTGTTGGCGACTAGTACGTCAACAGGAGGGTGTGACTCCTTCCACTTCCTTGTGGGACAAGGAGTGTGGAGTTCCAGGTGGTCCGTGTGGACTACTACAGAGGCGGTAGGACACTGCCGCTTAGGAGGACAACTGTCATCTGACAGTCCGGTTTGAGTAGGAGTTGTCAGTCCCGATGCGACCAGGAGCTGCACAGACGCCGTCGAAGTCCGGAGTTGAACACCGCGCATTGCGTGAGGTATTGTCGCCGAGCAAGCCTCGGGACAAGGTATGATTCCACAAACCATCCTTTCCTATTATATAGACGTTGACGCGTTTCCTCGTTATGGGTTTGGGAGAAAATTTTTGTTTCCGCTGCCTTCTCTGTCTCCCCTAAAACCCAACAATTTGCACATAGGTCCATGCATACAACACAATGCTACAACTTTGTTTAAAAAGGAGCAAAAATTGAAAATATATGTTCCTGAGGAACTTAATTACATGCCAGGGAGTATTCACAAGTATCTAATTAAATATTTAGGCAAAACTTCCAGGGTTAGGTTATAACCCAGGTCAGGGATGTTACAAGTAGGGCACTCTCTTGATGCATGAGGGAAGAGGGATGACCCCAAAAGAGCCGACACCCTATAAACCTGGAGGAGATGACCAAGGATATAAACCGCAGTAGGTTCAAGACTAGTTTTCCATGGAGGTAACTTTGATATCAAAATGTTTGTGATGTAGAGACATAAGTTGCACGTTGCAACTTAGGTTTGAAGGTGTACTGGCAAGGTGGGATGTATTATCTCTACTCGTGGAACAGGAAGAACTTTGTAATTGGATGGCCTCCAAATGATTATTTCCTCTTATTATGGGAGTGAGAGATAGGACAAGTATGCATGCCATACACTAAGGATAAGGGATGTGAGTTGGAACGTTGCTACGAGGTATGAGGACAGAGAAGATAACATACCCTGGTAAAGTGAATGATACATGGATGGTTTACAAACACTAAGAGGAATGAGGTAGTCACCTTATGAGGATGTTTTTATCATGAGCTATGTAGAACTTACAAGTTATACCAGGTTGAGTTTGATCACCATGATGATGAAATCAGAGAGTGTTCTTAATGAAGATAGATATAGAGTTTGAGGTGAGATGATAAGTGAAATACATGGAAGTGTATGTCTTCAATGTTACCTAATACCTAAGGATGTGAAGTGTATGAAAAACACTAGAGGGGGGTGAATAGAGTTTTAAACAATTTTAAACAATTATTTAACTCAAACAACCAATCACAAAAATATTGGACAAGGGGACAAGGATTTAGAGTGGTTCCTACCTTAGCAAATACTAAGGCAGTCAGTCCACTACCCGGTTGCTTACCCAACCGGGATTTGGAAAGAATTTAATTTTATTACCTCGCAAGGACTTTACATAAAATTACAATTCTCTCCCTAAACCCTTCAAGCAGCCTTCACCTCGAAGTAATCGCACCAACCTTGAAGCAGCCTTCACCTAGAAGCAATTGCACCAACCTTGAAGCAGCCTTCCTCCTGAAGTAGCTTCCCGTTGCAATAACCTTCTTGAAGTAGCTTCCCGTTGCGATAGCCTTCTTGAAGTAGCTTGAAGTCCACCTTCTCCTCCGAGAAGAACCTTATCCAATCCGCAGCCTCCAACCCTAGGAGTAGCAAGGAGAATACAAAAGATACAAAGGAACAAGAAAGAAAATAGAAATTACAATACCACTTGTAGCTCAAGGCTTGATTTCCTATATCAAGCGTTTTGATCTCCTAACCAATGTATGTAGAAGTGTAAGTGTTGTGGATAGGAGATACTAGCCTATAGGACACGAAGTTGGAGCAATGGGAATGAATAGCCAATGTAGGAATTGCTCTATTGCTCAAAACAGATTGCCAATGAGTATTCAATCTCAAGTATAGCACACGTGTAGCTTAGGTGTATTTAGGTGTCCTAAGGCATGTCCTATTTATAGGAATGACCTACAAATGCTTAAGGACATTCTAGACACTTTCTAGGGGGTTCTTAGTGCTCAACTAGCCGTTATGTGTCCACTAATTGCATTTGCAACGGCTAGTTAATTGACCCTGAAAAGTGCAGACAGAACTTTTCTCGATCGACAATTTTTCGACCGAGAGTCCTTCTCGGTCGAAGATTTGTCGACCGAGGGACCATCTGAAGCAAGTGTTTACAACGTTCATTTCCAACTTCCAACTATTTTGTCTGCTGGGTCTAACGGCTAGTAGGGTCTATTCTCGATCGAAGATTTTGTCGACCGAGAGTTTCTCGGTCGAAGATTTGTCGACCGATATTTTCTCGATCGACGATTTGTCGACCAAGAATATTACTGACTCAATGTATTCATTTACTAAGTGTGTGTATCAATGTGCAATTGTGATACTATCTTGGGGAATGGCCTATCTAAGTGTTGTGAGTGGATAGGGAAGATCTAAACGCTTGATTTACATGATATCTAATTACTTGTACATTATATACTTGTACAAGCATTTACATTTGATTACAATCATGAAAATAAAGCGATTTTATCAAATTGTTTCTTCCAAGTCTTTGTTATCCACCACCTTATATGCTTGTTCCTGAAATACTCAAATAGCACGTTAAAACCACAAGAATGAAATGTTTGTCATTATCAAAACAAAAGGGATTATGCTAATGTCAATTTAGCCAACAGTGTAATGGATGCTCTGGTGGAGATACCTCTGACTTGTTTGACTAGAAGCTAGAAGACGTTGTTTGGCTAACCCTAAGTTTGGAAAGGAGAGGTGTTTGGATAACACTCAGATGTAACAAGATATGTTGAAAAGTTAAGGGTGGTTTGGTTAGCCAGTCTAGTCCTTGATACAATGAAAGGATGGTGGTAGAACCTCAAGTGCACTTCTTTGGAAAAGAAGGTGATGAAAACCTGAATAGAGTGGTTTAGGGTTTCTGAGGAATGGAACTTGAGGAAACATGACATATAGGAAATCATGATTGAAGACCACCATACACCGTGGTACTACCAAGATAATAAGTGATAGTAGTACTTTAGATGTCTAAGATGAGGCTGCACGTGGTATGTTGCCATGCATGATAGGAGGTGAAGGATGAGCACTGGTAACCCAGTGCATTGATATAAAGGATAAAGAGACCCCGAAATCTCGGCCATCCTGAGTCTAAAGAAGATTAAAATCCGGTGACTCAGTGAGCCATCTCTATGTTGGAATTGGTTTGAACTGCACTGAAATGAATTCTTTGGTAGAGCATACCCATCAATGTATGATTTTGAATAGGCAAACCCCAGTATGTCGACATAGAATGAGATGGAGGGAGAGGTTGCAAGTTTTCTAGAGGACTCCTCTCTTCTCTATCCACCTATAAACTTGAGATTGGATGCCCATAGCAATTTTTGTTGTCAATTTGAGTCATCCAATTATCTTTTGAACAAGAAGTATGCATATGTGAATCTGTTTGTGGTACTGCCACCCCAAGCTTGTCACATTCTATGGGGTCTGGGGTATCTTCATGTTCATCATCCATGTTGTAGTGGATTGTACATCATGCTCCTTCAATGTCAACTCCCCCTTGAAAAGGGATTGTGGAGAATGTCGACTGATGCTACTCCAACTCATTGTCATCAATATAGTCACTCCCCTAAACTAAATAGTTCTTGTCATCATCCTCAAACAAGTTATTACAAACCATAGTAGGCATGTTTGTTGAAACAAAGTGACAAGTCTCCACGTGAGAGGTATCACTTTGGTTTGGAATAAATGTTGAATCAGACTGTTCAAGTTGCCCCTTGTATTGTGAGGTTGTTTGGCTTCTCTAAGGAGAGTAAAAGTGATCATCATCAAATTATTCATGTTGATTATGTGTATACTCCATTGGATACTCAGTTGAATTGTTTGGATAAAATGAAGGGTTTCCATGGTTGGGTGAGTCTTAAAAAAAATCCAAATGAGTCTAACTGAATAGGAGGGTGAGGTAATTTCACATCAGGCTCAATGAAGTGGTCTTGATGATTGTAATCTTGGTTATCGTACATTGGCACTTGCAATTGAGTGATAACTAAACCGACTAAGTCTTGAAGCCTCCTGCTTTGGTCAACAGCCTTATCCTAAACCTATTGAACTTGAACTAAACCACTTTCAAGACTCACCATTGTTGCCTTGTACAATTCTTGGAGCTCTTCTGCTTTGAACTATAGTGCTTGGATGTTTTCTTGTACAATGTTTTGAAGCATTCTTATGTCGAGGGTTGCAACTTTGGTTGCTATTTGGGTTTGAATATCCTACCTTTGAAGTAGTTGTTGAAGCAGATCAACTTTCTCTTAGAGATGGGGTTCTAAGGAGGAGGTGAGTGCACTGACACTTTCTCCACCATGTGCCACTGCTCTGAACATTTCTTGATCCCATGATGATGTGGAGATCAAGGGTTGATATATGATTTTCATTGCTATAACATCTACATATGATGACGGTGGGGGTGAATATAGATCGACTAGTTATAGAGCATGACTTTCAATTATTTTCCAACAGTCAGGACTACGGAAAAATTCAAGAGGACAAGTAGACATGACAAATTTCCTTACTAAAGCAAGGACCATGGCTAAAATGGTGTAAGAAAAAAGGAAAACTATTTAGTATATATGAACATATATGTACAAAAAAAAAAGATCTATGCATATATGTGCAAGCTTATGGTGATAGAACAAAATCTTTGGGCATGTAAATGTGGGAAACCACATCCCTGGCAATGGCACCAAAATATTGATCGACCCTGAGATGACATCCCAAAAATGGAAGCACAATCTGAATGTTGAATCAGACTTTTAAATTTATAACTCAAAACCTTCAAGGACCTAGCAACTCATTACGGGGTCGATGTAGATATACAAGGTCAATAAATATGGACATGGGACGTTTAGGATGCTTAAGATCCCGCTCTCGAGTCCGTTAAGAAAAAGCAATATTTGATATATGTAAGGAACTAGAACTAGTCTAGCAAAAAAAGATGAAACAAAAAAATAAAGAAAAGAAAATAGAGCCTGTCGAATCCTACTAATCATGAGAAGGAGTTCCTAGCTATGTAACCACATGTTGGACAATCTATGTACCCGTTCTCAGATGTAGAAAACCCTCAAACACCCTAGTAAGTGTCTAACATCCAAACGTAGCATGTACTATGGTAGACTATCATGTGTGGGTCATCACACTTTCTCTCGCACAATGTCATTAAAACCCCATCAATGATACAAAACCTCTCTCAAGGACAACGAGTCAACACCTCTGAATATCCCAGATACCTTCTCAAGTCTGGACTATTCAAAGATGTTAGAAATAGTATAGGATTTGCACAGAATACAGACCTTGAAACCGGGCGGATTGGGATGAACCTGACCGGGTTCAAGGCTTAGGACGAATCTCTCTAATAGATGTTATACACCAATCCTTCCTTGTACATCCTATTCTCAGATTTTGATCCAAACTACCTTCTCTCATTCATATCTACAACAAATCTCTTGATCTTGGTAGAAAAGGAAGTTCAAATAAAAAAGAGATCAACCAAATTAGCAATCATAACTAAAAAGAGAAGATAAAATAGAAAAATACTAGATCTGGAGTTAGACTACTTGCTTAAGGTAAAAGTATAGAAACATGCCAAAGTAGGCTACATATCAAAGAAGGAGCTCAACTAGCAATGTACAAGCATACTCGACACTGAACAAATATGGAAGAACATCATTTGTAGAGAAACAAAGGAGAATAGAAGAAGAATGAGGTTGAAGAAGAGATTTAGCCCATTGAGGAGAGGTGGCTCTTGCTCCTTAGCCTCCGCAAGGGATGAATCTCATCCTTGGGTCGTCCTCCTTAATCTTCTGGGCTTCTTGGTTTCCTTTCTCCTTGATTTTGCCCTAAACAACATCTTGGATGTGTGTATGGAGGTGACGGTGGCTAGGAATGGATGGAAATGGGTGGATGATGGTTGAAAACAATGGTGTATGATGGCAAACTGAAGGGGTGGATGTAGGGTGTGCTCTTCAACCCTTTTACACCTTGGACCTCTCCCACAAAGCTCTAGGAACTAATTGGTTGCTGGAACTAAAACCTAGAACCAATAGTTGGAATAATGGAATGGAACCCCTACCTAGGTAGTAGGGGGTGGATATATATAAGAGTGGTAGAGTTTTGGTGGTTGTTGGGATGTGTAGAGGCTTCAGCGATCCGTGATAAATGATGATGTGGAATCTTAGAGGTCACAAGTGGCGCAGGCCCAATCTTCACTGAGATGTAGGCCCAGTGGTCACTGATATTGGAAAATCTCAGTGGTCCCTGATGATGGAATATCTCGATGGTCACTGATATTGGAAGATCTGACAGTCGTTGATGATGCAATATCCCAACGATTGTTGAAGATGGAAGATCTCAGTGGTTTTTGATATTTTCAACGATCATTGAGATCTTTTGTGGATGCAGGTGATGTCTATAGGAACAAACCCACCACTACATGGGGGAGGGGGGCTATAACTATAGCTCGATAGGCCTGCGTCGACAAAACTTCTGATCGATGAGGATGCTTGTTGATGAAGGTGTTGTCCATCAAAATTTCGTTCCAAGATATCACAACTTTTGACCTATTAGGGTGCTCTCCTAAAAGATCTAGAGGGGGGTGAATAGACCTTTTTTGATGTTTTAATAATAATTAAATAATTAAAACAAGAAGTAGGAGAAAACAAGGAAGACACAAGGATGTAGAGTGGTTCCTACCTTTGAAATCAAAGGTAATCAGTCCACTACCTGATTGATTCCAACCAAGATTTTGAAAGTGATTAATTTTATTATCTCTCAAGGATGTTACAAAAAATACAATCACTTTCTATCTACACCCTTGAAGAAGCATTCACTTGAAGTAGCATCAACCTCCTTGAAGCAGCCTTCTGAAGTAACTCCAAATTGAACAACCTTCACCTTCTTGAAGTAGCTTCAAACCACCCTTGAAGCAACCTTCCTTGAAGGGATAGATAGCACCTCTTGAAGCAGCCTTCACCACCACGAAGTAGCCCTGAGAAACCTCCTTTCAACAGCCTCCAAACCTAGGAGTAGTTAAGGAGAACAATAAAAAATAAAAAGAACAAGATTACAAGAAAGGAAATAGTTAACCAATTGAGTACAATGCCTTGATCCTATATCAAGTGTTAGACCTCTCAAACCACTAAGGATGGACTTTGCTATATGGCGGATAAGAGGCCATAGCTATAGGACATGAAATTTGAGCTCAAGGAAACAAGATGGCAAGAGTAAACTTTGCTTGTTGCTCTCTAGAATTGATTCTCAAGTGTAGTCGTGTACTTTGGGTGTCCTAAGGCCTCTTCTATTTATAGGGATGGCTTAGAAGTGCTTAAGGACGTTCTAGAGGGTTTCTAGAGTGTTCTTAGTGCTTAACAAGCCGTTAGGAGTCCACTAACTATGTTGCAATGGATAGTTGTTTCGAGCTAAAAAGAACAATTTAGAAACTATCTCGGTTGAGAAGTTTGTCGACCGAGATGTGTCTCGATCAAGCATTTCTTTGACTGAGGAGGGTTAGGAGTAAATGTGTATTTACAATCTCCAACTAACACCTACTCAGTCTAATGGCTATGGAACCTTCTCGAAGGTCTATCTCAGTCGAGAATATTATCGACTGAGGGATTTTCTAGGGTATGCATGTGCATGTCATTTGTCTGTGCTCGTGACTTAGACTGAGGCAGTTCTCAATCAAGAATATTTTAGACTGAGAGTGTCTCGAATGAGAAGTTTTTCGACTGAGAATATCCCTGTTTCAATTTGTTGAATCACCTATTAAGTGTGTGTATTAATTGGTAATGGTGACTCTATCTTGGGGGAAGATCTATCTAAGGGTAGTGAGTGTGTAGGGAAGATCTAACGCTTGATTTACATGATATCTCTGTACTTGTACATTATATACTTGTACAAGTTTTTACATTGAGTACAATCATGAAAATAAAAGCAATTTAGGCATATTGATCTCCCAATTTGTGTTGATCTTCAACTATCCACTACCTTATTTGTTGATCCCTGAAACACTCAAATAGCACGTTAGATCCACAAGAATGAAATGTTTGTCATCATCAAAACAAAAGGTTTAATAATGTCCAATTTAGCCAACATCTCCGAGAAGTAGGACCACCATGTCCTAAGCTATGCTTGATGGGGTGAAATTTGGAGAAATGATGTCTCCTCGAGTTTGGTGCCTACAGTCCCAAAATTGGCTAGTTGAGCAAATCTATCTTTGAAGAGATATAAATTACTAAGAGATAAGAGTCTATAATTATTTTGGACATATTAAGGCTATAACGACACAAAGTTACAGACAAGGAGACAAAATCCCTAATCTGGTATAGAACAATATTCCTATCTTGGATGTATGGTGATAATCAAGATGAAAAACTGATATGGGGTGATACAATAAGGGACAACTATAATATTTTGCTATAATAATCATGAAATTTGTAGGCTTAGTTCCAGGACAAAATGAAAATGAATAATGATCCTACATTTGGATAAGAGTAGTCCTAATCCTTTGGTGTTTTTAGAGGATGACATATGTAAGAATTACATGTTTCAGGTGTAGTCTTGATGGGCAAGGACACATTTCATCCATCAAACAAAGCCAATATGATGATATGTATCCAGCTGATGGTGAGTTTGATGAGACCAAAAATTACCTAAAACTCTCACCTAGAAAATAGAGGTGGACCTATGCCTAAGAACTGTCCATTAATTGTATGAGTTTTAGGAACACACAAATGAATAACCTTATTTCAATGAAATTATGTACATAAATAGATGATAGTGAGAATAATTTCTTGAGAATGAACATAAAATATGATGATTCAACCCTTAAGGGGAAAATGACAAATATAATTGCAAGGAAATAGACATCAGAATGCTTCATAGATAATAAGTAAGAATAATTAAACTTGATATTTTCACTAAATCCTAAGTAGATGCCAAGGAAATAAGGTAAAAATTAAATGATGCATTAAATGTTGAAACTTGAAATAAAAATTATATAATGTACCTAAGAACCCAGAAAAGACTTAATGATTATTATGCATTGATGATAATAGTGTAGCAAAGGCAATGTCAAAATTATGTGGATACATAGTTATATGTGGCTTGTAGTTGTTCTGTACCCAAACATTTGGAATTCATGGGTGAAATCCTTTTAAGGGTTTATGGTTGTGAGACCATGAACCTAGATTAATACTAATCTTACTCTAGTACTGATTTATCATCATAATTGGGTGCTTGATGATATTTTAGTACCAATTATTAATAGATATATCTAACTGGGTCCAATTTGTGCATGGGTTGCCCTAATATGAAGTTTTCTTGCAAGTTGTGGACTTAGTTGTAAACTCAACAAAATATGAGAACTTAATTGGAAACTATGTGAAAATATCATAAACATAAGTTTTCCCTTCTTACTCATATGTGTTTGATTCTTGGAACTTGTTGATTAAGATACGACTCTAATCTGATTTCAATTGGACCTAGTTTGCTTTACTTTATATTTCATGTACAATTATGGACTAATATGTATTTTCCCCTTAATTAATGACCTAATTGTAAAATTGAGTACATTTTATCTAACTACATTCCTTCTTTCATTATCATAGATAATTTCATGAGATTTGAACTTGGTCAGTCAGATCTTTCATCTTATCTAGTGTAGTGGTTGATGGGGACCCATGGACCTCTCAACCGAACTGGAAAAAAAGATCTATCAACTGATGGAGTTTCTAGAACCCATTGGTTGATGGAGGTTCTAAAACACATTGGTTTGATGGAGGTTTTAAGGACCCATAATTTTGGTGAAGGTTATGAGGACTCAATTGTTAGATTAGGATCCCAGAAAGTGTTCTCTGATGGAGGGACCCTGCCAGCTAATGGAAGATGCACCAATGACTGTTCCGATTTCTACATCAATGAAAACTCTGGACCAATGAGAGTTTCATGTTTGGAAACCAATGGAAATACTAAACTTGGGAACCAATGAGAAAGCCACGTGGGTACTCATGAGTATGGAGAGTTTGACAACTGATGGGGACTCTGAGTTGCCAATCAATGAGAAGATTGGGCTTGTGAACTGATGAAGCCCCTATGTGTGTGAACTGATGGAAAAGTTGGATAATATAGCCGATGAAGGTCCATACTTGTAGTTTGATGGAATCTTGTATAGATTTATGGAAAACATTTAGGGTTTGTGTAAATGAAATGAGGGTCTATGGAAAGGCTTTTTTGATGTGACCTTGATGTCATGTGGTATCCAATGTTTTGTTTCCCTTGGTTTGTCGCTAAGAATGTTTACATATGAGTGGTCACAAGTTCTTTCCCTCATGTGGGATCCAAGCTTTGGACCTTTAGTGGACGATGAAGAATTGGACTCTTAGTGGTCACCAAGAGTTGTAATTTCAATCGATCACCAATTTTTATGTCTTCATTGATTGCCAATGTGATCTAACCCTAGCGGTCGCCAATGTGGCTAACCCTAGTGGTCGCTGATGTCTCTAACCCTAGCAGTCACTGATGGACCCTAATCTTAGTGGTCTCCAAGAGGTTCCTAACCTATGTAAGTCGATGAGAATTTCTGGTTCTATGATCATTATGTTTCCAAATCTATGATTAATGGGGTTTTTTATTCTATGAATACGGGTCATGAGTTTATTAGTATGAAATCAGATAGTGATGTTTAACCTTATTCAACCATAATCCTATGGAGGAATTAGAGTTAGGGTTTGAGATTGAACCTAAGTATATGAACTAATGGTCATTTGAGGGTTGATTTGTTACACCAACTTAATCTGCTTTATTGAACCTAACCTTAATACAACTAAATGATGGTGGTTAAGCATACTTAGTTTTCTTGTATGATTAGTATGGTGACATAATAGTCTCTCATTGTTGTTGTAACCCTAATATGTTGCCATGTGAACATCATAGTTCTTTAATACAATGTAATATTAAATAGGTACACCACGTGTATGGTTAGGGTTTGTTGATTCTTTGGTAAGACATGGAAAGATAATGATGTTCTTGCAGGGAACAATGTGAATCATCTTATGACCTTTGGACATGGGGTTGTGTCCTAATTGAGGTGTTATCCTCTTCATGATGTGATAGGGATTAGCATCTTTTGAAAATATGATAAAAATTATACTCCATACAATTTGTATTTTCTGAAGTAACAACATACCACGATTTTGTAGAAATCTTTTAGGGTTTATATGTAACTTGATTGATGCAGCCATAACTCACCCAATTGACATTAACTAATCAAGTGAAACCCTAATCATGTAGTGCCATGTGCCATAGATCCATTCTAGTGTCAAGACTTGCTGGATGGTAAAATAGGTATCCCTAAAGGAAACTTAGAGTGCATACTATTGAGTATGTGTTGTGCATGAGATTGTGTGTCCTTGTCATCCCAATTCTAAGGTTATGGAGGATGATTGCGGTCATACCTCACAGAAAAATGACTGTGGTCGTATCTTAGGTATTTGTATATATGATGAGATATTGGACATATGTAGTTGTTCCCTAGATGATAGGGTTTTGTAAACTCTCATTACTAGTGTCATGATCTATATACCAAGGGAAGAATATGTTGTTTTGCAGATGGACTATATATGTCATTGTGGATGACCCATAATGACTGAGGGCAGATGAGATCTTAGGAGTTTAGCTCTCCTAGATCTTATATGACATTGATTTTGACTTAGAAGTGGTCGGTTGGAGCTGAGTGGTTTACCTCAACTCCTCAGGGCTTAATAAAAGATGCAATTCAGCTACATAGTATATCTATTTAGTGATAAACACAATCACATTGGTTGTTACCGTTACCTTGTTTCCAGTAATGTTTAGATACTATACTTTGTGGTAAGAGAAATCAACTATATAGGAAACGATAGCTTTTCTTGTCCCTATGTTCACTATGCTAATCATGTTTGTTCTATTTTAATTACTTAGCATGCTTAATCTATTTAACATGTTCAAATATGTTTAACTTGTTTAATGCTATAATATGTGGTAATAAATCGTTGTTGTTGAGAGTTATATCTCCCGTTGGGATGTTGGTCTCACCTCGTAGATCACCACATATTTTTTGGTGGTCTTGTAGATGATATGTACATTGACTCGAGTTTTTTATTGTATGCCGATGTTTGTATAAGGAATGTATATGTGGAGAAATTATCTTTTATAATAGGTTGTGGCTTAGATCACTGGACATACATGTAAATACCTAGTGTGATATGTGTTGATAAGAAGACCTTTATGTAAATGTGTTTGAACGTGATGGTAATGTTAAAATCAATTTTAATTTACCCTCATTTCTGGCTATGTGGATAATTAGTAGTTGATTGTGTGTTTTGTTTTGAGTACTCTCATTTAGCGTGATGGGGCATCAAAGTTTAGGTTGGTATCAGAGCTTTAGGTTCACTGAGTCTACAAGGACACAAGACTTAGGTTTTGTATATGTTCATACATAATCCAACATATGTGATCATAGTGTCTTCTCATGCAGATATGTCTAGACAATGTGAAGAGCATGCAGAGAGTAGCTATGTCGCTCCACAAGGTGTCAGTAGGAGGCCGACACATCATGGAAGGGTGTGAATGATGGGACTAGAACAACCCACGATGCCTCAGTTTGACCCTGTAACCATGGAAAATCCTTACTTTTGGTCCCTATTTGGATAACTCATGGCGAAGATTATGCACATAGTGGATAGAGAGCCTCTACTGCAATCTAGGGCAGACATCCCTAATGTGGAATCTCAGGGTTTTGGTAAGACATTTGAGAGGCTAAGACACGTTGAAGAAATTAAGTATGTGGGTACATAAGACACACTGATGTTGATATGTGGTTGATAAAGCTTGAGAAGGCATTCAAGATCCTCAATATCCTAGAAGAGGATAAGGAGAAGCATGTTGTTTACCTACTTAAGGGTAGTGTTGGCCACTGGTGGGACATAGAGGAGGAGAAGAGATCCGGAGTTGTGATAGCTCAGTTCAATGAGATTTCATGAACTGATACTTCCCATAGACATATTTAGACAAGAAGATAGCTCAGTTCGAGAAGATATGACAAGTTTCAATGTCAATCAACGAGTATGAGACCAAGTTTATAGAACTTTTGAGGTTCTATCCTCATATGAAAGCAACCAAAAAGGATAAGATATGTAGGTTTGAGAAGGGTTGGTGCATGGATTTGTCTATGACGACATCTTCTTTGGAGGCCAGAGAGAGGTTCTCTACCTTAGTGAAGTCTGTGAGGAGGATTGAGAGGTCTTCTATTGAGAAGCATGAAGCCAATGCTAAAAAGAGGCTAGCTCAGTCTCAAGGGTAGTTGTCTGGAGGATTTAAGAAGCCAAGGCTTTCTTCACCACAATCACAATAGATCTCATCTTTCTCTGAGTCAAGATCAGGAATGCTGCCACAGTGGTCCCTGAGTAAGGGAAGAGGTTGTAATTTACCGCCAGCAGGAGCATGCAGTGCAGCGTCTGTGTCAGTGATACGGTCGTCTAGTCTGTAGTATGATTAGATGACTTTTCACAAGTGTGAGCAAGTAGGGCATATCAGTTGGGCATTCCCAATTAAGGATGAAGAAGTAACACAATGATCAAGGTAGAGTCAGCAAGGTTCACAACAGTAATAGTTCAATGTGGGGGTGGTAGAGGGTGCAGTTAGGTGCCACATGCTGGGTCATCTGGACTAGCTAGCAGAGGATGTAGATGACAAAAGGTGATATCTAGATTCTATGCTATGAGTCAGGTAGAGGGAGTGGTTAATCCACGGGGTCGTGATAGGTCAGATGGAACTTTTTCATTCTGACTTATCTGCTTCTTCTTTTGTATCTATTTTGATTGACCTGGTGAGATGCACTCTTTTATCACTAGAGAAGTGATAAGTAGTTGCAATCTACATGTGTGTAGTAAATCTAGTAGCCTTTTTCTTAAAACCCCTCTTGTTGGTTCTTCTAAGTTGTTGGAGGTGTGTCCATCTAGTGTTCTTTCATTCTCAGGATGCAACATTTAAGTGGACCTTATGCCGCTTGACATGCATGGATTTGATGTGATACTAGGGATGGATACCTTGGAGAAGTACAATGTTGTTTTGGACTATCATTCCAAGGTGGAGGTGTTCCATGATGGAGATGTTTCTTGGATCTTCCAAGGATATAGGAAGATTTTTCCTACATTTTTGGTGTAACTATGATAGTAGAAAAGCTGATGAGACATGGGTGTGAGTCTTTCTTTGCTCATTTTGTGGATACCAAGGCGAGAAGTCCTAGTATCTTAGATGTACCCTTAGTGTGTGGCATAGAGGATGTCTTTTCTGAGGAATTACCTGGAGTTCCCCCTCCTAGAGAGATTGATTTTGAGATCAATCGTGTTCTTGGAACACAACCCATAGAGAAGCCACCTTACATGATGACACCAATAGAGATGAAGAAGTTGAAGAAACAGTTTCATGAGGTATTAGAGAAGGGTTTCATCAGATCGAGCACTTCCCCTTGGGGTGCCCCCATCTTTTTCATGAATAATAATGATGGTTCCATGAGGCTTTTCATAGATTACTAACAATTGAAAAAGGTCATGGTAAAGAACAAGTGCCCATTACTGATGATAGATGATATGTTTGACTAGTTTCAAGGTGCTACGGTTTTCTCCAAGATAGACTTGAGGTTAGGTTATCACCATCCGAGGATCAAGGTGGATGACATACCTAAGATAGCTTTCAGGACTAGGTATGGTCATCAGGAGTTCATGTTTATGCCATTTGGGTTTACCAATGTGCCAATAGCTTTCATGGACCTGATGAGCAGGGTGTTTAGATCGTGTGTAGACCAATTTGTGGTTGTGTTCATAGATGATATCATGATATACTCCAGAGAGATTCAACAACATGAACAACACCTTCACCAGGCATTGACTTTGTTGAAGTTGCACATGTTATATGCAAAGTTCAACAAGTGTGAGTTATGGTTGTCTGAGGTGTCTTTTGTAGGTCATGTTATATCTACTAAGGGATTTTGGCTGGACCTTAAAAAGGTAGAGTCTCTACTGGAATGGGAACAGTGCAAGATACCAACTGAGGTCTAAAGTTTCATAGGTTTGGTGGGTTACTATAGGAGATTCATAAAGAATTTCAGTGTTGTAGTGTTACCCCTAACCAAGTTGACCAAGAAAGGTGTTCCTTTTATATGGGATGACAAGTGTCAGCAATCTATCCAGTTCCTGAAGGAGAAGTTGACCAGTGCACCCATGTTAGTGCTACTATAGCAAGGGAAAGGATACATTATCTTCCATTATGCTTTGAGGAATGACTTGGGATGTGTGATTATGCAGGACAATAACATGATTGCATTCGCTTGATGATAGCTTAAGAAACATGAGGAGAACTAACAAAATACATGATCTTGAGCTAGAGGCAGTGGTTCAAACCTTGAATAATTGGAGGGACTATATGTATGGAAAGAAGTGTCAGGTATTCATTGACCACAAGAACCTTCAATATATCTTCTCGAAGAAGGAGTTGAATATGAGGTAGAGGAGATGGATGGAGTTCATCAAAGACTATGATTGCAAGATAGACTACCATCTAGGTAAGGTGAATGTGGTGGCTTATGCTTTGAGCAGGAACTGATCTTCATCATCGTCTATAGACAAGGAATATTTACATGCTTTGGTATGTCATAAGAGAGACATGTTGGTGTCGCTTCTGCAAATGAACGTTCATTTGGAGGTTTCCTTGTTAGTAGGGTTGTTGGCACAGTTGCAGGTGAATACTACCTTGATGTAGCATATTAGGGATGCTGAGAAGAGTGATGTTGTGATATAGAATATCAGGTTAGAGTTTGGAAGTAGGAAGTCTCGTGGCTTCCATGAGATAGAGGATAGGACAACTGGCTTTCATAACAGGACAGTGGTTCCAGATGTTGATGGTGTAAGGAAGATGGTTCTTGAGGAATCTCATACCTCGATGTACGCGGTGCATCCTAGAAGTACCAATATGTACCATAATCAAAAGGATCTATATTGATTACTAGGTATGAAATATGATGTGGAAGAGTTCGTTGCAAAGTGTCTAGCTTGTCGGTAGGTTAAAGCAAATCATCAGAAGCCTGCATGGACATTACGACCTTTGTCGATGCCGCAGTTGAAGTGGGATCATATCACCATGGACTTTTTGGTTGGTATTCCTAGTATAGCCAAAGGTCGTGATTCCATATGGATGATTGTTGAAAGGTTGACCAAGTCAACTCACTTCCTTTCGATCAAGATGACATACACAACACATAAGTTAGCACATATATATGTTGATGAGATAATCCATCTGCATGGTATTCCAGTGACCATAGTATCTGACAGAGGTCCACAATTTACAAGTCATTTTGGGGAACACATGCATACAAATATGGGGAAATACCTAAGGTTTAGCTCAACTTTTCACCCATAGACAAATGGTCAATCAGATAGGACCATTCAAATGTTGGAAGATCTATTGATAACATGTGTTTTGCAGTTTTTTGGCAGTTGTGATGTGCATCTGAGTTTGATAGATTTTTCTTACAACAGAAACTATTAGAGGAGCATAAACATGGAACTGTGTGAATCTTTGTATGGGATACATTATCAGTCACTTGGTATGAGATAAGTGAATATCAGCTTTTGGGCCCTGAGCTAGTGCAACAAACTATAGAAAAGATCAAGGTAATACCTCAACAGTTGAAGGCAACCCGAGACAGATAGAAGTCATATGCCAATAACCATCATAGACTATTAGAGTTCCAAATTAGAGATCGTGTGTATCTTAAGGTTTCCCCTTGGAAAGGTGTGTTGAGGTTTGGTAAGAAGGGTCAGTTGACTCCAAGGTTTATGGGACCATACCCTATTTTGGCACGTATTGGGAAGGTGGCATACAAGTTAGAGTTACTGCCAGAGTTATACAGGTTGCATAATGTCTTCCATGTATCCATGTTGAGGAAGCTTGACCTTGATATGAAGTTGACGTTGTAGCCAGTGGAGGTTGACTTGGAAGAGGATGTATCATATGTTGATGGTCATGTGTTGATCATGGCTAGGAGAATGAAGAAGTTGAAGAAGAAGGATTTAGTCTTAGTGAAGGTTTTAAGGTATCACTATGGTGTGTAGGAATCCACATGGGAGTTATAAGATGAGATGCATAGGAAGTACCTATCTTTGTTCGCGTAGGATTTCAGGGGCAAAATCCTTGTTAGGGGTTTTGGTTCTAAGACCCATGACCTTACTTTTTGTTTAACATGCTTGATTATCATAATTATATTCTTAAAACCTTAATCAAAACTAATTATTTTCTTTGATATCATGTAAACAGCTTATCTTTGAACTTTGGTCCAGTTTGGACACTGTTTGAGCAAGTAATGCACATATGTGCTTGTTTTGGGCTTTTATGCAATTTACCCATATATAGGATTTTTTGGTGATTTGTCACATGCTTGATGTGCCTCACATGTTTTCACATTATTCTTGAGTTATTTGTACCATGGGGTGATTTGTTACACCTTGGTTTGATGGCAATACCTAGCCATGGTGAGATTAGGGTTTGCTCTCATGGATGCCCTAGCTCACAGTTGACCTTTGGTGTTGAGCCACTAGTATTGGTGGTCACCACATCTTCTTGGGCCTTTAGGGTTGTCTTTATATGAGGTTTTTAAATTCACCTTGGTCATCAAATTTTTGTAGTGCTCGTGTTCAATGAGTTTTCTATGTGGTCGTTTTCTTTTCTAACCATCTTAGTCGCTAAGATGCTAGTGGTCACTATGTTTTATGGTCACCCTAGTCGATGAGTTTTCTTGGATGGGTTTCCTAGTTTTTTCTTAGCTTAGTTGCAAGTCTGAGATGCTTGCATGGGTGAGATACCTTGGACACATGGCGTGCTTGGCTTGACACCTAACACTTCCTTTCTCTCTCACCCTAACCCTATATACCTCCCTCCTTGCATGCAAGTAACCTCTTTACACACCTAGCCCTCTCTCTCTCTCATTTCTTATTTTGGAGCTCGTCCCCATTTTCTTGGTGGATAAGGAGGAGATGAAGCTGAAGGATCATGTCCGATCTAGCTTGCATGTGTACCTAGCATTTGGATCTACCCTAGTAGAGGTCATTCTGTGCTTTCTTGCTTTGTTCCTTGACCTAGGTATGTGAGATATCCCTCTTCTCTTTGTTTTTCTTACTGATCCACCTCTTTCCCTCTTCTTCTTGGTTGGATTCATGGTGGAGCATGAGTTAATGGTTGAAGAAAACTCCTTTCTTAATTCTTTGATCTAGGGTTTGCTTCCTTTTTTGTGGAGGAGCTAGCTTGTCTGAGAGGAGTGCTCACGCTAGGGTTTCTACCTTGTTTTCTTCGGCCTACCTTGTTGTTTTGAGTTCTTCATCTTCTCTAAGGCGAGTTATATAAATTTCTCCATGATTATTTCTTACTCATACCTTGCATGTACATGATCTTTCCTTTAAACATTGTTCCAAGAAGAAAGATAGTATCTTTTACCTCGAGTTTGTGTTTATATGGTAATTCTTGAATAGTATATCTTCTTGGATGAGCCCCAACCCTTGTGCACAAATTTTACTTGGGAATGGAACTGTTTGTCTTTGCATGGTTTTCTCTCTCTCAAATGATGGTCGCTAATTATGGTTTTGAACTTATCTTTATTCTTGTGATGCAACTTAATGATCTTTTAGATTCTTGGTGGTAACCAACCTATTTTAGATTCTTAGTGGTCGATGAGATTTTTGTCTCTTCATGGTTTCCAAGATTTTGAAAGCATGATGGTCACCAAGGTTTTTTACTTCATGAGGTCACCAAGAATTTTGATGTTAGTGGTCGCCAAGATCTAGTTCAATGTGGTTGATGCGACCTTGATGTCATATGGTCACCAATGCTTTAATTCCCTTGATTGGTCTCGAAGAATGTTGACATATGAATGGTCACCAAGTTCTTTCCCTTATGTGTCATCAATATTTGTATATTTAGTGGGAGATCAAGAATTAGACTTATAATAGTTACCCAGAGTTGTGATTTCAATCGGTCATCAAGTTTTATGTCTTCGTTAGTCGCCAATGTGTTCTAACCCTGGAGGTCACCAATGTGGCTAACCCTAGTGGTTGTTGATGTCTCTAAAACTATAGATCACTAATGGACCCTGATCCTAGTAGTCTCCAAGAGGTTCCTAACCTATGTCGTCGATGAGAATTTCTGGTTCTATGGTCGTTATGTTGCCAAATCTATGATCAATGGGGTTTCTAATTCTATGAATATGGGTCATGAGTTTAGTTGTATGGAATAAGATAGTGATTTTCAACCTTATTCAACCATAACCCTATGGAAGAATTAAAGTTAGGATTTGAGTTCGAACCTAACTAAGTATATGGACTAATGGTTAGTTGAGGGCTGATTTGTAACATCAACTTAATATGCTTTGTTGAACCTAACCCTAATACAACTAAATGATGGTTGTTAGGCACACTGTATTTTTATATATGATTAGTATAGTGACATAATACTCTCTCAACATTGTTGTAATCCTAATATGTTGCCATGTAAACATCATAGTTCTTCAATACAATGTAATGTTAAACAGGTATGTCACATGTATGGTGAGGGCTTGTTTAACCTTTATAAGGCATGGAAAGATAATGATATTCTTGCAGGGAACAATGTGAATGGTCTTATGACCTTTGGACATGGGGTTGTGTCTTAATTGAGGTGTTATCCTCTTATTGATGTGATAGAGATAGGCATCTTGTGATAATATGATAAAAATTATACTTCATATGTTTTATATATTCTAAAGTTGCAACATACCGTGTTTTTTTAGAACTCTTTTAGGGTTTGTATGAAACTTGATTGATGTAGTCTTAACTCGTCCAATTGGCATTAACTAATCAAGTGAAACCCTAATCATGTAGTGCCATGTGACATAGATCCATTCCGGTGTCAAGACTTGTTGGATGGTGAAAAGTGTATTGCTAAAGGAAACTCAGAGTGCATACTATTGAGTATGTGGGGTGCATGAGACTGTGTGTCCTTGTCATCATGATTCTAAGGTCATGGAGGATGGATATAGTCATATATTGGTACGACAATGGTTGCAGTTGTATCTCAAGTATCTATATATGATGAGATAGAGTACAACTACAGTTGTACCTCAAATGATAGGGTCTTGTATACCCAGGTTACTAGTGTAGTGACCTATATACCAAGGGCAGACAAGGTTGTTTTGTAGTTGGACTACATATGTCACTACGGCTGACTCGTACTGATTGAGGGTGGATCAGATCTCAGGAGTCTGACTCTCCTAGATCTTATTTGGCATTGATTTTGACGTAGCAATGGTCAGTTGGAGATCAGTGGTATACCTCAAATCCTCAGGGATTAATAAAATACGTAATTCATTCGTGTAGTATATCTGTTTAGGGATAAATATGAATCACATTGGTTGTTACCCTTACCTTATTTCCAGTAATGTTTAGCTAGTATACTTTGTGGTAAGAGAAATCAACTGTATGGAAAATGATAGATTTGCTTGTCCCTCTATACACTATGATAATCATGTTTAGCATGTTTTAATTACTTAGCATGCTTAATATATATAACCTACTTAATGATATTTTACTTGTTTAATACTATAATATGGAATCAATAATAGTTGTTGAGAGTTATATCTCTTGCCGGGACGTTGGTCTCACCTCATGGGTCACCACATCATTTTAGGTGGTCGTCAGTGATGTCGTAAGGATCATGGTGTTGAAGAAGAGAAGCCTGAAGAGCAGTAGAAGCATAAGTTTGTCTAGTAGTTAGTCTATCCTAGAGTCATCCTTTTATTCTTAGGTCCACACAAGGTATGTTTTTTTGATGATATGTACGTCGACTCGAGTTTTTAGTTGTATGTCGATGTTTGTATATGGCATGTATATGTGGAGCAATTATATTTTGTAATAAGTTGTAGCTTAGACCACTGGACATACATGTAAATACCTGATGTGGTACGTGTTGATAAATAGGTTGTTGGACCTTTTTGTAAATGTTCCTAAACATGATGGTTATGTTAAAAACAATTTTAATTTACCCTCATTTTTGTCTATGTGGATAATTTGTAGTTGATTATGTGTTTTATTTTGAGTAATCTTGTTTAGAGTGATAGGGCATCACAAACACACTCTTACACAAATTTGCAACACACAGGCTTGGGAGTAGTATAGTAATGGCAAGTCAGGGTTGAACCTGAGGGAGATAGGATCACTAGATCTTAGTTTGCTTAAGCTAGGTTCTTAATGTTGAGACTAGGGTTCCAACATTTGATATTGGATTTTGAGTACACAAAAGTGGCCAACAAATTAATAAAAGGCATGAACTAAACCTAGATTAACCCTATTATTTTAGGTCTATTAAACAAAGCAAGGAAAGAACCCAATGAATTACACTAGAACAAGCAAGAAAAACTAACACTAAAGACTGCGCTAGCAAAGAAATCCTAATTATCAAATTAAAAGACAATTAGAGAAACTAGGAAAAGACCAACACTACACTAGTAGTTGACTAACTCGAGCATACAAAATAGAATAAGGACTAGCTATAACTTCCCTAGTAAGATTGAACTGGCATAGACAAGGCAAGTGACTAGTTAAGCAAGTAAAGAAACTAACTAAGCAAGCACTACCTAAGAAAGAAAGAATTTAGGGTTTTGACAAACTAATGGAAGTGTGGGCCATTTTGGGTAATGTGACTATCAACTAGGTCGGGGTCATAATATGCAAACCCCAATCACCCTTTTAGATTGTCAAACCAAACACACAAGTTAGATGATAGAGAATTGCCCTAAACTACTAATTGGCCATGGATGGAATAGGGTGTGTATAGGGGAATTAATCCCTATCACCCCCTATCCAACCTTATGAGGCTCAATTGATCATGGTTAGGTGAAATTCAACTAAGATATAACAAGTATAGGATTCTAAGATGGAAGCATTTAGGGAGATTGGGGGCCTAGGGTAGTGATGGAGGGTGGATATGAGGGTTTTACACTTCATGCCACCTCCCATATAGCCTTTAAGTAGATCCAATCTAGTAGAACTAAGTATCTTCAAACTAGATACTTAGATCTCACACCAAGGGCTAAGACTAGGGATAGATATGCAGGAAGATGGGTAGCTGGAAGGGGATCCACTAGTTGAATGTGGGGGCAAAGTCCCATAGTAGATGATCACCTATTTCCTACTACCTAGGTGTTTTCAAGCACAAACCACAAAGTAATACATAAAAATGAGGTAGAAGTAGAATATAATAATTGGCATATGAAATCATAGAGTTTGCATATCAATTTCCCCCAAAATGGTATAAAGTCGCATGTTCAACCCCAAACAGCTCACCTAAGGGGCTTAAATACTCCTGATACAAAAAAGGAGAAAGAAGAATGAGTAGAAGAATAAAACACCGGGGATTCTTGGTGAAGACTCTTCCTTATTCATTTCCAATTGTATATGCACGAGCCTACCCCTCTTTGGTGAACGAAAAGCATGAGAACATGGATATGAATGGTCAAAACCCTTGAAAACTTGGGTTTTGGGATGGGAGAAGGTGGAAATGAAGTGGAGGTAGGTGAAAATGAGAGGGAGAGGAGTGGGTAGTGTCTTCAATTCTTAGAGTAGATAACCTCTAGCTCCCACCTACCACCAATGATTATATAGGGGCTTCGGAATAGTGGGGTTAAATGGGGGTATAATAGGGAATTCAATGGAGAAATTGAACTAGATCATTTGGCTACCATGACCATTTTAGTCACCACAGACATGGTGGATGAGTGGATGATGATTTTGATGGAGTGGAATGGGTGAGGCTAAAGTGGTAAAATGTTAGGGGATTTTTTGATTGTTGATGTTTTGAGTGGAACAATAGTGGTGGGCACCATGGTCGTGGTTGGTATGTGGTGGACCAGTTGTGGTAGCTACCATAGTCATATAGGAGGGAGGAGGACTTGTCTATTTTCCAGAATTTTGGTCATCTTGGAAGCTCCTCACTACGACCATTTTGGCTGGCACGGCCATGGTGGATAGCTTGTTGTAGCTTCTTCAATTCTTAGATTTTCCATATGATTTTGATCTATATACCACGATCTTGACCATATACCACGGGTCGTTTTGAGGTTTTAGTTGTTCATTTCAGCTCCAAAGTCCTTCGTCATTGTGCTCCTTGGACTCTTAGCCACTTGGGGTGGGTTGGGAGATGATCTAGAGCTCATCCAAGGTTGTAACAACCCTAAGATCTTCCTCTCTCTACCCCTTCCATTCAATGTGTGGTTCAAGTACATAAATAACACAAAGAGAATCTATTAATGCATTTGACTATGGTATATTTATTGAGAGAAATAACATTCATTTTATCATGTCTACATATGATTAAAGAGGAAAAGAGCATTATATGAAGCCCTAAATTAGGGTTGCATCATGATGCAGTCCTAAGATAAAGTAACAAAAATTGTCACAAATAGGAGTGGGTAAAGAGTAAATATATATCACCTAGTATCCACCCCAAGCTTAGAAACATTACTCACCCTCAAGGAAACATTAAACCAAATATGGAGGAGAAGAGTTGTTCTAGCCAAACCATGAACCAGATCGCCACTTTGGTGTGGTGCCTTACCAAGGTAGGATTTGTATAGAAGTTCTAAAGCAATTCAATAGGAGTCCTCCACATGCATTAAAAGGATAAATTTAGGATCTTGAGTGCAAATGAACTATCAAATGATGATGAGATGCAAATGAAACTATTAAAAAAGTTTCATAACTCTAGCAAATGAAAATTGAAACTGGGTTGCTATGATAATCAATTTTGTTTTTGTTGGAGGCTTGACCCCTATTGTTCAATTTCTAAGTAGGGGCAAGGAGAGAAGTAGAGTAAGTTCAACATGTATGCCAATCCATGTAAAATATCATTTGAGACGTTGGCCCTCAAAATTCAATGCTCCTATTTTTTCACTCCAGATAGTGATAACTATGTGTGGAAAGTTATGCTCGACCACATAGGGTCCCGACCATTGCATCATCAACATCCCAAGGAAAAGCTAGGGATGGGAAATGTATAGCATAACATGATATTTGACTTGAAAATATAAATAGCAACCCAAAAAAGCAACCTCGAATTGAGAAACTAGTTGTTTTACTGCTCAATCCTCTAAAAGACAAGTAGAATTAGGAACTTACAACTCAGGAACTTCAACATGATGATCATCAAATGGCCTACAATAAAATTTTAGGGAAAACTTTCAAAGAAATATGCTTCGCTAATGAGGACACTCTATCAACTGGGCATTCTGCATGCTCATTTTGTAGGAACTAATATTATAACCATGTTCTTTAGTATGGCACTATCATACACAGAGGATAAAAAGGATTTCATGTCTTCCCTCCTCAAAGTTTAGTTTTAGTTAAACCAATAGAAAGAATGGAATGTGGTGGCTCCAAGCTTTCCTCTTACACAAAGACCCTACTACGAATAAGAAGATGTTGAACTAGAAATTTTGCAATGACAAGGAGGAAGCAAAGGTCATCAATACCAACTAAATAGAAAAATAAGAATCTATTTTCAACACCAACAAAGTATGGCCCAAACTCATAGGCAAGCCACAATAAAGTATCCAAGCCACCAATGTTTATTCTAACATGCACCAATGTTCATTCTAACATGTGGCATGTCATCCACAAGATCATTTCTAATGTCCTTTTCACAAAATATGAGACAAGAAGTATATACCATGAGAATCTTCATATCCTTTGGTGCATAATTGAAGAATAACCAATCAACATTGGATAACTCCTAATCTATAAATGGACTTGTATCCTAGATAAACAATCAAATTTTTGCATAGATAGAATTGTAGTTATTAGTGGCCAATCTATAGTATACTAGGATGTCTTGAAAAAAAATTATTGAGTCAAAGGGTAGGGCAATGTTGACATAAAATATTTGATTAACAATGGCACTCTAGCCTATTGAGAGTGCAAATCTTTCTACTTCTTCAAGAAAACCAACATCCTACTCCCTCGTTTGATCTTAGTAATTATGATGAGAACCAACACTTGTTCAGTGATATAGAGATGATTAAATTGATCCAACAAAGCAAACAAATGATGGTAACACCTAGTAATAAGGAATTTGTCCCATCTGCAATGTGTTACTCAAATCAGAATCCACAAAGGAAAATTCTTCTTATAATCATGGAAGACTCAGTCGAGGCTTGAGGGGATAACTTAGAAAGACAATAGACTATTCTCTCTCCTTCTAGATCAACCCTAGCTGCCCAACTAATAGATGTAGTCTCAATTCAATGGTACACAATGAGATGTCAGATAGAAATAAATGCAACCCTATTAGAGAGACCTTCACATTGTCTCTACCACCAAGTACATTGTACAACTAGTGACTGAACAACATGTAAATATCACACCTCTGTTACTGAATCACTCTGAGTAAGAAATTCCACACAACACACCTCATCAATATCCACAACATGACCCTCTATATGTGTCAAATGACTGACTGTATCATTAGAGTGAGCCATCACCTCCTCACCACCATTCTCCTCTTAATTTGTTGGATGAGTAGAATTATCACAACATCGATGGTGCTTCTTTTGATAGGGAATTCGATCATTTGTGTGAGGTAACATTTCAAAATATAATCACTTTGGATAATCTTATTTGGGACATGCATGCTATTTTCTCTCAATTCATTCATCTCTTTAATGCCTTCCATTGATTGGTGTCCCTCCCATGCCAAGTGAGGGCATTGCCATTTCTCCCTAAGAAAATGGATGAAGTGCTAGCCCTACATAGGCAAATGCACACTTTCTAGAAAGAGACAAAATCTTAGTACTAGGCAATGAAGGGAAAAAGTGTTGCCAACAAGAACATTGTTGTTGCATGACTTGCACATTCAAAACAATAAGGCAAATCACAACCTTCATCATCATTGTTGGGACCATCTAACATCCTACAAACATCTCTCAAGGGTATTGAAGAACATTCTTATCATAACCTTCATCAATATACTAGATCCTCCAGGCGGTAAACACCCTCCTTTGTGTCCAAAAAAACCATGACCAACGTTGGTCAGGACCCTTCTAACAACTACGTCCAAGTTGATAACCCTATCACCCCGTCAATGATGATTCAACCTCCAGTCTCACTGATTATTGTTCCAATCAACTAGGGATAGAAAAATAAGACCCAACCCAAAGGACTCGACCAGAACCCAAAACTTTTAAATGGGTTAGGGCCTAAGGTTTTACAACCCGACCTAAAATTGATCCAGACCCAAAGAACCCAAAATTAAATTAGGGTTATGTCTAGGTTTGTACTTTTGACCTGAATTGACCCAATTGACCCAAAATTCACAATCATTTATTCAAACAAAAATAGAAATACTAATGTATAAAACACCCAATGGTCTATTATATTACCTATCTGACGCTTATGAAGTTTGTTTTGGAATTTCTACGTAGTTTTAAATTGATTTATTATGATAGTTTTTATGAATATGTTTTTAAAACTCCCAAAAAACTACAACAAGATTTATATGTGTTTCTCAATAACATTCTAGGTTTGTTTATATTGAAATTTGTGATTGTACTTGGTAATTATCAATGGTTAGAAAAAGCAAAACATTTTTCAAAATTGTGATCCTGGTATTTGGACACCAAATATACCCAAAAACCCCAAAAATATATGTGTGTCAGGTTAGGGTCAAGGCTTTCGACCTGAAATTCCATCTTTTCAAATTTAGGGGCTAATAAAAAAGTGTTGACCCAAATTGATGAAAAATAAACACAGTCAATTTCAGCCATACTATCAACCATGCTTCAAATAATAACTCCAACATGGATGATGCTCCTGTTAGCTCTACTGTAGCACAGACAAAGCGAAGTTTGAAGACGTGATTGTGTCTCACCTTCAGTCACACTCCTTCATCATGGAAACGTCAATGAAGGCATAATTAGAAGCCATATTTGAGGAATATGAGAACCTCTTCGTATCTTTCCTTACATCACTTAAGTAACAACCTAGACTTATTATCTCTCCTCATGTGGACCATCTGTCCATTGAATTACATTTGGTTGATAATGAGGATGCCACTTCTCTCCACTAACAATGTGCGTCTGGTTGACCAAGATTTGGCACCCACATTTCAGAAAACATTTCCAGTGATGATAACAATGGTGGTATTGACACTTTACTCTCTAACACTATACCACGACTATATAATCTATTTTTCCTAAACCATCACTTACACAACCCTCATCCATCCTCCATAAGATGCACTATATGGACTCAAACTCTATAGAAGGGATTTATGAGATATATTTGCTTTAAAAGACATCCTTAATGGCACTAAAATTGGTAATTATATTGTTTATAATAATGGTTTTCAATCATTAACTCCGTATGAGATGCAAAGTATTTTCAAAATCTTTCTAGTATCAACAAATGTGTGTTCATAATTGCATAATCAACTATCATCAAATATGTCATGCCAAGTGACAAACAACGAATGATCTATAATGTTATGCTAACATTAGATGAATGCATTTTCAAGAAAAGAACAGAATCACCATGTATCAAAGCTTTGGTTGAAAAGTTGAACGAGTGCAACACTAATATTGTCCTTTTGTTATAAAGGTCATTGGTTTGTATGCATGATTTACCTAATAACTAGACAAGCAGTTTTGTACAATTCTTGTTGCAGTGAGCTTTGAAATACATGAATGCATCTTCAAGATCCCAAGACATGGCAAATAGGTAGCATACTAATCTGATTGGAATGCCTATCAGGTCATGTTGTTCATACAATGGTCTCAATTGGATCCCCTACTCAGTAGAACCCCTAGCTTAACAACAATTTCTAGAAAAGGGATTAGTGCCTTCAATGTGCTTCCTACAATCGAATCTCTTAAACATAATATACCAATGCAATCTCTTCATACAAACAACTTTAATCAATTATAGGGGAGATACATCACTGATATGATCCATGATCATCACTTCTATCAAGATCCATCACTTCTTAGTAATGTTAGGCATCTTTACCCCCTCATTTCATGACCTTACAAAATATCCTCATGCCAAACTATTTGCAAAGTTGCACATGTACAAACACAACACAATGGCATGCCAAATGAGTAGCGTCAACTAGAGAATCTTTCCACGCCTCCATTGCAAACTTTTACTCCTGAGTACCCATGTGAAATTATAAAGGTTATAGAATCCCGACCTCTTATTTGAACTAATCATGATATCACAAAAAATTCAAGAAATTTTAAGGGACAATAATGTGCATCAATGGTAGAAGTCTGAGGACCAGCTCCATTATTCCCAGATTTGTAACTTTTGGATAGAACTGCTTGCATCTGTCTTTCTAAATATGATTTGAATATTATTATGCAACTCCTTAAAGAAAATAACAATGGCAGTGTTGTATTTCTATGAGACAATATATTTTGTTATGAAATATTATTTATGGGATAGATTGAAGATAAATAAATACATGTCTTTGAATGTCATGTGTGCATATCAGTCCCTTCTCATGACTTAGACAATTTTGGACTGCAACTCAGGAATGATTTTACACCTAGGAAACTTTTGGGGAAAAGATCTACTTATCTAGCACCTCTAATTCGCAATTCCCAATTTCATGTTCTTACCTAGTATTCATAGCCATCATGGGACATCACTCATGATTTTCACAAGGAAGAAGAAGCCAATATTTAACAAAAGATCTGACTATTTGTTAAATCTAGTGTGACTCAAAAGGATCACAAATGTCAACAGTGAAATAGATGGTTAGGCTAAAATATGTACTAGACAACTTATAATTCTAGTAATAAAACATGGAAATTGGTGCATTTATCAGTTGAGGAAGAGAAATGGAGAAAGACACAATTTTGATATCATATCCCTCAAGAACAACACATATCCACTAACTTCAAATGATACATCCTTTACTAGATGTACTCTTTATTTGTGATACAAGTGGAGGTGGAAGATTTCTGAGTAGAGACCTATCATTTCTTACAAGGTGATTATGATATTCACTTTATTTTCTCCCAATGGATAGATGAAGCACACTGCCAACAATTTATTTGACACCTCACATTCTTACATCTTTGTACTAATATGGAACTCTAGGAACAATGTGCATGATGTTTGGGGGGTTAACCGTGTGAGGGAGATAAAACTTAGTTTCCTTTATCACTCTTCATTACTTTTTTACTTCATCATTTTCTTTCTAAGATATATTTTATATTGTAGAGGAATATCCAATATGGATGCAAAAAAATATGTTTTCTACACTCCTAAAATTGGCTCAAATTGTTCTTCAAATTGTATGTATGCAATTTTGTTTAATAGAAAATGAATAAGAACATTTTCTTTAATTATATATAAATAATGATCTTGTTTTTATGTCTTTCTCCTAATAAGTCACTATATATTTCACTTAATTGACTGCATGTGTGACACACCGATCACACCAAAGTGAGATTACTCAAAACAAAGCGTGAAATTATCCACATTACCACAAAATAGGGTATATGAAAACAAATTTGATATAACCATCTCAAGAAGAAACATAAACATCAAGGTCCATAAACTGTGTCACCTATAGCACATATCATACCAAAAAGGTATATGCATCTTTGTACAATTGCCATCCTACCAAAAACCTATTACAAAAGATAATGTGTTCACATATACAAGCCATACATGTACAACCATGGCATAGTGCCAAAAACCTTGTATCAAGCTACAAAACACCCCCAAGGACCTGAGGGTACAGGGACAACACATATGACTCTACTACAAAACACTAGCGGCATATCCAACCTTCAAAAGATATTGATCTCCTAGCTTCTCTTCCTCAACCACACGATCTCTATCGTGTTGTTCATGACCATCTAAAAGATGTGGAAACCCATGGGGTGAGACCAACGATCCAACAAGAGATATACCTCTCTGCCAACAACTATTGTTATTATAGGTAGATATATAGTAGGAAAGAAAAACTATTAACGGGATAAGTAGATCCAACTAATAGAATGATTAAAAATGGATAACACAACTTAGACAAATTAAGTATCTACAACTGATTAGTAGAACATCTTACTTTTAGAAGGAATATGAAGAACATGTATAAACGTTATCAACTAAATAGTATAAGAAACAAGGAAAATAGTCATCCAATGTGATTTGTGTTTAACCCTAATCAAATAAACTACACTGCTATATTGTGTCTTTTATTATGCCCTGTGGAGATGAGGTATACCACTCATACTCCAACTGACCCCTACTAAGTCAAAATCAGTTCCATACAAGATCTAGGAAGATCAGACTCCTATGATCTCCCACACCCTCAGTTAGTCTGAGTCCTCCACAGTGACATATAGAGTCCAACTATAAAATAGCCAAGTCTACCTTAGTATATGGGAACGACACTAGTAAATAGGGTATAAAAACCCAATCATATGAGGTACAACCACAATTTTCATCTATGACATCATATACTGAGATATGACCACAACTATTCTCCTACCAAGGCATGATTGTAGTTATCATTCATAACCTGTAATTATGGATGCAAGGATATACCCTCAACTTGCACCCCCCATATTCAACAATATACACTCTGAGTTATTGACGTTGAAGATGGATCTATGGCGCATGGTAACTACATGATTAAGGTTTCACTTGATTTGTTATTGCCAATTGGGTATCTTTTAATACATCAATCAAGTTACAAAATATGAACCCTAAAGAAATTCTACAAAAATAACGGTAGATTGGAACACAGAAGATATAAAATGTATTAAGCATAAAGTTGATTACATCACCACACGATACTACCTAAGTGACATACACAAGGCAATGACCATTATCACATCATCATGGGATAAATATCCCTCATCACATCACTGGAGGATATCACCTCAAACTAGGCATGAAGCCTCTACCAGGTCATAAGACCCAACCACATAGTTCTTGCATAACATCATTATCTCATTATGTCTCATAAAGGCTCATAATCATCACCATGTGCAACATAAAGATATCACAACATTCACAAGCTATGATGTTTATCCAACCTAAGGGTTAGACAAGTAGGAGAAAGAAATACTTTAATATATGATAATCATTCAAGCAAGTAAACATTGAACATCATGTACTTGAGTTAGGGTTAGGGTTCCTCGTATATATCCGATTAGGGTTACCAAAATATCTTATAACATTCAACCCTAATTTCACTACTTCCCACATTCTTGGAACACTTGACATTGTCAACTATCATCACTATTATGTTGATCATATAAGAAGAACATGAGTCTAGAAAACCTCATCAGTTGAAGAGAACCAAAGCCAACAATCTTCTACGACCAAAGAGAAAGCAACCACACTGGTCAAAGATAGACATCAACCTTAGCGACCAAAGAGAAACATCATCCCACCTTCGATAGAAAGGAAAACCCTAGATCAAAGACAACCATCAACAACACATGAGTAACAACCATGGCAACTGAATGAAACAAGACAACATTATTCGACCGAAGACACATGGTCATTTATGCGACCATTCCAAGGAAACCATCTCATCGACCAAGCACCATCATCAAACCTTTGACCACTTGAATTATAAAATGAAGAGCATCATAGAGAGAAAACCACTTATCAAAACATGTTCAAAATGGATGGGTTAACTATATAAAATCAAAAACTCAAAGAGAGTAGCACATCAAGGGAAACATCATCCAAAACCCTAGAATATGTTCACCAAAACATAGGAAAAATAAAACATGATATGAGAGAGAAAACCATACATCAAACACATGAAATGGAGAACCAAAACCTCCATCTTCCACAAGATAGTCAAAACATGATCATGGAGATTAAAATGAACGTTTAAAGGAGTTCATACAAGCAACAACTTCTCACCAACCATAAAGCTCAAGCATGAGTATTAGGTTTTAGGAAAAAGAGCTAATCTGTACAAAATTACTATAAGATCATAAACCCTAAATAAGTTATCAACATCAAAGAAAATATAATCACGTTTTGGAGATAAGATAAACTTTTCATGTAAGATTACAATGAAACAATACTAGAGTAGAAAGTTATATAACCTGCCTTGAGGTGAAGATCAACTCTGAAGCCATGAAGCTCCAAGAGAAAGGAGAAAACCACAACTTGGATCAACTCCACGGCCAAGTAAAATCACCTCAAGAAAAGAAGAACAAATCAAGATCAAAAGGTGCACAAAGAAGAAAGGGTACAAACCCTAAGCCAAAAATAAAGGGAAAGGAGGAAAGAGAAGATCGCCATCTCACATTGGTACTACCATGGAAAACCATGGATTCGACCTCTAATGGAGATAAGTTCTTCAAAAGGACCACCATGTTGAACCATGGTTCATCCAAGAGAAGAAAAGAGAGGGTAGGGTTTCAAGAAAAACAAGATCAAGAAGGATAAACCACTTAAATAGCACAAGGATCACCAAATGATCAACAAAGGAAGATGCTCCAACCCTTGATCACCACATGCTAGGTTCAGACTCCTTGCACCAAGGTTTGTATCCTTATCTTCCAAGCACCAAAGGGGACAAGCTCCAAGCAAGAGGAGAGAAAGAGATGATGCAAAAGGATCATATGCATGCAAAGAGGGAGGTATATATATCCAATGGTACGAGAGAGATAAGGAAGGATAGATGTCCAACTAAACATGCCACTTGTCCATCATAGAACAACCATGCAACCACTAAAACCATGCATGAAACTAGCATCATGAAAACTAAGGTAGATCAGTGACCTCACTTGGTCCAAAGGACCATCATTTAAAGAGAAACATAGCCCACAAGGCTCATTGCTCGAAGACCAAAACACCTCAACACCCTAGGTCTCTCATCAACCCAAGAGAGAGATCCAAGATTCTTCAGTCAAAGGGGACTCAAGGCACACCCAAAACATCTTTGATCGCAAAGATTAGAGCCAAGAACATAGAGGTGGTCGCTGAAAACCAACTTAAAGGGTCAACACTCAAACAAGGTCAAACATCTATATAAGGAACCAAAGCAAACCCTAAACATCCACTCCTAATGTCACCACTTCTCTCCTCATCACCCAAGGTGCAACAAGGTTCCCACCATCATCATACTCTCCCTTATGATGTCAAAGCATATAATGGATACAAAACATGTGACAAATTGCACGATAAACTCTCAACATGGGTGAATTTTAATTAGGTCCCAAACAAGCACACATATAGCATAACTAACTCAAACATTATGCAAACTAGACCACACTGAAATAACAAGCATGTCACGTGTTATTAAGACACATCTCATGATTAGATTAAGGTCTAATCATCTTATTAAGAAAAAGAAAGCAAGATCAGGCATTAAGCTAGGTCAGGGGTCTTACAACCATAAACCCCTAACAAGGATTTTGCCCCTAAAATCCTATGCAAAAAGAGATGGATACTTCCTAAGAATTTTTTTCTCCAACTCCCACATGGCTTCCTCCACACCACGATGATGCCACAAAACCTTAACCAACATTATATCCTTCTTCTTCATCCTTCTATCTAAGATCAAAATAGGACCTTCTACATATGACACATCCTCTCCCAACTCCACCTCAACAGGCTGCAACACCAACTCTATGTTAGGGTGACACTTCCTCAACATCGATACATGGAAAACTAGATGCAACCTATGCAACTCAGGTGGCAATTCCAACCTATAAGACACCTTCCCAACACGTACCACCACATGGTACGGTTCCATAAACTGGGGGCCAACTTACCCTTCTTCCCAAACCTCAACACGCCTTTTCAAGGAGAGACCTTAATATACACATTGTCTCCCACTTGGAACTCCAACGGATTATGATGATTATCACATAATAATTTTGCATGTACATGGTTTCGTTCAATTGTTGTTGTATCGTCTTGATCTTCTTTGTTTTTTGTTGTACAAGTTGGGGCTCCAAAAGTTGATACTCACCTATTTCATACCAACACAACAGATATCTACAACGTCTCTCATACAAAGCCTCGTAAGGTGCCATGTCAATACTCCTTTAATAGCTATTGTTGTATGCAAACTCTATCAAGTTGAGGTGTACATCCCAACTGTTCAAAAATTGTAGAACACAAGCTCTCAACAAATCCTCCAATGTTTGAATACTTCTCTCAGACTATCCATTTGTCTGTGAGTGAAACACCATATTGAACCTCAATTGTGTACCCATGTCTCTGTGCATACGCTCCCAAAAGTGACTGGTAAACTGAGGACCTCTATTAGATGCTATCATCACTAGAATAATGTGCAGATGTACTATCTCATCGACATATATATGTGAAAGCTTCTTTATTGTATACGTTGTCTTGACTAGCAAAAAGTGTTTGTTGGCTAAATGGACATCTATAAATCCCTTTGTTTTGATTATGACAAACATTTCATTCTTATTGATCTAACGAGCTACTTGAGTGTGCAGGAACAAGGTGGATGACAAAGTACTAGGGAAATCCATATGCTTACATATTTATATTTTCATGAAATGTAATCGCTTTGTAAAAACTTGTACAAATATATAATGTACAAGTACTTAGATTTCATGTAAATCAAGCGTTAGATCTTCCCTAGCTAAACACCACATTTAGATAAGTCATCCCCTTCAAATAGGATCACATATGCACACTCATACATATAATTGGTGCCTAAATTGAAACATTGGAAAAGGGTCAATCTCGGTCGACCAACTCCTCGACCGAGACACTCTCGGTCGACAATCTTCTCGACCGAGAAAGATCCAAAGTAGCCGTTAGACACAACTGACAAGGTAGTTGGCAGTTGGAGATAAACGTTGCAAAACACTTGATTCAGAGAGCCTGTCGGTCGACAAGAGTTCGACCGAGTAGGTGTCTCGGTCGACCATTCCTCGATCGAGATAAACTCTGACAGCAACTGCAGAGTAAATTAATTAGCCGTTGCTAAAGCAACAAACTTGTACCTAACAGCTAGTTAAGCACTTAGAAACCCCTAGAAGTTGTCTAGAACGTCCTTAAGCATCCTTAGGCCATTCCTATAAATAGGACAAGCCATAGGACACTCAAACTCACTTGTTACACTTGAGAAATCCTTGAGCATACTTTGAGCAATCTGTTTGTGAGCAATTTGAGCATTGTGACAATTGGCCATTTCATTCCTTAGCTCAAAATTCGTGTCCTATAAGCTAGCATCTCCTACCCACTGCAATCACAAGTCCACACACTTGGTTAGGAGATCTATACGCTTGATCTAGGCAAATCAAGCCTTGGGCTACAAAGGATAAGTTGTAATTTCCTTTTTCCTTTCTTGTTCTCTATTACTATTTGTACTCTCCTTGCTACTCCTAGGTTGGAGGCTGCGGATTGGAGAGGGTGGAGACCTTCTTGGTGAAGAAGGAGACCTTGAGCTACTTCAGAAGGCTGGTGCAACGGGAGGTTACTTCTAGAGAGGAAGGCTACTTCAAGGGGGAGCTTGGAGTTACTTCAAGAAGGCTACCTCAAGTTGGTGCACCTACTTCAAGTGAAGGCTGTTCAAGGGGTGTAAAGGAAAGTATTGTATTTTGTATAAATCCTTGAGAAGGTAATAAAATAAATACTTTCAAAATCCCGGTTGGGTAAGCAACCGGGTAGTGGACTGACAACTTTAGTATTTACTAAAGTTGGAACCACTCTAAACACCTGTCTCCTTCTTCTAATTTCAATTGTGGTTGTTTGAGTTCAATAAATTGTTAAAATAGTTTTAAAACTCTATTCACCCCCCTCTAGTGTTTTTCAATTGGTATCAGAGCAGGCTTCAAGGAACCCTAACCAGGTCTTGAAGAATGGAGGGTAATGGTGATTACAACCGCAGCAAAAGGTGCAGCTTGGACAAATCTACAACATGTTGCAATTGGTGCTTAGGAACAAGCCACACAACAACTAGCTGCCCATGGAGATCAAAGAAAGAAGATGAGCACAAAGATTGTCTTATTGCTACAACTAGTGAAGAAGAAGAAGAGGTAAGTCTTTTTGATTTATCTAAAGAAGAACTAGTTGCTAGTCTTGAAGAAACACATAATAAATATGTTGAGTGCAAGAAGAAACTAAAGAAATCTAATAAAGCAAATGATGAATTACATGCTAAGCTTTTTGCTATCACATCTGAAAATGAAGATCTTAAAAAGATCATTGAAGATCATGATATGAAGATAAAATCTATAGAGGCAAATTGCAATATACTTTCTTTAGAAAAAATCAATTTGCAGACTCAAGTGAACAATCTTCAAAAACAACCCATATTGTGCACCCATATAGATTATGACACTATTGTCAAAGAAAGAAATTCATTGTCATCAAATCTAGACCAAGCAAAACTAGATATCAAGAAGAGAATGGATGAGATTGCCAAGTTACAACAACAAGTTCATAGTTTAAATAATAATGGCATTCTTGATCAAATCCTAGATAATCCCTATCATCAAATTGGGAGAAGAGGACTAGGTTACAAGCCTAAAAGGAAATCCTATCAACAACCTAGTTGGAGAAAGTCACAAACCCATCAATCTATACATGTACCTAAAAGAACATCTTCACCCAAGGACAATACAGAACACAACCATAGAAAAAGATATGAGGTTGACTCAATATGTTGTCATTATTGTTTGTCCTTGGTCACTATTCTTTTTCATGCCCTTACAAGAGAAAACATGTCAAGTTAGTTTGGGTTCCAAAACCTCCAAACTAAATGAATAGAATTAAGTTGAGATATGACCAAGGACCTTAGTTGCATATCTCTATGTCTGTCTCAACTCAACATAATGAGATAACAAATAAATTTAAGTATCTAAATATTCAACTTGCATAATTATGTTTTATTTGGAAGCAATTAACAATTCCAGAAATCTTGTCGGCCGAGAGACTGTCGACCGAGAGCCCATCGGTCGAGAAATTGTCGACCGAGCATGTCACTGATCTCCAGTCTACTGCAAAATTGTTGAATTCATTTTAAATTGATGAAATTGCTATCTATTTGTGATTGATGACTGGATATATTTTGAAAATCATCCCTACAAATTTAAATGAGATTAATATTAGTTTATTCCCTAAATGATTTAAGTTTAAACTGAAATTATGCTTAGTTCAATCAAAAGAAAATTTCTATTTTCACATGATTTTTCTTAAAGTATTTTTCTGGTCTATCCATATACAAATCATGTGATGGAATTATCATTATATGTTGTTATTGCTCTATCATTACATCGTGGATATGCTTTCACTATTTGGTACGCATAGATAATGATAATTGTATGCATGGATCCATGATGATAAATAGGCAAGCAAAATGATTTATTGATTATATGTTATTGCTTGCAACACATAAGATAAAATCTCTAAATTAGTATCTTTGAAGACTTGAGATATTAATTGTGCCTTCATTTAAGAATCATATTAAGTATTATGCTTCAACTTGATACTTAATCAAATTTTATGCAGATATTATACTCGATATATTCAATTTGAAAATCTGCAAATTTGCCTCTTGGTTAAAATGAAATTTGACCAAGGGGCGCTATGGTCGTAGTCAAAATCGACCTAAAATAAGTTTGACACAATAACTATTTGAATATCATTTTATTGTGATTAAAAGCACAATTAATTTATGATCACAAAATTGTCCCAATATTGTCAATAATAAAACAAAATACTACTCCCTTAGAAAATATATATATGCTCTACAAATTTAGTCTATCATTTGCTTTAAAAATCAGCTTAAAAATTCGTACCCAGTAAGTCTGTCGGTCGACGAATTCTTCGACCGAAAACCTCTCGGTCAGCCCACCTCTCTCGACCAACAGAATCTAGACAGACCTAACATCGGACACACTTCCGGTCGACAATTGTTCGACCGAGACAAGTCGGTCGACAATTGCTCGACCGAGAATGAGCCGTTGGGATATGACCGTTGCAATCCGACCGTTACCATTGACGGCCGACCGTTGCAAGTCGACCGTTGGACGGCCGACTGGCGCGTCTGGAATATGACCGTTGCGGACGCTCGGTCGACAAATTGTCGACCGACCCGGTCACTGGATTGCTATAAAAGGAACCAAAAACGGGTCCCTTCTTCACACTTTCATATTCTTGCTTCCATTGGTTCTCTCTAGTGCATTCTTGTGCAAATCTTTAGCATCCTCATCCCCAAGCCTTCCTTGCTTCTTCTCCACCTTCAAGCAACACAATGGCCTCATCATCTGCTCGTGGGAAGAAGAAGGTCGCCGAAAGGAAAGGAAGGGAAGCTACTCCACCATTGACGATCATCAACGACATTGCCTTCGTCGACGGAGATGCTGGTGATCGCTATCTACGTCTCTCTTCCAAAGCTCCTCTCCCAAGAAGACCAGTTGAAGTTCTGGACTTCCTCAACATCGTCGACTTGGAGGATCTTTTTGAGGTGCAAAAGTTGAAAGAATTCATCAACCCTTCTTTCCCTTCCTATTCCACCAAGGTAGTGAATGAATTCTATGCTAACCTCATCTCCCATTCTGAAAATGAAACCATCTTCTTCTATACTATGGTCAATGGGCATAGCTTTCGATTTATTGAAGAGGATATTCTTGACATGCTAAATATTGACCTAGATGAATATCAAGACACCCTTGACCTTACCACTGGAAACCCACTTAATCAATTTTCCCAAGGAGACCATACTGTTAGTCTTAGTGACATCAAAAGAGCCATTTTTCAATCAAATACTACTTGTCACGAAGATAGGGGAACCTACTACGCCATAAATCTTAAACCTGCATGTAGGATTGTAAACCTTATTGTTTCAACAAACATACATCCTAGAGCAAATAAGTCTGAAGTTCCTATTTTTCGCATGTATCTAATCTATGCCATTATCCAATGTATTCCCACAAATTTTATCCGCATCATTCTTAAAAACATGCTTGAGTTTTCTGGAAATCCTCCATATGCTGATCTTGTATGCCAAATTACTCAACATTTTCTTAAAACACAAATTGAGGATATGGGATATACATGGGAGCGTAGACCACAAAAAATAAGTAAGAATATTGTAGAAAAAATGGGAATTGATTTCGGTCATAAAAGGGCTAGGATGGAAGGAGAGACATCTAGTCAAGACATACCACCACCTCCTCCTCCTACTAACCCATCCTATGATCCCATTCAAAACACCATTACCTACATTGCGGGCTCCCAATATCATCTTAGTAAACAACTAGATTATAACCATCATGCCATGACTTATCTAAACCAAAGAATGCAAACCCTTTCTCCAAACCAACCAGATGAATATCCTTATTTTTTAACTCCTGGCATGCTCAATCCATATAATCCATCTTACAACTACTATCAACCTCCACCTCCACCATCTACAGATCTCACGCATACTCAGTTTTCATCAATGCAAGTACAAGATATTGCTGCTCATTTTCGATTTGATCGTGTTCCAACCTTCTTGGAGGCGTATGCCTTAACCAAGACTGGTGCTCTGGAGTGGAAAACTTTGGTCCAGTATTATGGAGCTGAGCCCTTTCTTGGGAAAGACCCTGATGTTGATGTAATTCTTAAGTCTTTCCAGTGAGATTTGGAGTTGTATTAGTTGTAATGGAATCTTTCCATGTTTGTAATGAAATTGGTTATAATGGATATCTTTTTGGCATCATTTGAATTTGGATTATAAGACTATTGTAGAGCATACAAAATAAGGGGAGTAATAAAAATAAATCAAAATGGATGCAATCTTTGCAAATACCTAAAATTTAAAGTTATGGCTAAATTGACATCTATTGCAAAGCATTTATACCTTGGGATATCTATCTAAGGGGGAGCATAGTATAAAATTAAGGGGGAGAAGTAATATCAAATATTCAACATGGATATCTTTTTGAAATGACAAAGGGGGAGAAATAAATATAAACTTAGTAATTATGCAAAACTCAATCAATGAGTTTCATAAACAAACTCTTGGCTTTACATTGAAAATTGCTATATTCACTAGAAAATTGGATTTCATGTTCCATAATTCATGGGGAATAATAAGAACACATTTTATAAGCAAGAGAAAAAGCTACAAAAGGTATGAAACTCATATGTTTTATATTTCCTTCATTTATATTTTGGAAATGTTTGTCATCTTCAAAAAGGGGGAGATTGTTGGCTAAATGGACATCTATAAATCCCTTTGTTTTGATTATGACAAACATTTCATTCTTATTGATCTAACGAGCTACTTGAATGTGCAGGAACAAGGTGGATGACAAAGTACTAGGGAAATCCATATGCTTACATATTTATATTTTCATGAAATGTAATCGCTTTGTAAAAACTTGTACAAATATATAATGTACAAGTACTTAGATTTCATGTAAATCAAGCGTTAGATCTTCCCTAGCTAAACACCACATTTAGATAAGTCATCCCCTTCAAATAGGATCACATATGCACACTCATACATATAATTAGTGCCTAAATTGAAACATTGAAACAGGGTCAATCTCGGTCGACCAACTCCTCGATCGAGACACTCTCGGTCGACAATCTTCTCGACCGAGAAAGATCCAAAGTAGTCGTTAGACACAACTGACAAGGTAGTTGGCAGTTGGAGATAAACGTTGCAAAACACTTGATTCAGAGAGCCTATCGGTCGACAAGAGTTCGACTGAGTAGGTGTCTCGGTCGACCATTCCTCGACCGAGATAAACTCTGACAGCAACTGCAGAGTAAATTAATTAGTCATTGCTAAAGCAACAAACTTGTACCTAATGGCTAGTTAAGCACTTAGAAACCCCTAGAAGTTGTCTAGAACGTCCTTAAGCATCCTTAGGCCATTCCTATAAATAGGACAAGCCATAGGACACTCAAACTCACTTGTTACACTTGAGAAATCCTTGAGCATACTTTGAGCAATCTGTTTGTGAGCAATTTGAGCATTGTGACAATTGGCCATTTCATTCCTTAGCTCAAAATTCGTGTCCTATAAGCTAGCATCTCCTACCCACTGCAATCACAAGTCCACACACTTGGTTAGGAGATCTATACGCTTGATCTAGGCAAATCAAGCCTTGGGCTACAAAGGATAAGTTGTAATTTCCTTTTTCCTTTCTTGTTCTCTATTACTATTTGTACTCTCCTTGCTACTCCTAGGTTGGAGGCTGTGGATTGGAGAGGGTGGAGACCTTCTTGGTGAAGAAGGAGACCTTGAGCTACTTCAGAAGGCTGGTGCAACGGGAGGTTACTTCTAGAGAGGAAGGCTACTTCAAGGGGGAGCTTGGAGTTACTTCAAGAAGGCTACCTCAAGTTGGTGCACCTACTTCAAGTGAAGGCTGTTCAAGGGGTGTAAAGGAAAGTATTGTATTTTGTATAAATCCTTGAGAAGGTAATAAAATAAATACTTTCAAAATCCCGGTTGGGTAAGCAACCGGGTAGTGGACTGACAACTTTAGTATTTGCTAAAGTTGGAACCACTCTAAACACCTGTCTCCTTCTTCTAATTTCAATTGTGGTTATTTGAGTTCAATAAATTGTTAAAATAGTTTTAAAACTCTATTCACCCCCCCTCTAGTGTTTTTTAGTGTTATGTCTTGGTCAATTTGTCAACTATCACCGAGATGGAATCATGACCTTCATCTATCCTAGGAAGACCAACCATAAATCATATTATAATATAATCCCATTTCCACTATGGTATAGGTAATGCTTGTAATGTCCCTATAGGTTTTTGATGATCAACCTTAACCTCCTGACACACCAGACACCTTGCCATGAACTCAGCCGCATCATGCTTCAAGCCAGGACACCAATAAAAAATCTTTCAGATTATGGTACATCTTAGTGTTACCTAGATGCATAGCATACATTGAAGAGTGAGCCTCTTCTAGAACCAAATTCCTCATATTATCAACATTAGGAACGATTGATCTATCATGGTAACACATTGTCCCATCCTCTGACTCATGGAATCCATCATTCTTCTCGCTACCAAACTCTGTTCAGATCGACTATATAACAGTGTCATCATATTGTGCATCTCTGGTCTTCTGCCTCAACTTAGGCTTCACCTGTAACTGAGCCATCAAGATTTCTGACAAGGAGATCTCCAACTTTACATTCATGTAGAGAAGAGACACTAACACGTCTCGCTTATGGCACCCCAAAGAACACAAATTTTCCTTATTAGCAAATGATGACGAAGAAGATTTCCTACTCTCAAGGCATTTTCCACCACATTTTCCATCCCTAGATGGTAGTCTAAGGTACGATAATATTCTTTGATTAACTCCATCCAGTGTCGTTGTTTCATGTTCAACTCCTGCTTTGAGAAGATGTATTGTAGTTACTTGTGATCGGTGAAGATCTGACACTTCTCTCCATAAAGGTAGTCTCTCCAAATATTCAAAGTATGGACAACAATTTCAAGCTCTAGATCATGTGTCATGTAGCTCTCCTTGTGTTTATTAAATTGTTGTGAAGCAAAAAAAATCACATGTTTATCTGGTATTAGCACGCAACCCAAACCATTCTTTGACGCATCACAGAAAATGATATAACCCTTCCCCTACTCTGGCAGGACCAACACTGGTGTGTGAAAAAACACTAGAGGGGGGGGGGGTGAATAGGGTTTTATAAATATTTTAACAATAATTCAACTCAAACAACCACAATTGAGATAAGGAGAAAGAGGCAAGGTATTTAGAGTGGTTCCACCCTTAGCAAAAACTAAGGGAGTCAGTCCACTACCCAATTGTTTCCAATTGGGATTTTGAAAGTATTTAAATTTTATTACCTCGCAAGGATGTTACATAAAATTACAAATACTTTCACCACCCTTTGGACAACCTTCACCTAGAAGTAGTCCCACCAACCTTGAAGCAGCCTTCCTTGAAGTAACTTCAAGCTCCCCCTTGAAGTAGCCTTCCTCTTGAAGTAGCTTCCCATTGAGATAGCCTTCTTGAAGTATTCCAAAGTCCTCCTTCTCTGTCGAGAAGATCAAACCCTCTCCAATCCGCAACCTCCAACCCTAGGAGTAGCAAGGAGAGTACAAGCAATGTGTATGGAAGTGTAAGTATGGTGGAAAGGAGAAGAACAAGAAGGAAAAATGGAAATTACAATTACCGTTGTAGCACAAGGCTTGATTTCCTATATCAAGAATTTTGATCTCCTAACCAATGTGTATGGAAGTGTAAGTATGGTGGAAAGGAGATTCTAGCCTATAGGACACGAGCTTGTAGAAATGGGAAGGATTAGCAAATGCTAGAGTTGCTCAATTGCTCACAAGAAAGATTACCAATTGCAAGTATGTATTCTCAAGTGTTGCACAAGTGTGTTTTGGGTGTCCTAAGGCATGTCCTATTTATAGGAATGGCCTATGAGTGCTTAAGGACGTTCTAGACACTTTCTAGGGGGTTCTTAGTGCTCAACTGGATGTTAGTTTTCCACTAATTGCTTTAGCAATGGCTAGTTAATTAATTCTGAAAAGTGCAGACAGAGTTCTTCTCGGTCGAGGAATTGTCGACCGAGACATCAGTCAATTGAAGACTTTGTCGACCGAGGGATGGTCTGGAGCAAGTGTATATAACATTCGATTCCAACTCCCAACTACCTTGTTTGTTGTGTCTAATGGCTATTTGGGTCAATTCTCAGTTGAGAAGTTTGTCGCCCAACAGTGCCTCGGTCGAGAAGTTTGTCGACCGAGAATGACTCTGTTTCAATGTTTTAAACTATGTACTAAGTGTGTGTATTAGTGTGCAGTTGTGACACTATTGTAGGGGATGACCTATCTAAGTGTTGGGAATGGCTAGGGAAGATCTAAACGCTTGATTTACATGACATCTAAGTGCTTGTACATTATATACTTGTACAAGTTTTTACATTTGATTACAATCATGAAATTAAAGCATTTTGAGCATATAAATCTTCCAAAGTAGTGCCATGCACCTAGTTCCTGCAAGACTCAAGTAGCACGTTACATCCACAAGAATGAAATGTTTGTCATTTTCAAAACAAAGGAATTTTGATGATGTCCATTTAGCCAACAATCTCCCCCTTTTAAAAGATGACAAACATTTCTAAATATAAATCAAATAATCTTTTAAAATGAGTTTACCTAAGATTTACCTTGTGTATTCCTTCTCTTATTTATGGAATGTGTGCTTATTATCCCCAAAGAAGTGTGGAACATAAAGTCCATCTCATAGGGAATATAGCAACTTTTAATGTAAAGCCAAGAGATTATGAAACTCATTGATTGAGTATTTAAGATTTATAGTATTTCTCCCCCTTTGTCATTTCAAAAATATAGTCGTTAAAATCATGTGTTAAAACTCCCCCTGAAGTTGTGCTCCCCTTTCAAAAAGATAACCATAAAATTATTTGAATGGATGTTCATTTGAAGCCAAAATGTAAGATTCAAAAAAATCAACTGATTTAAGAGGCACAAATGTCAAAAAAAACATGTTCTAAGGCAGTAATGAGTAGTTGCTTCCTTATTTTATTGAATTGATCTAATGGAAGCGGTTTTTTTGAAAATATCAGCCAATTGATCTTCTGTATCAACATGATGAAGGGATACATGATTTTTAGAGATATGATCCCTTAGAAAATGATGAAAGATTTCAATATGTTTAGCACGACTGTGTAAAATAGGATTATGTGCCAAGTTTATAACGCTAGTATTGTCACAAAAGATAGGTGTGGATGAAAATGTAAAACCATAATCGTTTAAAACTTATTGCATATAAAGCACTTGAGCACAACAAGACACGGCTTCCATATATTCATCTTTAGTTGAAGAGAGGGGAACCGTGTTTTGTTTCTTTCTAAACCAAGATACTAAGGCTCTTCCTAACAAGAAACAACTTCCGCTTGTGCTCTTTCGGTCAAGTCTACAACCAGCATAATCGACATCGGTATAAGCTTGCAAATCCAAAGGTTGTCTTTTAGGATACCATAAACCATAGTTTGTAGTGCCGACTAAGTATCTTAGAATCCGTTTGACAGCTTGAAAATGAGTTTGCATGGGTTTTGATTGAAAACTAGTGCAAAATCCAACGGAAAACCTAATATCCGGTCTAGAAGTGGTTAAGTAAAGCAAGCTACCAATCATGGCCCTATATAAGGAATCATCAATGGGTTCCCCATTTTCATCCTTATCAATTTTAGTAGAGGCCATTGGAGTGGTAGCATGTTTGCAATGTTCCATCCCGAAATGGTTTAAAAGTTCATTTGTATACTTCTCTTGGATTATAAAAATTCCAACGGGCATTTGCTTTATTTGAAAACCAAGAAAGAAAGTCAATTCTCCCATGAGACTCATTTCAAATTCCTTTTGCATAACATCACTAAATTTTTTACGTAAAGATTCATTTTATGCACCAAAGATAATATCATCAACATAAATTTGAACAACTAGAAAGTAGGATTCATATGTTTTGAAAAATAAAGTAGAATTTGAATTTCCAATTGAAAAATTGTTATCAAAAAGATAGTTTTTTAGCCTTTCATACCAATTTCTAGGTGCCTGTTTTAAACCATAAAGTGTTTTCTTAAGTTTGTAAACATGATCATCTTTACCAGGAATTTCAAAACCAGGTGGTTGGGCAACATACACTTCTTCTTGTATTATTCCATTTTGAAATGCACTTTTTACATCCATTTGGAATAGTTTGATGTTTTTGTGGGCAGTTATAGCTAGTAGCATTCTAATGGCTTCAAGTCTTGCCACTGGTGCATAAGTTTCATCAAAGTCTATTCCTTCTTGTTGATTATACCCTTGTTCTACCAACCTAACTTTATTTCTTACTACTTCCCCGGCTTCATTTAACTTATTTCTAAAGACCCACTTAGTTCCAATAATGGTTTTATCTTGAGGTTTAGGAACTAAGTCACATACATCATTCTTAGTGAATTAGTTTAATTCTTCTTGCATTGCCATTATCCAATAATCATCTTTTAGAGCTTCAGTCACCTTCTTAGGTTCAATTATAGATACAAATGCCATATTTGCAACATCTCTAAAAGATGAACGGGTTTTTATTTTATCATTAGGATTTCCAATGATTAGTTCTTGAGGATGATCCTTAATGAGTCTAGGAATGGGTTGTTATGTCTCAACTTGTTGATCATTTGTAGCATTTTGATCATCTTTATTTGATATGGTTAGATTTTGTACTTGATGAGTAATATCAACTACATCATAATTTTTAGTTCTTAGTTCTTCATGAAAAGTAATGTGAATCGATTCTTCAACTTTTCTAGAGATAGTATTGTAAACTCTAAATGCTTTACTAGAAGTTGAATATCCCAAGAAAAAGGCTTTTTGTGATTTAGAGTCAAAATGTTCTCTATCATCTTTTGTGTTTAAGATATAGCAAGTTGATTCAAAAGTATGAAAATAGTCAACCCTTGGTTTCTTAGTATACATGATTTCATAAGGGGTTTTCTTCAAATAAGAATGTACAGTTACTCTATTTAGCACATAACAAGCTGTATTTACTGCTTCATCCCAAAATGTTTTAGGTGTATTATGTTCAAGCATCATATTCCTAGCCATTTCTTGTAATGACCGATTTTTCCTTTCAACTATGCCATTTTGTTGTGGAGTGTGTGGAGCAGAAAAATTGTGAGTGTACCCTTGAGATGTGCAGAATTCTTCAAATAGATGATTCTCAAATTCTCCACCATGATCACTCATAATTGTGCATATTTTGTTTTGTAATTGATTTTCAATCTTTGAACAAAATTGTACAAGGATGAGGATTATTGAATGTACTCCATTGTGTTTCTTCCAACTACTTCTTGGGAAGAATACTATTGGGAAGTGTATGAGAGCTACTTTATATGAGAAGGTTGCGTCCAAGGAGGAGGCCTATTACGATCTACTCCATCGTGATTCTTTCAAATACTTCTTGGGAAGAAGGTTGTTGCACAACGTTATTAGATCTACTTCTTGTGAGAAAGATGCGACCAAGACATGAGGTTGATTTGTGATCGACTCCATTGTTTCAGTTCTTGTTGAGCTAGAAAAGGAGGGTTTTTTTGAGCCACAAAAAACACTGGTTGTTATTCTATATTGTGTATTGGTTAGACAAAAGGAATAATATATAGGTTGAAAAACCCTAGCTAGGAACAACTAGGAAGTGGAGTGACGTATTTTAATGGAACCACTCAAAATCAGGTGTCTCTTCTGTTTTGCCTTCTTTATTTATATAAATTATTTTACATTTCCACTTAATTATCTTTTTAGCAAGTTGCAATATAACCTCCTTTAGTGTTAAATTGAATAAATTTTTATATAAGATTTATTCATCCCCCCCAATCTATCTAGTGGTATCAGAGTAGGCTTCAAGGAACTTTAATAGGTCTTGAAGATGGGGGAAAGTCTATTGGTCCAACTCAACCTTGAAGGATCACACATCAACTGACTGAATATCTTTGATGGATCCAAGTGCACTCTTTGGAAGCAAGATATACAATTATTCGTTTAAGGTATTAGCCTTGATTTTTAGAAGATTATTATCCATCCATATGTTCCTCCAACAGTAGATTTGGCAGAATGGGATGTGGAAATGGTAATAAATGCTACTCTTAATGCTAGAGTCGTGGACTTGCTTTAGAATTTTCTTTTGATTGATATATTTAATCATTTTCCTCTTGTGAAACAATTTATGATATTTGGATGAAATTATATATTATTCATGAGGGAACTTAACAAGTTAATGATCCAAAATAATATGCCTACTCATAATCTAGAATTATTTCACATGAAAAAACACAACATTTGTTTCTGAAATAAATTCTAGATTTGCCTCTACTATATATACCAAAAAATCTTTTGAAAAAGAATATTGAAGAATGTGGCATAAAAGAAATTTTCATCATATGGTTGAATGCCTAATCACTAAAAATTTTGAAAAAAGTGATTACAATAATGTATCTTCTTCATCTCTTACAAAAAATGAACTTGTTGGATTTAAATTAGATAAATTTGAAAAATATAAGAAAAATAAATTGGTTGGTATTGTTAATTCCATAAATATAGAAGCAAATGAAATAAATGATGAATATCTTATTCTATTTATTTGCTTTAAATTGCTTGAAAATGGATAAAATTGTTGGGAGACTTACTTTTGCTAGAAGTACAATTCAATCGAGGGGCAGATCACCCGAAATACAATTCAACCTATACACAGACAATAAGTTTTAATTTAGCAAGCTTGTTGTTAGTATTTTTTCTACATGTTTGTTTAGTCTATCAAGTCTGAAATGGTTTAGTTTACATATTGGAAACATGATATTCTCATGGGCTTGGTCAGAACAACTCAGTCAAATATTATCTATCAAAAATTATATAATGGGAAGTTTGTTACCTTGAATCCTAATTAGAATTAAATGCCTTGATAACTTTCTATTGTTTTCCTTTACAAATATAAATGTCTTTGCATGCATATTGTTGTGCCATTGATGTCAAGGTTTTGCTAAACTTATGATTTTACAAGAGAAGCATGGAGTCCAAGCAACAATTATGTGGAGATGTCGAAGTCTCAATAGACTTTGCTTGGCACATGGTGTTGTCTGAAAATTCAAAACAAATCTTTTTATGATCCTTTCTATTTGCTCCGATGATCCACCGCTATAGATTTTACTTCCATTTTTAAAATGTGATCAACCATCAACCTTTGACCATTCTAAATGAGATGAGATTATTTATGAAAGATTGCAAATAGAAAGATTAAAAAGCTCCATTGAATTGTTGGTGACATGTTCACAACTGCTAAATTATGATAATGAAACATTAATTTTTTTTATACATTCTTCTCATCTTCCACTCTTTCTATGACCGCTCTTAAATTTGGTCAAAAAAGCTTGGTAAAAAATTTCAAATTTACAATGCAGTCAATTGTTGAAGACAACAACATATTAATGACTTTGGATGCTTTCCCAACAGCATAAAATTGTTGGATTTTAGTATTTTGGTTAAAGCAGTTTCGATAAGCATTGAATGCATTGTTGGAGTTTATTGACAATATGTACACAATTTACAATTTCAATGCATTGCCATAATTCATATTGTTAATCTTTTCCATGTGGTTGTTCACATTCCGCTTAAATATGTTTCACTTTCCATTGTGGTTAAATATATTTATGAGTTTCCATGCTTTCCAAACATTGTAAAATTGTTGATTTATTTCTTTTAATCACCACATCCACCTTGATGGGTATATAATTTAATGGACACATATAATTTTTGTTGCAGTTCATGCAAGCAAAAGATCAGATTTATTAAGTAGGTATATTTATAAAAAGGGACAACATGGTTTGGGTCCCTATAACCTCCCTTAAATAAATTTTGAAAGATCATGGGATTAAATGGACATCTTTTTTATCTTACTCATAAATTAAGTTTTTGACAAGTTTATAGTTGTATTAAACAAACGAGCTCATAAATTGGATCTAACAATTTTTCTTTGTTATCTTTAAAATTGGTTTTTAGATTCATTCTATTTCTTGATTTTCTAATTTTGAAATATAAAATGATTGGTTTTACATGTCATATATAAAGCTTTTTGGTTCTTAATGAATATCTCTATCTTAATGGCTCCTTTCTTAGTTTGAGCTCAATTTATAAGACCATGACATTAAGGCAGAGCTTAAAGTTATTTGTTACAAAATTGCACATATATATATATATATATATCATCTTTAATACCCGTGTGGGTAGCTACCGCACACCCTTCCTGTCACTTTTTTTTAAAAAAATCACAATTGTAGAGGAGCATTTTATCTAGCTCCCCAAAAAAAATCATCCAAAAATAATATCATTTGCCCAACCAAAATAAAAAAATACATTCATATATTTACTGACTGTATATTTTCTGCGCAGTTATGTTTTTAGTCATATAGTTAGTTTTTTACCAATACAGTGACTCTTTTGATCTTAAAATTACTTTTGTGTACCATATAGTTACACTTTTGGATGTGCGGGTAGCGAAAAATCAGGCTACCCGCGTGGGCAGCGAATAAATCCCCATATATATATATATATATATATATATATATGTATATATATCCTTTTTTTTAATGGCTTCTCTATATCAATATGGGCTTACCATCCCTTATATTTGGTCTATAGATTCTTTGTAGACCTTATTTTATGCTAATGGATTCTCTTGACATTTCTGCGCTTAACTTCCCTAGAAAATGTTTGAGAAATAAGGTTTGGTTTTGTCTTTTATTTTTTATGTTAGATCTCTATATCATGGAGGACTTAACATTCGTTGCATTGATTTTAAGATATTCTTTAGAAAATTGGTGTTATTCATGACATCTATATATCATGGTGAACTTAGCATTCCTTACCAATTGAGAGTATCTTTTTAATATTTTGTGCTTAATGGCATTTTTATATCATGAATGACTTAACATTCCTTTCATTGGTAATTAGACAACTTTCTAATGTTCGTTGATCAAATATAGCTTTTTATCTATGAAATGTATCATCGTTCAAATTGGTACATCATTATTTATCCTTGGGTATATATAATTTCTCTCCAAAATGACTATCTTGTTGAGGGGAGTGTCTCCTTGAGGGGAGCATTGGTAAGTATAACCCCTTTTTGACTTCCACAAAGGGGGAGAAAATCCATGAAAATAATTCTTACTACATCCATATAAAGGTATGATGACTTAAATTGTCTTCGTCCTATATTATCTTATGCATATATATTTATCATCATCAAAAAGGGGGAGATCATTGGATTTTTGGATACACTACACTCTAATGTGGATGATACAAATGTTTCCCATTTGTGTTACTAACAATGTGAATCTAGTATTCTAGGTGATCAAGGAACTTGAACAAGATTCCTCATCAAGTTGTACCATAAATGTACCTTGCACTAATAATTTGTGTACGGCTTGCTAAGAATGATGTAAGAACAAGTGATGATCGTCATAACGATAAAAAAGATCCATTTTGCATCATATCTAACGGATTCCTTGGTTTGGGCCAAAGAAGCAATGTCATTGGATTATTATCAAACTGACTGTAAACTTTTTCGATCTATGTGGATCCACCCTATCCTATCCTAGACCCTTTTTCACACTTATATCAAATCTTTAGGATAGTAAATTTTATTTAAAAATTCATTTGATATGTTTTTCAAAAATATAATAGTGTTTTTACATGAAATATTTCAGTCAAACTCATCTTCAACTAAGATCTATCCTACTCAAAATCTGCATTTATTTTTCTAGCCATTGTAAACTTGTCTTTTGACTTCTAATGGATAGTTTAGCATTTATCTTGGTCAAAACACTCCCAACAATTATATTGACATTCCTAAGTGTTTCTTATATATAGGAGTGCCTATGAACATCTAGAAAATATAGTTGAGCAAATCTATTACATGTAATCTCTTTGTAAGCTTAGAATTCTACATTGCTATCTTCATATATAAGTCATAGCTCAAAAATAGTGTCATATTTCACCAAATATATACTTGTCTATCCTTGTGAAAGTTGATCATCACTTGTTCATAGAGAGATTCATATTGTATGTCTTGAAGAGTTGTATTTCCACCTTTCTCTCTTATTCACCATTTTTGTTCTTGGTGCTTCTTACACTTCTCGACAGAAGGATGTGACGAAGATTCTTGGTGCTATTACTTGCAAGAAGGTTGCATATAAGGAGGAGGTTGATCTAATCTACTCCACTGTGTTGCTTCCAATTACTTCTTGGGAATAAGGCCATTGGGAAGTGTATTGGAGCTACTTTTGGTGAGAAGATTGCGTCCAAGGAGGTGGTCGATTGTAATCTTTTACATAGTGTTGCTTCCAACTACTTCATGGGAAGAAGGTTTTTGGGAAGCGTTATTGGAGCTACTTCTTGTGAGAATGTTATGACCAAGGAAAGAAGTTGATTGTGATCTACTCCCTCATGCATGTTCTCCTTGAGCTAGAAAAGGAAAGTTTTCTTGAGCCACAAAAGGCACTGGTAGATTTTTTGTATCTTGCATTGGTTAAACAAAAGGAATAAAATACAAGTTGAAAAACCCTGATTGGGACTGACATATTTTGATAGAACCACTCTAAATCAAGCGTCTATTGTGGTTTTCCTTCTTTATCCATATAACTTGCTTTACATTTCTAATGCATTGTAATTTGTAATCTAATATCCTTGTTTTTAAATTGAATAAGTTTTTAAATAAGATCTACTTACCCCCCAAGATCTATCATCGAGGTCATAATTTCATTTGTTTCCTCTCATGGTCAAGGTAAGGGGTATATTTGGGAAATGAGAAATCAAAATCAGGCACTCCAAGCGTTAGAGCATCATATAGTATGGTTAAGATCTCAAATTTGTCCTATTATTAAAAATAGAGTTTTACATATTGGCATAGTAATCAATAGGGAATTTCTTCTTGTAACAAATTCATTCCAACATTATTTGAGTGGTCGGAGACATAGTCATAATAATGAACAAGCATGATATATAACAATAGGGAAAACCTTTGATTAGCCATTTTTTAGGTTTAATCAACAATAGGAGAAACATAAAGTTATTCAATAGGGAACTCATCAACCATGAGGTATAAAGCATGAGTTATCTATATTCATCATATTAAGATCATTATCATTTACCTCAAACATAGGAAGCACATAAACTAGATTTAGTTAAATTGAGTTTGCATGATGAAATAGATTATACGTGAGTATTGAACTTCAAGAGTAGCTTCTTTTATTATGATAGGGGTTCAAATTAAGACCATGTTATGGCATCATTATCATCTCAGTCAATTTTTACCAATTCATTCAAATGTTAGTTTTGTCATACATCAGCTACCCATAATTGAGAGATCATGTGATTAATTTTTACAAGAGATATCACATGAGGATTTGGGGAACTAACTAATCATCATCTATCTAGGTGTCTTTGGGAAGTCCTTAAATAATAATTGTGATGCTATAATACTCTTTAAGCTTTATGGGAAGAAATCCTTAATCAAGTCTTGGATTCATTTCAACTAGCTAGGTATATTAGAAAATCTCAGCCACCACATCTAGGTGGATAAGCAGTGTATCATACCCACTACATATATCAATCCTAAACACCACAGTTTCACCACTATGGAATTAGGAATTCCCTAGGTTCATGTGAGTAGTAGTGTTTTAAACATGCACATAGGATATGTGAATGACTCTGATACCATATTTAAGGGGACCATTTATTAACCCAAATATCAACTTCAAACGACAAGACAATCAATGGAGAAAGGACCCGAGAAAACTTCCTTAAAATGGAGCACATTCACATAATACATGCTTGAATAAAACAACAACAACAACAACAAAATTGTGAAGTATAAGGTATTATCAACAAGGAAAATAAATCAACTAGTACTTGAACATCATGATAATATTCCCTTCTAGATTCAATCTATATGGATTTCAGATGCATTTCATGATATTTAAACAATGATATATGGAATAGGAATCACATACTAGTAGCATCCCGATCATGGTAACTTGTCATTCTGTACTTGTTAAGGAAAATTATAAAATGGGTACACATCATCACAACTATATTTGGTATGCTATATAAACATATAAATTATAGGTTTCAGTAAAATATATGCTTGGCTAAAAGTTAATATAATAAGAAGAATGAAAGAAACAACATTATTGACTTTCTGTAACATCCCAGGATTTGAGACCTCGGATAACATGATCTTAAAAGGAATGACTGAAATACCCATATCACCAAGGTGCACCTCCATTTCAGGGAGCCCATCTCTAAAGAACTCCATAGTTAAGCGTGTTTAGCTTGGAGTAGTACCAGGATGGGTGACCAGTCGGGAAGTTGATCTTGTCTTGCGTGTGAGTAAGAATAAAGCACGCAATTAAGGCTAGTGGTGGTCTGTGGGGTCAGTCGTCATTCCTAAAACTCTACTAGAGTCTTGGGTAGTAGGCTCGGGCATTACAAATGGTATTAGATCCATAACCCATCCAGTAGGTGGGGCCCACATGGGCATGTGGCATGCCAGTCTTGAGCCGTACGGTCCAGGCATGTAGGAAATGGTCGTCCATGGTTGACGTAGCCACCCTTGCACTAGTATTTTGTGATCGGGAGATGGGTGTACATGGGCCATTGTGGGTCTGCACTGAAATGGGGTCAGATTATGAGGCCATATAGTTGAGCCTTGATGAGGACGTCAAGAGTCTAAGTGGGGGAGATTGTAACATCCCATGATTTGAGACCTCAGATAACATGATCTTAAAAGGAATGATTGGACTACCCATATCACCAAGGTGCACCTCCTTTTTAGGGAGCACATCTCTAAAGAACTACATAGTTAAGTGTGCTCATCTTGGAGTAGTATTAGGATGGGTGACCAGTTGGGAAGTTGATCCTGGCTTACGCGTGAGTGAGAATAAAGTGCGTAGTTAAGGCTAGTGGTGGTCTGTGGGGCCAGTTTTCATTCCTAAAACTCTACTAGAGCCTTGGGCAGTGGGCCCGGGCGTTACACTTTCTTTTTAATGCACAAGCATATTTAAAGTTTCTTTTCATTATAGCAACAATATAAGGCCTTTGACCAGGTTCCCAAAGGAAGGTGTCAGCGACTGTTGGTATGTATGTTGATAGATCCAATCATATGATGATTGTGATTGCATGTCTTATAAAGATTTAATTAATAATAAAGGAAATTTTCCAATTTATTCTATTTCACTTAGTTATGAGATAATGAGGAAACAAAATGAATATCTAAAGAATGACATAACTCAATGATGTATGTCTTTAGGTTGATGAACTAAACAATGGGATCATACAGATGTCAAGAGTACGTACATTCTTGTTATGTACCTAGTTGGATGTTATTGTGGAAGGCTAATAGACAACAGTAACACATAAGACTAGAGGGTGTGTTGGTTGATGACAAAATCTCATCAGTCATGATATACGTGATATCAAACCAAACACATAGATACTTGTTGGTGAACATTGTATAGGACAGACCACCTTGAGAGTGATACATGAAAATCATAATTGATGGTCATAGTTATCTGACATAGTAAGGTGGTGATTGTGGTTCTTAGACCTTAAATCACTACACTCATCACGTCGTTAAATGTACTTTGACATCATCCACCATGATATTGAGTAAGGGTTGCCATAAAGGTGATGATCAGATTCACTATGACACATGGGGATGACTATGAGTGATGTAGATGGGATTTGTCCCTTCTATTGGAGTTTGATATCCTGGATCACTTGATAAGTGAAACTGAGGAAAATCATGTGCATTAAGATGTGAATAGATATATAATATTGAGGTCACATAGATCTAAGACGGTCTACTCTAGTTTAAGGAACATGGATTGAACATTAAAAGGGTGATGATTCCATGCTAGAGTTCAATCTGGATATCAGTGACAAAAGAATTATAAAATCACTATAAAAACTAATGACATATTGTAGGTTGAAGTTGTTCTCCAACTTTCCAATTACTTGGGTAGAAATAATGTGTTACTAGATGTCACTCTTTTCTTGTGGTGTCACAAGTTGGTTATGGACATTCACTTCCAATGTAACTTGGAATGTGTAGGGTCACACACATGGGATACACTTGGAATAGGAGTTCATTCATGAATATGGTTTAAACTTGATTACTAAAGAGTTAAGTATTGAGTTTAAACAACATTGGTTGTATATTGACTAATTGAACAATGAACTGACCGATTCAGTATGTTAGGTCAAGTGAACCAACTTTGGCAATTCTGGACGGCGAATCGACTGATTCAAGAAGTGGACCAATCGGTTTAGGTCCATGAACCGACCATCGTAGGTTGTGAGGTTGCTGGATCAATTCGATTGATTCAAGGATTTGTGTTGACGTCATATTGTGCATTAATTAGGATTATAATTGTCGATACAATTGGGATTGGGAAACATTATGAAATGACCAATTTACTGGGTGAACCGGTCAGTTTAGATGCCAACGGATCAGCTCACCTATGAACCCACAATTTCTCCACTCACAGGTTGTGCAAATTTGTGAAATTTTGAGTCCCTTCCACTCCTGCTCAAACTGGGAACCCTGACCCTAACCCTTCTATAAATAGAGGGATATTAGGGGATTCTTAGACACAACCCAATGGCCTCTGACAATTGTTTGTCTCCTCTGGTTGTAGTATCTAAGAGAACCCGGGCATTTCCTACCCAATAAGGGAAGGGATAGCAAGGGAGAACAATTGTGGGAGAGCAAGTTGGTGCTAGTACACCAACAGAGAGGGACAACTCCTTCCTGGTTGTTCTACTAGAAAAATAGAAATTTTTAGTGGTCTGTGTGGGCTACTATAGAGGTGTGGAGCATTTCCCTCTATGAGGATGATGTCAAACTATCATACGTGGTGATCAACCAAGAGTACCGTAGACGTGTTCAAGTGTGAGTTGAAGAAAGTTGTATACTGCAATGAGGGAATAGTCATTATACTTGCTCTAGGAATAGGTATGACCTCGTAAACCATCCTTCCCATTTCATAGTTGTTTATGTGATCCATTGGTTTATGGAGAATACAGTATATAAATTTGTGTTTCTACTTCCTACTCTGCCGCCATATTTCCCTACAATGGTATCAGAGACACGTCAATTTACTATGTTTTGGGATTTAATCGATATGATCTGATTTTGATTTTCACCTTCTAATTATTGCTTATGATACAAATATTTAAAATGGTTAATGTGCATATCCAATTACATACCACATATGATCCCAAACTAATATATATGTATATGTATATATATGATATATATGCAATTTACATGTGTCGCCCTAAAAGATGATTTTGATGGAGGATGTGTAGCATGGTTATGGTCAATAAATCAAATATTTATGTGTGGTTTTATGGTTTGAGTGTTCTTGTTATATCTCAATTTGCATACCTAGCCTCTATCTTCTTATTCTCAATGTAAAAGTATTAGTATTTCCTACCTATGCTCCCCTCGAATGTAACTTGAGGTTTTTCATTACCATGTAATTAGTTTTAAAAGCAATAGGGTAGTTTCTTTTTTTGTTATGACGAAGAAGACAATCAACATCAGGTGAGCTGACCGCTTCATGTGATGAGTCGACCGGCTGGAGGACCAAGGAGGACAGGCCATAGGAGGAGCAAATCGACCACCTGGTGGAACAATTGATCATTTGGAGGTGACCAGACATTGGTTGGGTAGGAGGCCAAATTATTATTTCAGATGACTGACTGACCGACCGACCGGCCAAGAGGCAATCCAACTGGTTCAAGGGTTGATTCGATCAACCCCATATTAGAAGGCATGGATCTATACAAACAACATGTTCTTTCATGAGATGTAGACCCGGGTGGTAGTAATGCATTGTGGCTCCAAGGAATTACAGTAGTATGGCCATAACCATTGCTAATGTTTTTAATATGTGTGACCACCTCAATAACATCCATATTCTCATGTTGTCTTTGCAACTCATAGTTCATGTAGCACAACATTAGGCACTTGACATCGATGACATACTTATTATACTTCTTGTAAGCATCCATGTTAGCTTTAGGTGCATTGGGAAGAGGTTTGTCTGGCTATGGTGTCTCCAGGTCATAGAGCTTGCTCTCCTGTGTGAGAACAATTCTCAGCATCCGAACCAGTCATGGAATTTATTCCCATTTGACTTGTCCTTCTCAAGGACTGAGCGTAGATAAAAGTTTTTGTTTTTTCCATTTGATTATACAAGAGAAATTTGTAATTTTGGTAAAAACCCATTTTTGATTTAATTTGATTTGTATAAAACTTGATGATGTTCAATTAGGCCTTTAATTTGACTATTTCTCTCATTATTTTGTTCAAATTAATAACCCTCAATTATAAATTCAAAAGACTACAATGGACGAACTTCTAATGAGACAAGATCTAAAATAGTTCAATCATTACCCAGCCAACGCTAGCATCCATAGTCAATCATTAAGGTAGGAAACGTTTTCCAATTGCATCTTATGAAATTCTTAGGTAGATGATATGCACAACTACTTGCCATAATCATTAGCATGCCTCTAGGTGCTTAATCTCATTAAGGACACCTAGTTAAGCCCAACCCAAAAGCCAACATGATAGAAATGCACCCTACTTTGGAATATGCTACATATCTACCATCACACTTTCATGAGATGGACAACGCACCACACTTTGGCGTAACCTACGCTTGATCGATCAAGTTTTTCATATGTGTTGCTTATGGAAAGCATGTTAGACTTAATATGTTTTATTGAGGGATATATATATATATATATATATATATATAGAGAGAGAGAGAGAGAGAGAGTCAAGCTAGAATACACTCGAGTGTATCCAGAGCAGAATACACTAAAGTAGTTTTCCATGATGCAATATTTTTCTTAAAATATAATCCATTGATCTTCTTAAACATCATGTGAATAGCTCATATATAAAATTTTAGCACATTTGGACATTCAAAGGACATGTTATGAAGACCACAAAAATTATGCATTTTAAATTAGTTTCGTGTGTTGATTTTGTTGCCCTCAGATGAGTGACTTATACTCATCCAAATTAGCTCAAAATTTGTATGTAGCCTAATTATAGTATGAAAATGAAGATCAATGGTTTACCTTTTGCAAAAAAAAAATCTTTTTATGCAAACACCACTTGAGTGTATCGTGTGATCTATACACTCGAGTGTATTGAGGGATATATATATAGGTTGTTCATTCGTTGCCCGACGGGTAGCCAGAATTTTCGCTACCCGCTGGAGTAACTCGGGTCAAAAGAGTAACTATATGGTATGCTAGAGTAACCCGTCTGAATAGCAAGAGTAACTATATGGTATGCTGGAGTAACCCGTCTGAATAGCAAGAGTAACTATATGGTATGCTGGAGTAACTCTGAGTGCAAAGAGTAACTGCGCAGAAAATATACAGTCAGTAATATATATGGACGGGTTTTTTGATTTGGGGGGGCAAATGATATTATTTTTTGATCAATTTTTTTGGAGAGCTAGACAAAATTATCCTCTACAATTGAGATTTTTTTTTAAATCAGGAAGTGTGAATATATATATATATATATATATATATATATATATATATATATATATGTGTGTGTGTGTGTGTGTGTGTGTGTGTGTGTGTGTGTGTATATACATATATACAGTCAGTAATATATATGGACGGGTTTTATGATTTTGGGTGGGCAAATGATATTATTTTTTGATCAAATTTTTTGGAGAGCTAGATAAAATGTTCCTCTACAATTGAAAAAAAATTTTAAAAAAAAATATCAGGAAGTATGAAAAAAAAAATATCAGGAAGTGTTGTCGGGTAGCTACCCGTTAGTTACCCGCCGGGTATTAAAGATAAGCCCATATATATATATATATATATATATATATATATATATATATATATATATATATATATATATATATATACGAAAAAACAAAATCTTTTATCTACGATCAATCCTTGAGAAGGACAAGTCAAATGGGAATAAATTCCATGACTGGTTCAGGATGTTGAGAATTATTCTCACATAGGAGAGCAAGCTCTATGACCTGGAGACACCATAGCCAGACAAACCTTTTCCCAATGCACCTAAAGCTAACATGGATGCTTACAAGAAGTATACTAAGTATGTCATCGATGTCAAGTGCCTAATGTTGTGCTACATGAACTATGAGTTGCAAAGACAACATGAGAATATGGATGTTATTGAGGTGGTCACACATATTCAAAACATGTTCCAAGATCAGGTAAGATAGGAGAGATATGATTTATCCAAGGCATTGTTCAAATGTAACATGGCAAAAGGATATCTAATAGGTCCTCATGTGCTCAAGCTCATTGGGTATGTGGAGAACATTTCTATACTTGGATTCCCCTTGGTTCAAGATTTGGCCACTGGCGTGATTCTGCAATCTCTACTATAGTCATACAATCAGTCTGTCATGAACTACAACATGAATGACTTTGACAAGACATTGACAGAGTTACTTGGCATGTTGAGAACAACTGAGGCACAAATGAAGAAAGACAAATCAAAGTCTCTGATGATGATTAGAAAACCAAAGGGAAATTCTAAAGGCAAAGGCAAATGCAAAGCTAAGAAGAGTTCTAAAGCTGGCTAAAAGCCCAAGTCTTTAGCAATCAAGGCAAAGGGAGGAGTGAATAAGGGAGGCAAGTGAAACCATTGTCACCAAGATGGACATTGGAAGAGGAATTGTCCCCTCTACCTGGAGGAACTAAAGGAAAAGAAGTAGGAGATGAAGATCTCCACTTCAGGTGTATATGTTATAAGATAAATCTAAATACTTCTTCATATTGGGTATGTGATATTGGATGTAGATCTAACATATGTTTGATATGTAGGATCTGATAAGAAGTAATCCTTTACAAAAGGGCAAGGATGGACTGTACGGAGCATGAGATTCTGCAACTTTAGTCTACATTTAGAATTTATATTAGCCCACAGGACATGTAATAGAGTTAGATGAACTGCTATTTCATGACACCAATAATAGAAACATTTTATTTTCTATATCTTGTATGGATAAGGATGATTATGAATAAAATAGGTAATGTTCTATTTCAAAGATGTGATCTTGTATGGCAATGCCCCAAATGCCTTGTGATCTTTATATAAAAGGATGTAAAGGTGAATGTTTATTACGTATATACCTAAAGAAATATAATTGATAACTCAAACAATCTATAGTATTGTCATTTAGAGTACATATAAGAGAAATGAACTTTTAGAATCCATGTTGATGTTTATCTAGACTCTTTTGGTTATTGAACCAATAAGAAACATGTAGGTCTTATATATGAGCAACGTGACAAACTATCTCTCACTAGGTGTAGTGGGAGAGAAAACATTCTATTAGGGCTTACACATATTGATGTGTGAAAATCCTTTATAATAAGTGTTAGAGATAGCTATTTGTACTTCATAATATTTACTGGTGATCTAAGTAGATATGGGGTTTGTATTTAGTGAAATATAAACATAAATCTCTTGAAGTGTTCAAGAATATTATAAATGAAATATAACCTTGATAAAAGTATTAATGAACTTTGATATGATCAAATATTGAAATACTTTACATAAATAGTTTGGGGACCTTCTGGAGAAACTTTCATAGTGTATCACAATCAACTCCACCTGAAACATGATGATGTGTCATAAAGAAGGAATCACATCCTGATGAGTCATAATGTGATTATCATTTAATCTAATCTTCTAATTTCCACATAGATACATGCTTAAAACTAAAATAATGTACCACATGAAATGGTTTAAAAATGTCATATGACATGTGATATGGGAATATCCCGATATGTCTCTTATAAGGATTAAAACTTGTACAAGAAAAGAGTTTCTTGGAAATATTTATCCAAAAGACCATATAAAATATTACCTTGAAATTTCAATCTGATAACAAAATGTTTGTTACTAGGATTGCTGAGTTCTAAAAGAATTAGTGGGAGTAAAGTATGAATTGAAAAGTTTGGGGTTAACAAGGTGGTATAATGAGGATAAGGAAAATCAAAAATTGTTGTGGAATCTTGAGTTCCTTATGTAACACACGACTCATAGTTCTAGTAGAACACACCATGAGCGTGAAAGATTATGATATCTTATAACTCAGTATGGTGGTGAGTTGGTCATAAGATGATGAGCCAACAATCAACTAAGAACTATTGAGGACCAAAATCTGAGAAAGGGCTTGAGTCCATTACATCCAGAATGGAATCCATGAAAACCAACAAGGTATAAAACCCATAAGGTAAGGTTGGGCCTTCAAGTAGAACACCGACATGGATGATAGAAAAGGACATATTGATTGAAAAGGTTTTCAAACTGGTTCAAAGCGTTGAACATGATGAAATCCCTTCACCAATTTACATGCTTATAATTGTAGCTTATTAAGACTATGATATTTGGCATAAGAAGATTAAAACCACATTCCTTAAAGTAATAATTGATAGGATGTGTATGTGACACAGCCTGAAGGTTTTATATCTCCAATAATGCAAATCAAGTCTATAAGCTATGATGTTCAATCTAGAGATTGAAATAAGCACATTGGATCTGGAATCTTTGATTTGACAAGAAAGTCAAAGAGTTTGACTTTATTTAAGATAAAATATGAAATCTATGATTACAAAAGATTTAGTGGGAGAAAATATGAATAATCCACGTATTGATGGGGAGTAACATCTCAATACTCCAAGTATTGAATGTTGTCATGGAAATCACCTTCTTAAAGAAGGATTAGGTGAAACACCATATGTAATAGGAATTGATATCTATAAAGATAGTTCTGGACAGTTTTGGAAAGTCTCTTAACCTAAGTATGAGCACATATATTGCTAAGATGTTAAAAGGGTTCGGCATGAAGGATTCAGTGAGAGAGAATATGCCCATGGTACACGAGATTAGTCTCTCAAGAATCCTATGTTCTGATTCTTATGAAGAATGGAAAGACATGAGTAAGATACCAAATGCACTCTCATTTGGATCTATCATGTATGCAATATAATGTACTCATCCCATAATTTTGTATGTATTGGACATGACAAGATGATATTAGTTAGATTCCAATGAAGGTCATTGGAATGCTAAAGGACATCTTTTAGTACTTGAGAAGAAAATAAAGGATTAGTTGCTAGACTATGGCAATAAGGAAGAGTTGGGTGTAAGGGGTTAGATTGATGCAAGCTTCCAAATTATAGAGAATGATCACAATATAAAATTGTACTTAATCTAAAAAAAGATTTGTGAGTTAGAAAGGGTCCAAACTATAAACCATTATTTAATTCTATAATAGAATCCAAGTATCTGGGTGTTATGAACACGTGAGTGGATACTGTATGAATCTAGAAGTTTATATAGATGAACTTATTAGATGTTCCAACCATTGATGACATAGTAGAAATTCTATGACAACATTGGAGATATTTGTTATTCAAGGAATATCATATATCATAATATTCAATTCCATCTTAAATGAAAGGTTCTATAGTGATAAGATGTGAAACATGCAATATACTGACTAAAGGCAAAATGTTGCTAACTCATTAGATTAGCAATTGCGTAGTAGAAACATGATGGACATGTTTAGATCACTAAGAATAAGATTCGTGGGAGATTGCATCTAAGTGCAAGTGGGAGTTTGTTGGTATGTATGGCTAGAGAGCCACTCATATGATGATTGTGATTGCATATCTTATAAAGATTTGATTAATAATAAAGGAAATATTCCAATTTATTATGTTTCACTCAGTTTTGAGATAATGTGGAACATAAGGAATGTCTAAATAATGTAACTCAATGATGTATGTCTTTCGGTTGATTACCTAAATAATGGGATCATACAGATGTTAAGAGTATTTACATTCTTATTATGTCCCTAGTTGGATGTTATTATTGAAAGCTAATAGACAACAATAACACATAGGACTAGAGTGTGTGTTGGTTGATGACAAAATCTCATCAGTCATGATATATGTGATATCAAACCAAACACATAGATACTTGTTGGAGAACAGTATATCAGATAGACCACCTTGAGAGTGATACATGGAAACCATAATTGGTATTCATAGTCATCTCTCATAGTGAAGGTGGTGATTGTGGTTCTTAGACCTAAAATCACTACACTCATCACATGTCGTTCAGTGTACTTTGACATCATCCATCATGATCTTGAATAAGGGTTTCCATAAAGGTGATGATCGGATCCACCATGACACATGGGGATGATTGTGAGTGATGTAGATGGGATTTGTACCTCCTACACGAGTTTGATATCCTGGGCACTTCATAAGTGAAACTAAGGAAAACCATGCAGATCCATATGTGAATCGATATATGATATCTAGGTCACATATATCTAAGACAGTCTACTCTAGTTCAAGGAACATGCATTGAACATTGAAAGGGTGACGATTCCATGCCTAGAGTTCAATCTAGATATCAGTGACAAATGAATTATACAATCACTATAACAACTAATCACATATTTTTGGTTGAAGTTGTTCTCCAACTTTCTAATTACTTGGGTAGTAATGATGTCTTACTAAATTCCACTCTTTGCTTGTGATGTCATAAGTTGGCTATTCACTTCCAATGTAACTTGGAACCTATAGGGTCACACACATGGGATACACTTGGAATAGGAGTTCATTCATAATGTAGTTTCAACTAGATTACTAAAGAGTTAGGTATTTAGTTTAAACAACATTAGTTGTATATTGACTGACTGAATGGTGAGCTGGCCGTTTCAGTGTGTCAGGTCAATTGAACCAACTTTGGCAATTCTAGATGGTGAATTGACCGGTTCAGGAAGTGAAGCAATTAGTTTAGGTCCATGAATTTACCATCTCAAGTTGTGAATCGATCGGTTGGTGGATCAATTTAATAGATTCATGGATTTGTGCTTATGTCATGTTGTATATTAAATTGGATTATAATTGCCAATACAATTGTGATCAGGAAACATGATGAAATGACTGATTTACTGGGTGGACCAATTGACTCACATGCCAACCAATCAGTTCACCAGTGAACTAAAAGTTTTGTCACTCACATGTTGTGCAAATTTGTGAAATTTTGGTCCATTTCGCTCCCACTCACACTAGGAACCCTGACCCTAACCCTCCTACAAATAGAGGGGTAGTGGGGGCTTCTCAGAAACAACTCAATTGCCTCTAACAATTGTTTGTCTTCTGTGGTTGTGGTAACCAAGAGAACCTGAGTAAGTCCTACATGATAAAGGGAGGGATAGCATTAGAGAACAATTGTGGGAGAGAAAGTTGTTGCTAGTAGACCAACGGAGAGGGATAGCTCCTTCTTGGTTGTTCTACTAGAACGACAGGAGTTCCTAGTGGTCTATGTGGACTACTATGAGGCGTGGATCTTTTCCCACTAGGAGGATGACAACAAACTATTGTCCGTGGTGATTAACCAAGAGCTTCCCCAGACGTGTTCAAGTGCAACTTGAAGAAAGTCATATACTTCAATGAGGGAATAGTCATTGGACTTATTCCAGTTCCATGTATGACCTCATAAACCATCCTTCCCATTACATAGTTGTTGACACAATCCATTGGTTTATGGGAAATATGGTATATAAAAAAAATTTATGCTGCCTACTATGCCACCATATTTCCCTACAGTAACTACATATAGCCAAGTATGTTTAGACATATCAATATAATCAAGTTTTAATATCACTAGCCCGACCAGTAGGAGGATAAAGGCTACCATGGAATTAGAGCATAAGAAGACTAAGCAAGATAATTTTGAGAAACATGACTAGAAATTTAATAAGAGTCACACAAAGATAATCTTGAGATAAAATCAAGTGTGATTTTATTAGAATCATAAATATTAGGTCATGTTAATTATAATCGTGAATATCAGATATTTTACCTAAGTCTATATGTCATTTCCCTCAATATTAATTTTAAAATATTGAATAATACATGTAAGGTCATTATCATATTCCATATTACACCCTAGATTCATTCCTAACTTAGGGTGAAACATCACAACTAGATCAAGAATTAGGGTTCCATTATCCAAGTAAAGAAATCATAATGTGTGAATTGTGTTTCAAGTCAATATCGTGCAATATAGTCATTACTACAAAACAAGAGTGATCAAGATGAGTTTCATGATACAAGGCTATAAGCTACTGATTTGAAGTCCACACATATGTTTTGATAAACATTAAATCAATATATGAACAAGGTTAAGGATATAGCATACTAATTCCATATAATGTCACATATCATTTTACATTGTCATCATTAAGATGCAACATGATCAATTTTCATTTTCATGTCATAAATCATCAAAACATACTAATTTAGAGCAGACGTAGTGATTGAAGCAGAGTAGATTGTATCTGAGAATATGGTTATTGATCTTTACGTTAATAGTTCATATAAAGTCATTTTCATGTCATATTCATGTCATAAGATCACATCAGGTACATAAAAGAGATCAAGGTCGGAGTTGTATTCATCATGCCTCATAAAGTTAATGGTCATAGTCATAAAATGCATGGAGACATTATTTCATCATGATTTCAGATAATATAGCATTAAGTACTCCAAAAAGCTCAAAAGTGAGTATTTAGGACAAACTAGTAGAACTACGGGTAGAATCAGATCATAAAATTGTTTTAATGGATAAATACAAATTTCTAATTCCATAAAATGAAAGGGTTCTGTGATAACCTAGAATTTCACACCCTGAATATGACGTCTACCTTTGACCTATCTCTTGTTATCAAATTCAATATTCATGTCACACATAATTACTTTTCCCTTGAGTTTTGATCAAAACAAATATCTTTGTAAATTTTGCATCCCTTTCTTGTTCTCGTGTTGTATATCTCTCTTTTACTTTTCCAATGCATCAAATTTCATCTCATTTGGAGCTCAAACAAGAGATATATATATGTGTGTTTGAAATATCATTGAACTTACTTGATTTCTAGTTCTTTTGAAATGAAAATAGCCCTATTAGGCCAAAATTTTGGGCGAGCGCGGCCCAATGACCCTCCCCTTGTGAGTGCCATTTGAGTCCCTTCTTTTTTCCCAATCACGATCCTAAATATCATGGAACATGAATCCTGACCCTTGGATCTTTTGGCCTCGGATCCATGCCCTAATCCAACGACTGAGTGCCTTCTTCCTCCTTTGTACATCACCCAGAGCCTATGGCACTGCAACGCCACCTACTCTCCTTGGTGACACAAATTGACCCCCTTCTCACCACCTTTAGCCCCAATCTAGACCTTGTTTTCCTATAAGTCTCCCTTTCTAACCTTTATGCACTACTTTCTTTGAGTTTTTCTACGCCTGGCCACCCCAACCACCTCCATCTTCTTCCCCTACTATTCTAGCACTACCTTGGTGATCCTCTTTGGGCGTATGACTTCCATGTTGCCTCACCAAAATCCAAGGCTACCAACATACTTTTTGGGCCAAGGCGGGCTAGGGCGTTCGTTTTGTGTTTGACGGGGTGGCCCTTACCCCTTATTGCCTTGGTGTCAGAGTTGCATGCCATCGTGGCACTATCTGGGAACGCGTGGTGGTGTATCATGAGGATGAGTAGCAGAAGACCTTGGATCTTCCTTAGTCTATGATGGACCAAGAATCGAAGGCCCAGATGGCTCGTCCTCTCCCCCCTCTTACTTTTGGAGCGACGTTTGGCCAAGTGGTGGTGGGTGATCAGAGCAGCAACCAAGGGAGTTTGCGGGCGGTAATAGGCAGTCAACCACCAATTGGTTTTTGCATGGGTAGACTTGCAAATATTGTTGGCCAAGCTATAGGATACCATGATATCCTGAAAACATGCATTTGGTCATATCAATCCCATATAAACATTTGGTTTTTGCATGGGAAGACTTGCAAATATTGTTGGCTAAGCTATAGGATACCTTGATGTCCTAAAAACATTTATTGAGTCAAATGGGGAGAGCACTATTGACATCAAATATTTGATTAATAACGGCATTCTAGCCTACTAGAAGTTCAAAGCTTTCAACTTCTTCAAGAAAACCAACACCCTACTCCCCCTATCAGATCTTAGTAATTATAATGAGAACTAAACCTTTTTTAGTGACATAGAGTTGATGAAAATCATGCAACTAAGCGAACAAACAATGAAAGCACCTAGTAAGAAGGAATTTTCCCCATCTGGATGTGCCACCCAAATCAAAATCCTTAGATTTGAAATTCTTCCTATATTCATGGAAGACTCTGTCGAGGCTTGAGAGGATAACTTAGAAGGAAAATAGACTATTCTCTCTCCTTCCATACCAACCCCAGTTCCCAACCAATAGAGCCAGCCTCAATGCATATGATATACAGTGAGAAGGCGAGTAGAAATAAATGCAACCATGTTAGGAAGAACTTCATGATGTCTCTACCACCAAAGACATTGTGCAACTAGTGACTCAACAGCCTATAAATACCACACCTTTGTTAATGAATTACTCTGAGTATGAAATTCCACACATTCCACCTCATCAACATATTTAAGATGACCCTCTAAACGTGTTGGATGATCAACCATATCATCAGGAAGAACCATCACCTCATCATCACCATTTTCCTCCTCATTTTATGGATTATTATCATTTTCACAACAATGTTAGTTCTTCTTTCAATTGGGAATTTGATCATTAGCATGAGCTGACATTTTAAAATATTGTCTCTTTGGATAACCTTATCTTGGATATGCATGTTATTTTCTATCATATCATGCATCTCTTTAATGCCTTCCATTTATTGTGCTCCCTCCCATGCCAAGTGAATGTATTGACATTCCTCCCTAAGAAAATGGACAATGTTCTAGCCATAGATACACAATTACACACTTTCTAGAGAAAGACAGAATCGCAGTACTAGGCAATGATGGATAGAAGTGTTGTCAATAAGACACGAAACACCCTTCATCATCATCGCCAAGACCAGCTTACGTCCTACAGACATCTCTTCAGGATATTTAAGAATGTTCTTATCATAATCGTCAACAATATACTACATCATCCAGGTGGGAAACACCCTCCTTTGTGTCCCAAACAATAATGACCAAGTCTGATCAGGACCATGCTAACAATGACATCCAAGATGACAACACTATCAACCCACCAATCTTTATTCAAACTCCAATCTCATTAATTGTTGCTCCTATCAACTAATATTAGAGAAACAAGACTCGACCCGAAGGACTCAGCCTGAACCCAAAATTATTAAGCCAGTTAGGATCTAAGGTTTTATGACCAAACCCAAAGTTGAACCGCACCTGAAGAACCCAAAAATAATTTAGGGTGGGGTTTGGTTTTGCACTTTAGATCCAAATTGACCTAATTAACCCAAAATTCATAGTTATATATTTAAGCAAAATTATAGATATTGAAGCTTAAGACACTCAATGGTCTACTAGATTACTATTGCAATGCTCGTGAATTTTTTTTGGAAATTCATCATAGTTTTAAATTGTTTTGTATGATGTATTACACTTATTAATTTATGAATTTGTGCTTAAAACTCTCGAACAAACTATAATAAACTTTATATGTGTTTGTCAATCACATTGTAAGTTCGTTTACATTGAAATTTGTTAATTACACTTGACAATTATCAATGATTAAACAAATCATAGAATTTTTTCAAATAGATCTCTTGATATTTGGATATGGGTTAGATCCAATAGACCCAGAAACATATGTCATTCAGGTTAGAGTCAACAATTTTGGCTCAAAAATTCTTCTTTTCCAAGTTTAGGGTCTAGTAAAAAAGTACTGACCTAAAATGACCCAAAAAAAAACACAATCAATTGCACCCCTACTATCAGCAATCCTTCAAATAATGATTCCAACAAGGTAGATGCTCCCATTAACTTGGTTGTAGCACTAATGAAGAAACGTTTGAAGATGTGAATGTGTCTCACCTTCAGTCACACTCCTTCATCAAGGACATGTCAATGAAAGCATAATTACAAGCCATATTTGAGGAATATGAGAACCCCTTGTTCTCTTTCCTTACATCACTTAAGTAGCAACCCAATATTCTTAGCTCTCCTCATGTGAACCACTTACCATTGAATTACATCTGGTTGACAATGAAGATGCCACTTCTATCCACTCTAACAAAGAGTGTCTGGTTGACCAAGCTTTGGCGCACATATCCAGGAAAACATTTTCAGTGATGATAATGATGGAATTTAGCTACTTCATTCTCTAACCCCATACCAAGGCTAGATAATCTAACTTTTTGACAACCCCCCCTCCACCCTCCACAATATGCATGATATGGACTTGGACTTTATAGAAGGATTTATGGGATATATTTGTTCTACATTATATCCTCGATGATGTTAAAATTGGTAATCATATAGCTTATAATAATAGTTCCAATTCTTAACCCTATCTGAGCTGTATAGAGTTTTCAAAAATCTTTCTAGAATTAATAAATGTTTCTTTACAATACTAGAATCAACTATCTTCAAACATATTATGCCCAGTGACAAGCAATGGCTGATCTACAATGATGTACCAACATTAGTTGAATGTGTTTTCAAGAAAATAATGTAAGCATCATGTATTGAAGCTCTGGTTGAATAGTTGAAGGAGGGTAACACTAATATTGTCTTACTTTCATTGCATTGTAAAGGTCATTGGTTTCTAAGCACAGCTTCTTGTATTGAGCTTCCAAATTCAAAAATGCATCTTCAATATCCAAAGGCATGGAAAATACCTCACATGCCAATCCAATTGGAATGCCTAATCAGGTCATACTATGGTCTCAATTGGATCCCCAACTCAGTAGAACCCATGGATTAACAATAATTTCCAGAAAAGGGGATAGTGCCTTCATTGTGATTCCTACAATGGAATCTCTTGAACACAATATACCAATGGAATCTCTTGTTCCAAACAAATTCAACAAATTATAGGGGAGATACATCATTGACATAATCCACGATCATCACTTCTATGAAGATCTGATTTCTACATCATCTTTTCACATACTATCACACACAAATTTGGTTCATTCTGATTTTATTTAGCCTCTTTTCATATTACTTTTGCCATCTTTTTGTTACTTTACTTATCACATAACTTGCATTCCAGATATGTCCCAAAAGAACTGATTTCAGAGCTTAATTCTGCTAAAACAGCAGAATGCACGTCGTGCATCACTTTAGAAGTTCCATTTCAACCAAAATAGCAGAATGCATGGCGTGCAGGACAAATGCACGGCATGCATCACTTTAGAAGAAGTTTCATTTCACCTAGACAACATAATGCACAGCGTGTTTGGGATTCAAACACGACGTGCGAGTTTCTAGAAATGTATAGAAAAGCAAGTGTACAACGTGCACTCAACTACACGGCATGCACCTGGAGCATCAAGCAGCCAAGAAAACTTATGGAAAGTCACACAACATGCATTTCTTATGTGCATGCCGTGTGTAGTTCAACCTGAAGCAACCCATCAGTGTTGGTGCACGGCGTGCACCTGGCAGTTTCAGAAATTTGAAAAATACAAGTTTGTGTTTAAATGAAGGAGGGAACTTAAGGGGCAGTTACGATGGGTCATTTTGGAAGGTTTTTCTCATCCCAAGCCAGGGAAAAATAGAGGGGGGCGAATTTGGGAGAGATCAAAGGTGGTTTCTTGCAAAAAGAAGCCATTTCTTCTTCTCCATTGTCTTCTCCAAGGTGCAGCCAAGCTTCCCCAGCTCCGTGCAGCTTCTTGGGAAAGGAGCTAGTCCGTTTTGGAGTAGCTAAAGAAGGATAATTTTGTCACCAAGCCAGAATTCCTCCTTCTTATGGTTACAACTTCAGATCTCTTTGTTTTTCCTCCTCTAGATAATGTTTAGAACTGAATTTTCTATAACAAATCTGCAAGGCATGGTTATGGACGAGTAATAATCTTTTTCTTGGGCATGGAAGAGTAGCTCCCACGTCATAACATGTATGGAACAAGTGATTTCGTACTAAATACTATGCTTCTTGTTTTTCTACCATGAATGTACCGGTTTATTTATTCTCTTGCATGTATTGTTGGCCACTTTATATGCATGTTTTCTGCATTCTTGCTCGATCTGAGAAGATAGGTAGGAATGTATGGAGGTACCCTTCTTGGAAACTCTTTCTCTACCATGGGAGTGGAGAGAAATGAGTTGAGAAATAGGTTGTGATAAAAAATGAAATTTATGCACGAGAGTGCATCTTTGAGTTGCGATCGTTACACTTGCATTGCGAGGTGAAGTGTAACACAACTTTTCCTTTAACAAGGGCTTATGTATGTTTAAATTATCATGTTCCTATGATATGCTATGATATGTGAGTGAAATTCTAATGTCCAAGATCCATTAATATCTGAACCTAAACTTTTCTAGTAATCTTTTCGTTGTTAGTTTTTAATCTAAATTTTCTACAATTAGATAAACTTCACCATCTCTTTTAAACCGATCTAGATTGTTGAACTTTAGTGTTGTTTCGCTCATTTAATTTCCTAAGCTCCTTGTGTTCGACCTTGACTATACTTCCTCCGTATACTTGCAGAGATTGGTTAAGTTGGGTAAACTATCCTTGTTTGGATAAAAACTCGTTAGTCTAAATATAACCAACAAGTTTTTGGCACCGTTGTCGGGGAGCTATGATAGTTTATTTGGAGTAATAAGCCCTAATCAGTATTCGAGACTAGATCATCATTTCCATATTTCAAATTGCATATACCTTTTAATATTGTTCTCAATTCCTCTTGTTATTTTTTTTCAAGTTGTATGTGTCGCTCACAATAAGGTCTTCAAACATCTGTGTGGTTAGACCTTGAAATCGAGCGTACTCTTTCAAGCTTGAGAAGAGCAAGAAGAGTAGAACAACCACTGCTAAGAGGTACTCCGCCGTCACCATAATCACCACCACCACCATCTCCTCCACTCTTTGAGGAAACTACACCAAGCGATCCAGCCATGGAGGATGACCATCCTTTAAAGGATTTCGCGATTTCGGTCACCACAAACATATGTGGGGCCATTGACTTGCCTGTTGTAGAAGCGAACGACTTCTCAATTGCTCCTTCTATGATGCAAATGATACAGCAAAATTGTTTTGGAGGCACAGCCAATGAAGACCCAAGTCTTCATGTTGCCAAATTCTTGGAATATCTAAATACCTTCAGAATTAACGGGGTATCTCCTGAAGGAGTGAGACTTATGCTTTTTCCCTTCACTCTAAGAGATAGAGCTAAGGTGTGTCTTTTGTCTCTCCCAAAGAAGTCAATCAAAAGTTGGGACCAACTCTTAAATGCTTTTCTTGCAAAATACTTCCCACCCAGCAAAACAACCCAATTGAGGAATGAACTCACCAATTTCTCTCAAAATGAAGGAGAAACTCTTTATGATACATGAGAACAATTTAAGGATCTTCAACTCCTTTGCCCACACCATGGTTTAACTAACTAGTTGTTGCTTCAAACCTTCTATAATGGACTGTTCTACAACACTCAGTTAACACTAGATGTCGCAGCTAGTGGTGCATTAATGACTGTCTTATAGAGAGGCTTATGACATTATTGAAGACATATCGCTAAATCATTGCCAATGGGGAGGAGATAGGGGAGTAAAATTAGCCTCTACATCTAGTTCTTCAACTAGGAAACAAGGAGGGAAACACACTGTTGATGTCGTTGATCTTATTGTTGCTAAACTGGATGTTCTTACATAGAAGTTTGAGAAGATCACTACTATGCAAATCCAATCATCTGAATTTATATGTGAAGCTTGCGGTAATGCAGGACACACTTCTTCTTCATTTTTTGTTCCTAATGCAATTGAAGGGAATTTTGAACAGGTCAATGTTGTTGGAATGCAAGGGAATAAGAAATCCAATCCCTATATCAACACCTACAATCTGAGATGGAGAGATCATCCTAATTTCTCCTATAGGAACACAAGCAACACTCAAAACTTCCAACAAGGAAAGCAGCAACCACAACAACAACATGTAAACCGCCAAGGGAATCTGTCGGGTTTCAACAATAGGGGTTACCAACAGCCACAACAACCCCAAGTTTCTTCCCTAGAAGCTATGATGGAAAATTTTATATTTACACAAATGTAGCATAATGAAGAACTTTGAGGAAATGACAAGATGTTGAAAGATGCCATTGCTCAACTTTCTGCAAAGGTGGATGGTATTTCCACTCACACCAAGATGTTGGAGAACCAAATAGCACAACAAGCTCTAACTCAACAAAGGATCCCGCAGTCTGGCTCTCTTCCAAGCCAACCGAAAGTGAACCCAAGGCAACAAGCTAATGCAATTATTCTAAGAAGTGGAGATGAGATTCAAAGACCCTCTCTATCCAAAGAGAAGAACATGGAGGTAGTCAATGAAGAGGAGTCCAACACTCCTAATTACAGCAAGGAGAAAGGTAGAACTGAAACACCACCTTCTTTCAAGGTCACTACACCTTTTCCTCAAAGGCTTACCAATAAGAAGGAGGACCTCAAGTTTAGAAACTTTATGGACATTATTAATAAATTACATGTCAATCTTCCTTTTACTGAAGTTATTGCTGAGATGCCTTCTTATGCTAAATTCCTAAAAGATATCTTGACTAAAAGAAGAAAAGTTTATCAGGTTGAAACAATAATGCGTTCAGAAAGAGTGAGTTCTATTATTCAAAACCACCTTCCACAAAATCTTGATGATTTGGAAGCTTTTACATTGCCATGTAAGATCAACAATACCACTTTTCACAAATGTCTAGTAGACCTTGGTGCTAGTATTAGTCTCATTCCATCCACCTTAAGGAAAGAATTGGATTTGGAGACTTGAAGCCAACAAAGATGGCTATTGAGTTAGTCGATCATTCTATTAAATACCCAAAAGGTATAGTGGAAGATGTACTAGTGTAGATTGGGAAGTTCTATATACCGTGTGATTTTGTTGTTTTTGATATGGTGGAGATACCTTCCAACCTAGTTCTTTTTGGAAGGCCATTCTTGAGGACTGGCGAATGTCTTGTTGATGTTCAGGAAGGAAAGCTCACTCTACGTGTTGGTGAAGAAGCAATGGAATTCTCTATTCAAGATGCAATGAAAGCACCCACACGTGTTGAAGAAATCTATTTTTTAGATACTACTAATCCAATTGAGGATGATAATGAAGATATTGCTAATTTTATGATCAATATTTATGATGATGATGTGACTGAAGTCAACAATTCAGAAATTTCTGGAGCACTTTCTATTTCTAAAGCACAAACTATTAATGAAGATGTTCCACTTATTGATATAAAGTTGATGAAGGTACAATAGGGAAAAGGTAGAACTAAAAGCCCTACCACCCGGGCTAAGGTATGCATTTCTTGACCCAAACTCTACATCCCCTGTTATAATAAATATTGAATTAACCAATGACAAAGAAAATAAATTACTTACTAAACTGCATTTGTATAAAGATGTCATTGGTTATTCCATAGATGGTCTAAAAGGCATTCATCCTTCAATCTGTATGCATAGAATTAATATGGACGATGATGCTAAACCAATAGTTGAACCACCTAGGCGCCTAAATCAAAATATGCTTTAAGTGGTAAAGAAAGAGATTTTCAAATTAATTGATGTTGGAATAATTTATCCCATCAGTGACAGCCCCTGGGTTAGTGCCATTCACGTGGTTCCTAAGAAGGGAGGTGCAACTGTCATCAAGGGAGACAATGATGAGTTAATACAAACATGTATGGTTACCGGATGGCGTATGTGTATTGACTACCAGCATCTGAATAAGGCAACTTGCAAGGATCATTTTCTGTTGTCTTTTATTGATTTGATGCTTCAATGCCTCGCTAAGCATTCTTATTTTTGTTACCTAGAGGGGTATTCTGGATTTTTTAGATTCCTATTTATCCACCCGACCAAGAGAAAACCACATTTACTTATACTTATGGAACATATGCCTATCTTCGTATGCCATTTGGTCTTTGCAACGCTCCTGCTACTTTTCAACAGTGTATGATGGTCATATTCTCTGGTTTTATTGAAAATATAATGGAGATTTTTATGGATGATTTTAGTGTATATGGTGATTCTTTTGATTAATATTTATTGAACCTGTGTTTAGTCTTAGCCTACTATAAAAAGGTTAACCTAGTGCAAAACTGGGAGAAGTGCCATTTCATGGTACAATCCGGTGTAGTACTAGGACATGTTGTATCTAACAAAGGTATTGAAGTGGACTGGGCAAAAGTTGAAGCCATTGAGAAGATGTCTACTCCATATTCAGTTAAAGACATCTAAAGCTTTCTTGGACATGCAGGTTTTTATAGAAGATTTATTAAAGATTTCTCTAAAATTGCAAAAACCGTTGTGTTCCCTACTTGTAAAAGATGTCGAGTTTGTGTTTGACAACGATTGTCATACAACCTTTTCTAAGCTCAAAGAGGCCCTCATTTCAGCCCCAATTATTCAACCTCCGGATTGGGATTCCCCTTTTGAGCTAATGTGTGATGCAAGTGATTATGCAGTGGGGGTTGTTCTAGGTCAGAGGAAAGACAAGAAACTCCATGCCATCTATTATGAAAGCAAAACCCTTGATGAAGCACAGATCAACTATACAACCAGGGAGAACGAAATGCTATCCATCGTTTATGCTTTTGACAAGTTCTGACAATATTTGGTGGGATCAAAGGTGATTGTATATACTGATCATGCCGCCATAAAGTATTTTTTGAACAATAATGATGCCAAACCACATCTTATTCGCTGGATTTTGTTTCTACAAGAATTTGATCTTAAGATCCTAGATAAGAAAGGTATAGAAAATAATGTTGCTGATCATCTTTCTAGACCGACCACAGAGGCTGGAGACCCATTGCCTATTGAAGATCATTTGCCTATTGAAAAGCTCTATGCATTGTCATCTACTCAAGCACCATGGTTTGCAGACATCGCCAACTTTCTTGCTACTGGACAACTCCCACTTGCTTTGATGTATCAACAAAAGAAGAAATTCTTTCATGATGTGAAATTTTACTATTGGGATGATCCATTATTATTCAAGCATGGAAGTGATGGACTGATCCTCTGGTGTGTTGTTGAAGAGGAAATCCCAAATATTATTGTTGAATGCCATGCCTCACCTTATGGAGGACACTTTGGAGGAGAGAAGACTTCTTCTAAGATACTAGAAGCTGGTTTTTATTGGCCCACATTATTCAAAGACGTCAATCTATTTGTCAAATCTTGTGATAGATGTCAAAGAACAGGAGGTATATCCTACCGTGATGACATGCCTCTCAACACTATCTTAGAGGTTGAGGTGTTTGATGTATGGGGAGTGGATTACATGGAACCATTCCCATCTTCTTGCAGGTATCAATACATTCTTGTTGTGTGTGAATATGTGTCCAAATGGGTTGAGGTTATTCCAACCCAAGTGTCAGATGCTAAATTAGTAATTAAGCTTTTTTAAAAGATTATTTTCCCTCAGTTTGGAGTTCCTCGTGCCGTAATTTCAGATGGAGGCACACACTTTGCTGAAAAACAATTCAACAACCTTCTCTCTAAATATAGTTTGACTCATAAGATCTCTACACCCTATCATCCTCAAACATCCGGGCAGGTAGAGGTTTCAAACAGGAAGCTGAAGAATATTCTTGAAAATATTGTTTCTAGTTCAAGAAAAGATTGGGCCTTAAAGATTGATGACGCATTATGGGCATACCGCACAGCCTATAAGACCATCATAGGGACTACTCCATTCAAGATAATCTATGGCAAATCTTGTCACCTTTCGCTAGAATTGGAGCACCGTGCTTTATAGGTAATTAAGTTCTTGAACTTTGATATGAAGAAAGTAGGAGAGAAATGCTTTTGCAGCTACAGGAACTTGAAGAACTCCGCCTTGATGCTTATGAGAATGCAAGTTTGTACAAGGAAGAACAAAGGCTTGGCATGACAAGAGGATCTGCAGGAAATATTTCCAAGAAGGAGATAAAGTCTTGTTATTCAACTCTAGATTAAAGTTATTTATAGGGAAGCTGAAATCAAAATGATCCAGCCCGTTCCTGGTGCTAAAAAAATTTCCATATGGAGTTGTGGAACTCCAAGGCAAAGATGGCAACTTCAAAGTAAATGGACAGCGTTGCAAACTTTATTCTTATAGAGATGAAGTAGAGAAGGGAGCCTCTTACTCCCTCCAAGATGCTTGAAGAAATTGAAGAATCTTACTCCAGACTCTAAATGGAGGACCTTGTGGGAGTTGACCCCACATTAGGATAGATTTCTTTTAAGTTCTTTGAGTCTAAAACACTTTTAAATTTGGTTAATAATCCTGTCATGGATGAATGTAATAATTTGGACTTGATTGCCGCCATATCTATCTATGTTTCATGCTGACTGACTACTATTTTCTGCATAAATTCCAAAATGCACGGCGTGTCTTTCTTTGACACGGCGTGCACCTCAATAGAAAATGCACTGAATGATGTTATGGAAACATGCACGGCATGCATTTATCGATGCACGTCATGCACCTGGGAACTGTAAATACAAAAAATGTTTTTGGAATCTCACACGCCATGCATTTCTCGACACACGTCGTACACCTAGTTTTCCGAATGACAAGAAAATGTTCTGGAAACATGCACGATGTGCAATGATAAATGCACATCATGCATCGGTGCACAACAACTGGTCTGTAATGTGTTTTCAACCACTACATGCCATGCATCAAAATTGCACGCCATGCACTGGAGCGTTAAAGATAGTCTGAACTAAAGAGGAAAACATCGTGCATATAACATGCACGCCGTGTCTTTTTTTAAAAGACTAGTCAAGTAGGGTTGGAGTGCACGACCTAATTCCCCACTCCAACCCTAGAAGTCGTGCACTCTAGCCGTGCACCACCATCATCCTCCATCTATGTCTGCCTCCTCTCTGCACCACCCGACAGCAACAGCAACTCAAAGAAGCTAACACTGGCGGCCTTCTTCTCCGCCACATCCCTAGCTACCAACCCGACAGCGGCGCCTGATTTTGTCTGTAATTTATCTGTAGGTGCACGTTGTGCACTCATCTTGCATGTCGTGCATTCATCTTCCAGGGAAGAAAAAAAACATTTTTGTAGGTACACGCCGTGACAGCAAACTACACGTCGTGCATTACTACAACAAAATGTCACCCATCAAGAGAAGTGCAGGCAGACGCCACGTAGGACCTCCTTCATCCAAAGCACACCCAACTACAAGTGCAACACCTTCTGAGACAGCACCAGCAACATTTGTACCCTCCACTCAATTCCAAGTCACCCCAGAGGAAAATGCAGATTACCAGTTCCTCATCACCAGGCGTGTTCTACCTTCCCGCTATGTCTGTGAGGAAACCCTTGACAAGTTGGGTTTAAAAAATGAGGTCATAGAGCATCTACGGTTCTTAGGTCAACACCTTATTTGCACTAGAGTGTCAATGACCTACCCCTGCCTGGTTTATGAATTTCTGACCACCTTCAAATCAGAAGATGACCCACAAAACCGTCGTGAGCCATATCCGAAAATCAGTTTTCGACTTCTAGACAAATTCTTTTCTATGGATCTTAAACGGTTTTGTGCTTTACTTAAGTGCAACTATGGAGGGTATACTGATTATCCACCTGCCTTCCGTAGTGATTCTTTTTGGTCTGAGATTACTAGTGAAACGGTGCACAGAGCTAGAAATGTCCGAGCTTCTTCACTCCATAATCCAATTTTTAGAGTTATGCATCGTCTTCTAAGCACTGGGCCCTTTGCTAAAAATGAGACTCAAGGTGTCGTAGGAAAAAATGATCTTTTCTTCCTATGGTGCTTAGTAAAGAATGAGCAAATTAGTTCTGGATACTACATTGTAAATAAGCTTCTAGAGACCAAAAAGAAGAAGCAAAGAGAGGCAAGTGACATCATGTGCGGTGGGTTGATCAGTATACTTGCAATGCAACTAGGCTTAGAGGTGGGTGTACTAGAACCTGCGTCAGGGAAAAACCTTGTAGACATAAACTATCTTATTTCTTGTGGCTTGATATCAAGACATGGCAGTAGCACAAGTAAATTCAAGGTTTTTATCTTCAAGAAGCAGTTCATCGTCATCCCTGATTCAACCCACAATGATATCGGGAACAAAGCCACTTGGAAGGTGGAGTTACAGCCTAAAGTCGATGAAGAGACACCCACCCGCAGTGCCAGTAGCTACACAAGCAGCTCCTACTCCACTTCCACCCTCCACCAGTACTCAGACAAAGTACACTAGGACGATGCCTGACATGAGGCACCTTTACGGTTACGTTCAGCAGAGGTTTGACCACATCGACAGTCGTTTCGACTAGATGAGCACGCAGTACACTGTGATGTATGTCATGCTCAACCGGATGGATGCTTGGCATATCTCTCAAGGTCATTACCCCGCCCCACCATTGTATCAGTCATCACCTCAGCAGCAGTCTGAGTTTCTGCCATCTGAGTGCCCACAGCAACCATCTCAATTTTCAAAACAACAGCCACCTCAGTTTCCAAAGCAGCAGCCCGACTCTTCCACCCAGCCGATGGACATCCCTGACATTGTCATCCAATTCTTCCCTAGTCAGGAGGGCGGTAGCTCTTATTTCTGATCACATCGATGACAGGTACCTGGTTATGAATCCATAAGTTCTATTAATGCAGTGAGGACACTGTTGATTTCAAACTTAGGGGGAGTAAAACCGGCTGGTAGTTGTAGTTTTTCATTCAGCTTTTCTTTATTTGACTCAGTTGTATCATGTGTTTTCCTTTTTATTCCTTGTTATGTCCCTTGATGGTAAAAATTAATATGACTTGAGACTATCTAGTTAGAATGACCCCCCCCCTTATATGCTGGAATTATTTTGGTCCTTTATGTGTCTTGACTACGTGAGAAGAAAAAATCAAGAGCATGCATGAATGAAATGGAATCTGGAAATTCCCCATGTACATGACTTTGCCTTGTGTTTGTTGTTTGAAATCTCAATTTTTTTTACATCCTTGATTTCTCAATACACGTAATAGTTCCAAATTTTAAGCGAATGTATCAACTTGGAAACATTTAATAGAATATAGGATACTCTTGCCAAACCTTTAATTCATCTACAATAAATTTTTCAATGAAAAACTTTCAAAAGAATGATTTAAATCTTGCTAGCTTTAACATTCTTGTTGACTCTTTGGTGTTGTACCATCAACAATTCATCTTGACCCAATAAAAGATTACAAATGGCCCACATATTATGCTAGCCTAGTGTGAGTCCGATCTGGCAATGATGGTTAGGTGATATGAAAATCAAAAGAGGGTAAAAACAACACCCCAACCGGCTTTCCTCGTGAACGTAATCCTAAATTAGAGGCCGAATGTCGGAACCCAAAAATTCCATCATCATATCCTTAAGAAAAAGAGTGCAACTAAGTATTGTTAATGTTAGTATTGGTTTCATCGTCTTATATATGTACTAGCTAAAAACTTTGTAATGTACATGCACTGATTGTTTAGCTTGATTATCCAAATTCTATTTAATGCTATCTAGTTGATCATTTCATTTGTTTTGGAACTAACCCTGCTGGACTTAATTTCTCTATCTTGGATGTTGAAATTTTGAGATGACAACAAGGAACACAAGCACAATGTGCATGGTTGGCTGAGCTGATTGCATACCTTCTTTTCTTTTAATCCATGCATAAACTTGTTTTTTCTTCTTGAATATAATCATGTTCTTTTTGCTTGAGGACAAGCAATAGTTCAAGCTTAGGGGGATTTGTTGTGTGATTTCTACATCATCTTTTCACATACTATCACACACAAATTTGGTTCATTCTAATTTTATTTAGCCTCTTTTCATATTACTTTTGCCATCTTTTTGTTACTTTACTTATCGCATAAGTTGCATTGTAGATATGTCCCAAAAGAACTGATTTTAGAGCTTAATTCTGCTAAAACAACATAATGCACGGCATGCAGGCCAAATGCACGACGTGCATCACTTTAGAAGAAGCTTTGTTTCAACCAAAATAGCAGAATGCACGGCGTGCAGGACAAATGCACGGCGTGCAGGACAAATGCACGGCGTGCATCACTTTAGAAGAAGTTTCATTTCACCCAGACGGTAGAATGCATGGCGTGTTCGGGCCTCGAACACGGCGTGCGAGTTTCCAGAAATGTACAGAAAAACAAGTGCACAGTGTACACTCAACTACACGGTGTGCACATGGAGCATCAAGCAGTCAAGAAAACTTTTGGAAAGTCGCATGGCGTGCATTGCTTATGTGCACACCGTGCGTAGTTCAACCTAAAGCAACCCATCACAACATGCACCTGACAGTTTTAGAAATTTGAAAAATACGAGTTTGTGTTTAAATGAAGGAGGGAACTTAAGGGTCAGTTACAATGGGTCATTTTGGAAGATTTTTCTCATCCCAAGCCAGGGAAAAACAGAGGGGGGCGAATTTGGGAGAGATCAAAGGTGGTTTCTTGCAAACAGAAGCCCTTTCTTCTTCTCCATTGTCTTCTCCAAGGTGCAGCCAAGCTTCCCCAACTCCTTGTAGCTTCTTGGGAAAGGAGCTAGTCCGTTTTGGAGTATCTAAAGAAGGAGAATTTCATCCCCAAGCCGGAATTCCTCCTTCTTGTGGTTACAACTTCAGATCTCTTTGTTTTTCCTCCTCTAGATCATGTTTAGAACTGAATTTTCTATAACAAATCTGCAAGGCATGGTTATGGATGAGTAATTCTCTTTTTCTTAGGCATGGGAGAGTAACTCCCATGTCATAGCATGTATGGAACAAGTGATTTCGTACTAAATACTATGCTTCTTGTTTTTCTACCATGAATGTACCGGTTTGTTTATTCTCTTGCATGTATTACTGGCCACTTTATATGCATGTTTTATGCATTCTTACTCGATATGAGAAGATAGGTAGGAATATATTGAGGTACCCTTCTTGGAAACTCTTTCTCTACCACGGGAGTGGAGAGAAATGAGTTGAGGAACAGGTTGTGATCAAAAACGAAATTTATGCACGAGAGTGCATCTTTGAGTTGCAATCGTTACACTTGCATCGGAAGGTGAAGTGTAACACAAATTTTCCTTTAACAGGGGCTTATGTATGTTTAAATTATCATGTTCCTATGATATGCTATGATATGTGAGTGAAATTTAACGTCCAAGATCCATTAATATCTGAACCTAAACTTTTCTAGTAATCTTTTCGTTCTTAGTTTTTAATCTAAATTTTCTGCAATTAGACAAGCTTCACCATCTCTTTTAAACTGATCTAGATTGTGGAACTTTACTGTTGTTGCACTCATTTAATTGCCTAAGCTCCTTGTGTTTGACCTCGACTATACTTCCTCCATATAGTTACGGAGATTGGTTAAGTTGGGTAAACTATCCTTGTTTGGATAAAAACTCATTAGTCTAAATATAACCAATAAGATCCATCACTTCTTGGAAATCTAACAGATCTACTTATCCAACGCCTCTAATTGGAAATTCCCTATTTCATCTTCCTGCCTATTCTTCACAACAATCATTGGACATCAGCCATAATATTCACAAGAGAGTAAAAGGAAGTCTTTTACAACAACTCTAACTATTTGTTCAATCTAGTGGGACACAAAAACATCACATATCAACAGTGAAATAGAATTTTGGGTTGAACTATGTGCTAAAGAGATCATAACCATAATAAAAAAACATGGAAATTGGTACAACTCTCAATTGGGGAAGAGAAATGGAGAAAGTCACAATTTTGACATCGTGGCCCTAAAGAAAAATACATATTTAATGACTTCAAATTCTACATCCTTTACTAGATGTACTCTTTATCTGTGATATAAGTGGAGGTAGAAATTTCCAAGTATAGACCTATCTCCACTTGTAAGGAGATTATCATATTTGTATGCTTTTCTCCCAATGGACAAATGAACCACACTTCCAACAAGTTATTTGACACCTCACCTTCTTACATTTTTCTCCTAATATGTCACTCTAGGTATAGTGTGCATGATAAGTTTGGGGGGTGTGACCAAGTGGGGGAGGTAAACTTTATCACTTTCCATTTCGTTTTCACATATAAAATTTTGTTTATAAAATAAATTGTATATGTTAGATGAATATCCAATCTAGATGCAAAAAATGCTTTCAAAACTCCTAAAACTAGTACTTGTTGTTAGAGGAAAATCCAATCTAGATTTCCCCAATTAGATGATCCATGTGACTAGGTGTTGAATTTGATGATCGATTTCTTAATTTGATTGGTGGAAATATTACTCGTATGGAATACTAAGATAATTATGATATAGGGTATGAAGTTTCAGTCTTGATCGATGAATTGATTTAATTTTGGGGACAATTTTTTTTCAAGGTGGGGAGGATGTGATAACCTAGAAGCACACATTGAATATGACTTCTACCTTTGACCTAGATCTTTTTATCAAATTCAATATCATGTTTTTAAGTGTATTAATGCACATTCTATCCATCTAGTATGTGTGTATCACCTTGGTGATACTCAATTTGACAAAAAATCAAGCTTACATTCATGTCACACCTAATTACTTTTCCCTTGAGTTTTGATCAAGTATTTGTAATTTTTTTCATCCTTTTCTTGTGCTCATGTTGTACAACTCTCTCTTACGTTTCCAGCACATCAAATTTCATCTCATTTGGAGCTCGGATGAGAGAGATAGCCTTTTTGAAATATCATTGTGTTTACTTGATTTCTAGTTAAAACGAAAATAGCCCTATTGGGCCTAAATTTTGGGCCAGTGTGGCCCAATAACCCTCCCCTTGTGAGCGCGATATGAGCCCCTTCTTTTTTTCCCGGTCACATTCCTGAATATCATGGGACATGAACCCCAGCCCTTGGATCTTTTGGCCTTGGATCCAGGCCCTAATCCAATAATTGAGCACCCTTCTTCCTCCTCCATATATCACCCGAGCGCCTATGGTTCTGTGACACCACCTACTCCCTCCTTGGTTCCACAAATCAACCCCCTTCTCACCACCTTTAGACCCAATCTAGACCTCATTTTCCTATAAATCTCCCTTCCTAATCTTTTTGTACTCCTTTCTTTGAGTTTTGTTTACCATAGTCGCCACAACCACTTCTGTGTTCTTCCCCTGCTATCCTGACACTACCTTAGTGTTCCTCTTTAGGTGTATGACTTCCACATTTCCTCATTGAAATCCAAGGCTACCAGCATACTCGTCAACCCAAGGTGGGCTAGGGCGGCTGTTTTGTATTCCAAGGGGTGGCCCTTACCCCTTCCTGCCTTGCGGTCGGAGTTGCATGTCGCCACGTCATTGTCTGGGCATGGATGGTGGCATATCATGAGGATGAGTAGTAGCAACCCTTAGATATTCCTGGGTCTATGATGGACCAAGAATTGAAGGCCCATATGGCCCATCCTCTCCCCCGTCTTACTCTCAGAATAGCATTTGGCCAAGTGGTGGCGGGCGATCAAAGAAGCGACCAAGGGAGTTTGCAGGCGGTAGTCGGCAGTCAACCACTACAGCTTGGCAGGGTCTGTGCCAGGAGATGCTCATGCTCGGCTGCATGCACAGGGGAGTAAAAACCAACCCATCTTGGCCCATTAAAGGTAAAAATCTCCCTAAACCCTATATAAGGGTTATATTCAAACCCCCATATCTCCTAGACCCCTTAACCTAATGGCATGATATTATATATCATTTCAATCAGGAAAACATCATATTTCTCATGGTTATTAATACTATGCATGTTTATGCTCTTGCCTCTATTGTTTTGTTGATTAATCATCTTGCATGCTCTTTTAATCATAAAATCCTATGCATACATGCAAACCTTGTACCATTAATAATATGTGACCCCTTTTCAATGCACATCAGTAACTTATGCTCACTTAAAACATGATTTGATGACCTAGATCATCCACTTGTGCTTAAATGGCACCTTGACACATCATGACTTACAAGGTTGTTCTTTTATGTACTTACATGATATGACTTGGCCAAGTTTGGGAGTTTATCTTAAGTTGTCATCACATAATCTTTCAATCTCAAAACAAGTAAACATTTTTTCGATCCTTCATTCCTCTTGCCATGTTTGACTCTTAAAACCTCAAGTGCCTAGTTTGTGCATTTAAATGACTAAGTTTACCTAGTTGTGCCCACATGATGAAATTTGATTGTTATGCTAATATCGTACTCTATTTTGTTCAAATCAATAAAATTATCACACTTGTAACGCTAAATACCAACTTGATATATCATATGCTCTTTGATCTTTTAACTTGGAAATTGGAATCTATTGCATGGGATCAATCTAGTGTGACTAGTCATGATACTATATGATTAAACCTTGGTGGAAATCCAAATATCATGTTTCCCTAACTCCAAATTAGAAATGACCCGTGTTTACATCTAAATCTAATGTGGATGGTTCACTTAGATCTAGGACTTAATGTTGATCACTAGTCTATGTTGAATAATGGCATGCATGTTTGGAAGTTTGGATCTATTTTTAACTGAGTGAAACCTATATCCAGAGAAACATTTACATGACTCATATGATACTTATATTACTAAACCCTTATGATCTAAGACTCTGTATTGTATCTTTTGCATCTTAGGTCCACTTGGGTTGTACAATTTCTAGATATCTTATCGTATCTTGCTCACTACTCATAAGGTACGCTTAATATCTTGACCCTACTATAATATTGGCTTGTTTTTATGTATACTCATATGAATGCTTGTCAAGATAAATATTTGTTTGAGATACTATTCCCAATCAATACTACATTCATGTTGATTATACTCATTGGCAAACCTTGAACATAATTTAGAGAAATCCATTATATACATTGGTGTACCTTCCTGAAGTTTTGGGGTAAGGACACTAGGTCGGGCGTTTTATTTGAAAGGTAGACCATTATGATACAAGGTTTACCTCTTGGCGATGATCTTGAGGCCCCTTATAGATAGGGTAGCTAATGTTGAGCACCCTTACAGACTCTTCAAATGAGAAGTTAGTCTAAAGGCCTACAGTTGATATAATGGAAAAGAGAAACTTAAAGCATGCTTTGTATAAAAGAAAGTCGTTAGGTTTTGTCACCTTGTTTCTATTTCATTTTTATTATGATGTTTCTGGCCAAGCAACTTTTATATACTCTTAAACTATGGTCACATGTTTTTCGTAGTGTACTCAATGTAGTCACATTGATATATTTTTTTTATTAATTTGTAGTTGCCAAATGAAGAACCATTGCATTCAAGACTCTAAGATCAGAAATGAAACACTGATGGGGTATTTTTGATATAGAAATGGGTACATGCTTCTCTATCCTATTTTAGTATCTTGTTATATCTTCATGTTACTACTTTTACATATATATTTCATGTGTGGAATAATTATGCCATTCTATGGATAGGCGCCCAAGTCCACTCGCCTTTGGCTTTGTATCCATTAGGAGTGTGGACTAAGTGTAACAAATAGTTCCTGACAGATTCTTTCTTGATTAACTTATCTCATTTCCGTGGGGCCCTTTTAGTAGTATAATGATGTATGATGATATTTTGAGATTTTAGGACTATAGTAAATCGAATGGTGATTTTTGATTTATTTAAATTGATGTTGTTGGTATCTATCTATTTGACGATACTTAAATTAGTCACAAATAAATTAATCTATAAGAATCAATATTGTTTAATGTTTTGTCTTGTGAAAACAAAGTAAATTTTAGAATTTCAAACTAGATGGGAAAAAACATTCTAACCAATGTTTGTCACCCCAAAGCATAGTGGATAAAAGATGATGAATAGAAAGTGTGTTGTGTACAACCTATCACATGATATTGTTTTGAAGGGTTTCCTTCTCGTGAATGTGTGGACATAGGAAATAATCGAAAACAAAGACCAACAATGCCCCAATTGGCCATTAAAACCATCATTGGTAGTAGAGTATAAAAGTAGTTGAAAATCTTTCTGTTATGTCCTTATGTATATACAAAACATGATACAAAATTAAAAAAAAAAAAACTTTCGTATGTATGGACCTAAACAATTCATACTATACAACTCTTCGACTTGAAGAAAAATCAATTCATTTATAGTTGGGGGCAAGCATAAGTCATGCAATTGGATATCATGTTTATGCTTGGTTCGTTTACCTACAACTAGATATGTGTATTAAAATGTGTTTAATTGGGATACACAATATCATATAAAAACTTGAAGAGTATTTGAACATGAGTCTGATGTTGGAGGGGTGTCTTTTAGTTTGCTTTTTGCCCTTTTATGGGATGTTAGATGATACGATTTATGGAACTAAAAGATGAAAAGTCCCCCTCCCTCTATTTTTTCCTACATTAAGTGGTGCAGACCAGATGTTGGAGAAGTTGGTAGATAGAGAAATATTTGTCTATGCGCTTTGACCAATATTGTTTTCTTATATGGTCAATTTTGGATTTTAGAAATTGTTATTTTTTCAACATCGCTCATACATGTGTCATCTAATGTCAAACACATTTATGAATTGCCAAATTTTTATGTTTAAGGCTTCACGTCCAAGGGGAAAGTTCAAGTTGTGAATTACCAAAGTTTTATGATTAGCAATTGATAACACCGCACTTTATGTATTTTCTGTATATATATATTACACCACATTTAGAATAACTTTAGTCAACTTTGCACACATTTTATCTATCTTCTTGACTAAAGTCTTGTTTTTGATTTCAGGAATCAGCCCAACCACGACCGCGATCTTAGAATCGTGACTGCGGTTATTCAGCAAAGATCACGACCGCGGTCTCTCCAAAGACTGCGACTGCGGCTTCTCCAAGGTTCGCAACCGTAGGCACTCAAAGACCGTGACCAATGTAGAATCGCGACTGTGGTTATTTAGCAAAGATTGCGACTGCGGTCTCTCCAAAGACCGTGACCGTGGCTTCTCCAAGGATCGCGACTGCGGTCTCTCAAAGACCGTGACCGAGGTCCTGGGGAGGATCGCAGTCAAGAAAGATCACGACCAAGGAAGAATAAAGGAAAGACCATGACCGCGGTCTTAATTCGGTGGAAAGACCACGACCGCAGTCTTAAGTCAGTGGAAGACGCCTATAAATAGAACCCATGCCTGTCTTGTCAAGGCATCATATCAGAGAGATCTGATCCTAATACCATGAAGTGTTAATGCATCCCTGACCCGTTGCAAACCATCCATCAATCTTGGATCTTCGGAGCAAACGTTAGGAGAGAGAAGATGACTGCCCGCGCTCGCCACTTCTTTGAGAGAAGGAGATATCCCTGTGGTAGATCAGATCTAAAGAAGTAGTGTGTAGTATCATGTTTCTTCTCCTCTAGATCTATCATTTCCTCACGTTGTACTCACCTCCATTCTTCGTGGTATCTCATGGATCCATCTTTCCATAGCGCCGCCATGTTACCCGCAAGCATGAGCGGCTAAACACCATAACTTGGGTTGGGTGTAGCCACTAAGGCTCTCCCAACATGTATATTGTCTCTTTCTTTTAAATATACATATTCTTATCAAGATTATCTCCTTGCACCTATTTTAATGCTTCACTTGTATGCTTAGCTACTATCTTGTAATGTTTGATTGTTGATATCTCGAGAGAGAAATATCACTTTTATCCCATGTCATGGAGTAGTATGAATGCACGAGAGTGTTGAAATGCTAAATGCTTCAAACCATATGTTTTACTGTGAGTTTTTGAGTTGTCCTCTCGAGAGAGAGGATTCTTGTAGGCCTAGTTCTATCCTCATCTCGAGAGAGAGTGGAATAGACATTTTATGGTTCCTTGCAATCTTGATATGAGTATGCAGGAGAGAGAGATAGTATGCTTGTTGGAGAGATGCTTTGGTTGGTGAGCCCCAACCCGAGTTTTCCCATATACTTGTTATAGTTTGTTTCTTTTACTTATTTTGTCTTATTGTTCTTGTTCTCGAGCTACCGTTCCCTCGGGATCACATATTAATCCTCTTTTATGCTGGAGTATAGAGTGTTGATTTTGCATTCTGAGCACGACCAACCTTGTCTCTATGTTTGACCCCAATTTCTACATCAGACCCCGTTATCGTTGCGGGGGCTTGAGTGTCGGGTTATCTCTGTAAAAGTTTGACTACTTTAATCCGCTCCTTTTGGACGTGCGATTTAGGTCGGTCAACTTTTTGGCACTATTGCCAGGGACAAGGCAAAACAGTACTGTTAAGGAACCCGAGTCCACCCACTATACTCCCGTGCCTCAAGCTTAGCAATAATCTCGACAGCATAGCCACTCTAAGTCCTCTAACCTGAACCTGTGTAGAATAGTTCACTTCATCAAGCCTGATTTTCTAACTTGATCGTACGTTTTATTCAGGTACCCGGGAAGAAGCACTTTGCTCAAACTAACTCTGCTCACCATGCCGCCCCGCGTGGAACCACCTCTTTCCGCTGACGAGCGGAACGTGAGAGTTGTACAACACCCACCTCCACCAGGAAACGAAGAAGATAGAAATGATTGTTACAATAACGATCATTTCTATGAAGAACCTGAACAAGAACAACCTGAAGATGACCGTCACCACGAGGGGCGTCGTCATCGCCATAGGAATAGGAGGAACCACCACAATCAATAATGAGATCACAGAGACAGAGACAGTGAAGATTACGAAGAGGAAGAAAAGACCATTCGGGAATTGGCAGCCACAAAGGCCAACAACTCAAGGTGCCCCGTGATAATCCCAAGTTTCGATGCTGCAAACTTCAAGCTGAAGCCTGTTGTGCTTTCCATGATCCAAAATAAGAGCTTTCAAGGGAGTTCCAAAAATGAAAACCCTTATCATCACCTCGATGCTTTTAAAAATATATGTGACACCATTAAAATGAGGGGAGTACCGCAAGAAGTGGTCTACTATAAGGGTTTCATTTTCCCCTTGGAGGATAAGGCACTATCATGGTACCTTGGACTGCCACATCAATCCCTGAATGGATGGAATGCTTTAGCCCCGTCTTTCGTGAACAAGTTCTTCCCTACCAAGAAGACGGTCAGAAACAGGCAGAAAATCACATCTTTCATGCAGAAACCAGGAGAAAATCTGCATGAGGCCTAGGAGAGATACCAGGAGTATCAGAGGGACTGCCCTCACCACAATTACAAGAAGGGTTTCCTGATCACGACGTTCTACAATGGCCTAACCCCTGAGGAGAGAGTCTCATTGAATGCAGCAGCAGGAAGCGACTTTCTTGGCAAGAAGCCCAGTAGATCCAAAAAGATAATTGAGAACATGGCTGAACTACAAGCCGGGACTGAGTATGATAGGAGTGACAGAGGGCCTGTGAAGAAAGCCACCAATGAAGGGCCATCAATCGAATCCAAGGCTCTTGAGGCGATCACGTCTCAAATATATAAGATAGCTATGGACGTCACATAGCTAAATGAGTCAGGAGGAAAAGGCAAGAAGTAGATAGAGAAGGTAATGAAATGTGTCACATGTGGTGAAGGAGGGCATGGAGTAGATAACTGCGTGTATACTCATCCTAAAGAGTCAAGTGAAAGTGATTCTGAGGAGGATGAAGCTGGAAATATCTCTTACACAAATTTCAAGAGGTCGGATCATCTAGGCTTTAGTTATGGGAACAAGGATGCCACAGAGAACTCACATCAGTTGAACAACCCACCCAAGCAACCACTTGGCTTCAAGAAAATAAGCGGACAAGGACAGTACACCAAGACAAGCACTTTCCAGACTAACAAAACCAATTATCAAAGTCAAGGTAAGTATCAAAACTGCCAAGCTGCTAACGCAAGTCAAGGACAAGGACAAGCTCAAGGGCAGAGTCAGACAAGGAGTACTAGTCAGCCTGACTTAGTAGGCCAACTATTTTATTTCATCAAAATACAGGACACAATAAATAACCAACTTGCACAGAGCGCACTATCCAACTCAGGCATTTTGAATACTATGCAAGTCCAAATGGTAGACATGCAAACGCACCAGCGTCAGATAGACCAGCAGCTTTCTCAGCTGGCTGAGCTTGTAAAGAATCCTTCGGGGAAGATTTCTTCTAGCACAGAGTCTGCCAAGATGGCAACCCTTAGATCAGGACGGACAATAGAGTGCCCTGAGGAGACGAGAACTGAAGAACCCGAGCCAGAGAAGGTTACGGAAAATCTAGCTGAAGGAGAAAGCCAACACCCACCAGTTAGGGAACCAAAACCTGAAGAGGAATTATTCACCAAGAGGAGTTCGTACTCGCCAAGATTACCTTTTCCATACAAGCTTGTAAAGGCTCACCTCAAGAAGGGGTATGAGAAGTTCATGGAATCAGTGAAAAAGCTCCACCTGGAGGTACCGTTTCTAGATGCCTTGGAAGAAATGCCGACCTATGCCAAATTCTACAAGGATCTAGTCACGAAGAAAAGACAAGGAGGAAGGATCGAAACTGTACACCTAGCCAACATGTCAACAGCCTTCGCAAAAGCTGAATTACCAACCAAGAAAAAGGACCCTGGGGCCTTTGCCATACCTTTCGCGGTAGGAGATAACGTTGAAAGGAAAGGCCTCACCGACTTGGGGGCTAGCATCAGCCTAATGCCTTTAAACCTCACGCAATGATTAGGACTGACTAATATGGTCAGGACAAATATGAGTATAGAGTTGGTATACCACACTTTCAAAAGGCTGGTAGGAGTGGTGGAAGATGTCCTGATTCGAGTAGGGAGGTTTTTCATCCCATGTGACATAGTTATCATCGACACCATTGAGTACCCTAAGTGCCCCATCATCTTTTGTCGTCCTTTCTTGGTGACTGGAAGGGCACTTATTGACGTCACTGAAGGCGTGATAACCCTGAGATCAGAGACAATCACATAGATTTCAAGGTGAAAGACTCAATGAAAGGAACGTCCCTGCTTGAATCTTCTTACTTCGTGGACAGCTATAACAAATATTGCGAATAGGTAGAAGAGGACACAGTAGTGGTAGACCCTCTTATGAGGGCGTTGAATGAAGAGGACTCAGAGATCGACGATCCCTAGGTAGCTGAGATCCTCGACTACCTAAACCAAGATGATGGAGATCTAAACGATGAAGAGGAAGTTGTCGAGACGGTGAAGTATGCTTCTTTAGAATTAACCATGGCAGAAGAGAAAGTACCAAAACCTAACCCATAGCTGAAACAACTACCGAAAGGTCTGAAGTATGAGTTTCTAGACCCTAAAGAAAGAGATCCTATCATAGTCAAAGCTAATCTGACCGAAGAAAAATTGGAAAGACTCCTTAAGGAGCTAAGGCTCCATAGATAAGCTATAGGGTATGCGGTGGATGATATTAAGGGACTAAACCCTTCCTTTTGTATGCACTGAATAAATCTTGAAGAATATGCAAAACCCTTTGTTCAACCCCTGAGGAAGTTGAACCAGATGGTGAAAGAAGTCATAAGGAAAGAAGTCATCAAGCTTAGAGATGCAAGCATTATATACCCAATTAGCGATAGCAATTGGGTGAGCCTGATTCATGTGGTACCCAAGAAGGGAGGAATGACAGTCATAAAAGGTGATAAAGGTGATGAGGTATCTGTCTGGACCGTTACCAGATGGATAATGTGTATTGACTATTGAAAACTAAATCAGGCCATAAAGAAAGATCATTACTATAACGCCCCGGCCCACTGCCCAAGGCTCTAACAGAGTTTTAGGAATGATATGACTGGCCCCACAGACCACCACTAGCCTTAACTGCATGCTTTTACCCACTCACGCGCAAGCTAGGATCAACTTCCCGACTGGTCACCCATCCTAGTACTACTCCAAGCTGAGCACGCTTAACTATGGAGTTCTTTAGAGATGGGCTCCCGGAAAAGGAGGTGCACCTTGGTGATATGGGTAGTCCAATTATTCCTTTTAAGATCATGTTATCCTAGGCCTCAAACCTGGGATGTTACAATCTCCCCCACTTAGACACTTGACGTCCTCGTCAAAGCTCAACTATATGACCTCATAATCTGACCCTGTTTCAGTGCAGACCCACAATGGCCCATGGACACGCAGCTCCCGTCTACGGCTACCAATGCAAGGGCGGCTCCATCTCATCTCTACGAATAGCCCTTTCCAAGTTTCCTAGACTGCACGGCTCAAGACTGGCATGCCACATGCCCATGTGGGCCCCACCTACTGAAGGGGTTATGGCTCTGATACCATTTATAACGCCTCGACCCACTGCCCAAGGCTCTAGTAGAGTTTCAGGAATGATATGACTGGCCCCACAGACCACCACTAGCCTTAACTGCATGCTTTTGTCCACTCACGCGCAAGCCAGGATCAACTTCCCGACTGGTCACCCATCCTAGTACTACTCCAAGCTGATAACGCTTAACTATGGAGTTCTCTAGAGATGGGCTCCCGGAAAAGGAGGTGCACCTTGGTGATATGGGTAGTCCAATTATTCCTTTTAAGATCATGTTATCCTAGGCCTCAAACCTAGGATGTTACAACTACCCTCTCCCCTTCATCGACCAAGTGCTAGAAAGACTTGCACATCATGAGTATTTCTGCTTCTTAGACGGTTATTCCAGATTTTATCAAGTTCCTATCTTGCCTTATGACTAGGAAAAAAACTACCTTCACCTGCTTATATGGTACATATGCTTTTCGAAGGATGGTGTTCGGACTATGCAATGCTCCTGCGACTTTCCAGTGTTGCATGATCTCAATATTCTCAAACTTCCTGGAAGACATTGTAGAGGTCTTTATGGATGATTTTTCTATTTATGGAAAGGATTTCGATGCCTGCTTGAAAAACCCATCGTTAGTCCTACAACATTGTGAGGAAAAGAACTTAGTCCTTAACTGGGAAAAGTGCCATTTTATGGTAGAAGAAGGCATAGTCCTTGGCCATAAAGTCTCCAAGAAAGGTATTGAAGTAGATGTAAGCAAGGTTGAGGCTATTTCTAGACTGCCTTCACCAAAGTCTGTGACAGGGGTACGAAGTTTTCTCGGTCACGCTGGTTATTATAGAAGATTCATCAAGGACTTCTCAAAGATATCAAAACCCCTCTCAAACCTACTGATTAAGGCGCAAAATTTGATTTTACTGATGATTGTTTGAAAGCCTTCCAAGATCTGAAGGAAGCCCTAGTAACTCCTCCTATTCTCCAAGCTCCATATTGGGAGCTCCCCTTTGAATTAATGTGTGATGCTAGTGACTACGTTGTGGGGGTTGTCCTAGGGCAGATGAAGGATAAGAAGCATTATGTCATTTGTTACGCCAGCCAGACTCTAGACAAGGTGCAAGTAAACTACATCACCGCGTAAAAAGAAATGTTGGAAATTGTTTTCGCATTTGAAAAATTCAGATCATATCTTATAGGGGCAAAGGTAAAGGTCTATATTGACCATGGAGCCATACGCTACCTGATGTAAAAGAAGGACACAAAGCCTAGACTGCTGAGATGGGCCCTACTTCTATAAGAGTTTGACCATGAGATAATTGATAAGAATGGAAAAGAAAATGTGGTCGCAGACCATCTCTTGAGAATAGTTCGCAATGAAGAAAACCAGTTGCCTGTAAATGACAACTATGTTGATGAAGCTATGTTAATGGCTCAGTCCGATGAGCCAAACCTACCGTGGTTCACGGACATTTGTAATTACCTAGCCTGTGGCCAACTACCGTCGGACATCACATACAACTAGAAAAAGAAGCTCTTGTCTGATGTGAGGAACTACTATTGGGACGACCCATTGCTATTCAAGAAATGTTCTGAAAATTTTTACAGAAGTTGTATACTGGAAGAGGATGTCCCACTAATATTGAGAGAATGCCACTCTTCACCCTATGGAGGGCATCATAGTGGGGACAGAACTGCCACAAAAGTGCTTCAATCAGGATTTTACTGACCTTCGCTATTCAAGGACGATGTTACTTATGTGAAAGTTTGCAAGGAGTGTCAGTCAATCGGAAATATTAGAAAAAGGAACGAAATGCCTATGACAGTCTGGGTAGAAGTTGAGATCTTTGACGTATGGGGAAGAGACTACATGGGGCCCTTCCCCTTGTCAAAAAGTTATCAGTACATATTAGTGGTTGTGGACTACGTGTCGAAATGGGTAGAGGTTGTTGCTACCCAAACTTGCGACTCTAAGTCTGTGATAAAGCTATTTCCATCTTTCCATGCTTTGGAGTACCCCTCACTGTGATAAGCGATGGCGGATCACACTTTGGGGAGAAGAAATTTGAGGCACTGCTGAAGAAGTACGGGGTCAAGCACAAGGTTTCAACATCCTATCACACTAAAACCTCTAGACGGGTGGAGGTATCTAATAGGAATATTAAGTAAATTTTGGAAAAGACTGTCAGTCGTACTCGGAAAGACTGGTCCATGAAGCTCGACGATGCTCTCTGGGCCTATAGAACTGCTTACAAGACACCCATAGTCACAACGCCTTACAGGCTAATCTATGAAAAGTCTTGTCATTTACCCTTAGAGCTTGAGCACAAGGCCCTTTGGGCGATTAAGTTTCTAAATATGGACCTGGAAAAGGCAGGGCAAAAGAGATATATGCAACTACAAGAGCTCGATGAGCTGAGATTGCGTGCTTACGAAAATACAAAGATTTACAAGTAGAGGACCAAGGTGTGGCATGATGCCCACCTAAGGAAGAAGGACATTCATGAAGGAGACAAAGTTCTTCTCTTCAATTCTAGCATCAGACTTTTCCCTGGGAAGCTCAGAACAAGATGGTCAGGCCCATTCTCTGTGGAAAAGATTTATCCATTAGCAATGATGGAGATTCAAGGAGAAAAGACTGCAATCTTCAAGGTCAATGGCCATAGGTTGAAAAGATTCTATGAGAATGAATCCTTTGTAAGAAGATCAGAGATCAACCTGGATGAACCAACCCAAATCAACAAAGAAAAGGATCAAGAGTTGCCTCATCTGACTGAAGGACCAGAGAAGTGAAAAATTTATGCAGTCTAGCTAAGAGACTTTAAAGTAAGCGCTTCTTGGGAGGCAACCCAAGTTTTCATCTCTCTTCTCTTTATCTTTGTTTTATCTTACCTTCTCTCCTTTAGTTTGAGTTTTCCCCCTTTTCTGAGCATTTTTTGTCTTCGTTTCGAATTTAATAAGTTTAAGTTTCCAAGAAGGATTGGTCTTGCTTAATCGCGACCGCGATTCTAATCGTGACCGCGAATATAATCACAACCGCGAATATAATCGTGATCCCGGCTTTGCTCATGCTTATCAAATAATCAAGACCGCAATTTTTTCTCTTAGCCGAAAGACTACGACCGTGGTTTGTTCATGGAATCGCAATTGCGGCAAAGACCACAATGTTTTACTCAGCTAAGCTAGGTCGTGATCTGGATGCCTATAAATACTTTTAAGTCACTGAATGACAGACTCTTTACGCTCCCTTCGCTTTCGTGCAAACCCTAAGATTTCCTAGTCTATTCTTTCGAGAACCAAAGCCGCAGTCATGATTCCGCCATCCAACTTCCGAGATAGTCACCACCGTAGGTCCACCGGGATCGTTTGCCTTGTCTTTCGTGACTTTCTTCATCACTGCAACCTTTCCCATCGACCAGGTAACCTTCTTGTTTCTCCTTTCTTCGCACCGATGGGTTTTACCTTGATCTCGAGCTCTTCCTCCACCGCTACGACGAGCCGCTCTCACCGTTTGGCCAATTTTTCACCTCGCTGATGCCTTCTTTCCGGGCGATTAGCCCCACTCTCTTTCATGTTCCCTTTTTTCGGCCCTAAAAAGAAAGACCTTAAAACCCTCAAAATGAAAAAATAAATGGACGAAGAACAACATTTGGAAGAACTGAACGGACAGAGCGGGCCGAGATCTTGGTCATCTCAACCGATGTGGGGTATCAAATCCTAAGGACCGCATGTCGTGAACCTATAAAAAGCACTAAGTTCGGCTTTTCTAAAGAAAAGACCACGATCGCGATTAACATCGCGACCGCGGTTTTCTTCTCAGAAAAGAATCGTGACCGCGGTCTTTTCAAGAAAACACCGCGATCGCGATTAAAAACCGTGACCGCAATCTTTTCAAGAAATCTGTGACTGCGATTTGCTCTGAAACAACAATAACCACGACCACGATTGAAAACCGCGATCGTGGTTTTTACTTTCAGTTAAAAGTTGAGAATGATAACCTATAACCTGATAATTATATATAACTTGATGATAATTATGCCTAGGAAAATAAAGGTGATCTTTGGGTATACTTTATTGAGGACTAATGTACTTTAACCTGCAGAATGTCTTCTCCAGCTTTGAGCAATCTCCAGTACCAGAGGGCTACCTCCCTGAAGGAGGTAGAGGTGATAGTAAAGGACTTAACTGAGAAGATGAAGAGGAGCACCGCCCTACCAGTCCCCAAGAGCCTGGAGATCCAGCTCAGACTGGAACAATATCAGAGGATCTTGGCGGGGTACCACAAGAGGAGTCTGCAGAAGCAACAGAGCAGATGGGGGAAATAGAGGCCTCTGAGTATCTACCTGAGGAGTCAGGAAGCCCAATGCATGGGAAGAAGTGAAAAGCTGCATTCAAGGAACCCAGGCCCAGGAAGAAGGCGGAGACTGAAAAGGCAGTAGAAGGAGCCTCTGTGCCTCAGGGGGAGCCCCAGTTCATACCCCAGGACATCGTGCACCAGTCCACCTACAACTGGATGTCCACTAACAAGGAATGCGTTCTGACACGTTACTTCAACGTGGAGGACTTCAAGAGGCTGGGGCTATATGATAGGACAGTAAAGTTCCTAGAGGGCGCAAACTTACGAACCATCTACATGCTCGAAGTAAGGTCATACCAGAGGCTAACCCTAGAGTTTATGTCCTCTCTGACTAAGCTCACCACCGGTGACGGGACTCGAGTAGCAGGAGGAGGGGACTACCAGCTACAGGTACGGCTTGGGGGAAAAACCCACCAGATAATAGAGACATAACTGAACAGGATCTTCATCGCATATGAAGAAGAGGCTAAAGCCTATTCAGGTGCTCTGGGGAAGAGGGAGATTGCTGCATATGACACCAACAAGATGTGGGAGGAGCTGACTGGAGAGGGAAAGCACAACCCAAAGAACTCAAGGCCTCCAGAATCACCTCTTGCTTCATCAAGGTCATATAGAAGATCACCACCTTCTCTATAGATGTTAGGTCAGAGCCGGGACAGACAGCAAGGGGGGTCTCTTCCTTATATGGTCTATGATCAATAAGCGGCCAATTAATATAGGAAGGATCCTTATCAGAAGGCTGTCATCGGCTGTAGGCGGTGAGGCGAAGAAGAAGTCCGCCTTCTGTATGGGGGGTCAGATAGCGAGGATCGCCGACTACCTGCTGGAAGAAGGAGAACTGCAAAGATACGAAGAAATAGAGGGGCAACAAAGTATAGATATAAAGTCCTTCGTCATCATGGGAATTCTAGAAGTGAAGGGGGAGAAAGCATATTTTAAACACTAAGGACTAAAGAAGCCACTCCCCCTCCCCGAAATGGCATTCTATGATGCCCACAAGCTGTGGCCGACTCTCGACGACGTCGAGAAGATGAGCTCCGGGACACTGCATGCCAGCACATCGGCAGAACTTGCACGCGCAGTAGAAGAAAGCAGTGTCTCGACACTAATAGTGAAGAAAACCAAAATCCAAGGAAGAAACTGGCGGGGGAGAAAAAGAAAATAGAAGCCACCATTAAGCCAGCTGAGAAAGAGAGGGCCACAAAATGACCAGTGGAAGCACAAGTTGCAGACCCTGTTTCCCCAAGACCGCAGGAGGAAACTGCTGTAGTGAAGGGAGAAGCAGAAAAGTCTATAGACATTGAAGAGGTCCCGCAACCCACCAGCCAGTCGAAGGTGGAGCCAGAAGGACAAGGCTCCCAAGCCATATTGGAGCTAGAGCTAGAGAGGGGCCAATCCAAAGAAAAAGCCCATCTTGACACCAACATGCTAGAGGCAGAGGCAGAAAGACAATCCTCTCAAAATGTACCAGAGGCGGAGCCAAAGAAGAGTCAACCAAGGGAGATGCCACCACCTAAGTAGCCAATTGTGCCGAGTGCATCAACGAAATGTGCAGGATAGCAGGTGCACCAACAACAACAATAGGCACCCTCCTTTGGGAGTGCCCTAGGTAATAGGTTTGATGCAATGTGGGAACACATGCATCAAACCGATTCAATAAATGAAAAAAATTCTACTTCTTTATCTTCACTAACAATGCAGGTAAAGGAGATAGACGAGATGATGTAACACTCTCGGAGTTCATGCAAGAAGTCTTGAGCAACCAATGGACAATGATGGGAGTGTTGCAAAAAATGCAGGAAGAAATGGTGATCCTACAGAAGGAGGGGCAGGTCATATGCGCTGACAACAATCTGATGCACAAAGAATACAAAGAGGTGATGGCTGCCCTACACAAAGAGGAGCAGGGCATAAAAGAAGACCGTCGGAAGCTCGAGCAGGAATGTGAAGAATTTGAGGCCCGGTGGGAGAAGAAAAAGACAAAGCGCCCTACCAGCCTAGAATGCTCCCTCGCCAGCCCTTCCAGCCACGATGACAATGTGTGGGGGGGGTAGGAGCTGGCGCATCAAGAGCCGGTGCAGTAAAGAATGGGAGTACAAGCCAAAGGCAATCCCCCATAGCTGAGCACCAAGGCACCCAACCAGCAGGAAGGTATAGCCCCCAGTATGAAAAACATACAGCACAATCAAGGGGGTTTGACCTCAACTGCGACCCGGAGGAGGCGATGGATGAAATCGTCGACGACGATGAGAAATAGGCAGGACATTTCCTCACCCCTCCCGCACTCACTATGACAAAAGCAGAGCAGGAAGTAAAGGCTCATCGGGAGGAGGTGGTCACAGCGCTTAGCTCGGTTGGCGCAGCAGAGATAGATAGGTTGATAGCCGAGCTAGGAGTTGGGATGGAAGAATCAAATGACTTCCTCCTCTTCCCATCTAATGAGGAGCACAATGACTACATCTACGATGGGAAGATGGAAGCCATGCTAAATATGATGGTCGACGCCAGGCTGGGGTAGACGTCGGAAGAAAGCCACACAAAAGATGTTGCCGCAGAAGCTTCCTCAGAGGAAGTTGGACCAAGGGCCACAGCACAACCTCCGATCAAGGGTGCTAAAAAAAGTAGTTGAGGCTATGCCCACGATCTGAGAAGACTCAGTACCAACAGTGCAAGAGGCGACGTCGGAAGACGAGGAGGGCGGGCTAGCAGCCTTCTTCAAGGAAGAGCCCGCCAGGGAGAAGCAAGCTAAAGAAAGAACGTTGTTACCTGCAACATCTCCCCCTTTGCCTTGCAAAATGAAGGACATGGACATGAAGACTGTGTAGCGCATCTCTTGCAGATATGTCCACGTCCTGGCAGATGTCCTCGACGACGATCTACCCAGGCCAGACATATTGTATATCAACAAGGGTAGACGTCTGACCAGGGAGGACTTCCGGAGGGTCTTTTTGAAAATGGCACAAGTAAACAAAATGATGTTCAAGGTACTTTGCGCCACCCTCCTGGAAGAGTTCCTCTATCAAGATAAGCCGCAGTCGATCTTCAACGGCACCACACATCTAGCCAGTCTGTTGTACAAAGAAGAATACATGGCAGCAGAAATGTTGGAACTATAGGCGGCAGTCAGGAGAAGGGAGACCAGGACAATGGTGCTACCCATCCATAACGCAAAGCACTGGGGCTTAATCGTCATCGACCTTACGGAGTGGAAAACGGCGGTGCTCAACTTATGTGCAGTAGAGATGGACAACACTTCACTTATCTACAAGAGGAAGGATGCTAGGGACGCCTTAAAAATTCCTATACGCCTACAGTGGGCTATCAAAGAGGCGAGTCCAAGGTTCTAAGGGTCCTGGAAACTCTTCTCCATAAACAAGAACATTCCCCAGGAAGGAGTTGGATCAAGGGATTGCACCTTCATCGTCCTACGTATGATGGAAGCCATCAACAGGGGCATTCCCCTGGAAGACCTGCAAGTGGAAGACCTACATGGATTGCGGAGCATGTATGTAATGGAGGTCATCTACGATCGTCGATTCTTCAAGGATCTGGCGATGGCTACAGATGACATGCCCTGCAAGCTCCACATGGACATTCCTCTCCCTGAGAAGACATCTTGGAGGGAGCAACTCAAGAACATGTGGGTCGACCCGACAGAACTGGATAGGGCTACATCTTCGAAAGAGGGTTGGGTTGTAGAGACTGAAGATGCTGTCAAGCAAGCAGAAGATGAACATCAGCCTTCAATATCTGACACCCCTGAAGCTCCTCCTGCAAAAGGACAGCCCGCAAAAGCCAAAACCGAAAAAGACCCAGGGAACGACAGACCAGAAGGCCCGAAAGGAGACATAGTACCTTCCTTCGAGAACTTTGACAGATGGAGCTATTTTAGTCTATCGATGGAAGAACTCATAATAACTATGAGTTCTCTGAAGGAAAAAAATTCACTGGGAGATGTCATCTTTGAATGAGATGGCATCTGTGTGCTCAAAGACGACCTCCAAGAAACGTTGAGAATAGGAGGGTACCTCTCTGTGAGCACAATGTCAACCTACCAGGCTCTCTTACGAGATTCAATGCTAAACTCACACATGGCATATTTTCTTCTGGTGGATGACATCCTCAAGGACAAGAATACGGGAGAGACAGAGTGGTTGCAACGACGGCTTCAAGTAGGCACACCTAAACACATCTTCTTACTGATTCTTCATGACAACCATTGGACTTTGTTTCACGTCAACCTACCGAAGAAGACTGCAATTCTGTATAATAGCTCCAATGCAGCCTTCTCACTGAAGAAAACAACTAATATGATGACAGCAAAGTCTCCTACTGAAGAAAAGGTGAACACATGCGCTAAATCCATCGTCAAAATGATATAGTAGCATTGTAGAGGGTTCATAATGATAAAAGGCAAGGACTTCAAGAAGACCCAACATTGCCATAGAAGCCCTCAGCAGGTACCCCTATCAAATGACTGCGGGTTCTTCTTCCTATCGTGGATGGTAGCTATCACAAATACATGCCTCAAGGTGGAGAACATGCAGTATGAGTAGTATCACACGCTTAGGGGTATCTACGCCAGCATGCTCCTAGAGACTAAGTGGGCCTTCCCCGCCAAATAAATAAATAAAGAAGGCCCGTTTATACTTTTTACTCAAATTTTGACACCCCGATATGGGGTGTAGGATATGTTTCGGGGAGGAGTCATAAACAGGCCACAGGGGTACTAGAGCTTCCCTTTTTCTATTACTCCCCTTTTAAATTTCACTTTCCTTTTTCTTACACTTCTTACGCAAAAATTTTGAAATCTTGAAATTTTTATTACAACTAACCTCTTAGAAGCTTGCTCCCTCTCGCTAAAATTTTCATAAAGTAGTGCTCCATCCCCTGAGAGAGAAGGATATGAGCAACCCATGAGTAAAACTACAAGTCGTAGCAACACTGCTATATCTCATTCTTACAGTAAGATGTCATAAATGTAACAACCTTAACTCATGAACCCCTACAAACTAAGAGAACCTTAGTCATACTCCTAAACAACCATCCCCACCTGACGCTCACATCCAGAAAATCCTAGTCTCTGTAGATGGGAAAAAGTTGCCATGTTCAAAGAAAATAGCCAAAAAGAGGCTTGGCCGCCCAAGAAGACCAACAAAATCCTAAATCCCAAGCCTGAAAGGAGAGGTAAAAAGCCAAAAAAAAGTAAAGAAAAAAATACGAGAGATGTGCCCTAAAAGATGCCAAAAGTTTCTGCCCGGCCGGTATATTGCTGCACTCATGAATGTAGATATGTCGTACTCATAAGTGGAAACTTGAAGCCAAGCTTACACACCTCCAATCCTGAATGGAACATCCCATACCACCTGACTTAAAGTCAGAAGCCCAAAAAGGGCAACACTATTCTTATAACAGTTGTGGGTGAGGAGTTTAGGAGGAAGAGGAAACACCTTAAAGCTTCTAGCCTACCTATACACATTAGCATAGGGCTCTATAAAAATAAAGAATAGGTGTGAAGGCTACCTTTCAAAAAGATGTGGCACTAGTATGGATGCTATCTAAGGGAGGGTTATGAGTTGAGAAGGATAAACCTTTTACAATAGAAGGTTATGGCAATTGATACAAAGCTATGCAACCCTTAGTCTAAAGGGAGAGATTGAGACCTAAGGGATTGAATACATGCAACAACAGTCTTGATGCAAGAATGAGATATTTCAGTCATGCTATTATGTTATCCTTGTTCATCCTTTCTCTCTCTCTGGGTTCTCGAACCTGCATTTAGCCTGAGGACAGGCTAGATTCTAAGTTTGGGGGAGTTGATAACACCGCACTTTATGTATTTTCTGTATATATTTTACACCACTTTTAGAATAACTTTAGTCAACTTTGCATACATTTTATCTATATTCTTGACTAAAGCCTTGTTTTGTGATTTCAAGAATCATCCCAACTGTGATTGCGATCTTAGAATCGCGACCGTGGTTATTCTGTAAAGATCGTGACCGCGGTCTCTCCAAAGACCGTGACTGTGGCTTCTCCAAGGATCACAACTGCGGGCACTCAAAGACCACGACTGAGGTAGAATCTCAGCCACGGTTATTCAGCAAAGATCGCGACCGCAGACTCTTCAAAGACTGCGACCGCAGTCTCTTCAAAGACCGCGACCGCAGCTTCTCTAAGGATCGCGATCGCGGTCTCTCAAAGACCGTGACTAAGGTCCTGGGGAGGATCGCGATCAAGAAAGATCGCGACCAAGGAGGAATAAAGGAAAGACCGTAACCGCGGTCTTAAGTTAGTGGAAAGACCACGACCGCGGTCTTAAGTCGATGGAATGCTCTTATAAATAGCACCCCCGTCTGTCTTATCAAGGCATCAGATCAGAGAGATCCAATCCTGATACCACAAAGTGTTGCCGCATCCCAGACCCGTTGCCGACCATCTATTAGTCTTGGATCTCCAGAGAAAAAGCCGAGGAGAGAGAAGACAACCGCCTGTGCCCGCCACTTCTTCGAGAGAAGGAGACATCCCCATGGTAGATCCAGATCTGAAGAAGTAGTGTGTAGTATCACGTTTCTTCTCCTCTAGATCTATCATTTCCTCACCCTGTACTCACCTCCATTCTTCGTGGTATCTCATGGATCTATCTTTTCGTAGTGTCGCCATGTTACACGCAAGCATGAGTGGCTAAACACCATAACTTGGGTTGGGAGTAACCACTAAGGCTCTCCCAACATGTATATTGTCTCTTTCTTTTGAATATACATATTCTTATCAAGATTATCTCCTTGCACCTGTTTTAATGATTCACTTGTATGCTTAGCTACCATCTTGTGATATTTGATTGTTGATATCTTGAGAGAGTAATATCACTTTTATCCTGTGTCATGGAGTAGTATGAATGCATGAGAGTGTTGAAATACTAAATGCTTCAAACCATATGTTTTGCTACGAGGTTTTTGAGTTGTGCTCTCGAGAGAGATGCTTCTTTTAGGCCTAGTTCTATCCTCATCTGGAGAGAGTGGAATAGACATTTTACGATTGCTTGTAATCTTGATATGAGTATGTAGGAGACAGAGATAGTATGCTTGTTGGAGAGACGCTTTGGTTGGTGAGCCCCAACTCGAGTTTTCCCATATACTTGTTACAGTTTGTTTCTTTTACTTCTTTTGTCTTATTGTTCTTGTTCTCGAGCTACCGTTCCCTCGGGAACACATATTAATCCTCTTTTATGTTGGAGTATAGAGTGTTGATTCCGCATTCTTAGCATGACCAACCTTGTCCCTGTGTTCGACCTCGATTGCTACATCAGACCCCGTTATCGTTGCGGGGGCCTGAGTGCCGGGTTATCTCTTTAAAAGTCTGACTACTTTAATCTACTCATTTTAGACGCGTGATTTAGGTCGGTCAGCAATTAACTGCCCTAGTAAGACTGAACTGGCATGAACAAGGCAAGTGGCTAATTAAGCAAGTAAAGAAACTAATTAAGCAAGCACTAGCTAAGTAAGAAAGAAAGTATGGTTTTGAGAAATTAATGGAAGTGTGGGATGTTTTGGGTAATGCGAATATCAAATAGGTTGAGAGTCATAACATGTAAACCTCAATTGTACATTTAGATTATCAAACCAAATATGCAAGTTATATGATAGAGAATTTCCTTAAACTACTAATTGGCCACTGATGGAATAGGGTGTGTATAGGGGAACTAATCCCTATCACCCCCTATCCAACCTTGTGAGGCTCGTTTAATTAGGGTTTAGGTGAAATTCAACCAAGATCTCATAGGTATAGATTTCTAAGATGGAATCACTTAAGGCAATTGGGGGCCAAGGGTAGTAATGGAGGGTGTAGATGAGGGTTTTGCACCTCATGTCACATCCCATCTAGCCTTTAAGTAGCTCCAAGCGAATAGCACTAAGTTTTTTTAAACTGGACAATTGGATCTCACACCCAGGGAAAATATAAGGGATAGATATGTAGGAAGATGGTAGCTATAAAGGGATCCACTAGTTGAACCTAGGAGCAAAATCCCATAGCCACATATCACCTATTTCTCCTATTACCTAGGTGTTTTCAAGCACAAACCACAAAAAAATACATAGGAAATGAGATAAAAGTAGAATATAATAATTGTCATATGAAATCATAGATTTTACATATTATCCCCCCAACGTGGTATCAAATTCACATTTTCAACCCCAAATTGTCTACATAAGGGGCCTAGGTACTCATAATACAAAAAAGGGAGAAAGAAGAATGAGTATAAGAGTAGAACACCATGGATTCTGGGTGAAGGCTCTACCCTCTTCACCTCCCATTGTAGATGTATGACCCCCCCCTCTCCTTTGTGGATGAAAAACATGAGAACATGGATAGGAATGGTCAAAATCCTTAAAAGCTAGGGTTTTTGGTGGAAGAAGGTGGAAATGAGTGGAGTAGGTTAAAATGAGAGGGAGAGGAGTGGGTAGTGTCTTCAATTCTTAGAGTAGCTAAACTCTATCTCCCAGCCGCCGCTAATGATTATATATGAGCTTGGGAAGACTAGGGTTAAGTGGGGGTAGAATAGGGAATTCAATGGAGAAATTGAACTTGAGAAGTTGTCTACCGCAACCATTTTAGGCACCACGATCATGGTGGATGGGTGATTGATGGTTTTGGTGGAGTGGAACGAGCAAGGTGAAAGTGGTGAAATGTTAGGGGAAACTTTGGGTGTTGAGGAGTTGAGTGGAATGACCATGGTGGGCACCACAGTCATGGTGGGTTTGTGGTAGAACGGTTGTGGTAGTTACCATAGTCATATTGGAGGGAGGAGGACTTAGCAGATTTCCTGAATTGTAGTCATCTCGGAAGCTCCTCACCATGTCCATTTTGGCTGGAACGAATGTGGTGGATAGCTTGTTGTAGCTTCTTCAATTCTTGGATTTATCGGGTGATTTGGAGCTTTGTACCATGATCTTGGCCATATACCGTGGGTTGTTTTAAGGTTTTTTTTGTGCACTTCAGCTCTGAAGTCCTTCATAGTGCTTCTTGCTTTTTCTTAACTCTTAGCCACTTGGGGTAGGTTGGGGATGATCTGGGGATCATCTAAAGGTGTAGAAACCCTAAGATCTTCTTCTTCTTTCTCTACCTTCCATTAAATGGGTGGTTCAAGTACCTAAATAATCTGCAAAGAGAAGATATTAGTGCATTTGACTATGATATGTTTATTGAAAGAAATAACATGCATGTGGCCATATCAAAATATGATTAAAGACTAAAATAGTGTTATATGAAGCCCTAAATTAGGGTTTCATCGTGATGGGATCCTAAGATAAACTAGTAAAGACTGTCGTAAATAGGAGTCAGTGATGAGTAAAATATATATCACTCATTTTCCACTATAAGATTAGAAAGGTTAAACGTCCTCAAGGAAACACTAAGCCTGAGATTGAGGGGAACAACTATTCTAGACCAACCATGAACCAAATCGCCACTTTGGCGTAGTTTCTTATCAAGGTAGGGTTTGTATATAAGTTCTAAAGTAATTCAACAAGAGTTCTTCACCTGCATTAAAGAAATCTAAACTTAGGATCTCGAGTGCAAACAAACTATGAAATGATGATGAGATGCAAATGTAACTGTTTAAAAAATTTCAAAACTATAGAAAAGGAAAATGGCAACTAGACTACCTCTCGACAAGCGCCTTTGTTTTTGTTAGAGGCTTGACCCCTATTTTTCAATTTCTAAGAAGAGGCGAGGAGAGAGGAATAGGATGATCAAATGTATGCCAATAAATGTAAAATATCATTTGATATGTTGGCCCTTAAACATGAATGGTCTTGTTTTTTCACTCCATATATTGAAAACACTGTGTGTAAAGTTATGATGGATGATATAAGGTCTAAACCATCGCATCCTCAAGTTCCCAAGGAAAATATAGGGGTGGGAAATTAGTAGCACAACATGATATGACTTGCAAATCTAGAAAGAAACCCAAAAAAACCAACCTCATACTTGGCAACCAGTTGTTTCTACTGCTCAAGCCTTCAAAAGACAAGCAGAAGAGGAACTTCCAACTCAAGAAAATCAACATCCTCATTTCTAATCTAGGGATAATGATCATCAAATGGCCTATACTACAATGGCGGGAAAAACTTTCAAAGACATACTTCACTAATAACTACACTCTCCACCAACTGGGCATTCTATATACTCTTCTGGTAGGATCTAATATTACTAACATTTGCTTTAGCATGACACGAACATACATGGAGAAGAAAAATGAGTTCGGTCTTCCCTCCTCAAAGTTTTAGTTAAAGCAGTAGAGAGAACGGAATATGGTAGTTGCTATAAGCTACAAATTTGCCTCTTCAGTAAAGACCTAGTATAACTAAGAAGATGTCGAACTAGAAATTTTTCAATGATGTGGAGGAAGCAAAGGTCACCAATTCCAACTGTATATAAAAATAAGAATCTAGTTTCAACACCAACAAAGTGTAGGATAAACTCACAAGCCACGGTAAAAATCCAACTCATCTAGGCCACCAATGTTTATTCTAACCTATGGCATGTCAACCATAAGATCATCACCAATGTCCTTTTCACAAAATTTGAGACATGAAGTATATACCATGAGAGTCTATCTTTTATGTGTCATGGAAGACTAACCAATCAACATTGGACAGGTCCCAATTGATAAATGGACTTCTATCTCATATAAACAATTGAATTTTTGCATGGGTGGACTTACAAATATCGTTGGCCAAGATAGAGGATACCTTGATGTCCTAAAAACATTTATTGAGTCAAAGGGGGAGAGCACTATTGACATCAAATATTTGATTAATAATGGCATTCTAGCCTAATGGGAGTTCAAAGCTTTCTACTTCTTCGAGGAAACCAACATCCTACTCGCCTCATCCAATCTTAGTAATTATGATGAAAACCAAAGCTTTTTCAGTGACATAGAGCTGATGAAAATGATCCAACAAAGCAAACAAACAATGGCAGCACCTCGTAAGAAGGAATCCGCCCCATCTGGAATGTGTCACCCAAATCACAATCCGCATAGGAAAATTCTTGCTATACTCATGGAAGACTCAGTCGAGGCTTGAGAGGATAACATAGAAGGACAAAAAATTATTCTCTCTACTTCTAGACCAACCCTAGAGCCCAACCACTAGAGCCAGACTCAATGCATATGATATACAGTGAGAAAGCGAGTAGAAATAAATGCAACCCTATTAGGGAGAACTTTATGATGTATCTACCACCAAAGATATTGTGCAACTAGTGACTCAACAACCTATAAATACCACACCTTTGAAATTGAATCGCTCTGAGTATGAAATCCACACAGTCAATGTCATCAACATATTCAAGATGACCCTCTAGATGTGTAGGATGATCAACCATATCATCAGGTGGAACCATCACCTCCTCATCACCATTTTTCTCCTCATTTTATGGATGATTAGCATTATCACAACAATGTTAGTGCTTCTTTCGATAGGGAATCCGATCATCAGAGTGAGCTAATATTTTAAAATATTATCTCTTTGGATAACCTTATCTTAGATATGCATGTTATTTTCTATCAGCATGTGCCTTTTCAATGCCTTCCATTTATTGTGCTCCCTCCCATGCCAAGTGATAGTATTGACATTCCTCCCTAAAAAAATGGACGAAGTGCTAGCCATACATAGGCAAGTGCACACTTTCTAGACAGAGATAGAATTGTAGTACTAGGAAATGATGGACAAAAATGTTGTCAACAAGAACATTGTTGTTCATGACTGGCACGTCGAAAACAATAAGGCAAGGCAAACCCTTCATCATCAATGCCAAGACCATATTACATCCTATAGACATCTCTTGAGGATATTGAAAAACATTCTTATCATAATTGTCATCAATATACTATATCATCCAGGTGGGAAACACCCTCCTTTGTGTTCAAAATAATAACGACCAAGTCCGATCAAGACTCTGTTAACAATGACATCCAAGTTGATAACCCTATCAACCCACCAATTGTGATCTGACCTCCAATCTCATTGATTGTTGTTCATATAAACTAAGGTTGGAAAAATAAGACCCGGACCAAAGGACTCAACCTGATCCCAAAAAATTTAATCTAGATACGGTCTAAGGTTTTATGATTGTGATGGAGTGACTTTGGGAATTCTTAGATACCCAATTGAAGAATTATATTCTTGAATATGAGTTTGGAATACTCTTTTGAAACCAGATCATGTATGGTGATGAGGTGATCGTGCTTGATTTTATGTGTTTATGAAACTAACTATGAAGATTGAGGATTGTACTAGTTATTATGATCCAATGATAGCCCCTGGAATGATATTTGATCATGGTAATGATTTTTAATTGGTCTGTTATAGTTTGATGTACATATGACCATGGATAGATATTGTTTTAGACAACGTGGGCATGTCACTAAATATGGGTAGGTTTACTGATGGACATGGCTACGTGGCTTCCGGTTCGGATCAAGTGGTGAAGCCACAAATAGGTTTTCTGGAGAAGGAACTAAGACCCTAGGATTGCCTGATCTAAAGATATCTTCAAGTTACTCTCAATTGGAACATGGGGGTGGCAGTTCACCCAACACAAAAGACCACCACCATATCCATGATCATGGGGCAAGGGAGTAAACTGATCAAGAATTTGTGTGGATGTTCAATACACTATATCTAAAAAATCAAAAGAGGCAGAAGCGCAGATGATTTATTTATCACCCAGTAGAGATGAATATTATATGATAGCAGCAAGAAATTCTTTGGCCTTAAATTGGGGTATTCAAGAAGAACAGGTTGTTCCAGCTCGATACCATCAAGAATTTTGTCTTTAGAAGACTGGAGAAGAGACCCTCTATAGCAAGGACCCTCCATCGCCGATGGTAAAGAGAAAAAACTTCTCTTTCATCTTGGTTTCCGTGGCAGCAACAAGCAGGTTTTGGGGGGAAAGAATGGCGCTAGAGAGAGGGAAGGAAGCTAGAAATTAGGGTGGTTGTTTCACTCCTTATCCATGGGCTTCTGTGAGGTTCCTATGGATAATGAAGGGGATGTTTCCAAAGAAGAGAGTAGCCAAGGCGGCCCTATAACAGACTCACACAGACAAGAAGGTCATCCCCCACCCCTTATGCTCGATCACAGCAGTTCTTACAACGACCTGCATCCTAGGTAGTCGAGGCTCCGTGGTGCTTCAACAGTGAGATCTGAAGTGGGGAAGCTTTTTCCCCTTTTCACCCGCCGTCGGTACTGGCTGGCGCCTGCAAGCTCCACCAGAGGTGGCACCCATGGAGGTAGAGCTCTGAAGATGCTAGCACTAACCCAAAGAGATGAGACTCCAAAGGAACCAGACTCAAAGCTTTTGGCGGCAAAAGGGGAGGAACACATAAGAGGTGTGCGGTGGTGCCCTCGCAGATAGAGAAGAAAGAACGCGGACAGGCATCGGCCGACCTAGCGTTCACGCGAGAAGGAAAGACCGAGAAACAAGAAGGCAACTCAGTCCTGGATGAGAAACCTGAATTGACCAAAATCCACACTGAACCAAACAGCACACCGCGTGAACCGGCTGGCCCACATCAACATGGACCAATCAAAGAGGGACGCGCGTTTGATTACCTGGATTTTGCCATATTGGATTGTATTTTGGACTCCAGTAAATTTTATGTTTGGTTTGCAAGATTGGAGAAATAAGATTAATCCCGGAATTTTCAGACATAATAGGAATCCCGCATTTTGGTCTCCATCAAAATTCTCCTGGACGCCAAAATCCATCACGGGCAAGATGGTAAACACGAAAAAAAAAATCTCACACTTACAAAATCCAGCAAACCAAACATAAAATTTTACTTTGCGGGATTTTGGGAATGCAACATTTCAGTAATACACGATGGACAGAATATAGGATTTCAGTAAATCCTGCTAACCAAACATGCCCTTAATCGCGTGCATAAATGTTGAATCTAGAATTTGTTGCATCTGTCTTGGTGTTCAGTCTACTAAATGCATTGTATGCCTGGGCAACTGCATTAATCTCATTCATTCCTAGTGGCCAGGTGGCGGCCTCCGATTGGCTGGAAAGGTAATTATCTTTTAAAATATCAAGAAATTGTATAAATCATAGTTAATAGCCCACTTATCAGAAAATAACAAACAATATATTAAAATTCTCAGAAAAATGTGTAGAACAACATGAAAGCATAATATCAGGCATTTTATGTATGAATCTCAGTGATATCATATAATTTGTGAAATACTTGTTTCATGGATAATAAATGTCAAACGATGCCCTAAAATTACGATAAAATATTAGTAAATATATATTCATGTTTATAATCGATTTAAGGTCAATAATTATAAGGTTGATACACAAAATCATGTAATTTGCTCCACATGGCTAATTGAAAAACCACTAGAGTGGGGTGAATAGGGTTTTATTGATATTTTAATAATAATTCAACCAAAACAAGCAACCACAAAGAGATTGGACAAGGGGACAAAGATTTAGAGTGGTTCCAACCTTAACAAATGCTAAGGCAGTCAATCCACTACCCGGTTGCTTACCCAACTGGGATTTTGAAAGTATTTAATTTTATTACCTCGCAAGGATGTTACATAAAATTACAACACTTTCACCAAACCCTTCGGACAACCTTCACCTAGAAGTAGTCTCACCAACCTCGAAACACCCTTCCTTGAAGTAACCTCAAGCTCCCCCTTGAAGTAGCCTTCCTCTTGAAGTAGCTTCCCGTTGAGACAGCCTTCTTGAAGTAGTCTAAAGTCCACCTTCTCCACCGAGAAGACCCTTCTCCACCTGAGAAGTCAAACCCTCTCCAATACGCAGCCTCCAACCCTAGGAGTAGCAAGGAGAGTACAAAGGATATAAAAGAACAAGAAGGAAAAATAGAAATTACAATACCGTTGTAGCACAAGGCTTGATTTCCTATATGAAGCGTTTTGATCTCCTAACCAATTTATATGGAAGTGTTGGTGCAATGGGTAGGAGATGCTAGCCTATAGGACATGAATTTGGAGCAAAGGAAATGAATAGCCAATGTTGGAGTTGCTCAATTGCTCTCAAGAATGAATAGCCAATTGAAAGTATTTTGCTCAAGTGTAGCACAAGTGTATTTTGGGTGTCCTAAGGCTTGTCCTATTTATAGGAATGTCCTATGAATGCTTAAGGACGTTCTAGACACTTTCTAGGGGGGTTTCTAAGTGCTCAACTAGTCGTTAGGTATCCATTAGTTGCTTTAACAACGACTAGTTAATTAATTATGAAAAGTGCAGATAGAGACATTCTCGGTCGAGGAATTGTCGACCGAGATCCCAGTCGGTCGAGGTCTTTGTCGACCGAGTGACTGTCTGGAGCAAGTGTATGTAACGTTCTGATCCAACTCCCAACTACCTTGTCTGTTGTGTCTAACGGCTACCTGGGTCATTCTTGGTCGAACAGTTTGTCGACCGAGAGTGTCTCAGTCGAGAAGTTTGTCGACCGAGAATGACTCTGTTTCAATATTTTAAACTAAGTACTAAGTGTGTGTATGAGTGTGCAGTTGTGACACTATTGTAGGGGATGACCTATCTAAGTGTTGTGATTGACTAGGGAAGATCTAAACGCTTTATTTACATGATATCTAAGTACTTGTACATTATATACTTGTACAAGTTTTTACATTTGATTACAATCATGAATTAAAGCAATTCGAGCATATAGATCTTGCAAGTCATTTGTCATCCAACTAATTCCTGCAACACTCAAGTAGCACGTTAGATCTACAAGAATGAAATATTTGTCATCATCGAAACAAAGAGATTATAATAATGTCCAATTTAGCCAACAATCTCCCCCTTTTTGAAGATGACAAACATTTCCTAAATATAAAATAAGGAAATATAAATCATATGAGTTTCATACCTAAAGTTTACCTTTTGTAGCCATTCTTGTTTTACAAGTGGGTGATGGCCAAGATATTATGAAACTCATTTTCTTTTATGTTTTTGATTTTATATTATTTCTCCCCCTTTGTCATTTCAAAAAGATATCCAAGATAATCATTTACTATGACTTTTTATTTCTCCCCCTTAATTTTATGCTATGCTCCCCTTTAAAGATATATTCAATTTAAAAACAAGGGATTAATGCAAACCAATTATTGTTAAATTTAGCCACAATTTATTTCTCAATCATTTGCAAAGGATGTTAAGCCTTGAAATGATATGAGTTCCTTTTAAGTTCATGGCATATGTGTATTGATTTCTCATCCATTTTACAAGGGATGTTAAGCCCTGAAATGATATTTGATTCTTTTAAGCTTATAGTAGAATGTATCTCTAATCAAATACACGGGATGTTAAGCCCTAATTTTTTTAGAGAATTCCATTAGGAACAAGATATATGGCATATTCATGAATATTGTAGATTTCTTTGTTTTCATTACCAAAATTACTTTTAAGTATACTCAGGTCATAACAAGCTTCAAATGATGTTTACAAAGTTTTGTAAGCTTCTTAATCTTATAATCAAAATAGTTTTTGTGTGAGCTCCCCCTTAATCTTATAGTCAAGATAATTTAAGGATTCTAAGGTCACAATCAATATTAGATCATAATAAGTTGACCTTTGATGAGAGTTATGCACTAAAATTATGTTTTCAATATGATAAACACATTTTGAATCAAGATACTAAGATTAAGTGCAGTGAAATGATGTACAAATAAGAATTTTGTCAAGCTTATTTTAGGTCGACCTTGACTTCGACCATAGCGCCCCTTGGTCAAACTTAATTTCAACCAAGAGGCAATTTCTATAGATTTCCAATTTGAACACTTATATGGGAAGTATAATTTCTATAGATTTTCAATTTAAAATGGATTTGTGCCATGAAGTTTTACTATTTATGACATCTTCATAATGATAAAAAACAATATCCATTCATGGTTTGTATATATGGATCAAAGATTATTTTAGACAAACCAATGAAACACAATAATAATGGCACAATAATTATGATAGAACAGTAGAAACATATCCACAATGCAATGATCAAGATTAAAGCATATAAATACAATGATTATGATTATTTTAAATTAGAATTCAATATGCATGGTTCCTATATAGATAGACCAAGGAATACTTAGGAAAAAACTGTGGATTATGATAAAACAGTAATTTCCTTGATTAAACTAGTCATGGTTCATATTTTTAGTTTTAAGCCAAACCATGTAGAGAATAAACCAAAATAATCTCATTCAGGTTCATAAGTTTTCAATTTTAAGACAAACCATGTAAATGAACATGCTTAATAAACTTTTTCAATCAATGAATAAGGTTTGTTCAAAATCAGTTTTCATATAACACTTTTGCAATATGTTTAAGGATTTCATATTCATAATGTTATACCTTAATTCATGATGCAAAAAGATCAATATGTCTTGTTTCAAAGATGACCTCCCAGATTTATTCTTGATTTGCATATTAAATCAATCATTAATACCAATCTGATAGCAAACTAGATTAATTGATAACAGGTTCAGTAGAACTTGACTTGGTCGAACTACTTGTCGACCGAATTTATCTCGGTCGACATTTTTCTCGATCGAGAATGCTGCTGTTTGTTCATGTTTTATTAGATTTGTTGCAAACTTGAAAACGGTAACATGTTCGGTCGACTATTTCTTGACCGACAATGTTCTCGGTCGAACAGTTTCTCGATCGAGAATGTTTCTGTACTGTTTTTCAGTATTGTTTACAAGTAAATCGTAGGTCATTTTCAATTCAATTATGCAATTTGAAAACTCAGTTTAGTTGAGATAAAACATATGAATATCAAAGTAACATTTAGATCAAATCTCAACTAATGATATTCAAATCTTTATGTTTTGAGGACCCTAATTAAGACAATTTTTTCAAAGATGTGTCTCTGCATATTTGTTTAAAATGTATATTTTCAAGTTAGAAATTACTTGAATCAATTTGTTATCTCATTATGTTAAGTTGAGATAGACATAGAGATATACAACTTAGAGTCTTTGGTCATATCTCAACTTAATTTTTTTCATTTAGTTTGGGGGTTTTAGAACCCATACTAACTCAACAACCTTTTTCTTGTAAGGACATGAGAAGGAATAATGTCCAAGATGCAAACAATAATGGCAACATATCGAATCAACCTCATATATCTTTCTATGATTTTGTTCCAGGTTGTTCTTGGGTACATATGTATATTTGCCTCTAGATACATACATAGATTGATTCTCTAGCACTTGTGTCTTTCTCCAACTAGGTTTTTGGTAAGATTTTCCTTTAGGATTATAACCTAGTCCTCTCATTCCAATTTGACGATAAGAATCATTTAAGATTTTATCAAGAATATCATTGTTACTCAAACTACTAACTTCTTGTTGCAGCTTAACAATCTCATCCATTCTCTTCTTGATATCTAACTTTGCTTGATCTAGATTAGATAACAAAGAATCTCTTTCTTTCACAATAATATCATAATCTAGATGTGTACACAAAATAGGTTGTTTTTGAAGATCATTTACTTGAGTTTGCAAGTTTATCTTTTCTAGCGAAAGAAGATTGCAATTTGCTTCTACTGATTTCAGCTTAATATCATGATCTTCAATAGTCTTTTTGAGATCTTCATTTTTAAATGTGAGAGCAAGAAGTTTAGCATGTAACTCATCATTTGCTTTATTAGATTTCTCTAATTTCTTCTTGCACTCAATATACTTATTATGTGTCTCTTCAAGACTAGCAATTAGCTCTTCTTTAGGTAAATCAAAAAGACTTACCTCTTCTTCTTCTTAACTTATTGTAGCAATAAGGCATTCTTTATGCACATCTTCCTTCTTTGACCTCCATGGACAGCTAGGTGTAGTGTGCCTTGTTCCTAAGCACCAATTGCAACTTGTTGAATATTGGTCCATGTTTTTCCTTTGCTTGCGGTTGTAGACACCACCACCCTTCATTCTTTAAGACTCGATTAGAGCTCCTTGAATCCCGCTCTGATACCAATTGAAAAACCACTAGAGGGGGGTGAATAGGGTTTTATGGATATTTTAATAATAATTCAACCAAAACAAGCAACCACAAAGAGATTGGACAAGGGGACAAAGATTTAGAGTGGTTCCAACCTTAGCAAATACTAATGCAGTCAATCCACTACCTGGTTGCTTACCCAACCGGGATTTTAAAAGTATTTAATTTTATTACCTCACAATGATGTTACATAAAATTAAAACACTTTCACCAAACCCTTCAGACAGCCGTCACCTAGAAGTAGTCTCACCAACCTCGAAGCAGCCTTCCTTGAAGTGACCTCAAGCTCCCCCTTGAAGTAGCCTTCCTCTTGAAGTAGCTTCCCGTTGAGACAGCCTTCTTGAAGTAGTCCAAAGTCCACCTTCTCCACCGAGAAGACCCTTCTCCGCCTGAGAAGTTAAACCCTCTCCAATCCGCAGCCTCCAACCCTAGGAGTAGCAAGGAGAGTACAAAGGATATAAAAGAACAAGAAGGAAAAATAGAAATTACAATATTGTTGTAGCACAAGGCTTCATTTCCTATATCAAGCATTTTGATCTCCTAACCAATGTATATGGAAGTGTTGGTGTAGTGGGTAGGAGATGCTAGCCTATAGGACACGAATTTGGAGCAAAGGAAATGAATAGCCAATGTTGGAGTTGCTCAATTGCTCACAAGAATGAATAGCCAATTGAAAGTATTTTGCTCAAGTGAAGCACAAGTGTATTTTGGGTGTCCTAAGGCTTGTCCTATTTATAGGAATGGCCTATGAATACTTAAGTACGTTCTAGACACTTTCTAGGGGGTTCTAAGTGCTCAACTAGCCGTTAGGTATCCATTAGTTGCTTTAACAACGGCTAGTTAATTAATTCTGAAAAGTGCAGACAGAGACATTCTCGGTCGAGGAATTGTCGACCGAGATCCCAGTCGGTCGAGGTCTTTGTCGACCGAGGGACTGTCCGGAGAAAGTGTATGTAACGTTCTGATCCAACTCCCAACTACCTTGTCTGTTGTGTCTAATGGCTACCTGGGTCATTCTCGGTCGAAGAGTTTGTCGACCGAGAATGACTCTGTTTCAATATTTTAAACTAAGTACTAAGTGTGTGTATGAGTGTGCAGTTGTGACACTATTGTAGGGGATAACCTATCTAAGTGTTGTGATTGACTAGGGAACATCTAAACGCTTGATTTACTTGATATCTAAGTTCTTGTACATTATATACTTGTACAAGTTTTTACATTTGATTACAATCATGAATTAAAGCAATTCGAGCATATAGATCTTCCAAGTCGTTTGTCATCCACCTAATTCCTGCAACACTCAAGTAGCATGTTAGATCCACAAGAATGAAATGTTTGTCATTATCCAAACAAAGAGATTATAATAATGTCCAATTTAGCCAACAATATCCCCCTTTTTGAAGATGACAAATATTTCCTAAATATAAAATAAGGAAATATAAATCATATGAGTTTCATACCTGAAGTTTACCTTTTGTAGCCATTCTTGTTTTACAAGTAGGTGCTGGCCAAGATATTATGAAAGTCATTTTATTTTATGTTTTTCATTTTATAATATTTCTCCCCCTTTGTCATTTCAAAAAGATATCCAAGATAATCATTTAGTATGAATTTTTATTTCTCCCCCTTAATTTTATGCTATGCTCTCCTTTAAAGAGATATTCAATTTAAAAGTAAGGGATTAATGCAAACCAATTATTGTTAAATTTAGCCACAATTTATTTCTCAATCATTTGCAAAGGATGTTAAGCCTTGAAATGATATGAGTTCCTTTTAAGTTCATGGCATATGTGTATTGATTTCTCATCCATTTTACAAGGGATGTTAAGCCCTGAAATGATATGAGATTCTTTTAAGCTTATAGTAGAATATATCTCTAATCAAATACACGGGATTTTAAGCCCTAATTTTTTTAGAGAATTCCATTAGGAACAAGATATATGGCATATTCATGAATATTGTAGATTTCTTTGTTTTCATTACCAAAATTACTTTTAAGTATACTCAGGTCATAACAAGCTTCAAATGATGTTTACAAAGTTTTGTAAGCTTCTTAATCTTATAATCAAAATAGTTTTTGTGTGAGCTCCCCCTTAATCTTATAGTCAAGATAATTTAAGGATTCTAAGGTCACAATCAATATTAGATCATAATAAGTTGACCTTTGATGAGAGTTATGCACTAAAATTATGTTTTCAATATGATAAACACATTTTGAATCAAGATACTAAGATTAAGTGCAGTGAAATGATGTACAAATAAGAATTTTGTCAAGCTTATTTTAGGTCGACCTTGACTTCGACCATAGCGCCCCTTGGTCAAACTTAATTTCAACCAAGAGGCAATTTCTATAGATTTCCAATTTGAACACTTATATGGGAAGTATAATTTCTACAGATTTTCAATTTAAAATGGATTTGTGCCATGAAGTTTTACTATTTATGACATCTTCATAATGATAAAAAACAATATCCATTCATGGTTTGTATATATGGATCAAAGATTATTTTAGACAAACCAATGAAACACAATAATAATGGCACAATAATTATGATAGAACAGTAGAAACATATCCACAATGCAATGATCAAGATTAAAGCATATAAATACAATGATTATGATTATTTTAAATTAGAATTCAATATGCATGGTTCCTATATAGATAGACCAAGGAATACTTAGGAAAAAACTGTGGATTATGATAAAACAGTAATTTCCTTGATTAAACTAGTCATGGTTCATATTTTTAGTTTTAAGCCAAACCATGTAGAGAATAAACCAAAATAATCTCATTCAGGTTCATAAGTTTTCAATTTTAAGACAAACCATGTAAATGAACATGCTTAATAAACTTTTTCAATCAATGAATAAGGTTTGTTCAAAATCAGTTTTCATATAACACTTTTGCAATATGTTTAAGGATTTCATATTCATAATGTTATACCTTAATTCATGATGCAAAAAGATCAATATGTCTTGTTTCAAAGATGACCTCCCAGATTTATTCTTGATTTGCATATTAAATCAATCATTAATACCAATCTGATAGCAAACTAGATTAATTGATAACAGGTTCAGCAGAACTTGACTTGGTCGAACTACTTGTCGACCGAATTTATCTCGGTCGACATTTTTCTCGATCGAGAATGCTGCTGTTTGTTCATGTTTTATTAGATTTGTTGCAAACTTGAAAACGGTAACATGTTCGGTCGACTATTTCTCGACCGACAATGTTCTCGGTCGAACAGTTTCTCGATCGAGAATGTTTCTGTACTGTTTTTCAGTATTGTTTACAAGTAAATCGTAGGTCATTTTCAATTCAATTATGCAATTTGAAAACTCAGTTTAGTTGAGATAAAACATATGAATATCAAAGTAACATTTAGATCAAATCTCAACTAATCATATTCAAATCTTTATGTTTTGAGGACCCTAATTAAGACAATTTTTTCAAAGATGTGTCTCTGCATATTTGTTTAAAATGTATATTTTCAAGTTAGAAATTACTTGAATAAATTTGTTATCTCATTATGTTAAGTTGAGATAGACATAGAGATATACAACTTAGAGTCTTTGGTCATATCTCAACTTAATTTTGTTCATTTAGTTTGGGGGTTTTAGAACCCATACTAACTCAACAACCTTTTTCTTGTAAGGACATGAGAAGGAATAATGTCCAAGACGCAAACAATAATGGCAACATATAGAATCAACCTCATATATCTTTCTATGATTTTGTATTAGGTTGTTCTTGGGTACATATGTATATTTTCCTCTAGATACATACATAGATTGATTCTCTAGCACTTGTGTCTTTCTCCAACAAGGTTTTTGGTAAGAATTTCCTTTAGGCTTATAACCTAGTCCTCTCATTCCAATTTGACGATAAGAATCATTTAAGATTTTATCAAGGATATCATTGTTACTCAAACTACTAACTTCTTGTTGCAGCTTAACAATCTCATCCATTCTCTTCTTGATATCAAACTTTGCTTGATCTAGATTAGATAACAAAGAATCTCTTTCTTTCACAATAATATCATAATCTAGATGTGTACACAAAATAGGTTGTTTTTTAAGATCATTTACTTGAGTTTGCAAGTTTATCTTTTCTAGGGAAAGAAGATTGCAATTTACTTCAACTGATTTCATCTTAATATCATGATCTTCAATAGTCTTTTTGAGATCTTCATTTTTAGATGTGAGAGCAAGAAGTTTAGCATGTAACTCATCATTTGCTTTATTAGATTTCTTTAATTTCTTCTTGCACTCAATATACTTATTATGTGTCTCTTCAAGACTAGCATTTAGCTATTCTTTAGGTAAATCAAAAAGACTTACCTCTTCTTCTTCTTCTTCACTTATTGTAGCAATAAGGCATTCTTTATGCACATCTTCCTTCTTTGACCTCCATGGACAGCTAGGTGTAGTGTGCCTTGTTCCTAAGCACCAATTGCAACTTGTTGAAGATTGGTCCATGTTTTTCCTTTGCTTGCGGTTGTAGACACCACCACCCTTCATTCTTCAAGACTCGATTAGAGCTCCTTGAAGCCCGCTCTGATACCAATTGAAAAACCACTAGAGGGGGTGAATAGGGTTTTATGGATATTTTAATAATAATTCAACCAAAACAAGCAACCACAAAGAGATTGGACAAGGGGACAAAGATTTAGAGTGGTTCCAACCTTAGCAAATACTAAGGCAGTCAATCCACTACCCGGTTGCTTACCCAACCGGGATTTTGAAAGTATTTAATTTTATTACCTCGCAAGGATATTACATAAAATTACAACGCTTTCACCAAACCCTTCAGACAGCCTTCACCTAGAAGTAGTCTCACCAACCTCGAAGCAGCCTTCCTTGAAGTAACCTCAAGCTCCCCCTTGAAGTAGCCTTCCTCTTGAAGTAGCTTCCCATTGAGACAGCCTTCTTGAAGTAGTCCAAAGTCCACCTTCTCCACTGAGAAGACCCTTCTCCACCTGAGAAGTCAAACCCTCTCCAATGCGCAGCCTCCAACCCTAGGAGTAGTAAGGAGAGTACAAAGGATATAAAAGAACAAGAAGGAAAAATAGAAATTACAATATTGTTGTTGCACAAGGCTTAATTTCCTATATCAAGCATTTTGATCTCCTAACCAATGTATATGGAAGTGTTGGTGCAGTGGGTAGGAGATTCTAGCCTATAGGACACGAATTTGGAGCAAAGGAAATGAATAGCCAATGTTGGAGTTGCTCAATTGCTCTCAAGAATGAATAGCCAATTGCAAGTATTTTGCTCAAGTGTACCACAAGTGTATTTTGGGTGTCATAAGGCTTGTCCTATTTATAGGAATGGCCTATGAATGCTTAAGGACATTCTAGACACTTTCTAGGGGGTTCTAAGTGCTCAACTAGCTGTTAGGTATCCATTAGTTGCTTTAACAACGGCTAGTTAATGAATTCTGAAAAGTGCAGACAGAGACATTCTCGGTCGAGGAATTGTCGACTGAGATCCCAGTCGATCGAGGTCTTTGTCGACTGAGGGACTGTCTGGAGAAAGTGTTTGTAACATTTTGATCCAACTCCCAACTACCTTGTCTGCTGTGTCTAATGGCTACCTGGGTCATTCTCGGTCGAAGAGTTTGTCGACCGAGTGTGTCTCGGTCGAGAAGTTTGTCGACTGAGAATGACTCTGTTTCAATATTTTAAACTAAGTACTAAGTTTGTGTATGAGTGTGCAGTTGTGACACTATTGTAGGGGATGACCTATCTAAGTGTTGTGATTGACTAGGGAAGATCTAAACGCTTGATTTACATGATATCTAAGTACTTGTACATTATATACTTGTACAAGTTTTTACATTTGATTACAATCATGAATTAAAGCAATTCGAGCATATAGATCTTCCAAGTCGTTTGTCATCCACCTAATTCCTTCAACACTCAAGTAGCACGTTAGATCCACAAGAATGAAATGTTTGTCATCATCGAAACAAAGAGATTATAATAATGTCCAATTTAGCCAACAATCTCCCCCTTTTTTAAGATGACAAACATTTCCTAAATATAAAATAAGGAAATATAAATCATATGAGTTTCATACCTAAAGTTTACCTTTTGTAGCCATTCTTGTTTAAAAAAAACTCTTAGTACTTGGATATGGGTTGGATCCAATAGACCCAGAAACACATGTCAGTCGGGTTAGGGTCAAGGGTTTCAACTTAAAAATCCATCTTTTCCAAGTTTAGGGTCTAGTAAGAAAGTATTGACCTGAAATGACCCAAAATAAAACACAGTCAATTGCCACCCCTACGATCAACAATGCTTCAAATAATGACTTCAACAAGGTCGATGCTCCCATTATCTCAGTTGTAGCACTAATGAATTAAAGTTTGAAGATGTGAATGTGTCTCACCTTCGGTCACACTCCTTCATCAAGGACATGTCAATGAAGGCATAATTACAAGTCATATGTGAGGAATATGATAACCCCTTGTTCCCTTTCCTTACATCACTTAAGTAACAACCCATTCTTCTTAGCTCTCCTCATGTGAACTGCTTGGCATTGAATTACATACGATTGACAATGAGGATACCACTTCTATCCAGTCTAACAATGAGCGTCTGGTTGACCAAGCTTTGGCACCCATATCTAAGAAAACATTTTCTGTAACGCCCAGGCCCACTACCCTAGGCTCTAGTAGAGTTTCAGGAATGACGAATGGCCCCACAGACCACCACTAGCCTTAACTGCGCACTTTGTCCACACTGACGTGCAAGTCAGGATCAACTTCCCGACTGGTCACCCATCCCAGTACTACTCCAAGTCGAGCACGCTTAACTATGGATTTCTTTAGTGATGGGCTCCCGGAAAAGGAGGTGCACCTTGGTGATATGGGTAGTCCAATCATTCCTTTTAAGATCATTATCCGAGACCTCAAATCCTGGGATGTTACAATCTCCCCCACTTAGACTCTTGACGTCCTCGTCAAGGCTCAACTATATGGCCTCATAATCTGACCCCATTTCAGTGCGGACCCACAATGGCCCATGGACACCCAGCTCCCGATCACGGAATACCAGCGCAAGGGTGGCTACGTCAACCATGGACAACCCTTTCCTACATTCCTGTACCGTACGGCTCAAGACTGGCATGCCATGCCTATGTGGGCCCCACCTATTGGAGGGGTTTTGGCTCTGATACCATTTGTAACGCCCGGGCCCACTACCCTAGGCTCTAGTAGAGTTTGTAAAATTTAATAATTATTAATGGTTAACTGAGGAACCTAGGCTCTGATACCAAATGTTACGGCCCCACCTCCAGATAACCCCCAATTAATGGGAGACCGAGAGGTCAAAGCCGCACCCATGACTTCTGGATCAAAGGTTCGGAAATTAACCAAGAATAATTATCAAATTTCAACATACTGTACTGAAAGCTGTAAGAAAATAAATTTTTGCATACCTTTTTGAAAACTTGGATCTCTAAACTTGTATCCACATTGATATTAATCTATCTAATCCTCCTTTGCACTTTAATTCTCATTTAGTACCACATGTGCCACTTTACTGTTTGTTCTTTTCATTGTACCTAAAACGCCGACAAACAAAACGTCAGTCAGCCGAAGCTGGTATGTGGAGGAAATAGATAATGTTCAACTATGTTAACAATATAATCATTAAATTAATCATTTAACAATTAAGATTACATTTTAAGCCATACAACTCAATCCATACATATTCTCGAACTCTGGGCTGTCCCTGCAGTGGACATGGATATCACCTCTCTTTTAGGTAATAGAGTCACATGGAACTATCCGAAGATAGCCCAATATCTAACTCATTGTGACTTGATGGTCCTACCTCAATGATAGCCATGTACTAAGTCAACCATAGACCTGATGGACCTACCCAATAGGTAGCCATGTACTAGGTCATCCATAGACCTGATGGAACTACCCAATAGGTAGTCATGTACTAGGTCATCCATAGACCTGATGGACCTACCCAATATGTAGCCATGTACTAGGTCTTTCTCTAACCTGATGGACCTACCCATAGGTAGCCATGTACTAGGTTAGCTATAATGCCACAGAGAGAACCAGGATCTGAGTTTGTAGGCATATATTCTTTGTGATAGTCATAGCCACATTATAGTTTGCAATATGAACATCCAAACAGTTTAGTTGCATTCAATGCGATTAAACATCCGGGAATCCATCGGGAAACTAAAGTGGTTACTCATAATTAGCCACATACCTGATTTGATGAGTCATGCAGTTTATTCAACACATACTTCATGTATATATCATCAAACCAATCAACAGATCCAAGCAAGTAATTCAATCATCACATAGTTCCTGAAATTAATATGTACTCTATTTATTACACATTTTATCAAGAATCTACTTTATTAACTTGGATTCACTTTCTATGGTTTCTAATCCGCATTAAGGTTTCATTATTATTCATTAGGGTTTCTTAGATCAATTCCTCAAACTTTATCCATTTTAGGTCAACAAACCCTAAAATACTCTTTTCCATTTATATGAACCTTAATTGCTCAACTATTCATTTTAATAGTCTTTTATACCCAAATCGACTTAGGATCATCATATCCCTATTTATTCATGGATTTGAACCATTAAAACAATTAAAAAAACATATTCATCTAAATTTGGGTTTTCAAGCTCATTAGTGCATAATTATGCACGAAACCCTAAACTAAACCAATTATATAAAAAGATCATCTTTTAGATCCTATTTTCACTTTTATTAACAACAGGTTAATATTATCCACATTAAATCCATCTATCATCAGATCTAAGGGTTTTTCTTTAATTAAATCATTAAAGATGATAACTTTATGCCCTTTTTAAATTTCAAGCACATAAATTCTAAATTAGACTAATCATGTGCAAAGTTCTTCCTTTTTTAACATAATGTACCGTTTTATATTTAACAGGTTAATATCAACTCTAATGATCCATTAAACCCTATTAAACACTTTATTCATTTCAAACTAGGGTTTCTCAATCATTAAAGAATTAAAGATGATTACTTTCATTACTTTTCGGATTGAAATTAAAATCAGGCTTCAAACATAATTTCTTTTTGTTCCTCTCGTTCTAAGGATCAATTTTCATATAAGATTTGTCTCAATCCGAGTTTCCTATAATTAATTACGATTTTAGCAAATATATCACAAACTGGCCAATAGGGAGGTGTCACGTAGGCAACCAACATCCCATGCACATACCTTCGTGCGAGCCCATCTTCAAACTAGGGTTTCTCAATCATTAAAGAATTAAAGATGATTACTTTCATTACTTTTCGGATTGAAATTAAAATCAGGCTTCAAACATAATTTCTTTGTGTTCCTCTCGTTCTAAGGATCAATTTTCATATAAGATTTGTCTCAATCCGAGTTTCCTATAATTAATTATGATTTTAGAAAATATATCACAAACTGGCCAATAGGGAGGTGCCACGTAGGCAACCAACATCCCATGCACATACCTTCGTGCGAGTCCATCTTTGGATTAGAATTGAAAGACGTTTCTGCCCTTCACTTAAGTGAGCCGGCGCTTCATACCCCGGGGGTATACTCGTCCAAACAGCCAACAGGTTGTCTTCAACCTCTGGCTGCTCCTGTTCCCGTCGAGCACTTCCCCCAGGCGTGATTTGGGTGGCCGTTTCCTTCACCCTCTGTCCTCAAAAGCTACCGCCACCTCTTGCCCTGCCCTCGCCTCCATCGTCCGCACCTGGGGCACCGCCCAGCGTGTGGCCTACGTGGCAAGGTTAGGAACAAAAGACCTACGTATTGCAGCTCTTGTTGCCGCCAACCAGCCACCGTTGCTCCTTCACCAGGGCACGGCTAAGATTTCTCGACTTTGCTCTGTCATCGTGGTACGTGCAGCTCCCCTCGAAACCCTACCTGGGCTCCTTGCTGCCCCAGGGTCACACGGCTCCCCTCTACTAGGGTTTTGAGTAAAGATGATGTAGAAGAAGAAAGAGATGAGAGAAGGAGGGATGCAGGGATCTCCTTGGGCTCGACCCAGAGATCCTATCCTTTTATAGAGGAGGGTACGAAGCCCTAAGTGGGTTGTCCACAAGTCCAAGAGTCCTTTCCAAGTACGAAGTCAATTGCTTCAAAGAGAAGCAATATTCTCTCTCTCCTTTTTCTTCCTTGATATTCCTTATCTCATGGATACTTAGAAAAACGAAAATCCTTTCTCTTATTATCATTATTCTTTCCTTTTTAATCCATTAGAACGAATTTCTATTTTCTTTTAATAGAAATTACTTTTTTTCATAATACCACCAAAATTATTAATAAAGTATCATATTATCTTTTATTTTGCAAATTTTGGTATTTTCTCTTTCTTTCCTCTTTATTGGGACTCCTTAGATTCCAAGACACTCCATTATTTCGAAATTACTTTTTAAGGATACTTATTATTCTTCTAGATGCATCTAAATGCATTATTTCACATTATCTTATTTATTTCTCATTAAATTATTTCTTTTTGAGGATTTCTCTTTATTTCTCTTTTATTTTCCTTATTGGTATTCCTTTTATCATTAGGAATCTTTGGAATACGAAATTCCACCAAGAGTAACTCAATTATACCTCTTTTCACTTATTTTCTACATATTTCTTTTCTTAAGAATTCAATTATCCATTTACTAGCTGAATTTCCTTGTTATTTGGGCCTAATAGCCAATAAGGCCCACAACACAGATATCAAGGCTATTGTAAACAAAATCCATGTACTCAAAACAAATTACACCATTCTTTGTTCAATTATCCTTAATATGAGAAATTGCATTTCTCACCAATTGAACCCAAAAATTGGGGTTGTAACATCCTTCCCCTCTTATAGGAATTTTGTCCTCAAAATTCAAACAAGCAAACAAACAATTCAGGATAAGACTTTTCCATGTCCATCATTGGCCCCTATGTGGCTTTGCCGTACCCATGGCATTTTCAAAGAACTTTTATTATCACATATTCTTTTCGCTGAGTTCTTTCATCCTGGCGTCTATAAACTGCACAGGTGACTCAGGCCATTTCAGCCTCCCTTGGGGCTCACTAGGTTCATTGTTCAGCACATGGTCGGGTACCTCACATAGTGCTCTGAATTTGACACATGGAACTCATCACACATTACTTTATCCTGAGGGGTATGGTCTTCTCCACCAAACCATATCAAAAGAACCCATGCATCGGGGACTCGTCTCTCTTAGTTATAACTTAGAGGGGTCGGATTTTCATGTCACATTTTCTCCCACAGTAACTTGTATGTCAGCCTACTTTGCATCTGCTCACGACTCTCATCGTCTCTAGGCTCTTTTCAGCCCTTGCACAATCAAAGTGACTTTATATACACGCACTGTGGTCCCTTTTCTAACCATCATGTGGTCCTTTTTTAACCATCATGTGGTCCTTTCACCAACATACCCTTATTGAAGTGGTGACCGACACAACCTCCCTTACAGAACTTCTTATAAATCCCGATACTTGTTATGGTGGTTATCTTCACATCTTTCATAGGACAAAAATTGTCTCTAACTATCACCCCAAATCGAGCACATATGACCTCATCAGACCCTTTAGTCTGGATCATACTAACCATAGTTAGGGGTGATAAATATACTAACATTGAGTTCTCAATGTACCTACTTCCACCTTTTGGAAGGGAACCTTTAGGTCAAACTCAAGAACCTTTGAACTCGCTTCATGGTTTAGTTGAACCATCTCTCTCATGGGTAGTTCAACTAGATCTGTCCCTTAACCGAACTCTTCCTTTCTCATATTATCTAGGTATGGCAACCTACCATAACCCATATTGTATCTCGACCTTCTTTGGCCCAGGGAAGACCTATCACAACATCCATAGTGTTGAGCTCCCATTCCCTCTCAGGGACTCTTTATCTTCTATATCAATGCACTGGGTCACTGATGTTCATCCTTCACCTTTTGTCATGCAGGGCAACATACCCCATGTAACTTCATCTTAGGCATCCAAAGTACTACTGTCACTTATTATCTTCGTAGAACCACGGTGTATGGTGATCTTCAATCATAATTTCCTGTATGTCATGATTCCTCAAGATCGATTCCTCCGAAACCCTAAACCACTCTAGTCGGGGTTTCATCACCTTCTTTTTCAAAGAAGTGCATCTGAGGTTCTACTACCATCCTTTCATTGCATCAAGGACTAGACTGGCTAACCAAACAACCCTTAACTTTTCAATGTATCTTGTTACATCTGAGTGTTATCCAAACACCTCTCCTTTTCAAACTTAGGGTTAGCCAAACAACCTCTTCTAGCTTCTAGTCAAACAAGTCAGATGTATCTCCACCAGAGCATCCATTACCACTTCACATCTTAGGTATTAGGTAACATTGAAGACATACACTTCCATGTATTTCACTTATCATCTCACCTCAAACTCTATGTCTATCTTTATTAAGAACACTCTCTGATTTCATCATCATGGTGATCAAACTCAACCTAGTATAACTTGTAAGTTCCGCATAGCTCATGATAAAAACATCCTCATAAGGTGACGACCTTATTCCTCTTTAGTGTTTGCAAACCATCCATGTATCATTCACTTTACCAGGGTAGGTTATCTTCTTTATCCCCATTTCTCGTGGCAACGTTCCAACCTACATCATCTCTTATCCTTGGTGTGTGACATGTGTAATGTCCTATCTCTCACCCCCATAACAAGAGGAAATAAGCATTTGGCTGCAGTCCAAATACAGAGTTCTTCCTGTTCCAAAAGTAGAGATGGTACATCCCACCTTGTCAATACACCTTTAAATCTCAGTTGAAACGTGCCTCATATGTCACTTCATCACAAACATCATGATATCAAAGTTACCTCCATGGAAAACTAGTCTTGAACCTACTGAGGTTTATATCCTTGGTCATCTCCTCTAGGTATATAGGGTACCGACTCCTTTTGGAGTCATCCCTCTTCCCTCATGCATCAAGAGAGTGCCCTACTCATCTGTCCTTTGGGTCCCATGAGTTCATGAAGGTGATCAATCTCCTAACCCATGGCCCTCAGACAATGATATCTATTACCTCCCGACCCTATGGTCATGTGCAACTGGGGAATTAGGCAACTCCTACTTTCATCGGTCTTATCCCTACCTGACCCTAGGATAGACTTAGGATTCTTCATCATAGTACATGTTCACTAAGAACCTTACCCAAAACCTCATCATCTCTCTTTCTGCATTCATGGGCTGGCTTTCATCCTTTCATAGGGATCATGGCAACCTGCCTACCTTGGTCAAGCCCCATACTGGTTACCTCCATGGTAACACATTCATATGCAATTAGAGATGGATATCTATGGGTCTACAGATTCATTATCATGCCATGTACTCTTTACCTAGCTTCTCAAGATCCTATGAAACCTCCTCAGGTTACCCCAAACTGGTGTACTTCCTTCAAAAGGGTCCCTCTCCCAGGATGGGAGGAAAACTATCTCTTGACAACAAGGTCACAAAAGCTCTTAGGTCTAGGGTTTACATCCACATGAGCTTACTTAACCCTGGCAAGCTATTAAGGCACAAGCAGATCACCTACTGTACCATGCTAGGTCATACTTGTCCTCTTTCCTCGATGCTGGATAAAGATCATACCTTCCTTTATCATCAACCTAGTTGTGAGGGATTCATCAAACATACCTTAAACTTAAGGGGCTTCCCTTTTTCCTTTATCCATGAGGTGTACCATGCTCGAAACTATAGCAACTTAATTCTCGTCATGAGCATTAGGTATTTAGGTATACTACTTCCCCTCTTAGGCCTAGGAACCCTAGGTTCACTTTTAGGTGTTCAGCTGCATGCTCTATCTCTTAACCTTGAACCAAACATGTATCGGGTATGACATGCACTTCCTGTCATCCTTCTACTCGAGCAAACACATCAGAGTTGAGTCCTCCCAAAGGACAATCAACAAGGTACAAGGCCTCGCAACCTGTTACTAAACCTCTTTCGGTCCACAAGCACATAGGTACCAGAAGCACCATCCTCTCTCTAGGGTTTGGTCCCTCTAAAGGAAACCAAGATATCATCAACTTTCAGGGATCGATCATGAGGCAACAACTATCATCCATTATTTAGGGTTTTAGGCTTCCAACCTTCTTGCTGGGTTTCCTGCTCTCTCTAGAGCTAACCCTACCTCCAACCTCACCATTAGAGGTCCTCTCTTCATGAAGGATCAACCTCAAAAGCTTGCCCTACATGGGTGAAGCCCAGGTTCGAACTTATGTTTGTTCAAGATCATCCATAACCCTTTATGCTCCGTCATGATTCCTTATCCAGGGTTTCATCCCATTGTCAGCACTATGACGTGCCCAAGGTGCCAGCTATACCCTACTTGCACCTGCCCATAGGGTTTCTAAGGTCCTTCACTAACATCATCATCTAAGGAGCTATCCTTTACCCGAACATGTGTGATCCTTCCCAGGGTTGGGTTGCCAAAGGTTCTAGGTCACCCATGGATCATATGGCATCCCAAAGGCATGTCCTTTCAAACACCTGGTTCAACTGATCTCTCTCTAACCTTCACTTAGGGTTAGGGTTAGCATCATCCTCCGAGGATGTGCCAGGTCTCTACTTGAAATGGAGATCTTTATCTCCAAGACTAACTTATCCTCCTGTCACGAAGGTCTAGCCTCAGGACTCTTCTGAGGACATGACAACTTATGTCATACGACCTAAGCATGTATCTATTATTTATTTTGGGCTTAATCTATTAAGCTTATGTCCATGACATCTTATTTATATGCCTTTCATTAATTTAGTGTAGGATTCCTTAAACCTTATTAACCTTACCCATACCTCAAGAGGGTGAGGAGAAGAAAGAAAACCCTAATCCTTTATGTCCTTATCAGAATTTTGTGATGAGAAGGGATGAATAAGATGAGAAGTCCTAAAGGTATCTTATTTCGATTCATACCCTAAGACTTTGGCCTGGAAGTCACACGGATCCGGGAGTCCTCGTATTCCGAAAAGCGGTGCGGAGGAAAATATTGCCAGCCCCCGGTCGTGGTCCTTTTCTAGACACCTCCGTCTTTTAGATAATCCTCTAATAACTCCCTTGGGCTCTATGGAGTTTTTGGAATGACGACTGGCCCCACAGACCACCACTAGACTTAACTGCGCACTTTGTCCACACTGACGCGCAAGTCAGGATCAACTTCCCGACTGGTCACTGTGGGCTCTGATCTCCAAACCACGATATAAACACGATTTAAACTTAGCGGAAGCGAATCGATTAACAGCGGAATACAAAAATCACGGGAAATTAAAACTTTTTGAGACAAGAGCTTGAATCCATAAAGCTTCATTCATAAAAGGAGATAAACTGTTTACATGTCATGATAATTACTTCTTGAGTAATTATATACAACAAGATACAAAATCTCAAGAACTCATAACCAAAAGACTTCCAAGACCTGAGAGTACAGAGGACACATAGGACTGACTCTAACTACACCACATGGCAGGCTAAATCTCCACCTGAGATTTACTGCTACTCCTGGTGCTGCTACTGCTGGGACTGGTCACCTGTAGACCTGTTCCTCCGTCCTCGACGTCCACCTAAAAAGTTGAAGTCTACGGGGTGAGACAATTGTACATAATTGTCCCAGCGAGAGTTATAACTCTCCGCCAGAAGCTTTATTATAACATCAAAGAATAACTTAAGCAGTAAAAGCTTACAAAGTACTCAATAGCAGATACAGTTGTATACAAGAACTCAACATATATCAAGCATGAAGAACATATGCACTATACAGTGTAACATCAATCAATTAGCTCATAGTTACCTTTAACAGGTATACTACGATGTAGATTATGTTTTTCAAACATTCTTATTATTATGCCCTGTGGAGATGAGGTTTACCACTCATACCCCAACCAATCACTGTTAAGTGCCTTAGTATCATACTAGGTCATCGAAAGAGCCGGATTCTCATGACCTTCACCTTCCTCAGTCAGTAAGAGGATCACTTGTAGGACATCTTGTGTCTCTACTATTATAGCTCACCAGGGTAATCTGGTCCTTCGCTATTTTAGAGTTACAGTGGCGTTCTGTACTCTCTTCGTCATCAGGAGATTTCATGTTTATCTTCACTGATACGGATATCTATGTTTTCCTCGTCATCAGGAGGTTTCATGTTTACCATCCACTGATACGGTATGAGTTTTTTAGTGAAGGGTTGACGAATTATACATCTACATCAAATTCCTACACTAGGATGTAAGGTTCTACACATCCATATACCCCACATACTCAACAGTATGTGATCCAGGAGTCCCCGTAGGAAAACCTGTTTCACCATCATTTGATCTCTGACAATGATGGATCTATGATCAGGGCTCTACATTTCACTTGATTAGTTAGGTACATTCAGTATTCTTTTACATCATACATTGTTCTTCAAACAATAACAGTAGCATAACAGCTATGAAAGTAGAATACTAAATGTAACAAACCTAACTTACATCAATCATCATTTCTCAGTATACTCATCACAAGTCATCTCTAAAGCATGACCTTGATAGTATTCATGGCCCTTACAGCCCATTAAAACATAGGATGCCACTGAAAAGGCATCAAGATATTTTTACTATTCATAAAGCTAACAACATGCTTTCAATGAATATAGTATCATCATTCATACATGGATATGATCACCTTCATATCAGAACATGCATGGTTAATTCAACTGATAAAGGTAATTCAAAACAAGAATATACTTTCCACTCTTGTCATAAGAGCTAAGTTCTTTGATTCTTATCAAATAGAGTTTAATACTCATATAACATGTCATCAACTTTGAATTAGGGTTTAATATTCACATCACATGTCATTACCCTTGAAATAGGGTTTACTATTCACATCATATGTCATTACCCTTGAATTAGGGTTTACTATTCACATCATATGTCATTACCCTTGAATTAGGGTTTACTATTCACATCATATGGTGAATTGAACTCATAACATCATCATGTATGAGGAACATCATCATTGATGCTCTCAGATTAGCTTAAGATTCATCATATATCATAATTAGGGTTTCCATGATCTCACATAGGTGGATCATACCCTAATCATGCACATTCATGTGTATTGAAGGTTCTTTACTTGAGTTTCCACGCTAAAAGGGTACTTTCTCTCTCTTAAGATACTTTTTCTCTCCTCACACAAGTAGATGGTGATAACACCACTCTAGATCAGGTTGTGTTAAGTCCTCATGGGCTAACATAAGCCAAAACATCACTATCATGTGATTAGGGTTTAATTTGAACAAGGTATTACTCAATTGAACCCATCAAGGTATTTTGGTAATTCACCCCATTGATCACCATCATGGTTCAATTCATTAGTCACTGAATCCCTTAATATCCTAGGTTATTATTAGGGTTTAGATTAGAGCATCATTGAACCATTTACACCTTCAATTGATTAAGTGAAATCAACCTTTAAAAACCTCAAACGGTTTCAACCTTCAACCTCCAAACGGTTTGAGACCGTTTGGATGAGTTGACCATTTGGTAGGGTTGACTCCAAGACCGTGTGACCTTCAAGGTCGTTTGCCCAAACCGTGTGAGGGTGTAGACCATTTAACAAGTTTGACTTCAAGACCAAGAGGGCTTACACGGTTTGAGACCGTTTGGTGTCTCTCGATCTCGAGATCGTTTGAGTCCAAACGGTCTTGAGACCGTTTGGCCCCAAACGGTCTTGAGACCGTGAGGCCTCACATGGTCTTGAGACCGTGTGACCTCAAACGGTCTTGAGACCGTGAGGTCTCAAACGGTCTTGAGACCGTGAGGCCTCAAACGGTCTTGAGACCGTTTGGTCCACTTGGGTTCAAACCGTTTGGACCTCCAACATGGTTCAATGATTTCAATCGTTTATGATTATCAAAGTTGAAGCCTCCAAATGGTCAAAGCCATGGTAACCACTTATAGATTGAGTTAATTAGGGTTATGCTTAACCAATTGGTCACTCAATTGACCCTCAATTGTTATCCAATTAGGGTTGAAGTTGGTTCAATTAAGGTCCATCAACGTTCAACCATCAACACTCAACAATGTGAGTCAACACAAGGTTGAACCCTTCATTTGAGCTCTAATTGGGCCCAAACTTGGCCCAAACGGTCTTGAGATCGTGTGGATGAACTCCACACGGTCTTGAGACCGTTTGCCCAAGATTTCATCAAAACCTAATGTGATTCGATAGGAGTTGAACCTTGATTGAGTCTCAATTCAGTATTTTTGATTAATTCAATAACCCATTGCAATTGGGCCCTCAATTGATCAAATTACCTTAACCCTAGACCTCCAAACGGTCTTGGGTTGTCACCACACGGTCTTGAGACCGTTTTGATGAGTTCCAAACGGTCTTGAGACCGTTTTCCCATCCAACTTTTGTATTCTAGTGTAAATTCTTCAAGGTTGGATCTATTGAGTTGATTATCATATCAATACTTAATTGCAATGTAATTTGATATCTTTGTACTTTCAATTGGTCAACTATACTTGACCCCAGACCTCCACACGGTCTTGGGTGATTCCCCACATGGTCTTGAGACCGTTTGATTGATCCCCAAACGGTCTTGAGACCGTTTAGGTTAATCAACCCAAAAACACTTAATCAAATCATTGAGATTTCAGTACTGATTTTAATTAGGGTTTACCCTAGTAATCATCCTTCAAATCTTAGCTAGTTTGTAATTAGTCCATCAAATTTGGTGAGTTGTTAATCAACATTATTTTGAACAGTAATCTCATACGGTCAATGCTTGGTCAACGTTCTTACACGGTCTTGAGACCGTTTGCCCAAAAAGGGCGATTTCAACAGATTGGAAATCAGGAGTAAATTCAATTAAAGTTGTTGATTAAAAAGGCCATATATCACGATTCCTTTGGAGTTATCATCTCAAATTTTGTGGGTGATTAGCCTACATAATTATAAACAGAAATCTTATACGGTCCACGCTTGGTCAACGCGGATAAATGGTCTTGAAGACCGTTTGCCCTTACACGGTCCTGAGACCGTTTGCTCACTACACGGTTTTGCAAACCGAGAGAGCAATTTGTGGAGACCGTTTAGTAAAGTGAAAAGTAGTGGATTAACTTTGGAAATAACGTCTTCATCTCCTATCTCAAGAACAGCAAGGATTTCTCACGGATTTGCTTGCAAGGTAGCAAAGGAAGGTAGAGAAGAAGAAGAACTATCATCTAAAAGCATAAACGAGATGTATATAACAAAGCATAGGTTTAGAGTTATAAAACCCGCCTAAAGCTTGCTCCTTGAGCTCCAAGCTTTCGATCTCCAAGCTTTTAATGGCGTCCTTGAGTTTCCACAGGTCGGCCAAGGTGCTCCTTCCAAGGAAAGTTGAGAAGAGATGGCTAGAAAGGTAGAGCTATGTGAGCTAGCCATCAATTTGACCTTGAATTCGAGTTCTAACCATGAACTTAAGCAAAAGGGAGGATTCAAACCTACCTTGCCCTCCTTGGTCGTCCTCCTGAGCTCCACAGCTCCTCTTTAGTCGGTTTGGGTGAATAGAACAGTGAAAGGAACGAAGGGAGGGTTTCCTTGCTAAGTGAAGTGGAGAGTATATATACTTGGGGTAAGATTTTCAACATAAGCTCATAAGTTCTCCATATTTTCAACTAAGTCCCTCCATCCTTATATACTCGTCCCTTTATATTAATTCTAAGGACAAACCTTCTTCTAAGGTCAAGAAATGAGGGCAAAGAAGATCAACCTATTAGTTAAGCATACACATAAAAGGGCTATAGCACATACACCTTGATTATTCAATCACAAAGGTGTTTTTTTTTCATAACTTGATTAATCAATTGAAGTGACCTTTCATCATTTCTTCTCTAAATGATGACAAGAGTCTTAAAAGATATTTTAGATGATTTATTTTACAAGTTGCACCCCTCAAATTGGGTAAATTGCACTTTTCTCCAATTTAGGGTTTTCAAGCACCGGGATTGCTTCCACAGCTGCACCTTGGTGCCCAAGCTTGGGAAATCCCTCAAACCTTACCATCATCATTCTCATGATGTCTCAACATCTGAGGAACATCTCAACATGTGCAATTTGCAAGTTAACCCTTCTAACTGGGTAATTTGCACATAGGTCCCTGTTTTACAAAACAATGCTACAACTTTATATAAAAAGGAGCAAAAACTGAAATATATGTTTCTGAGAAACTTAATTACATGCCCAAAGTTAATCACAAGGATTTAATTACATATTTAGGAAAAACACCTAGGGTTAACTCATAACCCAGGTCAGGGATGTTACAAATTATCCACCCCTTACAAGGATTTCGTCCCCGAAATCGATAAAACATACTAAGAGAAAAGGGCAGGATACTTCCTTCTCATCTCATGCTCTAATTCCCAAGTGGCTTCTTCAACACCACGGTGGTTCCAGAGGACTTTCACAAGACTTATATCTTTCTTCTTTAACCTTTTAATTCTATTATCAAGGATTGACACTGGTCCCTCCTCATAGGATATATCATCATTCAATTCTACCTCCATAGGTTGTAGAACTGATTCGGTGTCTGGGTGACATTTCTTCAGCATAGAAATGTGAAACACAGGATGTAACCTCTGTAACTCTGGTGGCAGCTCTAGTCTATATGCTACCTTTCCAATCCGTTCAATGATTGGATAAGGCCCCATAAATCTAGGAGCTAACTTCCCTTTCCTTCCAAAACAAAGGACCCCTTTCCAAGGCGAGACTTTGCGATATACTCTATCCCCAACCTGGAACTCTAAGGGTCTACGACGCTTGTCAGCATAAGATTTCTGCCTATCATGTGCAGTCTAAATCTTTTGTTGTATTACTTTAATCTTCTCTGTGGTTTGCTGCACAAGATCAGGACCTAACAACTGACGCTCACCAGTCTCGAACCAACACAGAGGTGATCTACAACGTCTACCATACAAGGCTTCATAAGGTGCCATATCAATACTATGTTGATAGCTATTGTTATAGGCAAACTCTATCAAGCTTAGGTGTAGATCCCAACTTCCGGTAAACTGGAGAACATTTCTCAACAGGTCTTCTAAGGTTTGTATAGTTCTTTCCGACTGTCCATCAGTCTGCGGATGAAAGGCCGTACTAAACCTTACCTTGGTGCCTAAGGCTCTGTGTAACTGTTCCCAAAAATGACTTGTAAACTGAGGACCTCTGTCAGAAACTATTGTGACAGGAACTCCGTGCAAACGCACTATCTCTTGAACATATAATTCTGATAACCTTTCAGCAGAATAGGTTTTTTTGACAGGTAAGAAATGTGTTGTCTTAGTCAACCTATCAACAACTACCCAAATGGAATCATGTCCTTTGCTTGTACTGGGTAGGCCAACAACAAAGTCCATGGTCACATGGTCCCACTTCCACTGTGGTATGGGTAAAGGTTGCATTGTTCCTGCAGGTTTCTGGTGTTCAGCTTTAACTGGCTGACACACAGGACACCTCAGAACAAACTCTACAACATCCTTCTTCATTCCAGGCCACCAATATAGATCTTTCAAATTCTGATACATCTTGGTGCTCCCTGGGTGCATAGCATACATGGAAGAATGAGCTTCTTCCAGGACTAACTTCCTCAAGTTATCCACATCCGGCACTATCATCCTTCCATTATAACAGGCTACTTGGTAATCTGAGTCAGGGAAACCATCTCGCTTCTCATTTCCGTACTCAGATCTAATCTGCTGAACTGCATTATCACCTTGTTGTGCTTCCTTAATCTGCTCTCTTAAGGTAGGTTTAATATGCATCTCAGCCAACAACCCGGCTAACAATGACACCTTCAACTGTACATTGTCCTGCCTTAAAGAGATAAGCATATCTCTCCTAGAGCATACTAAAGAGTTTAGTTGTACTCTATTCATGGTTGATGTTGCTGATTTCCTACTCAAGGCATCTGCAACAATATTGGCCTTGCCCGGATGGTAATCAATTGTACAATCGTAGTCCTTGATTAACTCCATCCAACGACGTTGCCTCATGTTAAGCTCATGCTGAGAGAAGATATACTTAAGGTTCTTGTGGTCTGTGAAAATCTGGAATGTTTCTCCGTAGAGATAATGTCTCCAGATCTTCAAGGCATGAACCACAGCAGCTAACTCCAGATCGTGTGTTGGATAATTCTCCTCGTGTTTCTTAAGCTGTCGGGAGGCAAAAGAAATCACTTGTTTATCCTGCATCAACACACATCCTAGTCCATTCTTGGAAGCATCACAGAAAACTACATATCCTTTTCCTTGTTCAGGTAGTACAAGCACAGGTGCACTTGTCAACCTCTCCTTCAACAACTGGAAAGACTGTTGACACTTATCACTCCAAGAAAAAGGAACATCTTTCCGGGTCAACTTGGTCAAAGGTAAGGCTATAGAACTAAAGTTCTTAATGAACCTTCGATAATAGCCAGCTAACCCCAAGAAACTTCGAATCTCCGTCGGTGTCTTTGGTTGTTCCCACTGTAGAACAGATTCTACCTTTGTAGGGTCAACACGAATTCCCGAGGCAGATATCACATGTCCAAGAAAAGATACCTCCGGCAGCCAGAACTCACACTTGCTAAACTTAGCATATAGCTTGTGTTCTCTTAGCAAGGTCAAAGCTTGGCGAAGATGCTGCTCATGCTGCTGAGCATCCCTACTATAGATCAGAATGTCATCTATGAAGACGACAACACACTGATCAAGGAAAGGTCAAAAAACTCTATTCATGAGTTCCATAAATGCAGCTGGTGCATTGTTAGTCCAAACGACATAACCGTGAACTCATAGTGACCATACCTTGTCCTAAAGGCAGACTTGGATATGTCACTATCCTTAATACAGAGTTGATGATATCCAGACCTCAAGTCTATCTTTGAAAAGACGGTTGCATCACGCAACTGATCAAAGAGATCATCAATCCTCGGCAGAGGGTACTTATTCTTTATTGTTACTTTATTGAGTTTTCTGTAGTCGATGCACAACCGCATTGACCCATCTTTCTTTTTAACAAACAAGACCGGAGCACCCCAAGGTGAAGTGCTCGGTCGGATAAAACCCTTCTCAAGTAACTCTTGAAGCTGTTTCTTGAGTTCTGCCATCTCGGCAGGCGCCATCCTATACGGAGTCTGGGCTATGGGTTTCGTATCTGGGACCAGATTGATTTCAAAATCAATCTCCCGAGGTGGTGGTATACCAGGAAGTTATTCAGGAAACACATCCTCGAATTCCCTGACTATGGGAACTTCAGCAGGTTTGAAACTTTCCTTGGTAACATCTACCACATGGGCCAAGAATGCATAACATCCTTGCCTCAACAGCTTATCAGCAACCATATCTGACACAAGACAGGTGGGCAGAATCTTTCTTTCACCTTGAAAGATCCATGTGTTGTTTTCATCAGCAAACACAGCCAACTTGGATTCACAATCCAAGACAACTATATACCTCTCTAAGGTATCCATCCCGAGGATTATATCAAATCCTTGCATATCAAGTGGTATAAGATCCACTTGAATGTGATGGTCAGAAAAGAAGAGGATGCAAGGAGAGCATACCTCCTGCAAAATGGTAGACCCACTCAACGGAGTCTCCAACAACAAACTATCTGCCCTATGACTAACAGTCACATTGCAGTTACGAATCACTCTATGAGTGATGAAAGAGTGTGTAGCACCCGGGTCAATCAGAACAGATACAACACAGGATGTAGACATATCAGGATATAAAAGTTTCATCTGACCTGCCACTACCCGTGGATTGACCACTGCATCTGGTGGGTTCATAGCATAGAACCTCGTTGTCGCCTGGTGTTGAGGTGGTGTTGATTATCCAGCTTGAGACGCTTGTCCACGTCCTCGAGCTGCTCCTTGAGATTGCATTCTCTGAGATCCTTGTTGATTCTATCTCGGTGGCTGTGTCACAGTGACAGGCCTAGAACGGCAATCCTTCATCAAGTGTCCCACCTTACCACAGTTGTAGCATCTCCTCTCCTGTTGTTGTGGTCGGGGTGGTCCAGTAACTGACATCGATGCAATACTGTGAGTCCCTTGAAGCGGTTGACTCCATCCTCTACCTCTGCTTGGTGACCATTGAGTTTGAGAACTCGATCTGGGTGGTGGAGGGTTAGGTGCAGAGAATCTAGGTGTCTTGAAATCCCTAGATGAAGAACCCTGGAACTGTGGATATCTTTTCTGAGTTTGCCCCTTCTCAACCACAGATCTCTCTATCCTTCGGACTGACTCAACGAAGGTAGAGAATCTCTCTTGGTTTTCTAAGGCAGACACAGGGGTTGACATATCAGCATTCAAACCCTTCTCGAATCTCCTGATTCTTTCCTCATCTGTGGCATCCATGTGCGGACAGAACCGCAGCAATTCCATGAACTTAGCTTCATACTTGCTAATGTTCATCATGCCCTGCCTCAATCTCTCAAACTGAGAGATCTTCTCATCTAGGAAGGTCTTTGGAAAATATCTATTGATAAATTCCCGACGAAACTCTTCCCACGAGAACTCTATTCCAGGTCTCTTCTGCTCTTCCATGTTCCACCAGTGACCAGCACTGCCTTTGAGAAGATAGACAGCATGTCTAACCTTCTCAGCTTCCGGGATAATAAGAATCCTGAAAGCCTTCTCCAACTCTATCAGCCACAGATCAGCATCTGCGGGGTCAGTAGTCCCAAAGTATTCGGTAGCTCCAACACACCGAAGTCGCTTGAACGTCTTACTGATACCTTGTCCTTTGGGTTGGGCAGGTGCCCTAGGTGCAGGCATGGGCATCCTGTTGGTTATGTGTGTCATGGCAGTCATGAACTGCCCGAACATTGTCTGTACAGCTGGGTTACCCATGTCGGCTGGGTCAAACTGGGGTGGCTCTCTTGCTGACTCTGGTTCAGGCTGTTCTATTCTTGGAACCCTTGCACCGCCTTGAGGTGCACTAGCACTACTCTCTGCCACGTACTCATCATAAGGCTCAGCCATCCTTATGTATCTTCTTCTCCTGAGGAGTAGAAGATTCTATTAGATAGGGAAAGAGTACTAAAGATAGACTCGACATCCTAAGTCCTATGCCTCTGTAGACTCAACTGAACTAGAGCTCTGATACCACTAATTGTGGGCTCTGATCTCCAAACCACAATATAAACACGATTTAAACTTAGCGGAAGTGAATCGATTAACAGCGGAAGACAAAAATCACGGGAAATTAAAACTTTTCATGACAAGAGCTTGAATCCATAAAGCTTCATTCATAAAAGGAGATAAACTGTTTACATGTCATGATAATTACTTCTTGAGTAATTATATACAACAAGATAAAAAATCTCAAGAACTCATAACCAAAAGACTTCCAAGACCTGAGAGTACAGAGGACACATAGGACTGACTCTAACTACACCACATGGCAGGCTAAATCTCCACCTGAGATTTACTGCTGCTCCTGGTGCTACTACTGCTGGGACTGGTCACCTGTAGACCTGTTCCTCCGTCCTCGACGTCCACCTAAAAAGTTGAAGTCTATGGGGTGAGACAATTGTACATAATTGTCCCAGCGAGAGTTATAACTCTCCGCCAGAAGCTTTATTATAACATCAAAGAATAACTTAAGCAGTAAAAGCTTACAAAGTACTCAATAGCAGATACAGTTGTATACAAGAACTCAACATATATCAAGCATGAAGAACATATGCACTATATAGTGTAACATCAATCAATTAGCTCATAGTTACCTTTAACAGGTATACTACGTTGTAGATTATGTTTTTCAAACATTCTTATTATTATGCCCTGTGGAGATGAGGTTTACCACTCATACCCCAACCAATCACTGTTAAGTGCCTTAGTATCATACTAGGTCATCGAAAGAGCCGGATTCTCATGACCTTCACCTTCCTCAGTCAGTAAGAGGATCACTTGTAGGACATCTTGTGTCTCTACTATTATAGCTCACCAGGGTAATCTGGTCCTTCGCTATTTTAGAGTTACAGTGGCGTTCTGTACTCTCTTCGTCATCAGGAGATTTCATGTTTATCTTCACTGATACGGATATCTATGTTTTCCTCGTCATCAGGAGGTTTCATGTTTACCATCCACTGATACGGTATGAGTTTTGTAGTGAAGGGTTGACGGATTATACATCTACATCAAATTCCTACACTAGGATGTAAGGTTCTACACATCCATATACCCCACATACTCAACAGTATGTGATCCAGGAGTCCCCGTAGGAAAACCTGTTTCACCATCATTTGATCTCTGACAATGATGGATCTATGATCAGGGCTCTACATTTCACTTGATTAGTTAGGTACATTCAGTATTCTTTTACATCATACATTGTTCTTCAAACAATAACAGTAGCATAACAGCTATGAAAGTAGAATACTAAATGTAACAAACCTAACTTACATCAATCATCATTTCTCAGTATACTCATCACAGGTCATCTCTAAAGCATGACCTTGATAGTATTCATGGCCCTTACAACCCATTAAAACATAGGATGCCACTGACAAGGCATCAAGATATTTTTACTATTCATAAAGCTAACAACATGCTTTCAATGAATATAGTATCATCATTCATACCTGGATATGATCACCTTCATATCATAACCTGCATGGTTAATTCAAATGATAAAGGTAATTCAAAACAAGAATATACTTTCCACTCTTGTCATAAGAGCTAAGTTCTTTGATTCTTATCAAATAGAGTTTAATACTCATATAACATGTCATCACCTTTGAATTAGGGTTTACTATTCACATCACATGTCATTACCCTTGAAATAGGGTTTACTATTCACATCACATGTCATTACCCTTGAATTAGGGTTTACTATTCACATCATATGTCATTACCCTTGAATTAGGGTTTACTATTCACATCATATGGTGAATTGAACTCATAACATCATCATGTATGAGGAACATCATCATTGATGCTCTCAGATTAGCTTAAGATTCATCATATATCATAATTAGGGTTTCCATGATCTCACATAGGTGGATCATACCCTAATCATGCACATTCATGTGTATTGAAGGTTCTTTACTTGAGTTTCCACCCTAAAAGGGTACTTTCTCTCTCTTAAGATACTTTTTCTCTCCTCACACTAGTAGATGGTGATAACACCACTCTATATCAGGTTGGGTTAAGTCCTCATGGGCTAAGATAAGCCAAAACATCACTATCATGTGATTAGGGTTTGATTTGAACAAGGTATTACTCAATTGAACCCATCAAGGTATTTTGGTAATTCACCCCATTGATCACCATCATGGTTCAATTCATTAGTCACTTAATCCCTTAATATCCTAGGTTATTATTAGGGTTTAGATTAGAGCATCATTGAACCATTTACACCTTCAATTTATTAAGTGAAATCAACCTTTGAAAACCTCAAACGGTTTCAACCTTCAACCTCCAAACGGTTTGAGACCGTTTGGATGAGTTGACCGTTTGGTAGGGTTGACTCCAAGACCGTGTGACCTTCAAGGACGTTTGCCCAAACCGTGTGAGGGTGTAGACCATTTAACAAGTTTGACTTCAAGACCGAGAGGGCTTACACGGTTTGAGACTGTTTGGTGTCTCTCGATCTTGAGATCGTTTGAGTCCAAACGGTCTTGAGACCGTTTGGCCCCAAACGGTCTTGAGACCGTGAGGCCTCACACGGTCTTGAGACCGGGTGACCTCAAACGGTCTTGAGACCGTGAGGTCTCAAACGGTCTTGAGACCGTGAGGCCTCAAACGGTCTTGAGACCGTTTGGTCCACTTGGTCTCAAACCGTTTGGACCTCCAACATGGTTCAATGATTTCATTCGTTTATGATTATCAAAGTTGAAGCCTCCAAATGGTCAAAGCCATGGTAACCACTTATAGATTGAGTTAATTAGGGTTATGCTTAACCAATTGGTCACTCAATTGACCCTCAATTGTTATCCAATTAGGGTTGAAGTTGGTTCAATTAAGGTCCATCAACGTTCAACCATCAACACTCAACAATGTGAGTCAACACAAGGTTGAACCCTTCATTTGAGCTCCAATTGGGCCCAAACTTGGCCCAAACGGTCTTGAGATCGTGTGGATGAACTCCACACGGTCTTGAGACCGTTTTCCCAAGATTTCATCAAAACCTAATGTGATTCGATAGGAGTTGAACCTTGATTGAGTCTCAATTCAGTATTTTTGATTAATTCAATAACCCATTGCAATTGGGCCCTCAATTGATCAAATTACCTTAACCCTAGACCTCCAAACGGTCTTGGGTTGTCACCACACGGTCTTGAGACCGTTTGCCCATCCAACTTTTGTATTCTAGTGTAAATTCTTCAAGGTTGGATCTATTGAGTTGATTATCATATCAATACTTAATTGCAATGTAATTTGATATCTTTGTACTTTCAATTGGTCAACTATACTTGACCCCAGACCTCCACACGGTCTTGGGTGATTCCCCACACGGTCTTGAGACCGTTTGATTGATCCCCAAACGGTCTTGAGACCGTTTAGGTTAATCAACCCAAAAACACTTAATCAAATCATTGAGATTTCAGTACTGATTTTAATTAGGGTTTACCCTAGTAATCATCCTTCAACTCTTAGCTAGTTTTGCATTAGTCCATAAAATTTGGTGAGTTGTTAATCAACATTATTTTGAACAGTAATCTCATACGGTCAACACTTGGTCAACGTTCTTACACGGTCTTGAGACCGTTTGCCCAAAAAGGGCGATTTCAACAGATTGGAAATCAGGAGTAAATTCAATTAAAGTTGTTGATTAAAAAGGCCATATCTCACGATTCCTTTAAAGTTGGTGATTAGCCTACATAATTACAAACAGAAATCTTATACTTTACACGCTTGGTAAACGCGGCTAAATGGTCTTGAAGACCATTTTCCCTTACACGGTCCTGAGACCGTTTGCTCACTACACGGTTTTGCAAACCGAGAGAGCAATTTGTGGAGACCGTTTAGTAAAGTGAAAAGTAGTGGATTAACTTTGGAAATAACGTCTTCATCTCCTAGCTCAAGAAAAGAAAGAATTTCTCACGGATTTTCTTGCAAGGTAGCAAAGGAAGGTAGAGAAGAAGAAGAACTACCATCTAAAAGCATAAACGAGATGTATATAACAAAGCATAGGTTTAGAGTTATAAAACCCGCCTAAAGCTTGCTCCTTGAGCTCCAAGCTTTCGTGATCCAAGCTTTTAATGGCGTCCTTGAGTTTCCACAGGTCGTCCAAGGTGATCCTTCCAAGGAAAGTCGAGAAGAGATGGCTAGAAAGGTAGAGCTATGTGAGCTAGCCATCAATTTGACCTTGAATTCGAGTTCTAACCATGAACTTAAGCAAAAGGGAGGATTCAAACCTACCTTTCCCTCCTTGGTCGTCCTCCTGAGCTCCACAGCTCCTCTTTAGTCGGTTTGGGTGAATAGAACAGTGAAAGGAACGAAGGGAGGGTTTCCTTGCTAAGTGAAGTGGAGAGTATATATACTTGGGGTAAGATTTTCAACATAAGCTCATAAGTTCTCCATATTTTCAACTAAGTCCCTCCATCCTTCTATGCTCGTCCCTTTATATTAATTCTAAGGACAAACCTTCTTCTAAGGTCAAGAAATGAGGGCAAAGAAGATCAACCTATTAGTTAAGCATACACATAAAAGGGCTATAGCACATACACCTTGATTATTCAATCACAAAGGTGTTTTTTTTTTCATAACTTGATTAATCAATTGAAGTGACCTTTCATCATTTCTTCTCTAAATGATGACAAGAGTCTTTAAAGATATTTTAGATGATGTATTTTACAAGTTGCACCCCTCAAATTGGGTAAATTGCACTTTTCTCCAATTTAGGGTTTTCAAGCACCGGGATTGCTTCCACAGCTGCACCTTGGTGCCCAAGCTTGGGAAATCCCTCAAACCTTACCATCATCATTCTCATGATGTCTCAACATTAGAGGAACATCTCAACATGTGCAATTTGCAATTTAACCCTTCTAACTGGGTAATTTGCACATAGGTCCCTGTATTACAAAACAATGCTACAACTTTATATAAAAAGGAGCAAAAACTGAAATATATGTTTCTGAGAAACTTAATTACATGCCCAAAGTTAATCACAAGGATTTAATTACATGTTTAGGCAAAACACCTAGGGTTAACTCATAACCCAGGTCAGGGATGTTACAGTCACCCATCCTAGTACTACTCCAAGTCGAGCACGCTTAACTATAGAGTTCTTTAGTGATGGGCTCCCGGAAAAGGAGGTGTACCTTGGTGATATGGGTAGTCCAATCGTTCCTTTTAAGATCATTATCCGAGACCTCAAATCCTGGGATGTTACATTTTCGGTGATGATAACGATGGAAATCTAGCCACTATACTCTCTAACCCTATACTAAGGCCAGACAGTCTGTTTTTTTACATAACCCTAGTCCATCCTCCACAAGATGCATTTTATGGACTCGGTGTAACGTCTGGGCCCACTGCCCAAGGCTCTAGTAGAGTTTCAGGAATGACGAATGTCCCCACAGACCACCACTAGCCTTAACTGTGCACTTTGTCATCACTCACGTGCATGCCATAATCAACTTCCCGAAAGGTCACCCATCCCAGTACTACTCCAAGTTGAGCACACTTAACTATGGAGTTCTTAGTGATGGGCTCCTGGAAATGGAGGTGCACCTTGGTGATATGGGTATTCCAATCATTCCTTTTAAGAGTGTTTTATCTGAAGCCTCAAATCATGGGATGTTACAATCTCCCCCACGTAGACTCTTGGCATCCTCATCAAGGCTCAACTATAAGGCCTCATAATCGCTTCCCCATTTCAGTGCAGATCCACAATGGCCCATGGACACCCAGCTCCCGATCACGGAATGCCAGGGCAAGGGTGGCTACATCAACCATGGAAAGCCCTTTCCTACATGCCTGGACCGCACAGCTCAAGACTGGCATGCCATACCCATGTGGGCCCCACCTATTGGAGGGGAATTGGCTCTGATACCATTTGTAAACACCTGGTCCCACTACCCAAGGCTCTAGTAGAGTTTCAAGAATGATGACTGGCCCCACAGACCACCACTAGTCTTAACTGTGTGCTTTAATCTCACTCACGCACAAGCCAGGATAAACTTCCCGACTAGTCACCCATCCTAGTACTACTCCAAGCTGAGCACGCTTAACTATGGAGTTCTTTAGTGATGGGCTCCCAGAAAAGGAGGTGCACCTTGGTGATATGGGTAGTCCAATCATTCCTTATAAGATTGTTTTATCCGAGGCCTCAAATCCTGGGATGTTACACTCGAACTCTATACAAGGATTATGGGATATATTTATTCTATAAGACATCCTCGATGGTGTTAAAATAATCATATAGTTTATAATAATGGTTCCAGTTCTTAACCCTATATGATTTGCAGAGAGTTTTCAGAAATCTTTCTATAATTAATAAATGTGTCTTTACAATACTAGAATCAGCTATCCTCAAAGATGTCATGCCAAGTGATAAGGAATGGCTGATCTACAATGTATGCTAAATTAGTTGAATGTGTTTTCAAGAAAATAATGGAAGCATCATGTATTAAAGCTCTGGTTGAAGAGTTGAACGAGGGTAACACTAATATTATCTTACTTTTGTTCCATTGTAAAGGTCATTGGTTTCTATGCACAACTTATCTAATGACTACATAAGAAGTTTTGTATAACGCTTCTGGTGATGAGCTTCCAAATTTGCAAATGCATCTCTAAGATCCAAAGGCATGGAAAATACCTCACATGCCAATCCAATTGGAATGCCTAATCATGTCTAGTTGTTCATACTATGGTCTCAATTGGATCCCTAATAAGTAGAACTCATGGGTTAATAACAATTTCCAAAAAAGGGGATAGTGCCTTCATTGTGATTCCTACAATGGAATCTATAGAACATAATATACCAATGGAATCTCTTGATCCAAACAACTTTAATCAATTATAGGGGAGATACATCTTTGACATGATCCATGATCATCACTTCTATTAAGATCCATCACTTCCTGGAAATCTAAGGGGTCTACTTGTCCAGCGCCTCCATTTGGCAATTCCCTATTTTGTCTCTGTGCCTATTCTTCACAACAATCATTGGACATCACCCATGATATTCAAAAGAGAGAAAAAGGTAGTATTTCACAACAACTCTGGATTTGTTCAATCTAGTAGTACACAAAAACATCACATATGTCAGCAGTGAAATAGAATTTCATGTTGAACTATGATCTAGAGAGATCATAACTATAATAAAAAAACATGGAAATTGGTACAACTCTCAATTGAGGAAGAGAAATGGAGAAAGCCACAATTTTGACAATGTAACCCTCACGAACAATACATGTCCAATGCCTTCAAATTCTACATCCTTTAATGGATGTACTCTTTATTTGTGATACAAGTGGAGGTAGAAGATTTCAAAGTATAGATCTATCATCACTTGCAAGGAGATTATGATATTCATCTGCTTCGCTCCCAATGGATAGATGAAGCACACTTCCAACAAGTTGTTTGACACCTCACCTTTTTACATTTTTCTCCTAATATGGCACTCTAGGGATAGTGTGCATGATAAGTTTGGGGGTGAAACCAAGTGAGGGAGGTAAAATTTAGTTTCCTTTATCCCTTTCCATTGCTTTTTCACAACTAAAACTTTATTTATAAAATAAATTGTATATGTTAGAGGAATATCCAATCTAGATGCAAAAATTATTCTTTCAAAACTCCTAAAACTAGCTCTTATTGTTCTTCAGTTGTATGTTTGCAATTTTGTTTAATATAAAAAGAAGTAGGACATGTCTATAATCTTATATAAATAATGATCATATTTTTATGCCATTGTCCTAACAAGTCAGTAATATTTCACTAAACTGACTGCAATCCTAAAAACATAATCAAGAAGATGTTTACCTAGGCTACTCAAAAGTAGTTTACACTTGTGCAATGTCAAATAAGCACATCTATGAACAAGGAAAGAGCTATCTTATTCCCAGTTATGCAACCATATCAAAAAAATCCCAAAAAGAGTGAGGAATAAAAAGTAGAATGTGAATAAACTATGGGAGTTGTGCCCTACTTAGAGGCAAGGGATTACCGGAGCGATGTATCGATGCATCTAAGAATGCATACTCTTTTCCTTTGATAGTAATATCTAAAGCTAATAATACACGCCAAATATTCAGTGATGTTCATTAAAGGTATAGCAATCTGGGACATGTTATTTAGGATATATGATCGACTCTAAAGCCAAGCAGCTTGGACTATAGGGACCATTTATTACTAAACGGGCATATAATTAAATGATCCAAAGAACTATAGTGGATACCCATCAGCCTCAGCCAACTTATCTGCTTCCCCCTTTCTCAAAAATAAAAGATGAGAGTGAAAGCTACCTTAGAAGGGAAGTGTATATCATGAGATTATCAAGCTACCTTAGAAGGGAAGTGTATATCATGAGATTGTCACAAAATCAATTAAGAATCAAGGCTAGCAAAGAAGATCATTGCAATCTAAATCAATATGAAGTTTTTGAAAATAAGAGTTATATATGAATTTGCAAACCATAATGATAAGAGGCTGCATAAAAACTCTACAATTCATCAATCTTTGTCTATGTTCATTCTATTTCCTTACCAATTTGTCTCAACATTTTGATTCTAATTATTAGCTTGAGGAAAATTCAGATGCTAAGTTTGAGAGGGGTGATAATATCCAAATTTTTGGATGTTTAATGCTTTATTTTCTTCAGGATTAGTCTATGATACAAACAAAATACTTGTATATTCACGTATTTTTTAGACAAGTTTGTTATCCACACTTTGGACCCATTGATCTTTGAAACTTAGGAACTTGTCTATTTTGAGTTTGATCGACCAGCTTCCATCAATGTCCATCAATAAGAGGACACTTAACCATATAGGATTGGTCCAGGTGGTAGCCGAGCAACCAAAATTGATTATCAGTTATTGCAATAGATTGCTTTTGGTCGATGCCTTGATCGATCAATAATGCTCCATGGGATTTGATCAAGGTATGATGCTTTCATTGACTGAGTGTATCCCTCAATCATTTATTTTTATTTTTTAGTCAATTGACCAACATCGATCACCATGGTGATTTATGGATATATCATAGACAAGTACATATAGCCAAAAATTCCTAGACATATTAACATAATAAAGTTTCAATAACACTGGTTTGGCCAATAGGAAAATAAAGTAGACCTTAGAATTAGATCATAGGATTAAGCAACTTGATTCAACAAAACTTGGCTAGATCTTTAGAAAGACTTAGACAAAGAGTGTCTTGAGATACAAGAAAGTATTATGTTATTAACATAATCTAGATTAAGTCATCTTACACATTATCCACAAGGTTGAACGTTTCACATAAGTCTATATATCATGTCCCTCTATTGATTTCAACATCTTACATAGTACATATGAGATCATTATCATATTCCATATTGCATCATAGATTCACTACAAAATCAAAATAAAACATCACAAATAGATCAAGGATTCAATATTATGGTTTCATGATTTAGAAGAAGGAAAGAACAAGATTTGAATAAGACCTTGTGACTTAGACATCAACATCGTCATTTAATTCAAAATTTCAATCACTTTCATGCAATATAGTCATTACTAGATCACACAAGCTATCACCATGAGATTTCATGATAGAAACTATTAATTTGAAGTCCATAGATACATTTTGAGAAACTAGGCCAAAATTTGAACAAGATTTAAAATGTAGCATCCTAAGTCCATATAATGTCACATTTCATGTTATATGGTCATCATTAAGAGGAAGCGTGATCAATATTTGTTTTCATGTCATATGTAATGAGTGGGATCCAATAGAGGGCCCACTCTAATGGTATAAAATATGAGCCATGAATGATTAAGCAGCAGAAAACATAACTATTTATAGAGTTACAAAATGTACCACATACATATGTCTCACACCCTAAGGGTGTTACACAAAATGAACATACTACATCTAATTTCACAAGAGCCCAGTTTCAAAGGGCAATCTAGCCATCCCAAGCTATCCTCTAGCCATACCTTCATATGTCCATGTCCTTCATTGCACCTATACCTGGGTAGTTTTGGGAACAACCCAAAAAATAGACATAAAAATGGTATGCATCAGTAAACACTGGTATATGTGCATAAAACAAATTAGTTGGGCATTTTAGGGATATGAAGTACAAGAGAAGGTGTTCCCTAAATAGGGGCTATATAAATCTAGGTAAGTTCAAGAGAAGTGTTAACAAAAGAATGAGGTATAAATTTTGAATGTGAAAAGAAATGAATAAATTCTTGCCGTTTAACATCTCCCAATTCATAAAATAAAACAATTTGCATGAAAACAATATAGACTAAGTCTACCTATGTAGGGCCAAAACACCACTAAGTTAGTGGCTTAAAAATGGGCAGAATAGACACACCCAGGTCAGAAACAAAAGCACCCAAATATATATACCACAAGGGTGGAAACAAACACGCCCAAATATACATAATAGGGATGGAAAAAGACACACTCCAGACAGAAACAGACGCGTCCTAATGGTTATGCATAAGTGTCTATAATAGATAAGTACTCTAATACAATGCATGCATAATAGAGTGACAAAATAGTTTCGTTCAGTCATAATCACATTTCAAGAAATCATTAGCACAATAAATGATAACATGGCAAGGGTTCACAAACCCAATCAACAAGAATGATAAATGTTCATTTGAGTGAAAAAGAAATTCTATATAAAAGAATGCCTCGTTATAGGAATTATGGGTTTTTAGACATTTAAAATGCCCAACATAAAATAGAGTTGCACATACCTGGTCTTTAAGACTAACCCTATCACTAGGGTTGAAATTTTTCATTTTTCCTCCTCCACCTAGAAGTGTTTCATAACACACATTTAGTCTAGGATTACTCATTTATCATTAAAAGTATAGTAAACCTAGATCTGTCACCTAATGTCAAGTTAGGGATTTGGGGACACCAACATGCATGTGTCATTATTATGTAAGGTTATGTATAATGATAATTCAAGTTATTCATTATCACTATTCATAATTCACAATTGAGTTTCTTCCCCTAATAACCATATCTATCACAATCCATCATTTTTCCATACATATGTCAAGCATTTCAAGACTGTTCATTCATCCAAATTATAGGGTGTGTTCTCTATTTTAAATCTTTCAATGTCATGTATTTTCAATTTTGTCACCTAATGTCCAATGATCCACTGAATGCAATATTGTTTATCAAAACAGCCTTAGTTATGAGATATAGGGTTTATAATATATAGAAAGAATAATATTGGTATTTCTATTTTGGGCAATATAATTATTAAGTTTTCAAATAATCTATTTAAAAAAGAATATACTATCACATATATAATCAATAGTAGCAAATGGATTAAGTACATTAAAATTAACCACATCTTATACACAACAAATACTAATTATCATTTATTCTTATATGATGTAATGTGTTCATATGAGTTTCTTCAAATCTAAGTATTACATGCTTGTTACATTCTTTTATGTATACATAATTATTTTATATGTTCAATATGATTCTTGAAATTAAACAACTAAGTAAGCTAATTGATTATTATGATTATTAAAAATATATATACTCCCATAAGCATTGTTTAATTCAATACTTTAGGTTAGATACCTACTAGGTTCAACTATTCATTCACCTATGTATATACATCTTAGGATAAGATATGGTGAATATAGTTAGTCGACTATGTAACCTGGTTAACAAGTTTAAGGCTTCAATCATCCCTGTAATATCTACATGGCCCCTTTGCCTAACTGTTTATCTGAATCTTATCACTTCTTTATCTAATTAAGTGCATCATGATGAATGAAAGATCAAAGGAAGAAGAGTCTGACCTGCAGTTTCTATAGCATTAAGGATCTCTGGGTGCTCAGTCTACTGTTTAAAATCGTGTATGAACTCAGCTTAAATCTAGCTTCACCATTGCCTAGGGTGAATGGAAGATGGCTCAAGTGCTTAAAAGACCATAGAAGGTCATATAGGTAGGCTGGTTGTACCATTCCGTCACCCAGCCGCCCAGGTAAGTAGGTGCAACCACTGTTGCTAGAACATGAGCACGCAACAAGGAAGCAAGTAGGGTGTTCAATGGGCCGTGGTGGTGATGAAGCTGATGGTGGCAAGGTTACTTGGTGGTGTGCCGGGAGGACATGGAAGCAAGACTCCTGTTAAGATCTACACCTCTGCGTGCAGGTCTTCGGAACACCAATTTCAGGTCTGATGGGATGTTAACCAGAGGTCTAGAAGCTCATGGTCAGGATGTTGGTATTGACTACAACCACTACTTGGGGTGTCGACGATGTTGGCAGCAGTGTATGTCAGCAACGGTGAGGCACAGGGATGGTGAATACAATCCGGTGGCGGTCTGACATAGTAGAGAAGGAGATGTTGGCGAGGTGAGGGAACAGTGCAGTAGATCCATCCGTGGTGGTGGCCTCATGGGTAGTTTCTGGTTGCATTATATGGTCTATGATGGTGGTGTATGTGTAGGCGCTGGCATGGTCGTGCAGTTGGCATCAGTCTGGTTGCAGACTATTGTTGTAGATGCTACTGTAGTTGCAAGTCATTGGGGACGATGGTGATGCATCCTATTCTATCGACCGTGTCTTCACAGAGTAGGTGGAGGATGGTGACGTAGGTGGAAGGAGTGGTGATGATGTGGGGGAGAAGCGTAGTAGATGCACTACAGAAGACGACTGCCCAAGTAGTGGTCGGCTTTTGAAGGCAGCAACAACCTCGGCGGCTCGGCACCCTCTCTCTCACCGTCTCTGCGGCTAGCAGGTGCCCAGAAGATGAAGGAGGTGTCTAGGGTATATGGAGGATATAGGAGGAGGATGAGATCTTAGGGTTGCTCTGCTGCACTAGCAGTTCTAGGGTGATGGAGGCGGGCGTTGGTGGCACGAGTCCACGAATCCGTGGTCGATCGTTGTGGTAGGCCCAACCAGCCGTAGCGTCGGCTCTCACGTCGTGGACTCCTGGAAGGGGAAGGTTGTAATAGGTGATGGAGATAGGGGAAGGAAGAAATAGAAGAGGGGATGGGAAGAGGGAACGACAAGGGAAGAGGAGTAGGAGAAGCGAAGAGCAAGAGAGGGAAGGCGAGATCGGCGGCCGTTGCTAGCCGACACGGCTGCCGCACCTAGCGCCAGCGTTGCCGGGGTGAAGGGATGTGAGAAGGGGAGCAACGTTACAAGAAAATAGACATATCCTATAATTTTTGACCCAATTAAAAGCTTAGTTAATTAAAGCAGGGTTAATTGGTTCCCTCCTCTCTATATTAAATTGAAGGAGCAAAAAACCTCTAAATTCACATGAAAATTGCTAGGTAGACTAATTATTAGGATGTAATGAACCCGAATTTTGAGCTAGTTTTGCATTTTGAATAATATTTTGTGTCATATCACATTACTTGTGCATTAAGTCCTGACTCGGGATATTTATCCTTCTTTTTTAATCAATTATGACCCAAAATTTCATATTCATCGAATTTTGTTTATGTTGTAATCCTAAGACGATAATTGAATGTTAGATATCTCAAAACATTATCTGAAGAGCAATTATTATTACATCTGATAATACCCAATTGCTTTTATTATATTCCAAACTAGGGATGAAGATAAAGTAATATTATCCTAAGAAAAAAGTCCTATCATATGAAGGATTAACTTATATACCTAAATTCGGGTTTGTTGCAACACTCCTCCCCTTAAAGCGGATTTCATCCCCGAATTCCACCAAGCTATAGCTCAATGTACTAAGAATAACTTCTAACCAATTATAAGTTTCTATTTCACTAGATAGAGTTGATGTAGTGAACCCACATCACACTTATATACAAAACCCAATGTGACCTTATATTACTCCATCCGTCAAGTCTCTATTATCTTCTCATATTGTGTATTGGTCTTGGAAATTTACACTAAGTTTGAATATTATCTTAGAAAATTTAATTTTTTATGGTTACCTACATTGTTAAAGAGGTCTCTCCATCCTACTATTATGGTGTTCGGTATCCCTTCCATGACCAATTTCCACACTCAGCATATCACATCATGATTAGTATCATTATCATTATCATTTTTTAGATCAAGGTATAATATGCATGCATGTATTCTTTTCTCTTAGTACTAGCGTTGTGCCTTAAGACTATTATATTTTTGGATTTTACCATTGAATTTAATTATTTAATGTCTATGACCAACCAATTTATATAAATAGTTAGGGTTAAGGTATACTTTATTGTTTTCGTGTGAATTCTGAGTTACCCTACACATTGATCACAATATGGTGCTGTATGCAATGAATTAGTCATCTATAATTATTGTAAGAACTTTACATTATACCTATTTTGATATATGTGTATGCAGCACATTCTCACTTTTTTCGTAATGAATTTATGGAAATATGTACAATTTTTTTAACATTCTTAGTGTACTCAGCTTCACTTCTAATGTAGAATCATCCTTATATTACATTCCTAAAAAAGATTTAGGGGCATTGACCATTTTATTCCCTTATTTTTTATATAACTTAGTACATTATCATAATTAAGTTCATCCTTTGGGAATTAGTGAAGATAACCTTTTTTTTTCAAAGTAACATTTATGATGGAAATGCTTACTCCCCACCCTGAATTACGTGTACCTATAATGTGTGACATTATTACCAAAAGTTGCCCAAGAGTTTTCTATTCTAATAACTGTTGAATTCAAATATTCATTAAATTAAGTTACAACCATAAGACTACACGGATCTACCCCTTTAAAGGATTTCTCTATAACATGTTTAACCATATAGAGTCAACAAGGGTAGATCAACTAGATCATAGCTACGTATACTTCTGAACCTCTTCTTCTTAAATGCTACATCAAGCTTAGGTATGGGGTCTCACGACTAAACATGTCGATTGAGGAGTTTGTCACTAGAGGATTTCTCTACCCTACAAGCTTCCTTGTGGGGTTGACTTGGTTCCAAAAACCACTGATAAAATCTGAACGTTTTTTGGTATATATAATATAGTAATAAAAATAAGTTTGACGATGAAAACTTTTAGATCAAAATACAAATTTGTACCAAAATCAATCGGAGAACCAAGTCAGCCACTTCCCTTGCACTATACACATGCTCTTATCTAACATCACTAAAATCCATCTAAAGGGTCTAATACTTCAAGAATTTGAAAGGCCATACAAACAACATCTATAACATATAACATTGGAAGAGGGAATAATGATTAAGCCTAAGAATAAGTTTTTGGGGCATGATTCATCCTATACTAGTTGAAGTGATCTCTCGTAATGGAGGAAATAGGAGTTATACATTAGAAGAGTCAACTCCTACATCATGCAATTTCCACCTCCAAAGAGAAGCTAGAGGGAACTAGGGTTACTCCAAAATGGCAAGTGGAAGTGACCAATTTACATTGGAATTGGAACCCTAATTGGTATTCCGCAACTTAGGATTTGATATATCGTCAACCCATAAGGGTTACATGACTACCAAACTAAGGAACAAGTAGAGGATAACTTGAAATAGTCAAGTCAGTGTGTGCTTTGGCTCTGATACCATATTATAAAGAGTGGGACCCAATAGATGGCCCACTCTAATGGTATAATATATGAGCCATGAATGATTAAGTAGCAAAAAATATAACTATTTACAGAGTTACAAAATGTATAATATGCATATGTCTCTCACCCTAAGGGTGTTACAAAAAAATGAACATACTACATCTAACTTCACAATAGCCCAGTTTCAGAGGGCAACCTGACCTTCCCAAGCTATCCTCTATCCATCTTCATGTATCCTACCTTCATATGTCCATGTCCTTCATTGCACCTATACCTGGGTGGTTTTAAAAACAACTTGAAAAATAGACATAAAAATGGTATAAATCAGTAAACATTGGTATGTGTGCATACAATAAAGTAATTGGGCATGTTAGGGATATGAAGTACAAAAGAAGGTGTTCCCTCAAGATGGGCTATATAAATCTAGGTAAGTTCAAGAGAAGAATAAATAAAAGAATGAGGCATAAAATTTGAGTGCTAAAAGAGATGAATAAATTCTTGACATTTAACATCTCAGAATTCATAAAATAAAACATTTTTCATGCAATACAGACAATTTTCATGCAATACAGTATAGACTAAGTCTACCTATGTAGGGCCAAGACACCACTGAGTCTTTGGCCTAAAAATGGGCAGAATAGACGCACCTAGGGTGGAAACAGATGTGCCCAAATATATATACCACAAGAGTGGAAACATACGCACCCAAATATACATAATAAGGGTGGAAAAGGCACCACCCAGATGGAAATAGATGCATCCTAATGGTTATGCATAAACATGTACAATAGATAACTAGTCTAATACAATGCACACATAATAGAGTGGCAATAAGATAGTTTGGTTCATTCATAATCACATTTCAAAAATATTTAGCACAATAAATGATAACATGGCAGGGGTTTACAAACCCAATCAATAAGAATGATAAAATGTTCATTTGAGTGAAATAGAAAGTTTATACAAATAATGCCTCACTATAGGAATTATGAGTTTTTAGTCATTTAAAATGACCATCATAAAATAGAGTTGCACATACCTGGTCTTCAAGACTTACCCTATCTATAGCGGTGAAAATGCCATTCTTCCTCCACCACCTAGAAGTGTTTCATGTACACATGTTTAGTCTGGGGTTACTCATTTATCATTAAAAGTATAGTAGACGTAGATCTCTCACCTAATGTCAAGTTAGGGATTTGGGGACACCAACATGTGCTTTTCATTATTATGTAAGGTTATGTATATTGATAATTCAAGTTATTCCTTATCAGTATTCACAATTCACAATGGATTTTCTCCCCTAATAACTATCTATCACTATTGATCATTTTTCCATACATACATTCAAGCATTTCAAGCTCCATTACAAAAAAACTAGGATTTGCCTACATATAATCTAACTATATTTGCTCTCTTTGTAGCTAGAACAAATTTTCTTTACAATATTTTTAATGTGTAATTAAATCAAATGTAGTTAATACCACAAGTCGCTTACATTAAGTTTAATTCGGCGGAAAGTTTCCAGTATCCCCCTCCAATATGATTTTCCCTCCTTTCCAAATCCGCACAATACAAAATTTTCCACACGTGCCCCCATTTCTGATCATCGACCCTCCCCTTACTTTGAACTACCCAAAGAGGAGCATCAAGTCCAAACACCAGTGGAAGAGAGGAGATCATACTCTGACGTATGTGATCGATAGGATGATGCTTCTTAAAGGTAAATCAACAAAAGAAGATGATTGCTAGGCAAGGTGGGGAGGGAGCATGAAGGACTGCCTCCTTTCGTTCATCAATAGCATCAACAGGCTCAACATGTGTGTTGTATTAGATGGAAGGCTCGGTAACTGACCTATTCAAATCAATGAACCACGGCAACAAGCTCGAAAGTGCTGGCATCAGGATCCTAGAGGAGAGTAAGAACATGTCGTGTTTTGTCCCAGGTTACCCGATTCCATCCTGGGAGGAGTCTATCTTCATGAATGACAACTTTGTCGAAGCCTAGAGGATTAGGGGTCAACCACCCTTCAGAGGTACAAGTGAAACTCACAGTAAGCTTTGTGTTATACATATATATTATAGTTCTAGGGAATAATTGATTGGCGGTTGTGTGATTTTAATATGGGTTCATATCCAAAATGGTGAAGCAGATGCCATTCAGTGGTCTTGTGCACCTTCCAAGCTTCCCCTAGTCATCTCCAGAGGCGGAGTACTTGAAGTTCCAAGATGGGGTCCATTAGAAGTTGAGGATCAAATTTGGATGTGTGACACACCCCATAGCATTACTGAGAGGTTGAGTAATATCCCATAACCTGTGCTAACATATGTTCACATTTTCTTTTTAAAAAGTATTACAAAACACATATGTAGCATTGTGTGCTATGTTTGACTCAAAATTTTGATTCTGTATATACTTCCCATTTCCTTGATTTTATAGTGAGTAGGACAAAGACTAGTGATTAGGAAGCTCCAGAAGCTTGTTCCCAACATGGATAAGGACACAATAGATAATTAATCAATTATAACTACTAAGTGCCTCATGTTGTATCCACCATCAGCCTGAATAAGAAATGGTAGTTGGTCAGACTGTTGATTCATCAACCTTATTTGGTTAGTCTTCTAATTCTGCAGTAACAGCTCCAATAGCAAGCACTTCCATTGAGGTTTCAAGTCAAACATGTTGGTTCTGAGCCTAGATTATGTGCACATTGTCTAACCAATTATATGTACTAGAAGTAGCACAGGTTAACTGTAAATCTCCTCCTACATAATTTATAAGTAGCTTGATGCATTTTGGTAATTGACATGCTTGTCTCCTCATTATAGGATAACAGTAGATTTTTGGAGGAAGATTGTTAGTGACTTCTTTTGCAACTCAACATCATGTTCCAAACTTATAAATGAAAATCGTCCATTCAACTAATGGGTTTGGATGTGGCAATGTCAATTACAGACTGACTCATACTCCAGTGTGCTAGCTAGCATTGACATAAGTATATCTAATATATACACACCAAATGATGCCAACCATGTATAAATTTACTATGTTAATTGACTATATATCTGTTATTGTATCTCGGATCAAGTCTATAAATGACTCTAGTTGTAGTTTTAGCTAGAAAGTAGCAACATCTCAGTTTTGAAAATTAGATCTTCTCATATGCTTTCTCCATTTGTAATTGTTCAGGTCTATCGCTTAAGGACATGTGATGTGCAGAGCTTTGAAGTGTACAGGTTGCCAAAGTAAGGGTTGCATATCCCCTAAATGATGGACATATCCTCTCATAAAATAGTTATTATGCTAGGCAGGCTAGGAAAGATACACATGGACAAAACTCCAGTCCAGTTTCCAACATCACCAAGCATGCCGTTGACGGATGTAGACTCTAGCCTCGGAGGGATTTTGATAGTAGGTTGTATCTCTTGAATGAACTTGCCATTTCCATAATGATGTAACCAGATAATAGTGTTCATGCCATTGTTTATGACCTTATCACAAGAGATTTGGATCTCACTGACATTCTTCTTGAGGAAAGTAAGTGGATCAACAATTTTTATCCACAATGTATCATCCACAGGCAGTTTATCCACCAACGTCGATCATTTTTAGCAAGGTAAACAACGCCACCATCACTACTTACAATACTAAGGTTTGTGCCTCACTATTAGCTACATTTATTGTCACTCTGAGTTGTGACTTTCCATATGTGTTTCATAGAAAACCTAAGTCATGTTCTCCTGGTGAAAAACATTATGGGATTTCACCCATCTAACATCAGGATATCTTCACAGTAGTTGAATTGAGATGTTGGAACCTTATGGAAATTATGGGGCAGGATCTTCCAACCCTTACAGAATGGTTCTTGTTTGTGTTCCTTGGCATTCTTAGGATGTATTTTTTGATGGCTCAGTCTGGTGGTGTTTGTGTCATGAATGTTTCTCGATTTTGGTTGCATCCCTTGTAGGATCTTTCAACCCTTGTAAAATGGTTTTAATCAGTGTTACTAGTCATTCTTAGGATGTATTTTTTGATAGCTCAGTCTACTATTTGTTAAAGTCATCGATCTTTCTCTATTTTGGTTATAACCATGGGTATATATGTTTTGCATTGTTATTCATCTAAATATTCTGGCTTGCTGACCCTTTGATTGCTATCTAAACCTCTGGATGAATGGTCCTAATGAGATCTCAAGTTGGTGTTTCTTATACAGTTCCATGGTGCCAGCTTCTGGTGCTTGATTTTTTGTTGGTTATATAGTTCTGTGGTGCCAACTTCTGGTGCTTGATTTTTTCTCATATCAAGATGAAGTTATCTATCTTTCTATTCTAAGACATGATGATATGTTGGAGTGTTCTACAGTTATAGAGCTTGCTAAGTACAAATGCTAGAGTGCATGATGTAAAGGAAATCATTGGCTCTAGGCTTATCATTATTCACTCCTAATGAATTCGAAAGTATGATTAAACTGTTCTAGGAGTTTTTGTTGTCTAGATTCATGTTGTGTTGGCAAAAATTTCCCATTAGTTTGTTTCCCTAGTCTACCCTAATGACTCTTATCTTGGATTTGATGTTTCAGGTTATGAGCCTTCTTGTTCTGGTCTAGAACTGTAGGTGTATTTCAACTTCTCACCACTGTGTGAGGTATTTGATTATCAGAAATGTATCACTTACTTGACTTTCTAAGATTCTGGTATTCTACACTACAATTGATCTCTAGTTCCTTGGCATGATCATTACATTTGTGGATTTAACCATATGGGATGTTAAGTAGATGCTTATATTTTTGTGGAATGTTTTTAATTATGGTTGAATGAGGAAATTAATGTGTCTATAGTTTAGAGTTATCTTCTAGATGACTGGGTTATAATGTTTTTCTTTGTTATCTGCTAATGTTTGAAAATTCATTTGTTTTCAATGTAGCCTACTTCACCAGTATGCTCATCTACTGTTTAGAAGAATATGTGTCGTGGTCAGACTTTGATTAGTCAGTTGTATCAACTAGACATCGTTTGATGATTTGCAATAGGAAGAGTGCCCCTAGATGCTGCCTTTCTTCTCAAATGTTGCTCTATATGTGTGCCATATGGTTTCACAAAGGAATTTCTTTTATTGACATATGAAGCTCTTTAGAGTTTGTGCTCCTTGGAGAATGGAAAATGTAATCTTACATGTTGGTTTGCTAGTGGCCACATATTTGTTAATTGTAGGTTACTATCTGGACCTGATAATCTGTGATAGTAAGCCCATTTCTTAGATAGTTTTTATAGTTGCTACTGAACCTAGAACTTTGTTGTTCCATGAAGTATTTTATAAGAAGAAACAACAATGGGTTCACATGCAGTGCAATTATGTATATCCTTCTTAGACCCTACTCATGTCATGCAAGCTGTGAAGGTGCTCGTACACTATTAATATCATTGGGTACATGCTATTCATTGAGAGTTGGGAGTCATTGCAGCAACCACTAATACGGGATGGAGTTTCTCCAAGAAAGCATAGTGGTGATCGGATATAACCCTCTATGTAGCAGGTCAAAATGATCAAGAAATGTCTTTCCAAGTACATCGTAAACAATTAATATTTAGTGAGACTGTGTAGGTCTCTTTACCCTAATAGTTTGCTGCTTCAACCTTGAGTGTGCAAGTCCTATCAAGGTGCAGTCTGACCTTTGAGTGTGAACAACTTGATTCCTTAGTGTAACTCTTTGTGTCTTCTATATGGGATAAATATGATTCTCTTCAGACGTGTGATATAGTTTACTCTCGACAACTTTGTCAATTCTTCACATTTTCTTCTTTCTCTAAACTTTGTTATTGCTAGATTTTTTATGAAGTCAGGAGGTCATCTTATTCACCTCATCCTCCTCTTACGAGCTGATTAAATTCACTACGACAATCTACACTTTTTGAAAAAGAATAAACTTGGCAGTACTACTTCCATTACATTCTATTTTGACAGTTATTGCCAAATTTTGATGTGTAACATGTGTTGGTATATGTATGCCTGTAGAGCCATCCCAAGCGATTGCATGGATTCGGATATTAATTAATCAATTAATGTGATTATTTGGTTAATTAATGAATTCCGGAATATTCTAATTAATCCACGGGCGTTTTAATTAACACAACGTTTCTATTTTTCCGATGGGTTCAGGAAACCCTATTTCCCTTCGTATCCTGTTTAAAGGAGGATTGACGGCCGATATCTATATAAGATAGAGAGAGGCTTTTCCATTTACACTCACACACGTAAACCCTAGCCGTCATCGTCCGTAGGAGAGAAAGGAGGGAAACGCGCCGCTAGCACGCCGCCGCAGAGACATACTCCTTCCTGTCGGCTTAGGAAGCGCGACGTGGAGTTCCATCCATCTGCGTGGACGAAGTAGAGATGCAGACACATTGACGCCTGCGTTCGGAGGACGTCGACGACCACCTGTATGCGCTACGAGCGGCGGACATCACTGCCGCAAAGGAGCGCCACCAGATCAACCTGCGACAGCGAACGGGAGAGAAGTTCCGTCCGCGTAGACAAGCAGCGTTGCACCGTCGTGCAGTGGGACATCGCCAGACTTGCTCCGCGATAAGGTATATCTCGCAAATAATCCTTCCAAATACGTTATTGTCGGCGAGATCTTGTTTCGGGTTGCGTGGATTTTATCGCTTCCGCCGCGCATGTTTTCTCCACAAAACCCAACAGTGGTATCAGAGCAGCGTCAATCTACAGCGTATTTGGATTAGTTTTGATATGATTGAATCGTTGTCACAACTACAGAACCTACCTTTAGTGTCAGTTATTTAAAGCCTTTAGTGTCGGTTTATAAGCGACACCTATGTGGGCGACACTAAAAGTCCACCCATTAGGCATCGGTTCCAAAACCGACGCCCAAACTCTTCGTGTGCCACCGAAAATGCGTCATCATGGGACTATAGGCGTCAGTTATTAGGTAAGAAACCGACGCCCAAACCCTTCGCGCCACAGAAAGGGCACCATCTTGGGCACTATCAGTGTCGGTTATTTACAAATAACTGACGCCATATATCTTCGCGCCACACGAAATAGACGTCGGTTATTTGTAAAAAACTGACACTATATCATTATGTGTCAGTTATTTACAAATAACCGACGCCTATTGGTTTTTTTTTTCTGTCAGTCTACAGACCTGCTATGGCTGGTCGCAGGATGAGAAACCTGTTCAGTTCAGTTATGAACTGCAGGTTTTACGACATCCATTGATATCAGCCGACAACAGGCCGCAAACCTGCAAAATTAACAATAAAAAAGTAGCACATGCATTTAGCAATGCAACCTGCAGTTCCATTTTATTTTCATACATTTATAAACATTCACACATGCTAGCAATTTGTAGTTCCATTCATTCACATTCACACATGTAGAAACATTCATATAGCAACCAACACTTTCATTCATTTTCACTCAGACACATGTAGAAACATCCAGACATGTAGAAACATTCACACATATATTATAATTCAGAAATTCATTTACAAAGTATCATTGTTTAGTCATTATTTGCTATCAGGATCCCAATTATATTTTAAAGCCCCCACTAATTGTATGGCTGTTGCCCATTCTTCTCTTACTTCATTTAATTCTCCCATTGTATAGGGAGCATTAACATTTGGTAAGTCCTTTCCTGTAATGGGGTCATCTTTAAACACCTATAAAGAGAATGATGTATATATATAATTAATGAGCTATAAATAAGATTGATATATTTTGATCATATTATCTAATGAGACTATATAATACCTGAGCAATACAATCGATGTCCATTGCGGCATATTTGACAAGCATGTGCATATATCGCATGACATAGTATCCACATGCCCATCCGTTGTCTTGTGTAGCACACTATAAATTCAAACATACAAAATATTAAAAAATACAACTAATTAAGCATTGTTCACATAAATAATATATACATATATTGCAGTCGGGAACTTACTTGCACGTTCTTCCAAATTATTGGCTGGTTCTTTTTCGTGGGGACCTTTCCTCCAGCCTTTTTGTACTCCTCAAAACCCCTACATGTTAATGTAACACAAAACATTACAATTAAAATGTAATGTAATAACATATGTTAACAGATATGAAAAATGAAATATTTCCCACTGAAATATTGCCATTTTCATTATGTGTCCAAATCTTGTATACAATTTACCCCCCTTAGGATCTAGATAATACACAGTGAACGTCTCGGGGGCAATAACCAATAACTCCCAATGCCTACCCCTAGAGGAAAAAAAGTTAAAAATTAATAACTCAAAATCCACAATAAAATGTAATTTTCTTAAGTCCAAATTATAATAAGCAAAGTAAACTTACTCTACATTGAATGGAGCCATTATCACCGTCTTCTTTTTTACAACAAATTTTGAAAAAGACTCACAACAGTATTGTTGAACTGATGTAGGGTCTTTAGCTACTAGACTAATCAAGGATGGGATCAAAAACCCTACATGTTCGAATCCAAAATCTGCACATATGTTGTCTAAGTAGCTGCAAAATATGTATTAATTACGCATGCATTAATAAATAAGAAACCAGATCACCAGATCATACACAAGGTATATGGATGTATAAAGAATATCTCACCTTATCCATAGCTCTATCACATATGTATTTAGCCAATCATATCGAAACAACTCCAATATATCTTGTATAAATAGTTTTGTTTCGTATGACTGACCTGTAGAATCTGAATCAGAAGAAACAGTTATAGGGGAGTTTATATCATGTTCCCCTAACCATACTACCATACCCCTATAGTTAGGACCTAACGGGACAGGTAGGTCCTGTGGAACCCAACTAGGTAATGCAGGAGGTGGAAGTGGAGGCCTAGATGTTGTGGGTGTCTTCTTTTTAACCTGTATATATATATAATTTCATATCAACTTCCAGCATATTCACACACTAACAATTGAACGTAATGTAAATTTACCATACCTTATCAGTAAATAAGACATCCGCTTTTAGCCACAATATCACTCCGCCTAGTGCCTCACCAAGCGTTTCACAGTCTGGGTGGGCATATGGCAGTAGAAGTTCCAGAAATTGGGGGAATATATGTATCGGGCTCACCCGAATCCAACCAGCTGGTACTGGAGACCCGTGACACATTTCCCCTGGTAGGGATGGGTAAGCCGACGCCTCTGCCACGACATATTCTTTACTTTTTAGACGGCATGGCTTCAACCCCTACAAATTTTTGTGTAAAGAATGTTATATACATATATACATATCATCTTTTTTTGAAACGACTACAATTTCATATATACGTATCATCTTGAATTAAAAAACTAGTTACTATGTCATAAAAATACTTACAGTGGATGTGCTAGGTGGTGGTTCTACAGGATTACTCCCAACCTCTGCAGTAGGAGTAGGAGTAGAGTCTGCAGTAGGTATTGTCTGGTAAGTGGCAGTCTGAGATGCCTGCCACTTTTTCATTGCTTCTTTGAGTTTCCTGTCAAATAGCTTATCCACCTATACATGGATAAAAGAAACGTCAAATTCTAATTTTTGAATTCTCAGCAGTTGCGGCCTTAGTTATTTCTCCCTTCTTATTTTGCCTCCCAGCTATCCAGACATCATGGCGAGGCAGATGTGTGCTACCTATGGTAGAGGAATCCTGAGTAGTAGCAGACTGAGCAGCAGTAGCCTCAGCCTGTAGTCTTTGGCGAATGCCTGCATACCCCTTTGGACCCATTCAGTGGTCATGCACATTCAGTGCACGCCTTGATCTTTGTGCCTCACTGAGGTCCTAGTTAGTACGCAAATTAATGATTTGGTTAGTAACACTAAATGTTAATCTTGAATAAGTGAATACAACATATATTAATTAATGAGATTGAGACTGATGCCTAATACCTTGAATTCATCAGTTTGTCTTGAAGCGACAAACGCGTCCCATTCTTCTTTGTCCAGGAAGTTCCACTATTCAGTGGTTGTCTTCTTCCTCTTGTCGGCTTCTTTTATGTATTCTCTGGTGAGATTTGTCCTATAGTTCCTTAGGACTCTCCCACAGCGTTGCATCACGCATTTACAATGCAGCTTTTCATCCAATTCAAATATACTCTGCAAAATAGAATTGCTATTAACTAGTATCCAAAAATTTAGTAATCTACAAAATAGAATTGCAAATTAATAATAACTCACACATAAATCCCTCCATATTAAAATTTTCTTCTCCTTAGAAACTTTATGCCAAGAATCTAAGAGACAACCGCAATGGCTACGAGTAACAAACCCAAGATATGAAATAAATGAATTGCGATTCACACCACATGCATTTCCTGCATTATCGAAATCCACAACAAGTTTGGGTCCATTGCCCTTTTGCGCAATTAACTTCTTCATCATAGTGATGCCCCTTCTCTTGTCAACTTTTTGGTGTTGTTGATCAAGTGCCTCAAGTGCTTCAGATGGTACCTGTGCATCATCAACCTAAAATTTGACAAAATAATTCACATTTACAAGATATAACTATAAATGGACATATAGATATAAATATATGATATATTTTTAAAACTTACATTGTGAGGCGGTGCATTGATGTCCTCACCCTCACGGTAGTCATCAGCACGGTCATCAGGAGAATGGTCAGCCATCTGCAAATTCACATTCAAATTGTAAAGTTTGCATTGTAAAGTAGTAATTCAAAGTGTAAAGCTCACATTGTAAAGTTCACATTATTACAACAAAGTATATATCACAACAAAATTGTAAAGCTCTATGATCAAAGAGAAAACAAGTATATATTACAACAAGATTACGGTCTAGGGTTAACAAATACATGTGATGTCATTCTTATATATAATAAATGTACATGTACCACCTATCCCATCCTTGAACACCTAATCTCACTAGTAAGTGTATAATGTGTATTGGGTTTTCAAGAAAATTTCGGCAGCATTTCCCCGTTGTTCTCCAAGTACATATGTACTTAGAGAACAAACGGGGAAATGCTGCCAAAATTTTCTTGAAAACCCAATACACATTATACACTGACATCCTAAGCGAGATTAGGTGTTCAAGAACAGTCCCAAACCGGGGACTATCCAAGATTTACTCCTAATGAGTAAATCTTGGACGGGTTTCTAGGCCAACAAATACATGTGTTGTCATTCTTATATATAATAAATGTGTACCACCTATCCCAATCTTGACCACCTAATCTCACTAGTAAGTGTATAATGTGTATTGGGTTTTCGAGATAATTTCGGCAGCATTTCCCTGCTGTTCTCTAAGTACATATGTACTTAGAGAACAAACGGGGAAATGCTACCGAAATTTTCTCAAAAACCCAATACACATTATACACTTACATCCTAAGTGAGATTATGTGTTCAAGAACAGTCCCAAACCGGGGACTATCCAAGATTTACTCCTAATGAGTAAATCTTGGACGGGTTTCTAGGCCAACAAATACGTGTGCTGTCATTCTTATACCTACAATCCTAGTTTCATCATTCATATCCTAGTTCTTCAAGTTAGGTGATTAACATTGTCAATATACTCAAAAAGGAAACAAGTTACCAATTTCATAGTTAGGATGGTAGAGATACCCTAAGATCTAGAGATACCCTAAGATCTAGGCAATTTAGGGAAAAGTTCATCATTTACATTCCAAGTATGTCACATGTGTGCATTACAGTTCATCATTAAGCAAGAAGGGTGATTAGGATTCTCAATATACTCAACAATGAAACAAGTTAAACATGTGTGCATTACAGTTCATCATTTACATTCCAAGCATGTCACATGTGTGCATTATAGTTCATCATCAAGATATCTATAACTTACTTAAACATTCAATTATGAAGTAAATATACACTTAATTAATTCGGAATAGCATGACGCACAAAGTTGCAGTCAACATCATTATGCTTTGTTCTATCATGGACTATCAGATTGGTATAGCACATATGTATCAGTACATAATTAAAATAAACACAATCAGTAAATAACTTTAAAAAAAATCCACTAGTTTGGTGAAATCAGTACATAAATAAACACAATCAGAATATTTTTCATGGCTTTTGGGGTGACTTGGTGAAATCAGTGCATGTTTTGGGCATCCAGTAGATGAATCCAAACCCCAGCAGCAGCCTAAACGTGCCCTGGCGCCGCCCAAGCATCCATCCAGAGGCCTAGCTAGGCAGGGCACCTGGGCTTGGGACCCTAGGCGTGCCCTGGCACCTGCTTAGGCGCCGCCTGGGTGAGTTCCAGGTCGGCGGCGGCAGAGAAAAGCAAGGCAGAGGAGAAAAGGGGGTGAAGCTTTTGTGGGTTACCTTGCAGGAAGCTGGTGGAGGAGAAAAGTTGCTTCTACCGGCGGGGGCGGCGGTGACGAGGAGAGCACCGTAGCTGCTTCTACCGGCGGCGGCGACGAGAGGACAGTCAACGACCGGCGGCGGCGACGAGCGGCGACGAGAAGACAGCAGCAACGCGGCGGCAGCACCGAGCGGCGACGAGCAATAATCGCCGGACCTAACTGAAATCGGGAATGAAACAGAGAAAGGGGAAGAGTCACTCGTGCTGGTGCTATTAAGTTGACCATAAGCGTCGGTTATTCAAAAAAAATGACAACAAAACCAACAGTGTCGGTTCTTTTCCAAAAACTGACACCTATACTATATTATAGTCGTCGGTTTTTAACTAAAAGACAACCGACACCTATTTCTGTCTCGCGAATAACCTTTAGTCGTCGGTTATTCATTTATGAACCAACGTTGTATGTCAAATTTTGGAGGCAATTTTTTTGGCTGGAATTTTTGTTTTGGCGGTTGATTTTAGGTGTCGGTTTTTTATTAATTAACCGACACTTAATAAAAGTGGTACCCGTGTCTGGTCGACCTTCACAGATTGGATGTCGGTTTATGTTATAAACCGACATTGTAGAGTTTAGGTGTCGGTTTATGTATACAACTGACACCTTGAAAAGTGACTTTATAAGCCATTTCTGTAGTAGTGTGTATACTGTTTTTAAGTTGCATACGATGCGAATTAAACCTGTTAATGTGCAAATCTAAACCTAATTCCACATACGCCGCAGGCTACTATTTTTGACGTTTTGGACGGGGTCAACTATGGAAAATATAGATTTTCCTAATTGCACGGGAGTGAAATTCCGTAGACCTTTCAGGGGCTCTGCCCCTGAGACCCCGCGAGGGGTGGCCTCCCCTCGATCCCCACACAGGGGCGATGCCCTTGTGTACCCCGCAAAGTCTGCATGGGAGTCAAGAAATCATTTAATGGGGAATGTCCCGCATTAAAAGTACTGCAATTTTAATATGTATATACGTATATGTAGATATACCTATGATAGCATACACGTCACCTTTAAAATCTGTTTTATGTGGTGAGTGCATGCACGGTTATGGCCTAGTATCCCCTTTTATGAATGTTGTGAATGAATGTGGATGTCAATCTTGTGGATATGTTTGTTTGTGAATTCTATGGATGTATAATGGTTACATATGGATCCTTTGTATAAAGTATTCGGCTTGCATGCCGAGCCTCATCTCTTATTTCAAAGTGTAATTAATTCTTTCTTTTTATATTTGTACTCACATGATGTAATAGAGATAGGATTAGTTTTAGTTTTTGTACACTTGATGTAAGGAGGCCACTTGAAGATCCAACTCCAAGGAGTGTCCATGGAGAAGCACCATGAAGATCTAATTCCAAGAAGCAACCTAAAGATCCAACTCCAAGGAGCGTCCAAGGAGAAGCAACAAGAAGATCCCATTCCAAGAAGCAACTTGAAGTTCCAACCTCACGAAGCATCCATGAAGTTGTTCATTGTAATGTTGATCATTACAGGCTTACAGGTTGATTAACAGGTGTTGCATGAGATGCATAAGACCATAGGTGGACCGTAATCCTTTGTTGCTCCAAAGGATTACAATAGTATGGCCATAATCGATGTATTTGTGTTTGTGATTGCATGTATATCGTTTGTGGTTGTGGATATAGTAGTATATGATACGTACTATAAGTATGTGGTGTTTAGATATGTATATGTATTAATAAAACCCCTCAATTAATAATATTAAGTTTTAGTTGCCTTCCATAAAGCAACACACATGAAAAGCTTGATCGACTATGTGTGGGCATGCCTCCGCGTGGTACATTGTCTATCTCGTGGAAGTGTGAAGGTGGGTGTGTGGGTCTGCCTCCGCAGGGTGCACACTCATCGTGTTGGCTTATGGGTTGGACTTAACTAGGGAACCTTGATAGGATCAAGTACCTAGAGGCACACAGATGCATCATGGCAAGGAGTTGTGCATGATCATCTATCCAAGAGTTGCATATGATGCAATTGGCAAAAGTTTCCTACCTTAGTATTTGGTCTTTGACGCCAGCGTTGGCTGGGCATTGATCCAATTATTTTGGGTCTTGGCTCACTAGAAGGTTGTGCATTGCAATCTTCCGAGTTGATAGTGAGGGCTATCAATTTGAATAAAATAGTGGGAGCGTAATTAATTAAAGGCCTAATTAATCTCGTTTATCAAATCTTTACAAGTCAAAATGTTTTGGACTAAATGCAAATTTTTCTTTTGTAGCAATCAAATGGCAACCAACACTCACACTTTCTCATTGCGATCGGTCCTTGAGAAGGACAAACTTACCGGAACCAACTTTCAAAACTGGTTTAGGACGCTGAGAATTGTTCTCACACATGAGCGTAAGCTCTATGTCCTTGAAACACCAGAGCCAGAGGAGCCCACCGTAAATGCGCCCAAGGCTGAAAAGGATGCTTACAAGAAGCACCTTGATGATGTCGTCGATGTCAAGTTCCTGATGTTGTGCTCAATGAACTATGAGTTGCAAGAGCAACATGAGAACATGAATGTCATGGAGATGGTAACACATCTCAAGAACATGTATCAACATCAAGCAAGACAGGAGAGATATGATGTCTCAAAGGCTTTGTTCAAAAGCAAGATGAAAGAGGGAGACTCAGTTGGCACCCATATACTCACCTTGATTGGGTACGTGGAAAGCCTATCCAAGTTGGGATTTCCCCTAGGTCAAGAGTTGGCCACTGATGTGATTCTACAATCGTTGCCTGAATCATATAGTCATTTTGTCATGAACTACAACATGAACAATTTTGATAAGCCGTTGTCAGAATTGTTGGGCATGTTGAGGACAGCTGAAGCACAGATGAAGAAAGACAAGCCCAAGTCTGTGATGGTGATCAGTAAGGCAAAGGGAAAGTCAAAAGGCAAAAGCAAGGCTAAGAAAGGTTCTAAAGTCGGGCAGAAACCAAAGTCATCCGCGCTCAAAGCTAAAGGTGGGATCTCCAAAGAAGGCAGTTGTCACCATTGTCACCAGCCTGGACATTGGAAAAGAAACTGTCCTCTCTACCTGGAGGAACTGAGGAAGAAGAAGCAGGGGATAGAGATCTCCACTTCAGGTATATACGTTATTGAGATAAACTTAAATACTTCTTCATCATGGGTACTGGATACCGGATGTGGATCTCACATATGTTCTAATATGCAGGATCTGATAAGAAGTAAGCCTTTACGAAAGGGCCAAGTCGAGCTGCGGGTTGCTAATGGAGCAAGAGTTGCTGCCACCGCAGTTGGAGTTATTAGTTTATCTTTGCCTACGGGCCTTGTAATAGAATTAGAGAATTGCTATTACGTACCTGCCATTAATAGAAATATTATTTTTGTATCTTTTATGCACAAGAGTGGATTTGAATTTCACATTAAGAATGGAATTATTTCTATATCTAAAGATGAGATCTTTTATGGCAATGCCCCTATGTCTTATGGTATCTACTTGTTAGAACTTGAGACTAGCATATATAACCTAAATACTAAAAGGTTAAAACTTGACAACTCAAACAAAACATTCTTATGGCATTGTCGTCTTGGGCACATAAACGAGAAGCGCATATCTAGACTCCATAAGGATGGTTATCTAGACTCTTTTGATTTTGAATCATTAGAGACATGTGAGGCATGTTTATTAGGGAAGATGACTAAAACTCCTTTCACTGGACACAATGAGAGAGCCAGTGATCTGCTAGGGCTCATACATACGGATGTATGTGGACCTTTTAGATCAAATGCTAGAGGAGGCTATCAATACTTCATTACCTTCACTGATGACCTCAGTAGTTATGGCTATGTATATCTTATGAAACACAAGTCAGAAACTCTTGAAATGTTCAAGACTTTCATGAATGAAGTAGAGAAGCAACTTGGTAAGAGTATTAAAGCACTCCGTTCAGATCGAGGTGGCGAATACTTAAGCCAAGAGTTTGAGGACCTTCTGAGAGACTGTGGTATTGTATCACAATGGACACCACCTGGTATACCACAACATAATGGTGTGTCAGAAAGAAGGAATCATACATTATTAGACATGGTACGATCAATGATGAGTTCAGTCGAACTTCCAATATCGTTCTGGGGATATGCTCTTGAAACTGCAGCGTTTACACTTAACTGTGTACCTTCCAAATCGGTTCAAAAGACACCATATGAGATATGGAATGGGAATCGTCCCAATTTGTCTATGTTAAAGATTTGGGGATGTGAAGCTTATGTTAGGAAACAGTTTCCTAAAAAGCTTGGACCCAAATCAGAAAAATGCTATTTTGTTGGATACCCCAAGGAAACTAGGGGATACTACTTCTACACACCAACTGACAACAAAGTGTTTGTTGCTAGGACTGCTGTATTTCTTGAAAAGGAATTTATTTCCAAAGGAATTAGTGGGAGGAATGTAGAGCTCAAAGAAGTTCAAGACCAACAAGAAAGTAGAGAACATGAGGAGGTACTTAAGGAACATGAAGACTCACAAGTTGTTGTGGAATTTCAAGTTCCAAATGTAACACAGGAACCTCGTAGGTCTAGTAGGACACGACTTGAGCCTGAGAGATTTGGATTTCTCATGACTCAAGACAGTGATGAATTAGGCATAGCAGATGAGCCAACTTCCTATCTAGAAGCTACTAAGGGACCAGAATCTGAGAAATGGCTTGAAGCTATGAGATCTGAGATGGAATCCATGTACACCAATAAGGTATGGACCTTGGTGGATCCACCTGAAGGGGTAAGACCCATAGGGTGCAAGTGGGTCTTCAAGAAGAAGACTGACATGGACGGAAATGTTCAAACCTATAAAGGTAGATTGGTTGCAAAAGGATTCCGTCAAATTCAAGGTGTTGATTATGACGAGACATTCTCACCAGTTGCCATGGTTAAATCCATCAGGATCATGCTTGCCATTGCAGCTTATCATGACTATGAGATTTGGCATATGGATGTTAAAACAGCATTCCTTAATGGGAATTTACTCGAGGATGTGTACATGACACAGCCTGAGGGTTTTATCGATCCAAAGGAAGCCAATAAAGTCTGTAAGCTACAAAGGTCAATCTATGGATTGAAGCAAGCATATCGGAGCTGGAATCTACATTTTGATGAAGTAGTCAAAAAGTTTGGCTTTAGTCAAAATGAAGATGAACCTTGTGTTTACAAAAGGGTTAGTGGGAGCACAGTCATATTTCTCATATTGTATGTGGATGACATACTATTGATGGGAAATGACATCCCTACTCTTCAGACAGTAAAAGGTTGGCTAGGGAAGACTTTCTCTATGAAGGATTTAGGCGATGCATCCTATATACTAGGGATCAAGATCTATAGAGATAGATCTAGAAGGCTTCTAGGCCTAAGCCAGAGCACATACATTGACAAGGTGCTAAAGAGGTTTAGCATGGAGGGTTCTAAGAGAGGTAACTTGCCCATGTCCCATGGGGTTACGATCTCTATATCCCAGTGTCCTAGTTCATGTGATGAACGGGCACGCATGAGTAAGATTCCATATGCATCAGCAATTGGATCTATCATGTATGCAATGTTATGTACTCATCCTGATGTGTCGTATGCTTTGAGCATGATGAGCCGGTATCAGTCAGATCCAGGTGAATGTCACTGGATAGCCGTAAAGAACATCCTAAAGTACTTGAGAAGGACTAAGGATCAATTCTTGGTATACGGCGGTAAGGAAGAGCTTGTGGTAAAGGGTTACACCGATGCTAGCTTCCAAACTGACAAAGATGACTACAGATCGCAATCTGGATTTGTGTTTTGAGCTGGAAGAGTTGAAGCAAGAGACGGTTGCGGATTCTACAACAGAGGCCGAATATATTGCCGCATCTAATGTTGTAAAGGAAGCTGTGTGGATCAATAAGTTCATTTCTGAACTTGGAGTGGTTCCAAGCGCTGGTGATGCACTTGAGTTGTTTTGCGACAACAATGGAGCAATTGCACAGGCTAAAGAACCAAGATTGCACCAACGTTCCAAACATATTCTATGACGGTTCCATCTCATATGAGAGATTGTACAACGAGGAGATGTGAATATTTGCAGAGTACCTACAGAAAGCAATGTGGCTGACCCGCTCACAAAAGCACTTTCACAGCAGAAACATGACGGACATGTTCGATCACTTGGATTGAGATTCATAAGTGATTGGGTATAAGTGCAAGTGGGAATCTGTTGGTATGTATGCCCATAGAGACTATCATTCGATGATTGTAATGGGATACTATGTAAATGATTTGTAATACTACATTGATCATATCAATAAAGGCAAGTTTCCAATCTATATGTTTGTGTTTTATATTGTGAGATGACCATAAAACTTATAGATGTCTATAGAATAATATACTCAATGACATATGTCTTCGGGTTGATGACCTGAACAGTGAGATCATATGTATGCTAAGAGTATGTATTCTTGTTTTGTCCCTAATCGGTTGTTATTGTGGAAATATCCATAGACATCAATAACACATAAGATTAGAATGTATGTTGGTTGATGGAAGAATCTTATTATCCATGATATGGAGATATCAAACCAAATACATAGATACTTGTTAGAGAATAGTGTATCGGATAGACCCACCTTGAGAGTGACACATGGATACCATGATTGATAGTTAGAGTCACATCTCATAATGATGGTGGTGATTGTGGTTCTTAGACCTGAAGTCACTACACTTATCACATGTCGTTCGGGGTACTTTGACATCATCCACCGTGGTCCTGAATAAGGATTGCCACAAAGATGGTGCTTGGGTGCACTGTGACACATGGGGATGACTGTGAGTGATGTAGATGGAATTTGTCCTTCCTGCGGGAGTTTGATATTTCGGCCACTTGATAAGAGAGACTGAGAAATGCATGGCCATGCTGATGTGAGTCAATATGTGATATTGAGCTTACATATATCTCAGACAGTCTGCTCTAGTTTAAGGAACATGGATTGAACGTTGAAAAGGATAACAATTCCATGACTCGAGTTCAATCCGGATATCAGCGACAAAGGAACTATACAATCACTGTAACACCAGTCATGAATGATAGGTCAAGTTGTTCTCCAACTTCTCCAATTACTTGGGTGGCAATGAAGTCTTGCTAGATACCAATCATTGCTTGTGAAATCATAATATGATTATGGATATAACTGCCAACGTAATTTGGAGCCTACCGGGTCACACGCATAGGATGTGTTGGAATAGGAGTATAATTGTGGATTTGATTGGAATTGCTCCGAATCACATTGATTACTAAAATGTTTATGTAATGGATTAGAATGATATTGGAGTGACTGGCTCTAAGTGCAAGTGGGAGTCTGTTAGTATATGTATGCCCGTAGAGCCATCCCAAGCGATTGCATGGAGTCGGATATTAATTAATCAATTAATGCGATTATTTGGTTAATTAATGAATTCTGGAATATTCTAATTAATCCACGGGCGTTTTAATTAACGCAACATTTCTGTTTTTCCGATGGGTTTAGGAAACCCTATTTCCCTTCGTATCCTGTTGAAAGGAGGATTGACGGCCGATATCTATATAAGATAGAGAGAGGCTTTTCAATTTATACTCACGTACGTAAACCCTAGCCGTCATCGTCCTTAGGAGAGAAAGGAGGGAAACACGCCGCTAGCACGCCGCCGCAGAGACATACTCCTTCCCGCCGGCTTAGGAAGTGCAACGTGGAGTTCCGTCCATCCGCATGGACGAAGTAGAGATGCAGACGCATTGACGTCTGCGTTCGGAGGACGTCGACGGCCACCTGTACGCGCTACGAGCGGCGGACATCACTGCCGCAAAGGAGCGCCGCCGGATCAACCTGCGACAGCGAACGGGAGAGATGTTCTGTCCGCGTAGACAAGCAGCGTTGCACCGTCATGTAGCGGGACATCGCCGGACTTGCTCCGCGATAAGGTATATCCCACAAACAATCCTTCCAAATAAGTTGTTGTCGACGAGATCCTGTTTCGGGTTACGTGGATTTTATCGCTTCCGCCGCGCATGTTTTCTCCACAAAACCCAACAACATGCCCTAAATTCACTAATCATATATACAACTATTTTTCCTTTTTCTATGACGACATGCAACTTCCCAACATGTCCTTCCCATTTTTTTAGCCCTATTGTTGTCACCCACTAGTTTCTACTTACCAAATGTGAACATTACCTACTTAACTACTAACTTTGTGTAAAAGTCTATCTTGTTGACCTAATAGTAGTTTGTTATATGCAACATCATTCAGACATATTACTATATGTACTTTGGTTATTTATTTGCATACTACCTAATAATATATGCTACTCTAATGCTAGATCCAACAAGTGAACCAATGGGAAATTAGTATGCTCTTATTTATCATTGTAGGTGCTCCATTATATTTGATGATCTGGTCATTTCTCTCATACACCCCCAAAGAATATTATTTGTTATATTCTATTTATATATCATTTATTTCTGAACTGATCTTGATGCCCCTGTTATGTGGATAGGTCACTCCGGTCCATTTTCTCTTCTATAGTATCTACATTTATTGCCTCAAAGTTTAGCACATGTCTTATCATTCTTGCTTAAATAGATAACTATAATTGAAAAAATGTTCTTCTCCACGGACATAGAGACGGGGATGAAAGACAGAGGCATTTCTCTCATTCAAGGAGTAGATCCCATAGATCAAATTTTCAGTTCAAGTTGAAAAGTAAAGAGTCCAGTAAAATGTTTTAGGAGAGTCTATATCTGAGCACATTATACAATTTGGAATACCATGAGGTTAGATTTTTTGTTTTAGTAGGTTTTTCTATGCATTTGGTACTCGAGAACTTTGACTTATACATAATTGTGCGAGCCTATGAATAGTGTATATTTAGGAAACATTTTTTGTGCCTACAACTGTAGCAAAGGTGGTCAGAATTTTCCTGATTTCTAATAGATGGATGAATGAGAGTGTTGATGTTGGCATCTATTCACCATTATGCTCACAACTATGCTAATGTTAACTCCATGATCATCATCTGTGACATGTGGACTGCTATGATCATCGAGGTCTCATGAGCTTGGACCCAAACTGGTATGTTGATTAGCAATGATGGCCTACAACTGATTCTAAGCTTCGTTCACATGATTAGTGATACCATAGACACTCCTTTATGAATGATGACAAGATTACAGAGTTGGTTGGTGATGCACAGAGGTAGGGTGACAAACATAGGGTGGAAGCATGCAATCGACGGAAGGGGCATGTAGATTTAAGCTTCACAGTGTCTTCGACACCATATAATCTTCATCAAGATATTCATATGTTCATATAAAACCACTAATAGACACGTTTTCTTTACTATTTTTCATCTTACTACATTAATAATGCCATACCTGTCAACATAACACTCTCTACATATTTTTCATCTTATTATTTTAGTTGTACCTTGTTATTCAAAGAGAGTAAACCCCATCAACACATCCAGGAAATTCGGTTCTTTGTTGTTGTGATATGATAATGGTTATATCTGAAGCTAAAGCTCGAGCTTGATCTATGACGTCTCTCTATTGAGCATGGTTATGTGATGACCTCTAAAAATGGTGATAATTCTAAAGGTATGCTCAATACTGATTTTATGCTTAGGTATAGGTGTAGGTGCTAATCTATATGACATCTTATTTCTCATCTAAGATCAGAGTAAGCTATCCTCATCATTAATAATTCTATTTTGTTCATCAGGGTAGTGATGTAAGCTATGCAAAGGGGAGGGTGCTTGGAAGAGGCTACTCTAGCTGTTGTGACAAACAACTATGGTGGGAACATCTTGTATTGGGAGTAGGGGCATGGAGAATGGATGGGTATAAGGGGAAAACCCTAACATAGTTGGTAATGGGACATAGAGATGATCATGACAAAGATGGATATACCAAGAGGTCCATGACAGAGGTCAAATGAGATGACCATCGAACATAACTCAGCAGCAACAATCAGAGAAGACTCATACATGAACAATAGGAGTAACATAGGCCAAGAAACTTAGTGCCTTACTTATCCAAATTGGGATACATATTAGTGAAGGCCAACCAGTAGCAGAAATAGAGTACTACCTATAGTGGATGGCATGAAGTTAGTGGCAGCTCTCCTCGTTGACCAAGCAAGAGATGAAAAAAGTTAATGCTTTTCTCCACTATAAATCATATTCAGAATTTGTTGTTTTCTATTCTCATATAATGAGGTGAATTTGACTTTTGTGATTCTCTTCATTTCCATTATTTCATTCATGATTGGGTTTCCTTACGTGGTGAGTAGGGGTGCATGTGGGTCAGTGAGATGTTATATAATGACTATAACACAATATGTCTACATAATATTTTTCCCACGAATAGGTTTTGCAGCTATAATCTTTTTCTTAAGATTGATTCTAAACCAGTCTCATCACTCATACATATTGTTTATTTAATCAATATGCAGATGGTTACCTTGAAAAAGCAAACTGGTTTGGGGATCACAATTGCTCTAATGTCAGCTATTGTTTCAGATGCTACGAAGTTTTGTTCTGATATGACTACCACATTGCCACAATAGTTGCTGGTAAACAATGATGCCATTATAACTCATATATAGCTATGTTTTGTATAAATTCCGATATGTATAACTTTTAGCAAGGCAACTTGATCATTCACTATGACCTATTTTGCAGGTCAGGTTATTTGATGCCAAGAATGATTGTAGAGAAGGCCTTCGTATCACATCTTCATCCTAGACAAAATAACACATTGCATAACCTTGAGTGGAGTATCATAAATTGGTGTTCATGTACATGTGAAAGGTAAACTACACAATAATTTCATTGGTTTGTTCTAGTACACATCATTTTCTCAAAATTAGTGTCATACTCTCTTACTTCACCCGCATAACACAAATTATGTTACTGCAGGTTAAGTTATAGCTGGCTGCCATATCTCTTGTACAGGAACAACAGCCACAGCAAAAAGGAAGAGAGGACAAAGGAATTATCCAATATATAGTCTCAGATTCACAAAATATGTTTTGAGATATATGGAAACCTCAAACTTGGGGACTGGGTGGAACTACCAGTTGTTGATAAGAATGATTTGTCTTTCAAGAATCTCTATGAATATCAATATCAACTACAGAAGCTGCCTATGGCCAATCATAAGTAGAGCACGGAGAAGTTCTCTATTTTCAATCAAGAAGAGAAATACCTTAGCAGTTTTTCTCTTCTTATGAGTTTAGGAATGTTATCATATTTGTTGACGATACAAGTGGCAGAACTAATACAAAAGAAAAATCAAGATAGAAGAAGATGCACATGATCATGTGGCATATAGAGTATGTAGTGGATAGAGGCAGTCAGAAAAAGATATTGCATACATGTATCTTTTTCCATGCATATTCTAAAACAGGGGCCAGGTTAATGTCCTCCCCATGGGTACTCATTGTTCAAATATAAATAAAAGTATCATTGCTGACATTGTAAGCACAACTCAATCTTGATTAACATTCATCATTTTTCTTTTTGAAAACTCCTCTATATTGGCAAGCGACTAACTAGATACATAATGTCTCTTACTACATACGTATGTGTAGTACATTGTGTCTTTCACTACACACTAGTATAATTATATGTGTAGTAAGTGCTAATTTTTTCTATACATATACAAATTGTAATCAATGTCATCTCTCCCTACATATCATAGCTACAAATTAAATTGTAGTCATATATTTAGCTACAATGAAAACTATATTTTTATGTGTAAGGACATTTTTTACCTATAATTAGGGTTACATATGAATTTTTAGTTAGAGGAATAATTAACTACAACTTTAAGAAATGTAGCCTAAATAATTAGCTATACGGGTATTAGCTTCATATTCTAAATGTAAGGATAAATGTAGCCAAAGCTTTTAGCTACAAATTTTGAGGTTTTCGCTATATTTTTTGTAGTTAAAGACCATATTTTTCATAGTGATCATTCGTTCATCCAAATTATAGGGTCTATTCTCTATTTTAAATCTTCCAATGTCATGTATTTTCAATTTAGTCACGTAATGTCCAATGATCCACTGAATGCAATATTGTTTGTCAAACATCCTTCGTTGTGAGATATAGGGTTTGTAATATATAGAAAGAATAATATTGGTATTTCTATTTTGGGAAATATAATTATTAAGTTTTCAAATAATCTGTTTAAAAAAAAAGAATATACTATCACCTTTTTTTTACGACAGAATATACTATCACATATATAATCAATAGTAGGAAAATGGATTGGGTACATTAAATTAACCACATCTTATACGCAACACATACTAATTATCATTTATTCTTATATGATGTAGTGTGTTCATCTGAGTTTCTTCAAATTTAAGTATTACATGCTTGTTACATACTTTTATGTATACATAACTATTTTATATGTTCAATATGATTCTTGAAACTAAACAACTAAGTAATCTAATTGATTACTATAATTATTAACAATATTCATATACTCTCATAAGCATTGTTTAATCCAATAGTTTAGGTTAGATACCTACTAGGTTCAACTATTCATTCACCTATGAATATACATCTTACGATAAGATATGGTGAATATGGTTAGTCGACTATGTAACATGATTAACAAGTTTAAGGCTTCAATCATCCTTTGTAATATCTACATGAACCCTCTACCTAATTGTTTATCTAAATCTTATCACTTCTTTATCTAATTAAGTACATCATGATGAATCGAAGCTCAAATGAAGAAGAGTCTGACCTGCAATTTTTGTAGCATTAAGGTCTCTGAGTTGTCAATCTACTATTTAAGATCATGTATGAACTCAGCTTAAATCTGGATTTACCATTCCTAGGGTGAATGGAAGATGGATCAAGTTCTTCAAAGACCATAGAAGGTATGGCTGGAAAAACAAGACAGGACCCGATGGACCCGACTCAAACCCAAAATTTTAAGCGAGTTTGAGGTCTAAGGTTTTTCGACCCGACCTAAAATGGACCTAACACTAATACAGATATGGCCTTTGGTGTCAGTTATTTAAGCCCTTTTCGTGACAGTTTCCAAGCGACGCCTATGTGGGCACCGCTAAAAGTCGAACCCTTTCAGCGTTGGTTTTTCAATCGACGCCAAAATGCTTCGCGCCACCAAAAATGCGTCAGCAGGGCCCATCAACATCGGTTATAAGTAACAAAACCGACACTATAATCATCTATGCCACAAAAAGGGTGCCATCTAGGACTCTATCGGTATCGGTTTTCTACTACTAACAGACGCCATATCATTTGCCGCCACGGCCGTGTTGTCCAACACGGCCGTGCTGGCCAGAAGGGCGTGCTGTCCAGCACGGCTGTGCTGCCCAGAATGGCGTCGATTGTCTATTAATAACTGATGCCATATCACCTGCCACCACGGCCGTGCTGGCCAGGCTGTCTGGCAACATTAGGCGGCGGTTTTATGCTATTAATCGATGTTTTAAACCTTTGTTGTCAGTTTTAGACAAATAACTGACGCCTATGGTTTGATTTTTTTTCTTATCAGTTTGCAGGCCTGCTGTGGCTGGTCGCAAGATGAGAACATGCAGTTCAGTAGAACTAAACTGCAGGTTTATGACATCCATTGATATCAGCCAACAAACAGGCCATAAACCTACAAAATCAATAAATATTCTTTTCACACATTCACACATAGGTAGATACATTCAGACATCAATGCAATTTTCACATTCACACATGTAGAAATATTCAAATACATGTAGAAACATTCAGACATGTAGAAACACATGTATAAACATTCATTTACAAAATATCATACATGTATAAACATTCATTTACAAAATATCATTCATCATCGCTATCAGCATCCTAATTATATCTTACAGTCCCCACTGCTTATATGGCTCTTGCCCATTCTTCTCTTACGTCATTTAATACTTCCATCGTATATGGAGCATGTACATCTTTTAAGGCTTTACCTATAGTGGGGTCAGTTTTAAACACCTGCAAAGAGAATGATGTATATATAAGTAATAATATATAAATAAGATTGATATATTTCATACTATCTAATGAGACTATATATAATACCTTAGGTATGGCATTGATTTCATATGCATGTTTGATAATCATGTCCATAAACTGCATCACATAGTATGCACATGCCCAGCCGTTGTCTTGTGTAGCACACTATAAAATGGATACAAAATATTAAAAAATACAAATAAGCACAGTTCACATAAATAACATATACATTAGAGTCGGGAACTTACTTTCACGTTCTCCCAAATTATTGGCTGGTTCTTTTTATTGGGGACCTTTCCTCCAGCCTGTTTGAATGCATCTAAACCCCTACATGTTAATGTAACACAGTAAATTGCATAATTAAATAGTAATGTAATAATATATGTTAACGCATATAAAAATGAAATATTTCTCACCAGAATAATGTCATTCTCATTACGTGTCCAATTTTTGGATTCAATGTACTCCCCGCAGGATTTAGATAATAGACAGTGAACGTCCCGAGGAGAATAACTAGTAACTTCCAATGCTTCGCGCTAGAGGTAAAAAAGTTAAAAATTAATAACTCAAAATCCACAATAAAAATGTAATTTTCTTAAGTCCAAATTATAAGCAAAGTAAACTTACTTCACATTGAATGGAGCTATTATTCTCGTCTTCTTTTTTTGACCAAAAATTATGAAAGCATCACAACAGTATTGTTGAACACTATCAGGGTCTTTAGCTACCAGACTAATCAATGATGGAATCAAAAATCCCACATGTTCAAATGCAAATTGTTTACATTGAATTTCGACTAAGTAGCTACAAAACATGTATTATGTATGCATTAATATATAAAAAAACCAGATCACCAGATCCTACACAAGGTATATGGATGTATAAACAAGATCTCACCTTATATATGCCTCTATCATTGATGTATTCAGCCAATCATAGATAAACAACTCAATAATATCTTGTATAAATAGAGAGATTTTGTATGATTGACCTGCATAATCCGCTTCTAAAGAAACAACTATAGGGCAATGTATATTATGTGTGCGTAGTCATACTGCCATTCCCTTACAAGCAGGACCTAACGTGGATTTTAGGTCAGTTGGAGCCCAACTTGGTAATGCAGGAAGTGGAGGTGGAGGCCTAGATGCTCCGGGTGTCTTCTTTTTAACCTGTATATATAATTTCAGATCAATTGACCTCATATATATACATTAACAATTTAACGTAATGAAAATTTATCTTACAATTTCAGTAGTGTAGACGACAACCGCTTTGGGCCATAATATCACCCCGCCTTTTGCCTCACCAAGTGTATCAATATCCGGGTGGGCATACGGCAATGCAGCTTCCCTCCAATAGGGGATTACACGTATCGGGCTCATACGAACGTAACCATGTGGCATTGGAGCCCCATGAATCATTTCCCCAAGAAGGGACGGGTAAGCTTGCGCCTCTGCAACAATATAATCTTCAATTTTTAAGCGGCATGGCTTCAACGCCTACAAATTTATGTAAAGAATGTTATGCATATATACATATCATCTTGAAAACATATCATCTTGAAAAGACTAGCTACTATGTCATAAACAATACTTACAGTAGACGTGCTAGGTGGTGGGTCTACAGGATTACTCTTAGCATGTGCATCAGGAGAAGAGCGGGTAGCCATAGGCTGATTGGAAGCCTGAGATGCCTGCCACCGCAGCATTTCTTCATTGACCTTCTTAGCAACTATATCATCGACTCTCTTATTCTCCTATACATGGATAAAAGAAATATTAGCTTCTTATTATTGAATTCCCTTTTGCAATAACATTCTAAAAAAAGAATAGGTTACCTCTTCTTGTGAAAGTCCTGCTCTTGCGATAGGTTTGTGCTGGGATGGCCCAAAGTACATATGTACTTAGAGAACAAATGGGAAATGCTACCGAAATTTTCTTGAAAACCCAATACACATTATACACTTACATCCTAAGTGAGATTAGGTGTTCAAGAATAGTCCCAAACTGGGGACTATCCAAGATTTACTCCTAATGAGTAAATCTTAGACAGGTTTCTTGGCCAAAAAATATATGTATGTTGTCATTCCAATACCTACAATCCTAGTTTCATCTTATATATAATAAATGTGTACCACCTATCCCATCCTTGAACACCTAATCTCACTAGTAAGTGTATAATGTGTATTGAGTTTTCAAGAAAATTTCGGCAGCATTTCCCGTTGTTCTCCAAGTACATATGTACTTGGAGAACAAATGGGGAAATGCTACCAAAATTTTCTTGAAAACCCAATACACATTATACACTTACATACTAAGTGAGATTAGGTGTTCAAGAACAGTCCCAAACCAGGGACTATCAAAGATTTACTCCTAATGAGTAAATCTTGGATGGGTTTCTAGGCCAACAAATACATGTATGTTGTCATTCCAATATTCTATAACATTATTTAATCTAGGTATCATGTAACATCATTTAATCTAGGTATCATATTCTATAACATTGATTTCAACATTTCGAGTGTCCATGCATGTTCATCATCTTGGATAGATATGTAGATGTTAGGGTTTTATCACAATTGATGTTAGGGTTTCATCACAATTTTAGGTATCATATAGAGTATGTAGATGTTAGGGCTTCATCATGCAATAGGGATTCATGTAGATGTTAGGGTTTCATCACAATTGATTTCATCATAATTGATTTCATCACAAGATTTGAACATAACTGATTTCATCATATAATTGAACATATACCCTCTTTTCTTCCTTCTCCCTCCTTACCAATAGTAAGCACTGCACAGCCGTGTGGGCTGACCACGGCCGTGGCTGTGTTGGCTGAGCACGGCTATGCTGGGCATCACGGTCGTGGTCGGCCAACACAGCCACGGTCGTGGCCAGCCCACACGGCCATACAGTGCTTGCTGTTGGTAAGGAGAAGAAGGAAGAAGAAGAGGGGCATGGAGGAAGAAGAGGAGGGCCTACCTGTCGAGTAGCTAGCCTAGCAGCATGGAGACAAGCTTCATCGGCGGCGGCGGTGTGAGGAGTAGCGGCACCGAGCAGAGAAGCATTAGGAGAAGGAGGTGGCGGTGGCGGCGAGCAGAGAAGCAGTAGCAGTAGCCGGCGGTGGTGGTGACGAGCAGAGAAGCAGCGCAGCAGCAGGCGGTGGCGGTGACGCAGTAGGAAGCAGGCGCGGTGGCGGCATCGACGAGAGGCAGAGAAAGGCGATCGCGAGCAAGTCTGTTTTCGCGATGAAACAGAAGAAAGGGGAAGAGTCTGTTCTCGCGGGGGCTATTAGGTTAATAAAAGGCGTCGGTTATCTATAACAACCGACACCTTTACTATTCAGCTTTGGTTATCCCAATAAAACCGACGTCAATTTACCATAAAATTTTTGGTGGGGAGGGCGCGCAAACCCTTATCTGCGTCGGTTATCCTACGACAACCGAAGCCCATATGGTAAAATTCGCGCGCAATTTTTATCTTCTTTAGGCGTCGGTTATTCGATAAAACACCGACGTTGTATGTTACACTTTGGGAGTAATTTTTTTTGCTCGAAAAAATTAGATTTCGCGGGCTATTTTAGGCATCGGTTGCGTTTCTTCAGCCGGCGCTGAATAGAAAGCGATACCCATGTCTGGCTGGTCTTCAAATATGGACGTCGGTTTGCCTTAATAGCCGACGTGTAATGATGATCAGCGTCGGTTTCGTTAAACAACCAAAGCCCCGAAAAGCGACGATGAATGGTGTTTTTGTAGCAGTGTAAACCCAAAAAATCCCAAAATTAATTTTGGGTCGGGTCCGCGTTTGGACTTTAGACCCGATTGACCCGAAATTCAAAATAATATTTTTAAATAAAATTACAAATAATATATTTTAAGACACGTAATGGCCTAATAAATTACTAATCCATCAACCATGAAGTTTATTTTGGCAATTCTACATGGTTTTGTATTGATTTGTGTGATTTATTATACTGATTATATTATAAATTTGTGTTTAGAATTCTCGAACAAAATACAATAGGCTTTATATGTGTCTCTCAATCACATTGTAAGTTTATCACAATGAAATTTATTGATTACACTTGAAAATTATCAATAATTAGACAAAACATAGCATTTTTTAAATTATTCTCTTGGTAATGGATTTACGGATCAAACCCGATAGACGCGACATTATTTTCGAGTCAGATTAGGGTCAACGGTTTCGGCCTAAAAATCCATCTTTTGTAAGTTTAGAGTCTAGTCAAAAAGTATTGACTCAAAATACCCGAAATGAAACCCGCTCAACCCGAACCCAATTGCCACCCTAATAGAAGGTCATATAGGAAAGTTGGTTGTACCATTCCGTCACCCAGCCGCCCAGGTATGTAGGTCCAACCACTATTTTTTTTTTTTAGATTTGCATGGGCCGAAGCCCACCCCCGGATGACCCAAGAGGTTGGTAAATACAGCTGACCCGAGCGGATTCGAACCAGCGACCCTTCATGAGGGGCGCACTGGCTTGACCGCCCGGGCTACGCTGGCCGGGTTGGTCCAACCACTATTGCTAGAACATATGCACGCAACAAGGAAGCAAGTAGGGTGTGCAATGGGTCATGGTGGTGATGAAGATGATGGTGGCAAGGTTACTTGGTGGTGTGGCGGGAGGACATGGAAGCAAGACTCCTGTTAAGATCTACACCTCTCCTTGCAGGTCTTAGGAACACCAATTGTAGGTCTGATGGGATTTGAACCAGAGGTCTAGAAGCTCATGGTCAGGCTGCTGGTGTTGACGATGTTGGCTCCGGTGTATGTCAGCAGCGGGAGGCATAGGGATGGTGAACAATCCGGTGGCAGTCTGATGTACTAGAGAAGGAGATGCTGGCGATGTGAGGGAACAATGCAGTTGATCCATCGGCGTTGGTGGCCTCATGGGTAGTTTCCGGTTGCACTGATGGTCTGACGGTGGTGTATGTCTAGGCGCTGGCGTGGTCGTGCAGCTGGCATCAGTCTGATTGCAGACTACTATTGTAGACGTTGTTGTTGTTGCAGGTAATTGGGGACGACGGTGATGCCTCCTGCTCCGTCGACGGCGTTTGCACATAGTAGGTGGAGGATGGTTCCGTAGGTGGAAGGAGTGCTGGTGATGCGGGGAAGAAGCGCTTCTGCGGCTCAAGTAGATGCACCGCAGAAGACGACCGCCCAAGTAGTGATCGGACTTTGAAGGCGGCAACAACCTCTGCGGCTCGGCGCCCTCCCTCTCTCCATCTTTGCGGCTAGCAGGTGACCAAAAAATGGAGGAGGCGTATAGCGTTTATGGAGGATATAGCAGGAGGATAGATCTTAGGGCTACTCTGTTGCACTAGCGGCGCCAGGATGATGGAGGCGGTCGCTGGTGGCACGAGTCCACAGATCCGTGGTCGATCGTCGAGGCAGGCCTGACTAGCCGTACCGTCGGCTCTTAGATGGTGGACTCCTGGAAGGGGAAGGCTGTAATCAGTGATGCAGATAGGAGAAGGAAGAAGTAGAATAGGGGATGGGAAGAGGGAACGACAAGGGAAGAGGAGTAGGAGAAGCGAAGAGCAAGAGAGGGAAGGTGAGATCGGGGGTGAAGGGTCGTGAGCAGGGGAGTAGGTGTTACAAGAAAATAGACAGATCTTGTAGTTTTTGACTCAACTAAAAGCTTAGTTAATTAAAGCAAGGTTAATTGGTTCCCTCCTCTCTAGATTAAATTGAAGGAGCAAACAACCTCTAATTCACAGGAAAATTTCTAGGTAGACTAATTAGGATGTAATGAATCTGAATTTTGAACCAGTTTTGCATTTTGAAAAATATTCTGTGTCACATCACATTACTTGTGCATCAAGTCCTTACTCGAGATATTTATCCTTCTTAGTTCATCAATTATGACCCAAAATTTCATATTCATCAAATTCCATTTATATTGTAATCCTTAGATGATAATTGAATGTTAGATATCTCAAAACATTATCTGAAAGAGCAATTATTATTACATGAGATAATATCCCATTGCTTTTATTATATTCCAAATTAGGGATGAAGATAAACTAATATTATCCTACGCAAAAGGTCATAGCATAGGGAGGATTAAGTTAGATACCTAAATTCAGATATGTTACATCATAAGTCATCAAAGTTTACTAATTTAGAAAAATCATAAGGATTTGAAGCATATTAGATCATGTTTGATCATACAATTAATGATCTTAATATTAGTAGTTCATATAAAAACATTTCATGCCATATTTGTGTTACAAGACCATATTCAACCATAGAAGAAATCAAGGTCGGAGTTTCATTTATAATTCCTCCCAAAGTTACTGAACATAGTCATAAAAATATGTGCAGTCATTATTTCATCATGATTTGACATATTGTAGTATTAAGTACATCTAAAAGATCAAAAGTGTAATTTTTTGGCAACTCAATAGTATTACAAGTAAGTCATGTCATGAAACTATTTCTAAGGGATATATCACATTCTACTAATAAAAAATGATGTATTATATGTTCAATTTGGCCAACGGATGTATCTTTAACATAATTTACTTGATATGGCATTTATTTGGAGAACAAGAGGAAATTACAAAATATTTGAACAATTATACTTGTTGATCTCTGATCTTTTGGCTAATGTCGTGCGCAAGAGGGAGTGTCTAAGAGGATTGGGCCACCTCTAGTCTTGGGCCGGCCCACAATCTAGATGGATAGATAGGAGTTGTGAGAGGGGAATGGACATGGGGATTTGGGCCATTGATCTGGGCATCGCCCAAGATAGGACTGTGACGATGTCGCCACCTTCCTTGAACTCGCCTGCATGTGAGTGCATCTACCATGAAAACTAGTTTATCGATGCCATGAGCAAGGGGGAAGAAGATCCTTAAGTCAAGTAGGAGGAGGTCAATTAGTTTCTGATGGTCCTCATGAGGGCACGAGAAGCCTCAAAAGGTGCAGAGTTGCTTGGAGAAGGAACACCCAAAAGGTTGCTTGCAATAGTGCCATAGATAGAAAAGAATGAAGGAAGGAGGATTGAGGAGTTGTGGTGTGTGAATAATGAACTAAAAGAGAGGGAAAGTAAAGTTAAAGAGTGGTGAAGTTATATAAGGCATCCATTTGAGCATAGCCAGGACAGTACGGAAATAGAATGGGTGGCCACCATGCCCCTAGTGCTATAGGTAAGGGACAAAGCAACACCCTTAGATAGGACTCAAGTCTTTCGGAGCTGATCCAAGGCCTCTGATTGGTTGTGCCAGAAATACATGGATCGGTAACATGGAAAACCCAAGAAAAAGGATAATATAAAGTTGATTTTCTTAATAAAAGTTCCAAAAATCATAACATTCAAATGCTAGCTCCTCCTTAGTCAAGATTTCCATCGTTAGTTCAAAATTTTATTATCTTATTATTGGAAAAAATATTGAGATCATGTATGATTATGAGTTGGTGTACAAAAATAAATTGCATTTCTAAAAAGTCCTTTAATTACCTCAACTTAGGGTAATGAAGTATCAAAATTGTAATATGTCAATCACAACTCATTGATTGAGTAAAATGTGATTCAAAATGATCCAATTTATGGTGAAAGATGTTATTGTATGCAATTAAGTATATCTTTATTGAGAAAGTGAATAACACACAAGAGGGAGAGAGAAATCCACTATGCCCCCAAAATTAAATAGGTCCTCAATAGAGTATGGGACTTTACTTTTCATAACATAAGCATAATAGTACTCAACATATAGCATCACCATTATATCAATGATTGACATTATTCCAATATTAGGAAATCAGATATCAAGGTCAAAGAATAGTCACATAAATCATTAAAAGATCACAAATTTTAGATATCACCTTTTATGTCAAACTAATAGGGCACTTTGATTCAAGAGTAAAGCATGACTTTCAATCCCAACATTTAGGGTTCTATCTTCTACATCGGCCCAGGTGGGTTATGCATCCACGATTGAGATTTTGTATTTAAATCATTTGAGGCAATCATTAGATTTTGACATCATGGATTCATATCAAAATCAATAGAAGGTGGGACCAATTCACATGAGATCTTATCCCTAATTCATAAATAAAGAGGTCAACAATATCATCATTTTGAGTTTTTAGATTCTAGAACATGAAAGTCTCAATCATATATATCGAGAGTGATATGAAGATCCAAATACATCGATCATATGAGTCAAATCAATATCAATTATCATGATCCATGATTTTTTAAATCAATATCAAATATTATATTTGGACATAGAATTTCATAGGTACAAAATTTCGAATCTATACCATAGGTGTGATCATTCATCTATATACAAAAATCAAGTAAGCAACATTAGAACAACATTTTGTGATATCGACATCAATTTCATTATCATGATATTCTACATTGACAAATGATCTATATCTAAGTCTTTCTAGGAACTTAACCACAAGCTATAATATACATCATCATGGTCATGATTATGAACAAATTGAGATTGGATATTGAATTTTCAATAACATCATTAGATCAGACCTTTTATGATATATCATTATTGTTTTCATGTCATAAGTCATTAAATTTTATGGATTTAGAGAAACCATAAGGATTTGAAGCATATTAGACCATTTTTGAGCATATGATTAATGATCTTAACATTAATAGTTCATATAAAGAATGTCCATGCCATATTAGTGTCACAAGATCATATCTGGTGAATAAAAGAAATCAAGGTCGGAATTGAGGTAATAATTCCACTAAAAGTTATTAATAATAGTTATAAGCATATGTGTAGTCATTATTTCATCATGATTTAACATAATATAGTATTAGGTACTTCTAAAAGATAAAAAGTGAGAATTTTAGGCAAATCGGTAGAACTACGAGTAGAACCAGGTCATGAAACTATTCTTAATGGATATATCACGTTTTATTGATAAAATCATATTATATGTTTGATTTGGGCAAAGCATGTATTTTTAACACAATTTACAAGATATGGCATTATCTAGAAAAGAGAGGAAATTATGAAGATTTTGAAAAACCATGGTCGTTGATATCTAATTTTGTGTCTGATATCATGCACAAGAGGGTGTGCCTGAGAGGATTGGGCCACTTCTGGTCTTTGGTAGGGCTACAAGCTAGATCAATAGATAGGGGTTGTGAGAGGAGAGTGGGTTGTAGGGATCATGGCAATTTATCTGGGTGGCGTCTTAGATAGGGTTGTGACAATGTGGCCACCTTCCTTGAACCCACCTTCATGTGGGTGTAGTAGCCACGACGGCTGATTCACCGGTGCCATGGGGAGGAGGAGGTCTATTAGTTATGGATGGTTCTCATGAGGGCACAAAGAGCCTCAAAAGGAGCGAATGCAGCTTGAAGAAAGAATACCTAAAAGGTTGTTTGTGACATGTCATTTCTAGATAAATGAAGTATCAAAATTTAAATTTGTCATTCACAACTCATCAATTGAGTAAAATTTTATTCATAACCATCCAATTTATTATGAAAGAGGTTATTGGATTTAGTTAAGTATATCTTGAGTGAGAAAGTGAATAACACATAAGAAGGAGAGAGAGATCCACTTTGTCACATCCTCCCCATCTTAAAGGTATTATGTCCCCAAAATTAAATATGTCCTCAAAAGAAATTGCACTTCATATTTCATATCATAAGAATCATATTATTCAGCATTTAACATCATCATATCAATCATCGATACTATTCCAACATTAAGAAACCAAGTATCGAGGTCAAAGCATAGTCAGTTAGATCACAAAAAGTTCACAAATTTGGAGATATCATCTTTTAGGTCAAACTAATAGTGCACTTTGATTCAAGAGTAAAGCATGAATTTCAATCCCAACATTTAAGGTTCTATATTCTACATCGGCCCAGGTGGAGTATACATCCATGATTGAGATTTTGTATTTTCACAATTTGAGACAATTATCATAATTTGACATCATGGTTTCATATCAAAATCAGTAGAAGGTGGGACCAGATCACATAGAGATTATCCCTAATTCATAAATCAAGAGGTTAACATAATCATCATTTTGAATTTTTAGATTTGAGAACATGAAAGTCTCAATCATATATATCGAGTGTAATCTCAAGATCCACATAAAGAGATCATAAGAGTCAAATCAATATCAATATCAATAATCATGAGCCAAGATTTTGTCAATCAATATCAATATTATATTTGGACATAAAATTCAGAGGTACAAAAATTTTTACTAGGTAGGAAACAAATCCTTAATCTAGTCTTGGATTCACTTCAGCCAGGTAGGTACACAGAGGAGACCTAAGCCACCACATCTAGGTGAATGGGTGGTGTATCATCCCCTCTACATTTACCTACCCTGAACACCATAGTTTCACCACTACAGAATTAGGTCTTCCCTAGGTTAATGTGAGTAATTGTATTTTAAATATGCATATAGGATATGTGATTGACTTTGATACCATCTATCAGGGACCATTTATTAATTGGAATCTCAACTTAAAATGACAAATCATCAATGGAGAAAGGGCATGAACACCATTCTCTTAAATGGAGCATATTCGCATAACATATGCATGAATAAAACAACAACAACAACATTTGAACTGTAAGGTATGAACAACAAGGAAAAGAAACTAACTAGTACATGAACATCAAGATCATAGTCCCTTCTATATTTCAAATTATATGTATTTCATATTCATTTCATGATATTTAAACAATGACATACACAATAGTTATCACATACTAGTGGAATCACGATCATGGTAACTTGTCATTATGTACTTGTTACCTACAATCATAAAATAGGTACACATCATCACAATTGTACTTAGTATGCTATGCAAACATTAAAAATTTTGAGTTTAAGTAACATATATGCTTGTATAAAACTTAATATAATAATAAGAAAGAAAGCAACAACATTATTGACTTTTTTTAACGCATAAGTATATTTTAAGTGTGTTTCCATTATTGCAACAATATAAGACCTTTGACCAAGTTCCCAAAGAAAGGGTCTATGAGGGTCACTCAAGCTAAATCTAAAATTGACACATGTTTCTATGTGAGGGACTACAAGACTGGAAGTTAAGAGTTTACTATGTTTCAACATGAGGACTCTGAAGGCCAACACCAAGAGTTAACCTTTTTTTAAATATGGTCTTTTTTTGCTTGATAAATCAAGGATATACACATGGCCTTGTATCCTTACCCTGAGAAAATATAGGTAGGAGCGCAAGGATTGTACAAAGGACAAGTTCATCTATTATCAAGATAAAACATAGTAGTCATAGGGAACATGTAGATCAAACAAGTACATATCACCAAGTATTTCTAGAGATATTAATGCAAGAAAGTTTCAATATCACTAGTTTGTCTAATAGGAGGATAATGTGTACCTCAAAATTAGAGCATAAGATTAAGAAATTTAATTTAGCAAAACATGACTAGAAATTTAATAAAAGTCACACAAATAGAGTCTTGAGATACAAGCAAGTATGATTTTAATAGCATCAGAAATATTAGGTCATGTTAATTATTATCATCAAGGTTGAATATGTCACCAAAGTCTATATGTCATTTTCCTCAATATTTATTTCAACATCTCAATTAGTACATGTAAGGTCATTATCATATTCCAGATTACATCCGTAGATTCTTTCCTAAGATAGGATGAAACATCACAACTAGATCATGGATTCAATATTAGGGTTCCATTATTCAAGTAAAGAGATCATAATATTTGAACTAGATCTAATGACTTAAACATCAACATAATATTTGAATTAGATCTAGTGACTTAAACATCTCAAGTCATTGTCATGCAATATAGTCATTACTAGAGCACATGAGTGATCAAAATAAGGTTTCATGATACAAGGGTATACATAACTAATTTGACATCCACAAATATGTTGTGAGCAACAACAAATCAATGTTCGAAAAAGGTTTATGATCTAGCATCCTAACTCCATATAATGTAACATATCATGATACATGGTCATCATTAAGATGCAGGCATATCAAGATTCATTTTCATGTCATAAGTCACCAAAATTTGCTAATTTAGAGCAATGATAGGTTTGAAGTACATTAGATTATATATAAGAATAGGATTAATGATCTTAGCATTAAGATTTCATATAAAGTCATTTTCATGTCATAAGATCACATTAGGTACATAAAATAGATCAAGGCCAGAATTGAGTTCATTATGCCTCACAAAGTTAATGGGCATAGTCATAAAAATGTGTGGAGACGTTATCTCATCATGATTTGATATAATATAGCATTAAGTACTCCAAAAAAGATCAAAAGAGAGCATTTTGGACAAATATGTAGAACTACGAGTAGAATCAAATCATAAAATTATTTTCGTAATAGATAAATCAAGTTTTTCTAATTCTATAGAACAAAGGTTCTTTCTTGATTGACTTTGATCATTTCTGTGGGGTCCTTTTGGTGGTACAATGATGTATGAGGATATTTTGAGGTTTTGGGAGTATATTAACCAAATTGTATTTTTCAAGTTATTTAGTTTGGTGTTGTTGGTATCTATCTAATTGGTGATACCATAATTTAGTCACAATTATATTAATCTATAAGAATAAATATTTTTACTATTTTGTCTTATGAAAACAAAGTAAAATTTAAATTATAGATTGTATAGAAAGATATTACATTCAATGTTAGTGACCCCAAAGCACAGTGGATAAAGGATGATGAAGAAGTATGTTGTGTACAACCTGTCACATAATATTGTGTTGGAGGGTTTCCTTCTCGTGAATGTGTGGAGAAAGTAAATAACCTACAAAAAAGGCCAATAATGTCCCAATTGGCATTAAACCCATCATTGGTAATCGACTAAAAAAGTAGTTTAACATCATTCCATTATGCTCTAATGTATATAACAAAACATAATGATGTATTTAAAAATAGAAGTTCCATATTTATGAATCTAAACTATTCATACTATATAACTCTTAACCTTGAAGAAAAATTAATTCTTTTGCAACTAGGGACAAGTATAAGTATTGCAATTGGATATCATATTCAGACTTGGTTTGTTTACTTACATCTAGATTTACACATTAAATGTGTTCAATTGGGCTACACATCATGATAAAAACAAAACCTTAAACAGCATTCAAACACCAATCTGGCATTGGTGGGTGATACAACTCTATTTTAGGGCTTCATCTTGTGTCTTGTTGCTTTTTAATCACATATATACATGTTATATTGTAAGTTATTTTCTCTAATAATTGGTTTCCTATCAAATGCACTTATGGACACTATTTACATGTATTTTAAGTACTTCGACCATGCCTTGGTTGGATAAGAGAGAAGGAAGATGTTCTAGGTTCCTCCACCCGTGTAGGAGTCCAAACAAGGTCCTAGAGAACCCTCAACCTACCCCTAGTGTCTAAGGGTCAAGGTGAAGCAAAGGTGTCCATTGATCATGAAATTTAAAGCTCAAAGTTTGTGTAAAGCTCCCAACATGGCCATTGTAACACGTCTCATAACTGAATGAAATAGAATGAATTGGAAGCTTGCCTTTTGTAAGTATTAATGAAATCCTTTAATGTATATGCCATGTCAATCATCATATGAATGGCTCTATGGGCATACCTTACTAACAGACTCCCACTTACACTTAGGGCCAATCACCAACGGATCTCATCATTAGTGACCTAAACATGTCCAACATGCTTCTTCTACGCTGGTGCTGATTTAGCGGGTTAGCAACACTTTGCTTATGGTCGGTATATTACATGTTCCTAATCTCTTCATTGTATGATTTCTCGTATGAGACGGAGTTGTTGTAATATGGTATCTGGTATTCTTGCCTAACAATTAGCTCCATTTTTATCACAGTTCTTCTACGGAGCCATCAATGGTTGGAATATCTATAAGTTCATCATATGAACTCTCTAAATCCATATAGTGTCATTTTGTCTTCCCAACGCAAGTGTACTCAGCATCTATTATAGAATAGAGTTAATGGCTATTAGTTCAGAAACCTTCCAACTAATAACATCCTTTTCTCTTAAAAATTAAACATTTGACATCACTTGTTCATTATGGAAGCTTCCATTGATGTAACTCTTTACATCAAACTCTTCCTTTTATTGCTATCCTCATTGACTAGCAATTTATCCTTAAGTACTTATGAAGTACTAATGGATATCTTTAATGACATTCCAATAACCCTTATTGGAATTTACCATCATCTTGTCATGTCCGATACATACAAGATTATATGGGATAATCACATTTATATCATTCATGATAGATCCATCATATGGAATCTTATCCATGATATTTCCATTCTTCACAAGAATTGGAATTTTATGGTTCATGAGAGATTAATATGAATTCTCTCTCATTGAATCCTTTCTACGTTAAACTCTTTCAACACTATGATATTGTAAGTGCTCAAACTTCCATAGTGAAACATTCAAGAACTATCTCATAGGTCCTCATCCTTATCTCATAAGATATTTCATCTTATTCTTCATTGCAGAAGGTGTTTTCATGCCATCTCTCAATATTCATAATATTGAGATGTCATTCATCATAATATGTGGAATGTTCATATATGTTCGCACTAAATCATTTGTAATCACAAATTTCATCTTTTGTCTTGATTCAAGTCTAACTCTTTGACTATCTTTTTAATTCAAAAGATCCCATCTTTGAGATGCTTGTTCCAATCCTAGATTGAACATTTTAGTTCATAGACTTTATTTGCATTCTTGAAACTTTAAAACCTTTTAGGTTATGTCACGTACACATCCTCTGATGTATTCCTTTTAAGGAAACTGATTTTATCCTCATATGCCAAATTTCATAGTTTATCTTAACTACAACAACAAGCATGACAATTGGTAAAGGAATTTCTTTCATGTTCAACAACTTGAACTGATTTGAAAACCTATTCAATCTCTCTTTCCTTTTGTTTTGTCTATCTAGGTCTATATTAGAAGACCCTACTGCACCCTTTAGGCATTACCCCTTTAGGTGTCACTATCAAGGTCCTATCTTGTTGCATACATTAACCCCATAATGACCTTAAGCCTTTGCTCAGATTATGGTACTTAATAGCTTCTAGTTGATTAGTTGGCTCATCCTATTATGACCAACCCATCTGATTTGTTGGATTCACAATTCTCCAATCTCAGATATGTTCCATTAGAATTATTTTATTCTGTGTTACGTCACAAACTTGAGATTCCACAACAACTCGTGAATCTCTTAGTTCCCATTGTACCCTTTTGTTGATCTCAACATTTTGAGTTCTACTTTTACTCCCATTGATTCTTTAGGAACTCGGTTATCCTATCAACAAAACACTTTTGTTATTGGATTGGGATCAATATTAACTCTCAACTATTATGGTTTGTGAATAAACCTTTTCAAGAAACTATTTTCTCAATGCCAGTTTCAATCCTTTAGACACATTGGGACATTCCCAAATCATATTATATATGATGTCTTATAAACCATTTAGACGGTACAATATTTATTTATGATATATTTATGAGGATTATAAGATTTGGTTGATTGATAGTTATATCATGATTCATCATGATATAATTCCTTCATTCTAAAATATCATCATGTTCAGATGGATTTGACTCATGATCCATTGTCACAGTCCTTCCTTGAAGGTTCTCAAGATATAGATGAAAAGTATTTCAACATTTGATCTCATCAAAGTTTCTTAATACTTTCATCAAAGTCATACTTCATTTATAATCTCCTTCAACATTTTAAGAGATTTATGTTTCTATTTCAATAAGTACATATCATCATATTACCAGTAAGAGAAACAAAGCATCAACATTTATCTGTAGTATTCATTCCATAAGATCTTCATGAATCGCATGTATAAAGTCTGATGGAAAGTTTATCCTTGCACTACATTTAGTGAAGCATTTTATGTCACTTTGTGCCCAAGTAAGAATTTCATATTTCCTTAGGTTCATTAACCAAGGGAATCTAGATTAACATCAATATGTATTCTAGTCATGCATTTTTATATGTACGTCCAAGGTGACTATTGCTAATGGTAATCTTGAATTATCAATTATAATCATTTGGTATTAATGTTATAAAACCTATCTATGATTTTTTTTCAAAATAAAGATCATTAGATATTTGGGCATTGCCATGCAAGATCATATCTTTTGAAATAGAAACATTAAAGACATACTTTATTGATTTATCATCCTTGTCATATAAGATGCTTTAAAGTAAATGTTTCCATTACATCGCATAATGTAATAGCAGTTCTACTAACTCTATTACATACCCATTGGGCTAAGATAAATTAAAATTTAGACCAAATCTTCTACAACTCTTGATCTGCCTTGTCCATCTTTGTGTCCTTCCATGAAGGTCTTTACTTCTTGTCAAATCATGTACATCAGTATGTCAGATCTCTATTTGGTATCACATACCAAAACTAAGAAGTAATCAAATTTATCTTATAACATTTATACCTGAAGTGGAGGCCTTGATGCCATCCTTCTTCTTCTTTAGTTCCTCTAACCAGAATGGGAAATTTCTTTTCCAATGTCCAGGCTACTGACAATGGTGACATTTGCCTCTTATTTTATTTATCCCTCCATTTTCTTTGAGATATGAAGACTTGGGCTTCTGGAAAGCTTTAGAACTCTTCTTAGCTTTGCCTTTGCCTTTAGACTTCCCCTTTGTCTTTTTTATCATCTCACAGGCTTGGGCTTGTCTTTCTTCATTTGTGTCTAAGATATTCTCAACATACCCAACAACTCTGTCAATGGCTTGTCAAAGTTGGTCATGTTTTAGTTGATGACAAACTGACTATATGACTCTGGCAGAGACTGCAGAATCACATCAGTGGCCAACTTTTGACCCAAGGGGAATCCTAGTCTGGCAAGGTTCTCCACATACTCAATAATCTTGAGCACATGAGTACCTATTGGATCTCCTTCTACCATGTCATATTTGAACGGTGCCTTGGAGACATCATATCTCTCTTATCTTGCTTGATCTTAGAACATGTTCTTGAGATGCATGACCATATCAATCACATCCATATTCTCATGTTGCCTCTGCAACTCATAGTTCTTGGATCATAGAATCAAACACTTGGCATCCATGATATCTTCAATATGCTTCTTGTAAGCATCCTTGTCAACCTTGGGCGCATTTTGAGGTGGTTCATCTAGTTTTGGCATCTCCAGGACATAGAGCTTGTGCTCCTATATGAGAATGATTCTCAGCATCCTAAACCAATCATGGAAATTGTTCTCAGTAAGTCTGTCCTTCTCAAGGACCGATCGTAGAGAAAAGTGATTGTTTATTGTTTCCATTTGGTTTAACAAAAGAATTTGCAATTTTGTCAAAAGTTCATTTTTTATTTGATTTGATTTGATTAAATTTGGGTGATAGTAATTAGGTATTTAGTTAATTATCATTCTAATTATTTTGTTCAAATTGATAACCCTCAAGTATCAATTCGGAAAATTACAACAAAAAATTTTCTAATGAGTCAGACCCAAGATAATTTAATTATGGCTCGATCGACACTATAAACACAGTCAATCATCAAGGTAGGCAAATTTTCCCAATCGCAAAATATGTAATTGTGGATATATTATATGCACAACTCCTTACCATAATCATATGCATGCTTCTGGGTTCAGATGCTCTGAGAATCACCAGCTAAGCCTGACCCAATAGCCTATACAATAACAATGCCCCCGACAGAGGCAGAACCTACATCATTACCATCACACTTCCACAAGGTAGATGTCACACAACGTGGAGGCATAACCTACGCTTAGTCGAATGAGTTTTTCATGTGTATTTCTATTGGAAACACAATGCAGAGGTGTTACCTACGCTTAGTCGAACGAGTTTTTCATGTGTATTTCTATTAGAAAGCATCTTAGACTTAATATGTTTGATTGAGGGGTTATATATATATATATATATATATATATATATATATATATATACTATATCTAATCACCACATATATAATATGTATCATATACATGCTATATATCCCACAATATATACATGCTATATATCCCACAATGTAAACATGCAATATAAAACAAAAAGTGATGGTTATGACCATATCTACTTGTAATTCCTTGGACCCACAAAGAATTACTACCACCTAGGTCAATCATCACATCACATGTATGAACCTATTGTTGGTGTAGATTTGTGCTTGCCAATTTGGGTAGATCGGTTCAACCCTTGAACCAATCGTCTAGCCTCTTATCCGGTCAGTTGGTCATCCTGTCCAGATGATGTTTAGACTCCTTCCAAACGGTTGGTTGGGCCTTCTGGGGTGGTCGGACCAATGTTTAGACTCCTTTCACACAGTCGGTTGGGTCCACCAGGCGGTCGTCTGATTCTATCGCTCTATCCTCCTTCATCCTCCATACGGTCAGCTCATCTCATGAACTGGTCATCTCACCCGATGATGAACATCTTCAACATCATTGCATGGAAAAAAACTATCATATTGTTACTTTATTACATTAAATAAGAGAAACCTCGAGTTACATTCGAGGGGAGAAAAGGTAGGAAAGCATTAACTTTACATTGGTAAGAGGGAGGTAGAGGCTTTGTACGTAGACCAAGATAAGAAAGAACCAAACCATCCAACCACAAACACACATTGGGTATTGGCCATAACCATGATTTACATCCACCAACAAAACCTCTCTTAGGGAGACGCATGTAAATTGTATATATGCATATATATATATATATATATATATATATATATATATATATATATATATATATATATATATATATATATATATATATATATATAAGTTTGGGATTATGTAATCTTGATTGGATACTCATATGAGAGTAATTTAAATATCACATTGCATGCAATAAATAAACGATAAAACCAAAAATTTGATCATACTTATTATCCTAAAATATAGTAAATTGGCGTGGCTTTGACACCATTGTTGGGAAATATAGGTAGATTATAGCAATAGAAACAAAAATGTTACCTATCCAATTCTCATAACAACAAGATTGTGTCAATTGCTATGAAATAGGAAGGATGGTTTTAGCGAGTTATATCTGGTCCTGGAGCAAGTCCAGCGAAAAAACTCACTTCTTTGCAACTGATGACAAGTTTCTCTTGGGCGGTGGTTGTGAAGCTCCTAATCTTCACCACAAACAATTGTTTATGCAACCTCTATGGTGACTCCCAATGGTCTTGCCATGCACTATAGGTTGACTTTGCTCTCTGAGTAGCAATAAAATGACTCATGCCTCTAAAGCAATTCACATAGACCAACTAGAACTCATATATTTCAACAAGAATAGACAGGAGGAACTTGTCCCACTCGTTGTTGTACTAGTCACCAACCTGCTCTCCCACAACAACAACTTCTCAGTTGTTCTCTCCCATTGGCTATCCCTCACTATCGGGTAGTACTTGCCTAGGTTGTCTTGGTTACTACAACCAGAGAGGAAAACATTTGTCAGAAGAACTAATTCTCAGTTTTTTGTGTTGTGTCTTGGGAAGCCCCCAGTGTCCCTCCTTTTATAGGTGAGGTTAGGGTCAGGGTTCCCAATCTATACGAGATTGCATGGTAGTGGAAGGGACCAGAAGAACTTGAATTTTCACAACCTACTAGATGCCAAATGGTAGTCTGGCACGCCCTTATGGTGATCTGGGGTTCGAGACAGTCTTATCGCACTGCCAAACACCTGTTTGGTAGTTTCCCAATTGTATACAAATTTGGCAATTTTGATTCCAATTTATATCACATATTAATTTACTTCAAGTATGTGCAGTCAAAACTATTCGGGAAACATCTAGAATATTCATTTGACCCAACTGAGTCATATCACTCAGACGAGACACCCATCTCACTCACCCATATGGCCGTCTGGTGAGTCTGAGATGAGCTGGTCGGTTCAATCAAATTGAACTAGTCAGTTCAAGGGAAAAACTTAGCCAATTCAAACTCTGATCAGCCTGACAACCCAAATGGCCATCTCAACACTTGAGACACCTATTTGGCTTCCCAAATGGCTGTCTCACCCAGTGAGATGGTCATTTGGCAGTTCAGTTAGCTAATCTGTTGATTTGTTGCGTGAGTTGAATACATAAACACTTTAGTAATCAATTCAATTATCATTCAAGATCAAACTCATATTCTAGATGAGTTCATATGTATGTGACCTTATAGGTCCCATGTCACATTGGCAGTGAATGTCCATAATTGGCTTATGACATCACAAGAAGATAGTGGTTCCTAGTCGCACATTAGTGCTACCCAAGTGAATGGAAAGTTGGAGAACAACTTCAACCTACAATATTTGTAAGGTATTGTCGTGGTTGTATAATTCCTTTGTCACTGATATCCAGAGTGAACTCGAGGCATGGACTCATCATCCTCTCAACGTTCATCTCATGTTTCTTGAACCAAGAGAAGATTATATGGGATAATGTGACCTCAATATCATATATTGATTCACATGTGCATGTGCATGCATTTCTCAGTCTCACTTATCAAGTGGCCAAGATATCATACTCTAAAAGGAGGGATGAATCCCATATCTATCATCCACAGTCCACCCCATGTGTCAAAGTCACCCAATCATCACCGTTATATAAGACCATATTTTAGGGTTGTGTTTGATGATGTCAAAGTGTACCCAATGACATGTAACGAGTGTAGTGATTTCAAGTCTAAGAATCACAATCACCACCTTCACTGTGAGAGATGACTATGACTTACCGTATGATGGTTTCCATGTGTCAATCTCAAGGTGCATTTGTCTGATACACTGTTCCCTAACATGTATCTGTAAGACTCATTTGATATTGTCATATCATGACTTAGTGTGACTCAATCATCAACCAACTCACACTCCAGTCCTATGTGTTACTGGTGTCTGTCTACCTTCCATAATAACAACTGACTAGGGACATAATGAGAATATGTATATCTACTCTTAACATTTGTATGGTCCCATTTCCACAAGGCTAATACTTGTAGACATATGTCATTGAGTAATATTATTCTCTAGACATTCATAGTGTTTCCTCATTGTCTCATAATTGAATGAAACATAATGAATTGGAAGCTTGCCTTTGTAAGTATTAATCAAATCCTTTAAGGTATATGCCATGTCATTCATCATATGATTGGCTCTATGGGAATACCTAACCAATAATATGGGTCCTCCAATCATTCCTTTTGAGATCATTTTATATCCTGGGGGGATGTTACAATCTCCCACACTTAGACTCTTTATGTCCTCAATAAGGCTCAATTATATGGCCCCATAATCTATCCCCATTGCAATGCAGACCCAAATAGCCCATGTACACCCAGCTCCCTACCACGGCTACCAGTACAAGCGTAACATCCTCAAAATTTAAACTTATTGATGAGTACTAAATAGGAAATCCTAATATTTTCTTTATATCATAAGCAATCATTTCAACTTAATAAGTTGTGAATCGATTACATCAAACCTAGTCAAAATTTGTGCATATGCCACACATCAGGGTTTAAAGTGAAATTAACCTAGCTACTGTTCTTTATATGACCTAGTTAAAATTTATGTGAGTTTAACATGATAATAAATGACTTTTATCAAAATATGATCCCCTAATTGTTTTTAGATAATCCTAGATGATTAAGTATATGTTTAACCTAAAAAGGCAAGCATAGTTTGTTGTGACCCTTAAAACTAGAAAATAATGGTATAATTGGATCTTTTATGGTCAATTTAGGTAACATACCAATTTTCATCTAATTTGAAGAACCCTAACTATGCCAATTAATTTAGGAAAAAAAGGAATATAGTTTGAAACCTAGACAATCAATTAGATATTTTATTTTGATGTGATTTCATATACTCCTTCCAAATTATGTGTCCCATAGTTTTTGTTTCTGGGTCTGAGTCGGATTATGGAACATGGATCCATCTACGAGTGAGGAGGCCATATTCCTTGCCCGAGTTCCTTTCTCTTGCTGGACTCTTTAGTAGTCACACATCTCCCTGACTCGGTCTCCCTCCCTACTTTATCTCACACTTTTTCAAGATCAAATTCATGTTCCTCTTTGCCCAGAGAATAGGTGGATACCTGGTTTGTTAGGGTTTCACCTATTACTTTTCCCAAACTGTGAGGGACTCTGTCCCTCCCTTGTTTCCTAGAAAATTTGGGTTTTCTGGCCACTACAGGTCACTGCACCTATACAATTTTCCCTAAAAACCATCGTGGATGCAACAGAAACTTGAAGTCTTTGCCATCTTTCTATGATCTATTCTCCTCCACCCTAACCTAAAACCACCTTATTTCTGCTCATCCATCTTCAACGCCAAGGTAGATCTGACCACCAGAACAAGTGGTGCTGCCCTAGAATCCATCATCAGATCAACGAGAAGCTTTTCATACCTACAATTTCTCCAAAATGGTACTCAACTTGTTTTCCCTCTTTCACCTTCCCTCTGGTACCCAAGCACAATGTCAGTGTTTTCGGCCTTCTCCGACAGTATTAGGACCTTCTCTACCTTCATGAAGGTGTCCCGGATCTGTTTGGGTGGTCGATTGTCATTGTGGTTTGCTATGTGATGCCATCCCTCCTTTCCCCCTTCCATGTCATGGTAGTGAATGTGTTGGGAGTGTTTGTCCATCCCACAGCCTACTCTTGGGCTCTTCAATCTTGTCTGATGACAAAGAATACGTTTCTGCGATTAGATTCTCACATTTTTCATGATTTTTGAAGTCATGGTTTTCAAATCCTAGGCATTGCTTTGTGCTTCATCTGTTGTTCATCATCGCAAAGAGGATGAACATAGGGGGGGGTTTGGTCATTTCTGCCCATGTTGTCCCAATCGGGCAATTTTAGTCAGATGGAGCCTTGCCAACTTGTAGCCAATATATTTTATACGTGGCTTTTCCCTTTTTCCTCATTGATCGGTAGATCAAAAACTCATATTAAATCAATAGATGGTCAAAAATAAGTATAAATGGTCATTGGATAGGATTTTCTGAGTAGAACTTGATTTCAGTGTTTTCAAACTCTAAATCCATCTTCTCTTACCATGAATACCTAAAAGACCCAAATTCGGGTTTAGTGATGGGCTCCCTAAAAAGGAGGTGCACCTTGGTGATATGGGTAGTCCAATCATTCCTTCTAAGATCATTTTATTTGAGGCCTCAAATCTTGGGACGTTACGATTTCCATGCTACACCTATCCCACCACGGTTGTGTTGCACCCAGAATCCTAACTTTTTTACACTAAAATTCCTAGTTTTCCCCCACTTGACCTAGTTCTTCCCTACCATAAACATATACTTAGGTGGACGGATGTAGCATGAGGTTACACCCCCTTATCATTCATTTCTACCTTCCTAGTACATTCAAGTTTCTCCCACCTACCTCCACCTCATTTCCACCTTCCCTTACCTCAAACCCCTACTTTTCTAGGGTTTTGACCACTTCCACCTCCCATTCCATGCTTGTCATCCACCAAGGAGGGAGAAGTGCTTTCCCTAGCTGTTGGAGGTGAAGGAGAAGAAACCTCCCATGAGTTTCTCTGTGCTTAAGAAGATGGATTGCTTTGATTTTTGCTTGAAACTACTTAAACTTTGGGAGATAATGGCTTGTATAATGATATTTTAGGGTTGCTCCTAGGTCCAAATAATGGATCCCTAGCTAGCACCCTATCTTCCCTCATGCATACCCCTCTCTTACTTCTATGTGTATATCTAAGTAGCTACTCTAAGAGTATTTAGCACATTTGCCTTATATAACCCTAAAGGCTAGGTGGTGGGTGATGTCTGGTGAAACATACTCATTCCCACTCTCCATTCTATCCTTGGCCCCCGGTTGTACTAAGGATACCTACCCTAAAATTCTAGATTTGCTAGATCTTATTAGAATTTCACATAATCCCTAGTCCAATTAAGGCTCATAAGGTTGAATAGGGTGTAGATCCCCCTTCACACACCTTACACCACCCATGGTCGACTAGTAGCTTAGGGTAATTCTGTAGCATTTATCTTGTTGTTTGGTTTAACAATCTAGAATGTATGGATAGAATTTGCACGTTATGACTTCCCAACTTGGATTCTAGTTACATTCCCCCAAACATCCCACGCCCCTATTGATTTCTCAAAACCCCAAATTGCTCTCTTTCTAGTTCATGCTTGATTAGTCAATTGCTTATTAATTGCCTTCTTAACTAGTTTCTCTGCTCTTGATAGTTAGGTCTTGCTAGTTAGCTAGTGTCGTTTAGTGATTGCTTGTGCTAATCTTAGTTGGTTACTATTAGCCTTGATTTCTTTCTTGCCTTAAATACTAATTGCTAGTTTAGTGTAGATTGTTTCTTTTCTTAGTTGCCATTTTTGCTTATTAGAAATAAACTATTTAGGGTTAACTTAGGGTTTGCCTCTTTCTCACGTTTAGTTGATTATTTGAACCCTAAGTGTAATCAAATCAAATCAATACCAAACCCTTAAACCCTATACACCACTTTAGGAACCTAGCTATAACTAACCTAGATCTAGGCCCCCTCTCTTGGGATCGACTCCTAATTTTCCACTTTCCAATACTATGACATGACCCCGTGAGCTTGTGGGTGAAGTGTGATACTCTATGTGAGTTAACCTTTTCAAGACTTACAAATATCAAAAGATCCCATCTCTGTGTACCTTAGGGTAGACGCACTAAGCTTTCTAGTGATGCAACCCTATTTTAGGGTTTCATCTTGTGTCTTCTGGCATTTCAATCACATATAGACATGTTAGATTGAAAGTTATTTCCCCTAATAAATGGTTTTCTATCAAATGCACTTATGGAAACTATTTGCATGTATTTTAGGTACTTGGACCACACTGTGAATGGATTGGAGAAAAGGAAGATTTTCTAGGGTTCCTCCACCCATGGAGAAGTCCAAAGAAGGTTCTAGAGCTCCCCCAACCTACCCCTAGTAGCCAAGGGTCAAGTTGAAGAAAATGTGTGCATGGATCATGAATTTTGAAGCTCAAAGTGCATATGAATCCCCCCTACAAAACTATGGTGACACGAAATATATGTGTTGTCAATTAAATAATCACATGTTGATTCAAGAGTTGATTAAGCTACAACAACCTCAACAGAATGGGCATGCTAGCTAGCATGACCATGCCAAGAAGACCCAGCATAGTCATTCCATCCAAGACATTCATGCCAACCAGAACAAATTGTGCCTAAGAGAATGACCCCCAATCGAGTTGACTACAATGTTCATGCTACCCGGAACAGCTATACTACCTAGCATCCACCATAGTCATGTTGCCTAGAATGTCCATGCAACCAACCTCATTTTCACATTTCCAACCTAATATTTCCACTCCACCAGCACAGCCATTCTCCCTAAACATGATTGTGCTACATCTTCCCCACCATAGTCATGCTTCCCACCATGGTTGTGCTGACCCTAGAAGCCTAACTTTTTCTACACTAAAATTCCTAGTTTCCCCCACTTGACCTAGTGTTTCCCTACCACCTATATATACTTGGGTGGCGGCTATAGAATGAGTTTGCACTCCCTTGTCATTCATTTCCACCTCCTTAGTGCATTCAAGGAGCTCCCACCTACTCCCACCAAGCTCCACCTCATTTTTACCTCCCCTTACCTCAAAACCTTAGTTTCATAGGGTTTTGACCACTTCCACCACCCATTCCATGCTAGTCATTAACTAAGGATGGAGAATAAATTTCTCTATCTATTGGAGTTTAAGGAGAAGAAAACTTCCATGAGTTTCTATGGATATTATTCCTTCTTATTCTTCTTCTTCTTCTTACTTTTGTTCTTTTTAGTTCCATGAGTGGCTAAGCCCTTTTTGTGGGATGTTTGGGGGGGAAATGTTACTTAGATACCATTTTGGGGTAAAATAACTTGTAACACTATAAATTCATTTTATGATGATTGTCTTCTACTTTTATCATATTTCCCAAATTTCTCCTTGTGGTGTGTGGTTAAAATCATAAATTTCTTGTTGATGTTTGCTTGAAACCACTTAGTCTCTAGGAGAGAATGGCTTGTATGAGGCTATTTTAGGGTTGCTCCTAGGTCCAGCTAATGGATACCTATCTTACCACCTAGATATACTCTCTTACTTCTAAATGGTGCAATTTCCTTGGAGTTTCCTAAAGGCTAGGTGGTGGGTGAAGTGATGTGAAACACCCTCATTTTCACTCACCATTTCTACCCTTGGCTCCCAATTGTCCTAAGCACACCTACTTTAGAAACCTAGACTTTCTAGATCCTATTAGAATTTCACCTAAGCTCTAGTCCAATTGAGCCTCATAAGGTTGAATAGGGTGTGCAAGGGTGTAGTTCCCCTTCACACACCTTATACCACCCATGGCAAACTAGTAGCTTGGGGTAATTGTATAGTATTTATCTTGTTGTTTTGTTTAGCAATCTATAATGTTAGGATATCATTTGCATGTTATGGATCCCCAAATTGGATTCTAATTACATGCTCCCAAACAGCCCACACACCCATTAATTTCTTAAAACCCATATTTTCTCTCGTGCTAGTTCATACTTGCTTAGTTACTTGCTTTAATTGCCTTCTTAGTAGTTGATTTGTTCTTGATAGTTAGGTCTATATAGTTTAGTTAGTGTCACTTAGTTCTTGCTTGTGCTAATCTTAGTTAGTTAATGCTAGTCTTGATCGCTTGTTTTCCTTAGTTGTTAATTGTTAAGTTAGTGTAGATTGTCTCTTTTCTTTAGTTTCTTTTCTTGCTTATTAGAACTAAATTGTCTAGGGTTAACTTAGATTTTGCCTCTTGCTCACCTTTAATTGTTTGTTTGATCCCATAGTGTAATAAAGTAAAATCAAGATCAAACCCTTAAACCCTAGACACTACTTTTGGAACCTATCTATAACAAGCCTAGCTCTAGTGTTCCCCTCTCTTGGGTTCGACCCCTAACTCGTCGATTTCCTATACTATAACATGACCTTGTATGCTTGTGGGTGAAGTGTGATAGTCTAGGTGAGTGATCCTTTTAGGGTCTTATAAATATCAAAAGATCCCAATCATGTGTACCTTAGGGTAGGCACACCAAGGTTTTGAGTGTTGTTTTCGGGGACATAAAGAACCATACCTCCCTAGTAGTTATGGTGTTATCTCTCAGATATGCACCAACTCTTCCCAATTTATCTGGTAGTGTTTGAGAAGCACACCAAGCTTTCCGGTGCCATTTCTGGGGAGAGTGGCACATGACCTAGGTAGTTAGTTCAGCTTTGTTTTTCCTACTATCCTCACCATTGCTATTATTTTTTCTTTATATTACTTTTGCAAACCCTTCTTCTAACTTAGCTTATGTTGTTTGGTTGTGCCTTGTGTAGGTGACAACTATGCATGTTTGGAAGTTTTTCATTTTCAATTGGCTTGTTCCTAGCTGATCCTGAATAGGAAGGAGATGACATCAACATCAACACAAACAACAAAAGGTTGAGGTGGCAGGAGAGGATGCACAACTTAATCCTCCAATTCCTCCACTGCCCAAGTTGTTGCATGACTCTTTCATGCCCAGAACATATACTTCACTAATTTCTACTAGGGTGGATTAGATGTCAAGATAGTATTTCTCAATCCCACTGGCGCTTATTGGACTTCCACTCACATTCTATAGGCTCAAGAATGATAATACCTACCACTGCATAGATGCTTTCCTGGAAACATGCTCTACCTTCTGCGCAACTGCAACTATGGATGACTCCATTGGGAAAAATTTGTTCCCTTTCTCCCTCAAGTAAAAGAAAAAGGAACGCTACTTGTCAAAGACAGAGCTTGTTACTTTGAGGTTGTTATCAATGATTTCTTGAAGAAGTTATACCATATTGCCAAGCTACCGCAAATGAGAAGACACATCACATTTTTTAGTCATAGGGAGAATGAGCAATTTCTTAAGACTTTGAGAGATTCAATAAATTTCTTAGGGATTTTCGTCATCATGAGGTGCCCATCTGGAAATTGGTAATATATTTTTACATCGGTCTATCTAAAATGGGTCAAAGGGTTGTTGACTCATCTTGTGGTGGAGCTTTCATGGCCAAGCCTTTGGAAGAATCATGGCCCCTTTTGAGCACTTTGTTGAAAACTCTCAACATTGAGTCTCTAGTGTGGGTCCTTATTGTGATAGGAATTGGGCAGCTCCTCCTCTCCAAGCCAAAAATGATGTAAATCCACAAGTAATGAAAATCTTGGTTGATATTATGAATACAAAACTCACATGGGGAGATCTTGTAGCCTACCCTTTCTATGGAGACTCTTAGTGAAGAAGTCCAAGTTCTACAATCTTTTGGGAATAGGAAAAACCAAGGGCAAATGTCCAACTCATACACTCTAAGATGGGGAAATTTCCCAAACCTATCATGGAGGCAACAAGGTGATGAAGGACAAGTGCATCCCAGACAACACCAAGGTCAAATAAATAGTTTGAGATTTGAAAAAGAAGTTCTTGGGAGGTTGAGGAACCTTTATGATGTAAAAAGGGATGTGTACTCTCATGGAAAAACCATTACCTGGCTAGAGAAAAGATTAGATCATATTTCTCTTCCACGTACCCATCATGAGGAGGGGGAGACTTCCCTCACAAACCATGACCAATTTAAACAATGATAGTGGTTACATGGGTGCTCTTCAAGGTGTCCATGTTCCACTACAAGAGCAAATGACAACATTGAAAAAGTATCAAGGACCCCCTAACCCATATGCTTCTCCACCACTGCAACCTCCAATACACACAACAACCACCACCTCAATACCAACGGCCTCCACAACAACCTCCTTAACAATCGCCCTACATACTCCAAAATTCTAACCACCACCACCATCATCATGAGATCCCCTTCCTCCACATGAGCAAGTGAACATGGTGTATGTCTTATTATGTAACAATGTTGTCCAAAAATCTATGAAGGTGAAAGGGATAATAGTCAAAGATCATGATAGAGAATCATTGTTGAAAAGTTTTTGTAAGGGTTCCAAGAGCACCAAAAATCTTGTTGTCCCGCCTTTGTTTGAGAAGATAACACCATGTGTCTTGCCTTATATTGAAGCTATAACACCTACTATCCTACCATCTTGAGAGAGTACCAAGGGCATTGAAATTTTAGCTGCCCCAACTTTTGTTGAGTTTGTAACACCCATTTCTTCCCCACCATTATTTGAGTTGTTAACAACTAGTATCCCACTCAAGAGATCAAGACATATGCTTATGCAGAACCAAGGTCCTGAAACAACCCTAAACAAGATTGAGGTGAATGAGTGAGTCTTCTTTTATGCATTGGAAGCCCCCTTCACCTAAGATAGGCATAGCCATATAATAAAATTGTTGAAGGTCATGAAGAAAGGCAAGGAAAATGTCTCATATTTCATGATGTTGTTTAAAGATGCTAGTGTCGGTAAGAAAAAGATGATGGTGAGACCGATCAAGAAAATTTTAGCAACATAGCCAGTTAATTTCATTTTAGACATCCCTTTCCCCATAATAGGAAAGATATGGGTGTCCCTCTTATCCCTTGCTATGCTCATTTTTAGCTCATTGAGTATGCTCTCCTAGATTTGGGCTCAAGCTTGAGTATCATGCCTTACAACATATTTTTACAACTCGTCATAGAAATAATGAAACCAACGGATTGCATCCTCTTGTTGGGTGATGGATCCAGGAAGACACCTAGGGCCATGAAATATAATGAAATGGTAGTCTTGGAAAAAAGAAATATTCTAGAAACCCAACCGATTTCCTTCTCATGGACATAGAGTGGTTGGATGGAAAAAACTTTATCATCTTCAAAAGGCCTTTCTTGTGCATTTTTTATGCAGAGATCAAGGTACGTGCCAACACCTTGATGGTCATATACATGGAAAAAAAGATAGATATCTTCATGTGCACCCCGGATGATATATAGAACATAATTGATGAGGAAGAGATTGAATTTTAAATATATTATGAAGAACTTAGACAAGGGACAACTGACAGAAGAAATGATGAGAACTTTCATGAACCCTAGGAGGAGGACCATGTGGTAAAAGCTTTTAAAAGGATGACTTGTGATGAGGATGGGACCACCCTTCGTGTGAATACTTGATGGAGGAACACCAAGCTTGGCTGAAGGAAATAAACTTAGCACTGGTGGGAGGTAACCCACCTCAGTTTGATATTTTTGTTCTCAAAACCCCTTTGTTTTGTTATACTTTTGTCTTTCCAAGAAACACACACACCCTATACTTGTTGGTTTTGTTGTTTGTGAGTCATGTTAGAATAGGTACATGAAAGGAAATATGATGCATGAATGATCCAACCAAAGAGAAGACCGAGATTTAAATTGCAAATCATTAGAAAATCTATAGGAAGATAACTAGAATGGTTGTTCTACATAGAATGTCCATGGTGTTGGCAAGACAAAATGGCTCTTTTATGCAAAACCATTGTGGCAGCTCTACCCTATTCACCTAAGACTTGAGATCTATCTCTCCTCTTAATAATTGTCCACCATGACTCCATGCCCTCTACCCTACTGTTCTAAACTTCTTCTTCATGTCGAGGACATCATGGTTTTAAAGTTTGGAGTGGTAGGGCATTAAGCCCTTGCTTCACATCATTTTCCTCTATGTTCCTTGTTCTATTTTTTGCTCAAGATGATAAAACAATCAAACTAAGTGTTATACTTGTCAATCCACACTTTGCGTGCTTCCATTCATACATACTTACTATGTAGTTTAATTTCATACATTTTTGTGTATTTTTTCAAAAAAATGCTTTTCATGACATGCATTGCATCTCATGTAGATTTTTGACAATTTTGTGTATTTTAAGTTAGAGTTTGCTTGCTTGTTGCTTATTGATCATTAGGATAGGTCTAGATGTGATTGAATGCAACTTAGCACCATATTGGCCAATTTTCCCCATGTTTGAATCTACTTGCCTGATGGTGTGTTTCAACTAAATCTATACTCATTGTGATGTGAATGTTTAGAATTGGGATAATGCAACCTGTTATGATGTTTTTAGCTAAATGAACCATATGTAAGAATTTTGCATGTGCACCAAACCTCTTGCAAGTAATTGGTTTTTTTTGATAAAAGTATGATTCTTGCAAGCCTTAAGCGTTTGGGATTACTCATTCCATGTGAAAAGAATGTAGTCTACCGTATTATTCATTTTATTCGTGGTTTGCATAATTGGTGAATGTTGCATGGATTAACTTGCTTGGATAAAATCATACATGCATGCATCCTCACCACCCATGACCCCTCTTTGACCTGACATTTATTGCATCATCTTCTTACCTTTTCATCTCATGAGAGGATGTCAAAAGTGCACATATAAGCCTTGACCACCCTCCAAAGGTTTGGGGTGGCCATATCTGTACCACCCCACTTCACTCTTATCGTCATATGCCCTCCTTACATATAGGTCATAGAAAAAGAAAAATAAATAACGGTTGGCTTTATGTAATAGCCTCTCAACAAAGTAAAATAAAAATATGAGTGCTCCTATATAATAGCAATACACTCCCTTCCATAATCCTTTCTTGTCTTTTTATGTCCAGTAGGGCTAGGGTAATTAAACTCTAGCCCTCACAACCCTACAAAAACCAAGTGGGTCATGAGAGGTGGGTTGAAGTGTATGATGTAGTTCTAGCAAGTGAAACAAAAAAATTAACCATTTGAATGTATGCCATGCATGGTACGGTTTACCAGAAGCTTTATGAAAATTGCATCATTTACATGTGTGGATGGTATCCCATATTTTAAGCTTTTGTGCTTTGTGCTTTATTCACACTTGAAAATAGAAAATGAATAGAGAGTAGTAGATTGCATGCATAATTCCACATGAGAATCCATTTTAGCCAATTAACATCATGGTCATTGCATTCTCCCATGTTTTCCTTGATTAGAATAAGTTGGAGCATACTTGAGGACAAGTTTATTTTAAGTTTGGAATGGTGATGCAATCCTATTTTAGGGCTTCATCTTGTGTCTTCTTGCATTTCAATCACATCTACACATGTTAGATTGCAAGCTATATCCCCTAAGAAGAGAAGAGGAAGAATAAGATAAGAGCAGAGTGGGAAGGGCAATCCTAGGTTGATTTGAATCATGCCGCGGCATTGGAAGCCCGACAGCAATTCCGTCGGGATGGGTGTCCCAACCCCATCTCAGATCCCACCCTTCTTCCCCCATCCCTCAGTCTGAGAGTGTGAAACCCTTGGGAGATCAGGTTTCCCCTATGATCTCTACCACCAGAAACCTAGTACTGGTGGTTGAGAATTGGAACCAAAGATCTTGGTGTGGTTGTGCCCCCCCCCCGACTTTCCCTAGCACAAATCTCTTCAACTAGCACTGGGAATCCTCATTACCAACTGTTAACCCTTCCTAGCCTGGTGAGAGAGGAGCTACCCGGGAGACCCTGTGTGGCACACGGGTGATCGTTATGGTGGCAAAAAGGACACAAAAAGCAACACTGCATTCAAGGATAAACCAACAAAAAAATCACGACTTGGTGGTCAGGAGGCTAGTGGCGGAGATGAGGACGGAAAATGCCATCAACAGAGAAATGTTGAAAACAATTGTAATGGACGTATTAAGGATTATGAACCTGCGTGATATGGTAGTCCATGTGACTACTAGAGCAAAAGCTGAGATTCCACCCCAGGAGAACCTAAAGATGGTGGAGGATGGAGGTGAGCGAGGATGATCAAAGGTGGGGGAGGCTGACACCGTACCTTAGAAAAAAAGATTCTTTGAGTTGCCAAAAGATGTGTGCTTTAGGTGTTTGGGAAAAGGTCACTGTCAAAGCCAATGCCCTAATACCCGAGCCTGTTACCAATGTTGAGGAACCGAGCATATTTCGAGTTGATGCCCAAAAAAAACCATCTTTCCACCTATGAGAGAGGGACTTCCTAGTTCTGGGGAGGCAAATGGAACCAAGGATCCCTTCATGGTTGGCAGGCAAAGAAACGGAGAGGAAAGTTGTGTTGAAAAAAATCTGGTAGAAAGGGCGGGCGGAAGTAGAAAGTGATCTAGAGTTGGCTATCACATCAGAATGGATGATCGATAGAGAGTGGCCAATCATTGCAGGGCATATCAAGGTGATCTAGCCTCATGACATGATCATAGAAAGAATGAACAAAAAAGAGGCAATCATTTTCTTCAGATCGGTGGCTGAGGAGAGATCTACGATTGAAGCGGTAACCCCCATTGTGGAAGGGAGAAGCCTGAAGATTCGACGAACAAACTAGATCCCTAATGACATGAAAAAGAGACTCTTCTGGTGTCGGCTGGAAGAAATCCCCTACAGCTACAGGGATGTGAATTCCATTAAGGAAATGATGGAAATTGTGGGTGCTCTAAAGGGGGTTTCAGAATGGAACCGATATCAGAATGATTCTGTTGGGCTTCTAATCTAGATAGAAGCTTTCTAGGGTGACATCCCAAAGAAGATTGAAGTCACAGTAGGAGCAAGAAGATTTATGATGGATGTAACGGTGGTTACTGAGAAGATGGAAAACCAGGCGATGGTGGTTCTCAATACAGAAGGTCAGAACAAGGGGTTTCCTTAGGAAGCATTTGTGGTTGCAAAGGAATCAGTAGAGGAGGAAGGAAGGATTGAGGCGTGTGAGATGGAAAACTTATCTTTGTCTATGTAGGAGGAAGTGAGCATGGGCAAAGGGCATGAAGTTTTGGTGTCGGAGAACATAGCAGCCCATGGAAGGGAAAAGGAGAGACCGAAAGGAAGTAGACATGTGGTGGATCATGAGGGGGATAGAGTAAAATTGATTGATCACAGAATGGATGATTTCATTCTCGATAATAGATTCAAATATGATAGAAGAAGAAGGTTCCCTAGTAGACATAGGGAGAAAAGTAGAGATGGACGGAGGCAGACTTATGCTGCAAACTAGAAGGACGACAAGATCTATGGGGGATAGGAAACTTGGGATGATGGCGAGAGTGGCTTCTATAGGGATCAAGATGACATTAATAGGGATGAATACATGGCCCATAGAAGATGGGGAGGGAGAGAGTCGATGCGCCAAGGAAGAACTAGGTCTTATTAAGAGGACTTAAGGTTGACATATGGATGATATTTGTTTGTTTTTATGACAAACATGCTTTTCTAGAATCTGAGAGGTGCGGCGAGTAAAAAGTCAAGAAAGGTATTGAAGAGATCATGTGTGAGATACAAACCGATGTTGGTTGCTCTTTTCGAACCCTTCTTGAAAGCTTGTAGAATTCAAGAGCTGGTGGAGAGTGTAAACCTTGAATGATGTTATTCCAATGAAAGGGAGGGGGGAAGATATGGTTGTAGGTCGATAGAGACCTCAACATTGATTTGTATGAAGTGGATGACCAACAGATTACGATTAACCAGAAGAATGCAGAGGGTGCCAGATGTATGCCATAGCGGTGTATGTGAAGTGTGACATATATGATAGGAGAAACCTTTGGACCAGTATGAAGGACATCAAGAACCAGCTAGGTGATGTGCCATGGATCATCGTGGGTGAATTCAACCTAAGAAAGGACTCTGAATATAGAGGATCGGGGACAACGGAAAGAAGACCAGTGAAGGAGTTCAATGATTGGGTTGATGAGATGGTGGTGACCGAAATCTCCTATGAAGGAAGTGATTACACCTGGATCGATACGCAGAAGAAAAACCCAACAAAATGGGAGTGTCTTGATAGGGGCTTCACTTCAATGAAGTGGATAAGCTTCTGTTGTCCTAGGAATCTACACCTGCCTAGGGACATATCTTCATATCACTGCCTGCTTCTGGCGATGGATGTGGCAAAGAAGGATATCCATCTGTGAGCACCCTTCACCTTCAAAAAGACCTGGCTAGATAATGCGGAGTGCATGCCACTGATCTTCAAAGAATGGCGATATGATGTCTAGGCAGAGCCGTCAACTAGACTCTTCCTTAAGATGAAATATCTTAGAAGGGAACTAACAGGATGGAGCAAGAAGGTGTTTGGAGGGATTGAACAAAAAGTAAGAGACCTGGAGGACGTTGTGGGGCACCTTCAAGTTGACTTTGATCAATCACCAGACGACCAGAGGTGCCAAGCCCTGCAAAGGGTAGAAGCGAAGTTGGTTACCTAGCGAGACTAAGAAGAAGAACTATGGAGAGAAAAATCAAAGATCAATTGGCTTAAAAATGGGGAAAGAAACATGTGTTTCTACCATGTTGTGGTGAGAGGGAGGAACAAGAAAAAAGTAGTAAGGAGGATAATAGGGGAGGATTGAAATGTTGTGGAAAATCATCTACAGATGTAGAAGATAGCGGCTAACTTCTTTGAAAAATTTTTGTAGGTAATGACCAACCCAATAACATAAGGGTCTAGGACAACCTCATTAATGTGGAAAGAGTGATAGACATTGAAGACAACCACACAATCAAGGGGTGTTGGTTTGTTACACTAACAAGTTTCAATCATAAGAATGATCTTTTACTCAACTAGCTATATCCCGCAAGTATACGAGAGTAGTTGTAGTCGAGGTCGAACACAAGGAGCGTTGGTTAGTTAGGCACAAGAGTTATGATTTTCAATAATCTAGATCATTGTACACAAGATGATTAGATTAGAACAACTAAATTATAGATTTAAAACAAAATAGTAAATTATCACTTAAGAAAGGTTAAGATTTAGATTTGTGAGGATCTTGGACCTAGGATTTCACCAACATATCATAGCATTAAATAGGATCACGAAATTTAAATATACTAAGCACTTATTTTGAAGGAGAGTTGTATGTTGCACTTCACCTCTCAGTGCAAGTACAATGATCCTAACTCAATACAACATTCTCATGAATGAATTTCAGTTTGGATCACAATCCTACTCCTCAACTCCATAATTTCCACTCTCATGGTAAAGAAGGAGTTGCCAAGAGAGTACCTCCTTACTCTCCTTCATATCTTCTCATATCAAGCAAGAAAGCATAAAACATGCACATAAAGTGGCCAACCATACATGCAAGAAGCAAGAAACCGGTGCTCACAAGGTGGAAAAACAAGCAACTTAACATTTAGTAAGAAATTATCATGTTCCTTACATGCTATGACATGGAAGTTACTCTCCCATGCCCAAGAAAAAGAGTCTACTCGTCCATAATGATGTACAGCAGAAAAGATGTAGAAATTTTAGAGTTTAACATGGCTTAGAGAAGGAAAAACTAAGAGAACCAAAAGTGTAACCCAAGAAGAGTAGAATTCCATCTTGGAGATGAAATTCCACTCCTACAGCTACTCCAAACCAGACAAATTCCCTCCTGAGAAGCTTTATCGAGTGAAGAAGCTCTGTTGCACCTCCGGAGAAGAAAATGGAGAAGAAAAGAAGAATGGGGATTTTTTGGCAAGAAACCACCTTCTTCCACCCAAAATCGCCCTCCCTTGCTCTAGACTTGCTCTGGGATAAAAGACATATGAATTATGACAAGTGATAACTGCTCCATAAGTTAGTTTTGTATTTAAAAATGAGGGGCATTATTTTTTAGTTCTGTTGAAACTGACAGCAACACGATGTGTCTTATGCAATAACTAAAGCTTGGGTTGAGTTCTGTAAAGCTACACAGTGTGTCTTTAATAATACATGGCATGTCTTTAATAAGACACGACCTGTCTTTATTAAAACATGGCATTTTGCTACAAATACGGAATTCTGCATTCAATTTCTAGACTGAGACGCGGGGTGTCTTTAAATAGACATGTCATATCTTTTTAAGACATGTTGTGTCTTTTTAAGACACGGCATGTCAATGGTTGTTCTGGGCTATTGTGTATTCTGCTCATAACTTTCGGCGTGTAGGTCACATTTACATGTCGTAAAAAGTGGTATTTGTGCAGTTTCAAACCCCAAAACATGTACATACTTGATGAGTGATCCAATAAGTGATAATATGACATATTCCTCATCATTTCATTATAAAATGTAGTACCTACAATCCAAACCATGAGACAAGTAAGAATAACTAAAAATATAGAATCTAGCATGAATGAGAGTGATAATTGAGTCAAAACAACATGGATATGCAACCAAACGTGATCCAAAAGATGATATGATTTGTGCACATCAAATCCCCCTAAGCTTAAACCATTGCTTGTCCTCAAGAAAAAAGAGCATAGAAACACAAATGAAGAATTGTCAAGTTCATGCATAGATCAAATGAAAAGAAAGATGTGTATAAGAGCAAGCCAACCATGATCGACATGTTTATACTCATAGCCATCAATTCAACTTAATCACCCAAGAAAGAGATTTGTAGTTCAGTAGGGGTGGTCCCAATTAAATGAATCAATCAATTAAACAACACTAAGTATAATTTGGATGACCAAGCCAAACAATTAGTGAGTGTGAAACTCAAACTCTCAACTATTAAGGATACAAATGATGAAATCTTAATTAAAATTGACAATTTTAGTTGTACTCTCCTTCTTTCGCAAAAATGATATGACAATGGATTATGGGTTCTGACACTCGGCTACTGATGTAGGCTTATGAACACGTGGAATGTCGATTGGGGTATTTTACCCTCATTTAAGACATACCACCTAACCATTGTGTCCAGATTGAACTTACACTATGCTAGCATGATATGTGGGTAGTTTAGCCATCTTTTATGGGGTATAAAGATGAGATAAGCCAAAAGAAATTTTAAAAAATTTCCAAAACATACGAGAGTCAACTAAATTGCAACATTAGCTAGATTTCATTCATTTGTTTTGAAAAAAATTCATTAAAAGAGTGGTTGAAAATGCACGAAGAGCTTGGTAAGATCATCCTATATTCCACATGACGTTGTAAAATTGATTTACTCACAAAAATTGAAACCATTACATGTTTTAAGCAATCAAGGATGTGGAAGATGAATGTTAAGGCTAGAAGCATAAATCAGAGTTAAGCACATGTTGATGGCCAAAAGGTTTCATTTAATTAACGCATGCCTTTTATAATTTATCCAAATGATATTTCTCATCAAAAGAGGACAATCATACTAGATTTTCCACTAGAAGAGCAGAACTGAAAACAACAACTAAGAAAAAGATGATAAAAGGGAAATAAAATTACACTACCAGTTGGTTGCTCTCCCCCTAAGCTTGAAATTTGTAGTGTCCTCACTGCATATAACAAACTCAAGAGGATTGCAACCAGATACCTATCATGGTGAATGATGAAGATGGAGGTCCATTGCTTTGATTTGAGGCTGGAAATTGTTGTGTTAAAGATTAATGCCTCCTTGCAAATATATCCTTGATTTGGGGCAAGCGAAAGCACCTATGAGCTGCAGCAAGAATAGTCTTTTGTATGCCAATACTATTTGTCTTTTCATTCTCCTTTGAAGCATCATCAAAATATGAGTTGGGAAGAGTGTTCTCATTATAAAGAAATGTGTCATATAGAGTGTGAGGAGGAAGGACATGTGGCTTGCTTAAAGAATCTAAAAGTCATCATGTGTTGTAGCTTTCTCCCCTTGATTTGCAGCTTCATCATCCTCATAGGTATCATCATCATCATACCTTGAAGGATATACTTCTATGACAACACCATTCTTCAATGTCACCGGCCTAAAATATGTAGGATTCATCTCTGGTGGACTAGGCAAGAAAGGTGGAAATGCTTCTTTGCTAGAAAGAGCTTGCTAGGCAATTTGTTTCTCCAAGATGTGTACATAGTGGCAATATTGTCCACCTTAGAAGTGAGTTGGCAAATGGCACCCTTCGTTGATTGTCTTTGTTGATGGAACTCCTCGTTTTTTTGCATTTGAGCTGAAATAAATGTTGCAAGCATGGACTCTAATCTAAAAGTTACTTGTGGTTGTTGTGGCTGAATGAAATCTGGGTTCGCATTGCTGTAGAAGCCCGGTGGAGTGTAGCCCATTGGAGAATAAATAGAAGAAGCATAACATGTATAAGATGAGTGTCCAAGAAACCCACATGCATCACAAATATTGTTGGTTGTTTGAATTAGTTGTGTGCTTAGATTCTCAAACCTTTGTGACAAAGTGTCTAGCCTTGCAGTAATCAAGTCTATAGCATCAACCATGTGACTCCCCACTTGTATCTCGGATGTAGTAGCTGAATAAGATTGTTGGTAGCTTGTATCTGAGCTCCATTGGCAATGGTTTGCTGCCATATCTTCAATAATAGCATAAGCTTCTCCATAAGATTTTTTCATTAGAGCTTCGTTTGCAGCTGCATCAATAGATAATCTTGTATTGTAGCACAAACCATTGTAGAAAGATTGCAATAGAAGCCAATGGCTTAGACCATGATGTGGACAAAGATGTTGGAGATCTTTGAACCTCTCCCATGAATCATACAAGTTCTCTCCATCCCTTTGAGAATAATTGATGAGTTGACTCCTCAACTGTAAAGTTTTGGTAGGTGGAAAATATCTTGCTAAAAAGATTTTTAGAAGCTCCTCCCAAGTGCCGACTGACTTCTTTGGAAAAGTATAGAGCCATGTATTGGCTCTATCTCTAAGAGAGAATCGAAAAAGGATTAGGCGTATCCCATCAGTAGGAATGCCATATATCTTTATGGTGCTTAGCAACTGCAGAATTTTAGCAATGTGGAGGTTTGGATCCTCCATTGGTGTCCCTCCAAATGCATTCAGTTGTAGCAATTGTATGATGGCTGGGCTGATAGAAAACTCCTCTGCCTCAAATGCTAAAATATTAATAGGCCCACTCATGTGCATTGCAGTTGTACTAAAGTAGTCCTTAAGAGGAAGGTCATCCTCCTTGACTAGTTCTTCATGTGGATCTAGAGGATTAGGTGGATGTGGCATAGATGGTGGTGGCGTATGTGGTATGGATGAAGGTGGTGGATATGAGGGTGTGGAAGAATGTGGTATGGGTGTTGGTGGTGTATATTATGGTGGTGAATTAGGTGTGAATGATGGTGGTGTGGATGAAGGTGGCATGGGTGAATTCTATTTGGATGATAGTGACATGGATGATGGTTGTGTGGATTGTGATTCCTCCATACATGTTTGGGTTTCACTCCTTCTTGCTCCATGAGGGCTGCAAATGATGTGTTCATTTTCTAAATGTAGAGATATGCATGGTTCAAGGATCTTTTTATGAACACCCCATATGCTCCCGTAAATAAACAAGGTGAGTGAGATACAAAAACAAACATGGAAGATACAACAAATTATGATGATCATGATGAATTATGATTTATGGATATGATGGTGGGTATGAAGGTTGTGATCTAGTCTCATTTACTTATCAACAACTCTTACTCTAGCAGGAATACCGATTGTAACGACCCTCAAAATTTAGTCCCAAAAAATTTTCTTATTTAATAAAGGTGAAACCCTAAATTGAAAGAATCCATTTTTCATATGATGACTTAAGTACAGACCATGCTTAATTCGTATTTCAAAATGAGCTAAATGTGCCAAGTGGACCTTGAATTGAATCATTTACATCAATAATTAGTCATATTAATGTCATGTATAATGCATGAGAATTTAACCCTAATTATGCAATAATGACTAGTTAGGGGTTAATTGATAATTTCGGCACACATACATGTAAAGTGAATCCCATTGATTGGTATATGAGTATATAAAATAATAATAGAGCTCCCCTCGGATTTTGGTAATAAAATTCCCTTGCAATGATTATTAATGTGTTAATTACCCTAAGTAACTAATAATGTAAAACACATGTTTCCCTAACTCATATCCAAAATATGATTGGATAATTAGATTCCTCATGGTCGAATTAGCTTGTATATCAAATTTGGTTACTTTTGGATAATCCTAAAGGCTCCAAATGTTATTAGGAAGAAATTAGTAGATAATGTGATTTATTTGAATAATCAACTTAATAATACATGTGATTGTCACGATTTGACCAAAGTTCTAGATTTTTGTGCGTCACGCGCAGCTTGAATGAACCGGGCTCTTTGTGAGCCGTCAAATTAGAATCCAAGGGTGCTCCCTTCGTCCCCTACCTCCCGCTTTGTCTGTGCGGAAGGGGGAACAGAACCCCGATACATCGTCCAGCAATCGCTCTATCTCTTCTAACTGGTTCCCAATTATTTCAACGCCAGAGAATTTGGGAGGTCATTCTGAGTAAAAAGAGCCCTTACTTGAGCCCTAGCGCGGCACACAATGAAAACTCCCAAAACCCTCTCATTTCCCAGTCGACGGTGCCACCCCCCTTGGCAGTGAGGGTCCATCGGACCAAGAGACGGCAACGCAGAAAGCTCTGATGGACTCAACACGATGCTCCTCCACCGCCAATTAGGATCGGTATCAACTAAAGAACTGCCGCAGACTCGATCTACCTCGGCGGCGCCGGCGAGATCGACCGGGAGGATCAGTGCCTCCCAGTCCAATTCTTCTTCAGGTAACGATCACCATGATCTGTTCTACGTCTTCATCATCTCCTTAGGCCGTGCGATCCACCGCCGTGGTGTACCCTTAAAACCGGTTTTCTATTGTTCAACTCCATCTCCGGCCATACTTCTCGGCTATGCTTAGGCCACGAAAACCCCACCTTTACCTTCCAAAAACCTGTCCGAAGCTTTTCATGCCCTCAGCAATGTTGTTCCGTTGTTGTTTGACTGGAACTCATCATCCGAGTTGCGTCCCCTGTTCCAGCCATGGCGTCCTGCCGTTCTCATACCTCCATCCACCTCACCCCATGTTCCTAGGCTTACCAAGCTTGGAAGAGATAGGCGAAGGCACTCGTAAGATTTCAAAGTCGCAATCTCTTCCCAATCTTCACTTTTGATCAGAACTCCAGAGCTCCAGGAGAGCTGGTCGCGCCATGGATTAAACGAGGGAGAAGCCAGGTAGTGTTTTGACCACCGTACCCCTCCTACATCTAGATATAGTGTCACGCCAGTATGGGTATTCTCGGGATTTCAGTAAGCTTTAATCATGTATACCCGAGCGCCTAAGGTGTGTCTAAATGACCAATATGCCCTGTCATGCCCCTATCCCAGATTTATAATGCGAGGGCAAAGTCGTCTTTCAAACTCTGATTTCCAGATTTCTCATAAATGTCTTGAATGATTTTTCCTCGCCTCTGATTGGTCAGAATATCTCTGATCTTTAATAGATCATAGAAAATAATCTAGAACTCTGATTGGGACGATCCATATATGGTTTTTGATCAGTTTTTCGATATCTATCCAATGGTCCTAGTTTTAGACCTAGATTTCCAACCTAATTTCCAAATTTAATTAGGGAATCATACACCTATGTTAAGAAAATGTAATTAATTCATAGTTATGTTACTCACAGGATATTAGGATTGATCAGGACTGCATCTACTGTTAGTACACCCCTTCAGGATCAGGTGAGTGGATCATGCACACTGAGCATAATTCTAGGGTTATGGGTTTATTTTATTTGTTTATTGGTTATGATTACTCAATAAAGTGCAACTATGCTATTATTCAATTTATGCTTATGAAAACCATGCAAATGCTATGAATTTACGTTTTCTACTATTTTAATGAATATGCTTTCATTTTGAATATTATGAATTACTGTCATGCTAAATGATCAAGAAATCATGATAACTATGTTCAAGTGTATTAAACCATGTATGTTGATATAGTCCCCTCAATCATGTTATGTGAGCCTTAATTGGCCTTATGAGCTCTGTGGGAGCATTATGTGAGCCTTAATTGGCCTTATGTGAGCCTTAAATGGCCTTATGAGCACTGTGGGTGCAAATCAGGAGAGGGACTACATCAACTCAAGTAAAAACCATCTTATTATGAAATCATGTTAAGTTAATCATGTTCTCATGAAATCATGTTAATTATGTTATGTATTTATGTTCCAGGTTATTTCTCATGCCATTTCAATTATAAGCTATTTTCTTATATAACTGCTCAGTGCCACTCACATAGTTTTACGTTGCCTTGCATGGGCTGGGGACGAGATGTCCGCAGACGAGGAGGAGAAGAAGTAGACTTCAGGGACGTCAGCTCAAGCTCAAGGATAGTTCGTGAATCCTACTTGGTGGGGTGCCATTCTAGATAGATGTCTTTCCTTTTAATTACGTTATGTTGGAGTTTCATCCTTTGAACTCTTTTATGTTGGACTTAGAGTCTTGTTTTTGGTTTGTAATAAGGCACTCTGGTGGATTTTCCTTTTATTCTATGGATTTTGCTTGATTAATGATATCAGTCCATAATTTTTCATGATCTCCATTATGCTCAAATGCTAACGCTATGGTTGTATTATTATTATTAAAAAGGAGAGTACATCCTTACTCTTCTACTTATCTTCTCAGATCAAGTAAGAAAGCACAAAACATGCACATAAAGTGACCAGCCATACATTCAAGAAGCAAGAAACCAGTGCTCACAAGGTGGAAAAACAAGCAACTTAGTATTTAGTATGAAATTATCATGTTCCTTACATGTTATGACATGGAAGCTACTCTCCCATGCCCAAGAAAAAGAGTCTACTCATACATAATGATGTACGTCAGAAAAGATGTAGAAATTTCAGAGTTTAACATGGTTTAGAAAAGGAAAAACTAAGAGAACCAAAAGTGTAACCCAAGAAGAGTAGAATTCCAGCTTGGGGACAAAATTCCACTCCTACAGCTACTCCAAACTGGACAAACTTCCCTCCTGAGAAGCTTTGTGGAGTGAAGAAGCTTTGTTGCACCTTTGAAGAAGAAAATGGAGAAGAAGAGAAGAAGAATGGGGGTTCTTTGGCAAGAAACCACCTTCTTCTACCCAAAATAACCCTCCCTTGCTCTAGACCTGCTCTGGGATGAAAGACCTTTGAATTATGACAAATGATAACCGCTCCATAAGTTAGTTTTGTATTTAAAAATGAGGGGCATTGTTTTTCAGTTCTGTTGAAACTGACAGTGATGCAACGTGTCTTTTATAAGACATCATGTGTCTTATGCAATAACTGAAGCTTGGGTTGAGTTCTGTAAAGCTACACTACGTGTTTTTAATAAGACACGGTGTATCTTTAATAAGACACGACGTGCCTTTATTAAAACATGGCCTTTTACTGAAAATCTGGAGTTCTACATTCAATTTCTAGACTGAGACACGGGGTGTCTTTAAATAGACACGGGATGTCTTTTTAAGACACGGCATCTCAATGACTGTTCTGGGCTGCTGTGTATTCTGCTCATAACTTTCAGTGTATGTCAGATTTACATCATGTAAAAAGTAGTATTTGTGCAGTTTCAAACCCCAAAACATGTAGATACTTGAGGAGTGATCCAATAAGTGATAATATGATATATTCCTCATCATTTCATTGCAAAATGTAGTACCTACAATCCAAACCATGAGACAAGTAAGAATAGCTAAAAATATAGAATCTAGCATGAATGAGAGTGATAATTGAGTCAAAACAACATGGATATGCAACCAAACATGATCCAAAAGATGCTATGATTTGTGCACATCAAATCCACCTAAGCTTAAACCATTGCTTGTCCTCAAGCAAAAAGAGCAGAGAAACACAAATGAAGAATTGTCTAGTTCATGCATAGATCAAATGAAAAGAAATATGTGTATAAGACCAAGCCAACCATGATCAACATGTTTATACTCATAGCCATAAATTCAACTTAAACACCAAAGAATGAAATTTTTTATTCAGTGGGGGTGGTCACAATTAAATGAATCAATCAATTAAACAACACTAAGTAGAATTTGGATGACCAAGCCAAACAATTAGTGGATGTGCAACTCAAACTCTCAACTATTAAGGATACAAATGATGAAATCTTAGTTAAAATTGACAATTTTAGATGTACTCTCCTTCTTTCCCAAAAATGATATGACAATGGATTATGGGTTCTGACACTCGGCTGCTGATGTAGGCTTATGCACACATGGAATGTCGGTTGGGGTATTTTTCCCTCTTTTAAGACATACCACCTACCATCGTGGACAGATCAGACTTACACTAGGCTAGCATGATATGTGGGCAGTTTAGCCATCTTTTATGGGGTATAAAGATGAGATAAGCCAAAAGAAATTTTAAAAAATTTCCAAAACATAGGAGAGTCAACTAAATTGCAACATTAGCTAGATTTCATTCATTTGTTTTGTAAAAAATTTCATTGAAAGAGTGGTTGAAAATGTACTAAGAGCTTGGCAAGGGCATCATATATTCCAAATGATGTTGTAAAGTTGATTTACTCACAAAAATTGAAACCATTACATGTTTTAAGCAATCAAGGATGTGAAACATGAATGTTCAGGCTAGAAGCATAAACCAGAGTTAAGCACATGTTGATGGCCAAAAGGTTTCATTGGATTAATGCATGCCTTTTACAATTTATCCAAATGATATTTCTCATCAAAAGAGGACAATAAGTTAAGCATAGGAGTTATATCCACATATAAAAGATATACCTCATATCATACTAGATTTGCCACCAGAAGAGAAGAACTGAAAACAACAACTAAGAAAAAGATGATAAAAGGGAAATAAAACAACACTACCGGCCAGTTTCTCTCCCACTAAGCTTGAAATTTGTAGTGTCCTCACTGCATATAACAAACTCAAGAGCATTGCAACCGGATACCTATCATGGTGAATGATGAAGATGGAGGTCCACTGCTTTGATTTGAGGCTGGAAATTGTTGTACTAAAGATTGATGCCTCCTTGCAAATATGTCCTAAATTTGGGGCAAGTTAAAGCACATATGAGCTGCAGCAAGAATAGTATTTTGTATGCCAATACTATTTGTCTTTTCATTCTCCTTTGAAGCATCATCAAAATATGAGTTGGGAAGAGTATTCTCATTATAAAAGCAATGTGTCATCTAGAGTGTGAGGAGGAAGGACATGTGGCTTGCTTAAAGAATCTAAAAGTCGATCCTATTTTGTAGCTTTCTCCCCTTGATTTGCAGCTTCATAATCCTGATAGGTATCAACATCATCATACCTTGAAGGATATACTTCTATGATAACACCATTCTTCAATGTCATTGGCCTGAAATATGTAGGATTCATCTCTGGTGGACTAGGAAAGAAAGGTGGAAATGCTTCTTTGCTAGAAAGAGCTTGCTGGGCAATTTGTTTCTCCAAGATGTGTGCATAGTGGCAATATCGTCCACCTTAGAAGAGATTTGGCAAATGGCACCCTTCATTGATTGTCTTTTTTGATGGAACTCCTCATTTTGCTGCATTTGAGCTGAACTAAATGTTGCAATAATGGACTCTAATCTAGAAGTTACTTGTGGTTGTTGTGGCTGAATGAAATCCAGGTTCACATTATTGTAGAAGCCTGGTGGAGTGTAGCCCATTGGAGAATAAAAAGAAGAAGAATAACATGTAGAAGATGAGTGTCCAAGCAATCCACATGCATCACAAATATTGTTGGATGTTTGAATTAGTTGTGTGCTTAGATTCTCAAACCTTTGTGACAAAGTGTCTAGCCTTGCTGCAATCAAGTCTATAGCATCAACCAAGTGACTCCGCACTTGTATCTCGGATGTAGTAGCTGAATAAGATGGCTGGTAGTTTGTATCTAAGCTCCATTGGCAATGGTTTGCTTCCATATCTTCAATAATAGCATAAGCTTCTCCATAAGATTTTTTCATTAGAGCTCTGTTTGCAGCTGCATCAATAGATAATCTTGTATTGTAGCACAAACCATTGTAGAAAGATTGCAATAGAAGCCAATTGCTTAGACCATGATGTGGACAAAGATGTTGGAGATCTTTTAACCTCTCCCATGTATCATACAAGTTCTCTCCATCCCTTTGAGAATAATTGATGAGTTGACTCCTCAGCTGTAAAGTTTTTCTAGGTAGAAAATATCTTGCTAAAAAGACCTTTAGAAGCTCCTCCCAAGTGTCGATTGACTTCTTTGGAAAAGTATAGAGCCATGCCTTGGCTCTATCTCTAAGAGAGAATGGAAAAAGGATTAGGCGTATCCCATCATTAGGAACACCGTATATTTTTATAGTGCTTAGAAATTGTAGAAATTCAACAATGTGGAGGTTTGGATCCTCCATTGGTGTCCCTCCAAATGCATTCCGTTGTAGCAATTGTATGATGGATGGGCTGATAGAAAACGCCTCTGCCTCAAATTCTAAAATATTAATAGGCCCACTCATGTGCATTGCAGTTGTACTAAAGTAGTCCTTAAGAGGAAGGTCATCATCCTTGACTAGTTCTTCATGTGGATGTGGAGGATTTGGTGGATGTGGCGTAGATGGTGGTGGTGTATGTGGTGTGGATGAAGGTGGTGGATATGAGGGTGTGGAATAATGTGGTATGGGTGTTGGTGGTGTATATGATGGTGGTGAATTAGGTGTGAATGATGGTGGTGTGGATGAAGGTGGGTGAATGTCATTTGGATGATGGTTGTGTTGGTTGTGATTCCTCCATACATGTTTGGGTTTCACTCCTTCTTGCTCCATGAGGGCTACAAATGATGTGTTCATTTTCTAAATGTAGAGATATGCACGGTTCAAGGTTCTTTTTATGAACACCCCATATGCTCCTACAAATAAACAAGGTGAGTGAGATACAAAAACAAACATGGAAGATACAACAAATTATGATGATCATGATGAATTATGATTTATGGATATGATGGTGGATATGAAGGTTGTGATCTAGTCTCATTTACTTATCAACAACTCTTACTCTAATAGGAATACCGATGCTCCCCGAAAATGGAACCAAAAACTTGTTGGTTTGTTACACTAACGAGTTTCAATCATAAGAATGATCTTTTACTCAACTAGCTATATCCCACAAGTATACGAGAGTAGTTTTAGTTGAGGTCGAACACAAGGAGCGTTGGTTAGTTAGGTGCAAGAGTTATGATTTTTAATAATCTAGATCTTTGTAGACAAGATGATTGGATTAGAACAACTCAATTATAGATTTAAAACAAAATAGTAAATTATCACTTAAGAAAGGTTAAGATTCAGATTTGGAAGGATCTTGGACCTAGGATTTCACCAACATATCATAGCATAAAATAGGAACACAAAATGTAAACATACTAAGCACTTGGTTTGAAGGAGAGTTGTATGTTGCACTTCACCTCTCAGTGCAAGTACAACGATCCTAACTCAATACAACATTCTCAGGTATAAATTTTGTTTTGGATCACAATCATACTCCTCAACTCCATAATTTCCACTCTCATGGTAAAGAAGGAGTTTCCAAGAGAGTACATCCTTACTCTCCTACCTATCTTCTCAGATCAAGCAAGAAAGCATAAAACATGCACATAAAGTGGCCAGCCATACATTCAAAAAGCAAGAAACTGGTGCTCACAAGGCAGAAAAACAAGCAACTTAGCATTTAGTACGAAATTATCATGTTCCTTACATGCTATGCCATGGAAGCTACTCTCCCATGCCCAAGAAAAAGAGTCTCCTCATCCATAATGATGTACTTCAGAAACGATGTAGAAATTTCAGAGTTTATTTTGGTTTAGAAAAGGAAAAACTAAGAGAACCAAAAGTGTAACCCAAGAAGAGTAGAATTCCTGCTTGGGGACGAAATTCCACTCCTACAGCTGCTCTAAACTAGACAAACTTCCATCCCAAGAAGCTTTGTGGAGTGAAGAAGCTCTGATGCACCTCTGGAGAAGAAAATGGAGAAGAAGAGAAGAACAATGGGGGTTCTTTGGAAAAAAACCACCTTCTTCTACCCAAAATCACCGTCCCTTACTCTAGACCTACTCTGGGATGAAAGACCTTTGAATTATGACAAATGATAACCACTCCATAAGTTAGTTTTGTATTTAAAAATGAGGGGTGTCATTTTTTAGTTCTGCTAAAACTGACAGTGACACGACGTGTCTTTTATAAGACATAATGTGTCTTATGCAATAACTACAGCTTGGGTTGAGTTCTGTAAAGCTAAACGGTGTATTTTTAATAAGAGACGATGTGTCTTTAATAAGACATGGCGTGCATTTATCAAAACACGGTGTTTTGCTGTAAATCTGGAGTTCTACATTCAATTTCTGGACTGAGACACGGGGTGTCTTTAAATAGACATGTCGTGCTATTTTAAGACATGGTGTGTCAATGGCTATTCTGGGCTGCTGTATGTTCTGCTCATAACTTTCAACGTGTAGGTCAGATTTACATGTCATAAAAAGTGGTATTTGTGCAATTTTGAATCCCAAAGCATGTAGATACTTGAGGAGTGATCCAATAAGTGATAATATGATATATTCCTCATCATTTCATTGCAAAATGTAGTACCTACAATCCAAACCATGAGACAAGTAAGAATAGCTAAACATATAGAATCTAACATGAATGAGAGTGATAATTGAGTCAAAACAACATGGATATGCAACCAAACATGATCCAAAAGATGATATGATTTGTGCACATCAAATCCACCTAAGCTTAAACCATTGCTTGTCCTCAAGCAAAAAGAGCATAGAAACACAAATGAAGAATTGTCAAGTTCATGCATAGATCAAATGAAAAGAAAGATGTGTATAAGACCAAGCCAACCATGATCAACATGTTTATACTCATAGCCATTAATTCAACTTAAACACCCAAGAAAGAGATTTTTAGTTCAGTAGGGGTGGTCACAATTAAATGAATCAATCAATCAAATAACACTGAGTAAATTTGGATGACCAAGCCAAACAATTAGTGGATGTACAAATCAAACTCTCAACTATTAAGGATACAAATGATGAAATCTTAGTTAAAATTGACAAATTTTTTTGTACTCTCCTTCTTTTCCAAAAATGATATGACAATGGATTATGGGTTCCGACACTCGGTTGCTGATGTAGGTTTATGCACACGTGGAATGTCGGTTGTGGTATTTTACCCTCTTTTAAGACATATATACATCCTAGCCATCGTGGCCAAATCAGACTTACACTAGGCTAGCATGATATGTGGGCAGTTTAGCCATCTTTTATGGGGTATAAAGATGATATAAGCCAAAAGAAATTTTAAAATTTTTCCAAAACATAGGAGAGTCAACTAAATTGTAACATTAGCTAGATTTCATTCATTTGTTTTGAAATTTTTTCATTGAAAGAGTGGTTTAAAATGCACTAAGAGATTGGCAAGGGAATCCTATATTCCAAATGATGTTGTAAAGTTAATTTACACACAAAAACTGAAACCATTACATGTTTTAAGCAATCAAGGATGTGAAAAATGAATGTTCAGGCTAGAAGCATAAACCAGAGAAGCACATGTTGATGGCCAAAAGGTTACATTTGATTAATGCATGCCTTTTAAAATTTCTCCAAATGATATTTCTCATCAAAAGAGGACAATCAGTTAAGCATAGGAGTTCTATCCACATATAAAAGATAAACCTCATATCATACTAGATTTGCCACCAGAAGAGCATAACTGAAAACAACAACTAAGAAAAAGATGATAAAAGGGAAATAAAACTACACTACCGGCCGGTTGCTCTCCCCCTAAGCTTGAAATTTGCAGTGTCATCGCTACATATAACAAACTCAAGAGGATTGCAACCGGATACCTGTCATGGTGAATGATGAAGATGGAGGTCAATTGCTTTGATTTGAGGCTGGAAATTGTTGTGCTAAAGATTGATGCCTCCTTGCAAATATGTCCTTGATTTGGGGCAAATGAAAGCACCTATGAGCTTTAGCAAGAATAGTCTTTTGTATGCCAATACTATTTGTCTTTTCATTTTCCTTTAAAGAATCATAAAAATATGAGTTGGGAAGAGTGTTCTCATTATAAAGAAATGTGTCATATAGAGTGTGAGGAGGAAGGACATGTGGCTTGTTTAAAGAATCTAAAAGTCGATCTTGTGTTGTATCATTCTCCCCTTGATTTGTATCTCCATAATCCTCATAGGTATCAACATCATCATATCTTGAAGGATATACTTCTATGACAACACCATTCTTCAATGTCACCGGCCTAAAATATGTAGGATTCATCTCGGGTGGACTTGGCAAGAAAGGTGGAAATGCTTCTTTGCTAGAAAGAGCTTGCTCGGAAATTTGTTTCTCCAAGGTGTTCGCATAGTAGCAATATCGTCCACCTTAGAAGAGAGTTGGAAAATGGCACCCTCCATTGATTTTCTTTGTTGATGGAACTCCTCATTTTGCTGTATTTGAGCTGAAATAAATGTTGCAAGCATGGACTCTAATCTAGAAGTTACTTGTGGTTGTTGTGGCTGAATGAAATCCAGGTTCGCATTGTTGTAGAAGCTCGGTGGAGTGTAGCCCATTGGAGAATAAATAGAAGAAGCATAACATGTAGAAGATGAGTGTCCAAGCAACCCACATGCATCACAAATATTGTTGGTTGTATGAATTAGTTGTTTGCTTAGATTCTCAAACCTTTGTGACAAAGTGTCTAACCTTGCTGCAATCAAGTCTATAGCATCAACCATGTGATTTCCCACTTTTATCTCAAATGTAGTAGCTGAATAAGATGACTGGTAGCTTGTATCTGAGCTCCATTGGCAATGGTTTGCTGCCATATCTTCAATAATAGCATAAGCTTCTCCATAAGATTTGTTCATTAGAGCTCCATTTGCAGTTGCATCAATAGATAATCTTGTATTGTAGCACAAACCATTGTAGAAAGATTGCAATAGAAGCCAATTACTTAGACCATGATGTGGAAAAATATGTTGGAGATCTTTGAACCTCTCTCATGTATCATACAAGTTCTCTCCATCCCTTTGAAAATAACTGATGATTTGACTCCTCAGCTGTAAAGTTTTCCTAGGTGGAAAATATCTTGCTAAAAATACCTTTAAAATCTCCTCGCAAGTGTTGATTGACTTCTTTGGCAAAGTATAGAGACATGCATTGGATCTATCTCTAAGAGAGAATGGAAAAAGGATTAGGCGTATCCCATCAGTAGGAACACCATATATCTTTATGGTGCTTAGCAACTGTAGAAATTCATCAATGTGGAGGTTTGAATCCTCCATTGGTGTCCCTCCAAATGCATTCAGTTGTAGCAATTGTATGATGGCTGGGGTGACAGAAAATCCTCTGCCTCAAATTCTAAAATATTAATAGGCCCACTCATGTGCATTACAGTTGTACCAAAGTAGTCCTTAAGAGGAAGGTCATCCTCCTTGACTAGTTCTTCAAGTGGATCTAGAGGATTAGGTGGATGTTGCGTAGATGGTGGTGGTGTATGTAGTATGGATGAAGGTGTTGGATATGAGGGTGTGGAAGAATGTGGTGTGGGTGTTGGTGGTGTATATGATGGCGTGGTGAATTAGGTGTGAATGATGGTGGTGTGGATGAAGGTGGCATGGGTGAATGTCATTTGGATGATGGTGACATGGATGATGTTTGTGTGGGTTGTGATTCCTCCATACATGTTTGGGTTTCACTCCTTGATCCATGAGGGTTGCAAACGATGTGTTCATTTTCTAAATGTAGAGATATGCATAGTTCAAGGATCTTTTTATGAACGCCCCATATGCTCCTGCAAATAAACAAGGTGAGTGAGAAACAAAAACAATCATGGAAGATACAACAAATTATGATGATCATGATGAATTATGATTTATGGATATGATGGTGGATATGAAGGTTGTGATCTAGTCTCATTTACTTATCAACAACTCTTACTCTAATAGGAATATCGATGCTCCCTGACAATGGTGCCAAAAACTTGTTGGTTTGTACACTAATTAGTTTCAATCATAAGAATGATCTTTTACTCAACTAGCTATATCCCGCAAGTATACGAGAGTAGTTGTAGTCGAGGTCAAACATAAGGAGTGTTGTTTAGTTAGGTGCAAGAGTTATGATTTTCAATAATCTAGATCGTTGTGCACGAGATGATTGGATTAGAACAACTAAATTATCGATTTATAACAAAATAGTAAATTATCACTGAAGAAAGGTTAAGATTCAAATTTGGAAGGATCTTGGACCTAGGATTTCACCACCATATCATAGCATAAAACATGAGTACGAAATTTAAACATACTAAGGACTTGTTTTGAAGGAGAGTTGTATGTTGCACTTCACCTCTCGGTCCAAGTACAATGATCCTAACTCAATACAACATTTTCATGTATGAATTTCATTTTGGATCACAATCCTACTCCTCAACTCAATAATTTCCACTCTCGTAGTAAAGAAAAAGTTGCCAAGAGAGTACCTCCTTAATCTCCTACATGTCTTCTCAGATCAAGCAAGAAAGCATAAAACATGCACATAAAGTGGCCAGCCATACATGCAAGAAGCAAGAAATCAGTGCTCACAAGGTGGAAAAACAAGCAACTTAGCATTTAGTATGAAATTATCATGTTCCTTACATGCTATGACATGGAAGCTACTCTTCCATGCCCAAGAAAAAGAGTCTACTCATCCATAATGATGTACAACAGAAAAGATGCAGAAATTTTAGAGTTTAACATGGTTTAGAGAAGGAAAAACTAAGAGAACCAAAAGTGTAACCTAAGAAGAGTAGAATTCCAGCTTGGAGATGAAATTCCACTCCTACAGCTGCTCCAAATTGGATAAACTTCCCTCCCGAGAAGCTTTGTGGAGTAAAGAAGTTCTATTGCACCTCCGAAGAAGAAAATGGAGAAGAAGAGAAGAAGAATGGGGGTTCTTTGGCAAGAAACCACCTTCTTTGACCCAAAGTCACCCTCCCTTGCTCTTGACCTGCTCTGGGACGAAATACCTTTGAATTATGATATGTGAAAACCGCTCCATAAGTTAGTTTTGTATTTAAAAATGAGGGGCGTCGTTTTTCAATTCTGCTGAAACTGGAAGCAACACGACGTGTCTTTTATAAAACACGATGTGTCTTATGCAATTACTGAAGCTTGGGTTGAGTTATATAAAGCTACACTACGTGTTTTTAATAAGACATGACGTGTCTTTAATAAGACACGATGTGTCTTTATTAAAACATGGGATTTTGCTGCAAATATAGAGTTCTGCATTTAATTTCTGGACTGAGACACGGGGTGTCTTTAAATAGACTTGTCGTGTCTTTTTAAGACATGGCATGTCTATTTAAGAGACGGCGTGTCATTGGCTGTTTTGGGCTGCTGTGTATTCTGCTCACAACTTTCGGCGTGTAGGTCAGATTTACATACCGTAAAAAGTGGTATTTGCCAGTTTCGAACCCAAAAACATGTAGATACTTGAGGAGTGATCCAATAAGTGATAATATGATATATTCCTCATCATTTCATTACAAAATGTAGTACCTACAATCCAAACCATGAGACAAGTAAGAATAGCTAAAAATATAGAATCTAGCATGAATGAGAGTGATAATTGAGTCAAAACAACAAGGATATGCAACCAAACATGATTCAAAAGATGATATGATTTGTGCACATCAAATCCCCCTAAGCTTAAACCATTGCTTGTCCTCAAGCAAAAAGTGCATAGAAACACAAATGAATAATTGTCAAGTTCATGCATAGATCAAATGAAAACAAAGATGTGTATAAGACCAAGCCATCTGTGATCAACATGTTTATACTCATAGCCATCAATTCAACTTAAACACCCAAGAAAGAGATTTTTAGTTTAGCAGGGGTGGTCACAATTAAATGAATCAATCAATTAAAAAACACTAAGTAGAATTTGGATGATCAAGCCAAACAATTAGTGGATGTGCAACTCAAACTCTCAACTATTAAGGATACAAATGATAAAATCTTAGTTAAAATTAACAATTTTAGTTGTACTCTCCTTCTTTCCCAAAAATGATATGACAATGGATTATGGGTTCCGACACTCGGCTGCTGATGTAGGCTTATGCACACATGGAATGTCAGTTGGGGTATTTTACCCTCTTTTAAGACATACCACCTAACCATCGTGGCCAGATCGGACTTACACTAGGCTAGCATGATATATGGGCAGTTTAGCCATCTTTTATGGGGTATAAAGATGATATAAGCCCAGAGAAATTTTAATTTTTTTTCAAAACATAGGAGAGTCAACTAAATTGCAACATTGGCTAGGTTTTATTCATTTATTTTGAAAATTTTTCATTGAAAGAGTGGTTGAAAATGCACTAAGAGCTTGGCAAGGGCATCTTCTATTCCAAATGATGTTGTAAATTTGATTTACTCACAAAAATTGAAACCATTACATGTTTTAAGCAATCAAGGATGTGAAAGATGAATGTTCAGGCTAGAAGCATAAACTAGAGTTAAGCACATGTTGATGGCCAAAAGGTTTCATTTAATTAATGCATGCCTTTTAAAAATTTTCCAAATGATATTTCTCATCAAAAGAGGAAAACCAGTTAAGCATAGGAGTTCTATCCACATATAAAAGATAAACCTCATATCATACTAGATTTCCCACGAGAAGAGTAGAACTGAAAACAACAACTAAGAAATAGATGATAAAAGGGAAATAAAACTATACTACAGGCCGGTTTCTCTCCCCCTAATCTTGAAATTTACAGTGTCCTCACTGCATATAACAAACTCAAGAGGATTGCAATCGGATACCTATCATGGTGAATGATGAAGATGGAGGTCCATTGCTTTGATTTGAGGCTGGAAATTTTTGTGCTAAAGATTGATGCCTCCTTACAAATATGTCCTTGATTTTAGGCAAGCGAAAGCACCTATGAGATGAAGCAAGAATAGTATTTTATATGCCAATACTATTTGTCTTTTCATTCTCCTTTGAAGCATCATCAAAATATGAGTTGGGAAGAGTGTTCTCATTATAAAGCAATGTGTCATCTAGAGTGTGATGAGGAAGGACATGTGGCTTGCTTAAAGAATCTAAAAGTCGATCATGTATTGTAGCTTTCTCCCCTTGATTTGCAGCTTCATAATCCTCATAGGTATTAACATCATCATACCTTGAAGGATATAGTTTTATGACAACACCATTCTTCAATGTCACCGGCCTGAAATATGTAGGATTCATCTCTGGTAAACTAGGCAAGAAAGGTGGAAATGCTTCTTTGCTAGAAAGAGCTTACTGGGCAATTTGTTTCTCCAAGATGTGTGCATAGTGGTAATATCGTCTAACTTAGAAGAGAGTTGGTAAATGGCACCCTTCATTGATTGTCTTTATTGATGGAACTCCTCATTTTGTTGCATTTGAGCTGAAATAAATGTTGCAAGCATGGACTCTAATCTAGAAGTTACTTGTGGTTATTGTGGTTGAATGAAATTTGGGTTCGCATTGTTGTAGAAGCTCAGTGGAGTGTAGCCCCTTGGATAATAAATAGAAGAAGCATAACATGTAGAATATGAGTGTCCAAGCAACCCAAATACATCACAAATATTTTTGGTTTTTTTATTTAGTTGTGTGCTTAGATTCTCAAACCTTTGTGACAAAGTTCCTATCCTTGTTGTAATCAAGTCTATAGCATCAACCATGTGACTCCCCACTTGTATCTCAAATGTAGTAGTTGAATAAGATGGCTGGTAGATTATATCCAAGCTCAATTGGCAATGGTTTGCCACCATATCTTCAATAATAGCATAAGCTTCTCCATAAGATTTGTTCAATAGAGCTCCGTTTGCAGCTGCATCAATAGATAATCTTGTATTGTAGCACAAACCATTGTAGAAAGATTGCAATAGAAGGCAATTGCTTAGACCAAGATGTGGACAAAGATGTTAGAGATCTTTGAACCTCTCCCATGTAGCATACAAGTTCTCTCCATCCCTTTGAGAATAATTGATGAGTTGACTCCTCAACTGTGAAGTTTTGCTAGGTGGAAAATATCTTGCTAAAAAGACCTTTAGAAGATCCTCCCAAGTGTCGATTGACTTCTTTGGCAAAGTATAGAGCCATGCCTTCGCTCTATCTCTAAGAGAGAATGGAAAAAGGATTAGGCATATCCCATCAGTAGGAATGTCATATATCTTTATGCTGCTTAGCAACTGTAGAAATTCAGTAATGTGGATGTTTGGATCCTCCATTGGTGTCCCTCTAAATGCATTCAGTTGTAGCAATTGTATGATGGTTGGGCTGCTAGAAAACTCATCTACCTCAAATTCTAAAATATTAATAGGCCCACTCATGTACATTGTAGTTGTACCAAAGTAGTCCTTATCAGGAAGGTCATCCTCCTTAACTAGTTCTTCATGTGGATGTGGAGGATTAGGTGGATGTGGCGTAGATGGTGGTGGTGTATGTGGTATGGATGAAGGTGGTGGATATGAGGGTGTGAAAGAATGTGGTATGGGTGTTGGCGGTGTATATGATGGTGGTGAATTAGGTCTGAATGATGGTGGTGTGGATGAAGGTGGCATGGGTGAATGTCATTTGGATGATGGTGACATGGATGATGGTTGTGTGGGTTGTGATTCCTCCATACATGTTTGGGTTTCACTCCTTCTTACTCCATGAGGGCTACAAATTATGTGTTCATTTTCTAAATGTAGATATGTGCACGGTTCAAGGATCTTTTTATGAACACCCCATATGCTCCTACAAATAAATAAGGTGAGTGAGATACAAAAACAAACATGGAAGATACAACAAATTATGATGATCATGATGAATTATGATTTATGGATATGATGGTGGATATGAAGGTTGTGATCTAGTATCATTTACTTATCAACAACTCTTACTCTAATAGGAATACCAATGCTCCCCGACAATGGTGCCAAAAACTTGTTGGTTTGTTACACTAACGAGTTTCAATCATAAGAATGATCTTTTACTCAACTAGCTATATCTTGCAAGTATACGAGAGTAGTTGTATTCGAGGTCGAACACAAGGAGCGTTGGTTAGTTATGCGCAAGAGTTATGATTTTCAATAATCTAGATCGTTGTATACAAGATGATTGGATTAGAACAACTAAATTATAGATTTAAAACAAAACAGTAAATTATCACTTAAGAAAGGTTAAGATTCGTATTTGGAAGGATCTTGGACCTAGGATTTTGCCAACATATCATAGTATAAAATAGGAGCATGAAATTTAAACATACTAAGCATTTGTTTTGAAGGAGAGTTGTATGTTGCACTTCACCTCTCGGTGCAAGTAAAATGATCCTAACTCAATACAACATTCTCATGTATGAATTTTGTTTTGGATCACAATCCTACTCCTCAACTCCATAATTTCCACTCTCCTGGTAAAGAAGGAGTTGCCAAGAGAGTACCTCCTTACTCTCCTACCTATCTTCTCAGATCAAGAACGAAACCATAAAACATGCACATAAAGTGGCCAGCCATACATGTAACAAGCAAGAAACTGGTGCTCACAAGGTGGAAAAACAAGCAACTTAGCATTTAGTACGAAATTATCATGTTCCTTACATGCTATGACATGGAAGCTACTCTCCCATGCCCAAGAAAAAGAGTCTACTCATCCATAATGATGTACATAAGAAAAGATGCAGAAATTTCAGAGTTTAACATGGTTTAGAGAAGGAAAAACTAAGAGAACCAAAAGTGTAACCCAAGAAGAGTAGAATTTCGACTTGGGGACAAAATGCCACTCCTACAGCTCCTCCAAACCAGACAAACTTCCCTCCCGAGAAGCTTTGTTGAGTGAAGAAGCTCTTTTGCGCCTCCAGAGAAAAAAATGGGGAAGAAGAGAAGAAGAATGGAGGTTATTGGCAAGAAACCACCTTATTCCACCCAAGATTGCCCTCCCTTGCTCTGGACCTGCTCTGGGATGAAAGACCTTTGAATTATGACAAGTGATAACCGCTCCATAAGTTATTTTTGTATTTGAAAATGAGGGGTGTCGTTTTTCAGTTCTGCTGAAACTGACAACGACATGACGTGTCTTTTATAAGACATGACGTGTCTTATGCAATAATTGAAGCTTGGGTTGAGTTCTGTAAATCTACACGGTATGTCTTTAATAAGACACGACGTGTCTTTAATAAGACACGACGTGTCTTTAAAAAAACATGACTTGTCTTTATTAAAATACGACGTTTTGCTACAAATCAGGAGTTCTGCATTCAATTTCTAGACTGAGACACGGGGTGTCTTTAAATAGACACGTCGTGTCTTTTTAAGACATGGCATGTCAATGGTTATTTTGGGTTGTTGTGTATTCTGCTCATAACTTTCGGCGTGTAGGTCAGATTTATATGCCGTAAAAAGTGGTATTTGTGCAGTTTCGAACCCCAAAACATGTAGATACTTAAGGAGTGATCCAATAAGTGATAATAAGATATATTTCTTATCATTTCATTACAAAATGTAGTACCTACAATCTAAACCATGAGACAAGTAAGAATAGCTAAAAATATAGAATCTAGAATGAATAAGAGTGATAATTGAGTCAAAACAACATGGATATGCAACCAAACATGATCCAAAAGATTATATGATTTGTGCACATCAAATCCCCCAAAGCTTAAACCATTGCTTGTCATCAAGCAAAAAGAGCATAGAAACACAAATGAAGAATCGTCAAGTTTATGCATAGATCAAATGAAAAGAAAGATGTGTATAAGACCAATCCAACCATGATCAACATGTTTATACTCATAACCATCAATTCAACTTAAACACCCAAGAAAGAGATTTTTAGTTCAGCAGGGGTGGTCACAATTGAATGAATCAATCAATTAAACAACACTAAGTGGAATTTGGATGACCAAGCCAAATAGTTAGTGGATGTGCAACTCAAACTCTCAACTATTAAGGATACAAATGATGAGATCTTAGTTAAAATTGACAATTTTAGCTGTACTCTCCTTCTTTCCCAAAAATGATATGACAATCGATTATGGGTTCCGACACTCGGCTACTAATGTAGGCTTATGCACACGTGGAATGTCGGTTGGGGTATTTTACCCTCTTTTAAGACATACCACCTAACCATCGTGGCCAGATCGGACTTACACTAGGCTAGCATGATATGTGGGCAGTTTAGCCATCTTTTATGGAATAAAAAGATGAGATAAGCCAAAAGAAATTTTAAAATTTTTCCAAAACATAGGAGAGTCAACTAAATTGCAACATTAGCTAGATTTCATTCATTTTGTTTGAAAATTTTTCATTGAAAGAGTGGTTGAAAATGCACTAAGAGATTGGCAAAGGCATCCTATATTCCAAATGATGTTGTAAAGCTGATTTACTCACAAAAATTGAAACCATTACATGTTTTAAGAAATCAAGGATGTGAAAGATGAATGTTCAGGCTAGAAGCATAAACCAGAGTTAAGCATATGTTGATGGCCAAAAGGTTTCATTTGATTAATGCATGCCTTTTACAATTTCTCTAAATGATATTTCTCATCAAAAGAGGACAATCAGTTAAGCATAGGAGTTCTATCCACATATAAAAGATAAACCTCATATCATACTAGATTTGCTACCAGAAGAGCATAACTGAAAACAACAACTAAGAAAAAGATGATAAAAGGGAAATAAAACTACACTACTGGTCGGTTGCTCTCGACAACGGCGCCAAAAACTTGTTGGTTTGTTACACTAACGAGTTTCAATCATAGGAATGGTTTTTTACTCAACCAACTATATCCCACAAGTATACGAGAGTAGTTCTAGTCGAGGTCAAACACAAGGAGTGTTGGTTAGTTAGGCACAAGAGTTATGATTTTCAATAATCTAGATCGTTGTACATAATATGATTGATCAGAACAACTAAATTATAGATTTAAAACAAACAGTAAATTATCACTTAAGAAAGGTTAAGATTCAGATTTGGAAGGATCTTGGACCTAGGATTTCACCAACATATCATAGCATAAAATAGGAGCATGAAATTTAAACATACTAAGCACTTGTTTTGAAGGAGAGTTGTATGTTGCACTTCACCTCTCGGTGCAAGTACAATGATCCTAACTCGATACAACATTCTCATGTATGAATTTCATTTTGGATCACAATCCTACTCCTCAACTCCATAATTTCCACTCTCCTAGTAAAGAAGGAGTTGCCAAGAGAGTACCTCCTTACGCTCCTACCTATCTTCTTAGATCAAGAAAAAAAGCATAAAACATGCACATAAAATGGCCATCCATACATGCAAGAAGCAAGATTCTGGTGCCCACAAGGTGGAAAAACAAGCAACTTAGCATTTAGTACGAAATTATCATGTTCCTTACATGCTATGACATGGAAGCTACTCTCTCATGCCCAAGAAAAAGAGTCTACTCATCTATAATGATGTACAACAGAAAAGGTGCAGAAATTTCAGAGTTTAACATGGTTTAGAGAAGGAAAAACTAAGAAAACCAAAAGTGTAACCCAAGAAGAGTAGAATTCCGGCTTGGGGGCAAAATTCCACTCCTACAACTACTCCAAACCGAACAAACTTCCCTCCTGAGAAGATTTGTGGAGTGAAGAATCTCTGCTGCACCTCTAGAGAAGAAAATGGAGAAGAAGTGAAGAAGAATGGGTTTTTTTTGCAAGAAACCACCTTCTTCCACCTAAAATCGCCCTTTCTTGCTCTAGATCTGCTCTGGGATGAAAGACCTTTGAATTATGACAAGTGATAACCGCTCCATAAGCTAGTTTTATATTTAAAAATGAGGGGAGTTGTTTTTCAGTTCTGCTGAAACTGAAAGCGACACGACGTGTCTTATGCAATAACTGATGTTTGAGTTGAGTTTTGTAAAGCTACACAATGTGTTTTTAATAAGACATGATGTGTCTTTAATAAGACATGACGCATCTTTATTAAAACATAATATTTTTCTGTAAATTTGGAGTTCTGCATTCAATTTCTGAAGTGAGAAATGGGGTGTCTTTAAATAGATATGTCGTGTCTTTTTAAGATACGAAGTGTCAATGGTTGTTCTGGGTTGCTGTGTATTCTGCTCATAACTTTCGGCGTGTAGGTCAGATTTACATGTCGTAAAAAGTGGTATTTGCGCAATTTTGAACCCCAAAATATGTAGATACTTGAGGAGTGATCCAATAAGTGATAATATGATATATTTATCATCATTTCATTGCAAAATGTAGACCTACAATCCAAACCATGAGACAAGTAAGAATAGCTAAAAATATAGAATCTAGCATGAATGAGAGTGATAATTGAGTCAAAACAACATGGATATGCAATCAAACATGATCCAAAAGCTGATATGATTTGTGCACATCACAGATCCTCCCATATGGATGAAATATTAAACACCCTGAAGGCCATGGAGTAAAACACAATGCCTAGGCCTGATGATTTTACTACTTCATTCTTTATCGCGGCTTGGGATGTGGTAAAGGAGGACCTTTAGGAGATGGTGAAAAGATTCTTCCAGGGTAACCCTGTCCATCGTAGCCTAATGTGCAGCAACCTGATACTTATTCTAAAGGTGGATGACCCCAGTGATATGGAGAATGATTTTAGAGAGATTTCTATCGAGAATGTCGTGGTTAGAATTTTGGCCAGAATTGTAAATGATGGGATGGCTATTATTATACTAAGAATTATCTCAGACGAACATGGGGCGTTCATAAGATGTAGGGACATCCATAGCTAGTTTAGAATGGCTAGAGAGTTGATGCACAACATTGACTATAAGGAGGACAACACAAACCTGATCATAAAAGTGGATATGAAGAAGGCTTATGATATGGTATGTTGGGACTTCCTTGTGGCCTTCTTGGATAGATTGGGCATGAACAAAGAGACAACCTGTCTACTCATGAAATTTTTTGAAGAAGCCTGGATAATGGTGGTAATCAATGTCTTTAGGGAGGGTTTTTTTCTAATGAAGAGAGGTATGAAACAAGGAAACCCCCTATCACCAACCATGTTCATCATCTTTGAAGAATGCTTATGCAGAAGAATCAAACACGGGATGGATATGGGATAGTTTGACAGATTCCTGACCATGGGAGCTGCTATGGCACCGCCAATCCTAATGTTTGTAGATGATATCATCATGTTCACCATGAAAAAGAAGGAGTCGATGATCAGACTGATGCACATCATCTAAGACTATGAAGATAACACGGGGCAGAGGATGAATAGAAGAAAGTCCGCCTTTGTGGTAGGCTCTAGAGACAGCAGTGTGATCCAGGAGGTGTCGAACGTTTTGGGCATTAGAGATGCTAGAGATGGGATCACCTATCTAGGTGCCCCCTAACAAAAGGAGTTCGGAGAGAGATCTACTATGAACCACTCATCAGCAAGGTGAATAGCAAGATGATGGGCTGGAAAAGCAATCTGCTATCTTTCTCGGGCAGGATAACACTCATCAAACACACTTTGGCATCTATGTCGATCTATATCATAGTCGCCTCACCGGCACCAGCAAAAGTAATAGGTAGGTTGGAGACAATGATGAAGAAATTCATGTGGAAAGCAAGAGATGGGGGTGCTAGAAAGGCTTGAGTGGCTTAGAAGAAAGTGATTAAATCATATGAGTATGATAGTATCGACATTCTGAACCTAAAGGTTACAAATGTGGCTTCTATAATGAAGTCTTATTGGGATTTCTACACAGGGAGATTGCACTGGGCCTCTTTCTGTAGAGAAAAATACCAAAGACGAAGAACTTATGAAGATGGTGAATACCCCTAGGATGTGGGGCTATCGGCACACCCATCTCCGTTGTGGCGAATGATGTGGATGATGTTCCCTAATTTTATGCAATATCTCATATGGAAAGGGCGAAAAGGAAATTTGTCCTTCTGGTATGATAGATGGTGTGACGAGCCACTACACAAATATGTGAGAAGAGATAGAGATGTGAATAGGCATATAAAGGTCAAAGACCTCTGGCACGATGATGGAATTTGGGAGGTGCGGGAGCTCGTCGATAGTGAAGGCTTGAATATGATTGTTAATAACATCGGGATAAATGAGGAGCAAGAGGATGTTGCCATATGGAGTATGTCCCTAATGGATGATTTCACCATTAAATCAACTAAGACTTTCTTGTGCAGGAATAGCTACAGTAGAATAAAGAAGAAATGGTTATGGAGGGATGAGATCCCGCCCAGGGTGAATGCAACAATCTGGAAGATTCTCAATCGTGTGCTACCCACAGATGATAATATTTGTAGGTGTGTGATCCCCTTAGTGCCATGATACGAATGATGTAGAGAGTTGAGCCAGGAAGACTCTAACCACCCCTTCATCTCCGGCGACCTTAGCTCGTATCTTTGGGATAAAGCCGCAGAGATGTTGGGGCTGGACTGAGAGGCTGGATGGCCAGTGACTTGATATAGAGAATGGATTTCTTCTGGGAAAAAGCTATGGAGATGACCTTTAGGGGATGGTGATGTGGAATCATACCAGCGGTGATACCTTGGGTGGTGTGGAAGGCGAGATGTAAAGCTAGATATGATGGAACAAAGGTGGATCTGATCTTGACTTGGCAGGAAACAATCAAAACTTTGGGGCAGAGCTATGGATCCAGGGTGTTCAAGATAAACAAGGAGAACCTTACTTGGAAACATTCACTCAATGGGTGCATACAATGATTGTGGAGGAATAGCTGATCTTTACAGTTCTTTAAATGGAACCCACCTGACATCCACAATCTAAAAGCCAACTTGGCTTACAAAATTCTAAAGGAAGAGGGAGAGGAGAAACTTGGGTGGATGGCGTTTGTCATTAGGAATCACCATGGAAGGATGATAATGGTGTGCAAAACATGTGTAACATACCGAAACTTCAACATATTCTCTTTTTGGCCCTTTCCCAATATTTTCCTATCATTTCTATCCTTTTTGGCCTTGATGCTCAAATTGTGGAATTTATAGTGGTTTGGTGAACATTTGTTCAAAAAGTATACCAATGGAAGGGTTTGTGCACAAATACCTCAGTGAAATCTTATTTAAGGATCTAAAATGTAAAATCACCGCTTAAGTGGAACAATGGTAAATAAATCCATGTTAGAAGTGTAAGGCTCCAAACCTTACTTAATGTATTGAACAAGCTTAACTACCATAATTAAGTACTCTAAACCTTAATCTAACCTTGTGAGGTGTTTTGAAATCATTATACAAGATTAAGTTTCAAGTTTGGTCCAATTTAGATGTTGTTTGTGCAAGTTATGCAATTATATGCACATTTTGCACTTTTATGCAATTTACCCAATTCTGAGGTTTTCTTTGCAAATTGTCACATGCATTATAATATTTAGATATTCCCTTACTATTATCAATTTTTTAACATGGGGAACCTAGTTGCACCTTGGTTTGAAGGTGTTTCTTTCCAAGGGCATTTTAGGGATTACCCTATTTATAAATGAGTTTATCTTTAAAAGTTATCAACCAATGGGGTTATTTCTTTGATTGGAAGATGGTGGGGATGGCCTAGAAGTCTCCATGAGCTTTTAGGATGGACATTTGATATACAAGAAGTCTCTATAAGATGTCCTCTTGCATGGCTATGAAGCCCTAGCCTAAGGACACATGGAAAGTCCCATAGACACCTCATGCTTGCCCCCTTCTTTATAAAGCCATGTCTACCCCCTTCCCACCTCCCAATCCAAGAAGCAATCCTATCCTTCTCTTTCCCACAGCTTATATAATTTTTCATACTCTATTTTTACACGAAGGTGTTGTCCCAAGGTAAAAGAGAGTGCTTACCTTGGTGAAGAAGGCTCCTAGGGTTCCAAATTTGCTCTATTTAGGGTTTCTAAAGCTCCTTCTTGGCGATTTTGACAAAAAATGTAAGTTTCCTCCTTTCCTTCCCAGTTTTCATGTTGTTAGTCTTCCTCCCACCTTCTTCTAGATCATAACCATGACCTTCCATGGTAAAAATCCACCTAGAGCCCTAAAACATCTCATCTCCATTCTCTTTTGCTAGGGTTTGCACCTCTAAAGTGGAGAAGGTGATCTTTGCTCAAGAAAGGAGCTTGGCTTGGAGCAACCAGACCTTCAAATCTTGGGATCCTTGATGTTTGGACCTTATTACCTTCCTAGAGGCGAGTTTTATAGCCCACTTGTCATATATTGCTTACTACATGCTTAAAACTCATGTTTCTATGTTTAAAATCGATGATCTCCATATCTATTTACCATGTTCTTCTAGGATTTCAGTTTCTTGCTATTTTACCTTCTCTAGAAGCTCTAGTTTGGTTACATATGCAACTCCAAACCCTAATCTTGGGTCAAATGGTGCTCTCTCTCTCTCTCTCTTTCTCTCTCTCTCCTCTTATCTCGATAGGTTTGATGATGTGGCAATTTCCTATTGGTCTATTTTGAGAAATTCATAACTATTTATTCCCTTGTCAAAAAAATAAAAAGAAAATATGTTTTGAACTCTAAAAAACGTGCTCTTTCTAAAAAAATAGTTCTTTTTGTTTGGAGTTTTGTCAAAAAGAGTTTTTAGAAAATGAATTAAATACCTAAAAATCACCAAAAATACACTTTAACCTTCATAACTCCAAAATATGCAAAATTATATGTTTTCTTAATCAGAAGAACCTAACTAGATCAATGGTGTTGCTTTTAGAGTCCAAATCGAAGTTTTGTGCAAAAAGTAAAAATTAGGGATTTTCTTTACATTATTGCATATAACATACCCTAATACATGGTTATACATGGAAATAGGAGAAGTTGGTTTTTGACTCAATAAAGTGGTGACATTGTAGTTGAAATCATATGAGAGGTATATGCAATCCCTATTTATGTATGTACAATCCCTATTTATGTATGTGCAATCCCTCTTTATGTATGTGCATATCTAACCCTTTAGTTGGGATACTTGTGAACCAACCTTACTTTCCCTAATGAGGCTTTATTGAACTCGGTTCCCTCTAGTCATGAATCTTTTGATGTCGGTTCCCTCTAGTCATGAATCTTTTGATGTACTTGCCTCAAATTTAGTATTGATTTTTTATTTCTTGGGTCTTGGAACCCCACTACCATATTGCAATTGTATGACTATTTATCTTGCCAATTTACTACTTCTTATGCATGATGGTTTATTTGACTATTTAGCTATAGTAGTGGTACTTATGTACAACCACCCTTAGTAGGGCATGTGTTAATTTGCCCTGGGGAATGACTTATTCTCCCCTTTATAAAAATATGTGTAGGTTACTAGGAATGTATTAATTCTCCCCTCACTTATAGGTTGAGGTCCAGTAGGTGCCTCAACCCTACTTAGTTAATGTAGTCTAATATTGATCATTCATGCAATTCATTATTATTTGTTGGTTTTTGGCAAGAATCTATTTTTTATATGCCTCATCCTCTTGGCCCTCTCATCATGTGATGAATCCATATATTTATGCTTGAATGTTATTGTTATCTTTTGTACTTGTTCAATATTTTGACACATACCTTGTTTCCTTTCCCTTTTGTTGGGTGCTCTCCCAACCACCTAGGTTAGGACAAGCTGTTGAGTTGAATCAGGAGAACATAGCTTTGGGCATGGACCTAGCACTTAGAGATGTTGCTCTGGAGATAAGATTTGAAGTAGTTTACACTTCCCTCTATCTAGATCCTTTTTGTTGTATCTTGTTATAAACCCTAATGGGAGATTTTGATGTACTTGTGTAATCTTTTATGAAAGTTGAATATAGTCAGTTATTTTTATTCTGTTGCTACACTTTGATCTTTTGCTTATAATAAATTTGGAAAATTTATACCTACTCCAACATACCTTTGAGTGTGTTCAGAATGGATGTTTTTTCTTCAAATTGTTTTGAGTAGGGAGTGGATCCCACTCCTTACAACCTGCATCAAGATCATGACGCACTATGAATTGGGGTTGAAAGCCCTAGCAATCCTACTGAAGCTAATTAGGGATTGGGATGTGAGGTTGAGCTATGTGGAGATGGATGATGTTTTGTTATATGATTACATTTGGGAAACAAAGAGGACCCCATGGCACCTAGTCGTAGTTCAGGAGACTATTCTCAAGGAGATGGAGGAGAAGATGATGATGGGTAGTCTTATCCCAAAAGAATCCAACTTAGTGACGATCATCTTAGGGCGAGTTGATAGCGAGTAGGAGGAGATATGGATATGTCATGAGCCATGCAACATGCCCCCGCAGGTTAGAAGACTACTGAGGATGGAGAGAAACCATATACCATACTTGTTACATAGATGGAAAGATATGTAGGATGGGTAGAGTATACATCTTTTGGTTTCTCTTTACGGAGATAGAGGGCTTTACGGAGGAGTAGACCGAGGGGACATTTTTTGTAGTTATTTTGGTTTCCTTTTCTTTCTGATATGATGTTATACTCGATGTAACCTTTCCTCATGTTTTTTCCCATAAAGAGGAGTGTGGGATGAATGATACTAACTCTTGGATTCCTTAAAAAAATCTATATCCCCTAATAAATGATTTTATATTTGAGGTACTTGGACCACACCTTGGATGGATGGAAGAGAAGGAATATTTTCTAGGTTTCTTCCACCCATGGAGGAGTCCAAAGAAGGTCCTAGATCTCCCTTAACCTACCGTTAGTGACCAAGGGTCAAGTTGAAGCAAATGTGTCCATGGACCATGAAGTTTGAAGCCCAAAGTGCATGTTAGCCCCCAGCACAATGGCGGTGACACGGAACGGCCATGCTGCCAATGAAGACATCACATGTTGATTCAAGAATTGATGAAGCTACAACAACCTTAGCAGAATGGCCATACTAGCCAGCATGACCATGCCAAGAAGACCCCAACATGTCTGTGTCAGAACAGATACAACACAGGATTTAGACATATCAGAATATAAAAGTTCCATCTGACCTGCCACTACCCGTGGATTGACCACTGCATCTGGTGGGTTCATAGCATAGAGCCTCGCTGTCACCTGGTGTTGAGGTGGTGTTGATGATCCAGCTTGAGACGCTTGTCCACATCCTCGAGCTGCTCCTTGAGATTGCCTTCTCTGTGATCCCTGTTGACACTGTCTCGGAGGCTGTGTCACACTGACAGGCCTAGATCGGCAGTCCTTCATCAAATGTCCCACCTTCCCATAGTTGTAACAGCTCTTCTCCCATTGTTGTGGTCTGGGTGGTCCTGTAACTGACATTGATGCTGAACTGTGAGTCTCTTGTAGTGGTAGGCTTCGTCCCCTGCCTCTACTCGGTGTCCACTGTGTCTGAGCACTAGTTCTGGGTGGTGGAGGTGTAGGTGCAGAGAATCTAGGCTTCTTAAAGTCTCTAGATGAAGAACCCTGGAACTGCGGATATCTTTTATGGGTTTGTCTCTTCTCGACTACGGATTTCTCTATCCTTCGGACTGACTCAACAAAGGTAGCAAACCTCTCCCGATTCTCTAGGGCAGACACGGGAGTAGTCAAGTCGGCGTTTAAACCCTTCTCGAACCTTCTGATTCTTTCTTCTTTTGTGGCAGCCATGTGCGGACAAAACCGCAATAACTCCATGAACTTAGCTTCATACTTGCAAATGTTCATCATGCCTTGCCTCAATCTCTCAAACTGAGAGATCTTCTCGTCTAGGAAGGTCTTTGGAAAATATCTATTGATAAATTCCCGACGAAAATCTTCCCACGAGATCTCCACTCCAGGCCTCTTCTGCTCTTCCATAGTCCACCAGTGACCAGCACTTCCCTTGAGAAGATAGACAGCACGCCTAACCTTCTGAGCTTCTGGGATGTTGAGAATTCTAAAAGCTTTCTCCAACTCGGTTAACCACAGATCGGCATCTGTAGGATCAGCTGTTCCAAAGTATTCGGTTGCTCTGACACGACGAAGTCGCTCGAACGTCTTACTGATACCTTGTCCTTCAGGCTGGGCAGGTGCCCTAGGTGCAGGCATGGGCATCCTGTCAGTGATGTGTGTCATAGCAGTCATAAACTACCCGAACATAGTTTGAACAGCTGGGTTTCCCATGTCAGCTGGGTCAAACTGAGGTGGTTCTCTGGGTGGCTCAGGTACAGGTTGTTCTATCTCCAGGTTCCTTGCACCTCCTTGGGGTGCAGCAACACTACTTTCTGCCACGTACTCCTCATGTTGTTCAGACATCCTTAATTATCTTCTTCTCCTGAGGAGCAGAAGACTCTATTAGATATGAAAGAAATACTAAGGATAGACTCGACATCCTAAGTCCTATGTCTCTATAGACTCAGCGAACCTAGAGCTCTGATACCACTAATTATGGGCTCTGATCTCCAAAACCACGATATAAACTTAGCGGAAGCGATTCGATTAACAGCGGAAGACAAAAATCACGGGAAATTAAAACTTTTCGAGATAAGAGCTTGAATCTATAAAAACTTCTTTCATAAAAGGAGATAAACTGTTTACATCTCAGATAATTACTTCTTGAGTAATTATATACAACATGATACAAAATCTCAAGAACTCAAAACCAAAATCTCAGACCAAAAGACTCTAAGGACCTGAGAGTACAGAGAACACATAGGACTGACTATCTAACTATACAACTCAGCAGTCTGAATCTCCACCTGAGATTTATTGCTGCTCCTGATGCTACTACTGCTGATATTGGCCACCTGAAGATTGATTCCTTCGCCCTCGACGACCACCTAAAAAGTTGAAATCTACGGGGTGAGACAATTTTAAAATAATTGTCCCAACGAGAGTTATAACTCTTTGCCAGAAGCTTTATTATAGCAACCAAGAATAACATAGGCAATAAAAGCTTTAAGGTAATCAGCAGCAAATTATTATCAAGTAGATCAATAATATTTAAGGAATATGAAGGACATGTATACTAAACAGTGTAACCATCAATCATTGTATCTCGTAGTTCAACCTAAGCAGATATACTACGCGGTTGATTACGTTTTACAAACATTATTATGCCCTGCGGAGATGAGGTATACCACTCATACTCCAACCGATCACTATTAAGTCGCATCGGTATCATACATAGGTCATCAAGAGAGCCGGATTCTTATGACCTCATCTTCCTCAGTCAGTATGAGGATTAATATGCAGGACATCTAGTGTCTCTGCTACTATAGCTTACCAGGGTATTCTAGTACTTCGTTGTTAGAGTCACAGTGGCATTCTGTACTCTCTTCGCCATCGAAAGATTTCTTGTTTATCTCTCATCGATGCAGTACAAAAGATTTCCTCGGGAGATTAGTGTTACATCACCCCGGTATAAGCACATAGTGAAGGATTGATAGATTAAGATACATCTACATCAATTCCTACACTAGGATGTAAGGAAATTCACATCCATATTACCCCACATATTCAAAAGTATGTGCTCCAGGAATCCCCTTAGGAAAACCTGTTTCACCATCATTTAACTCCTGACAATGATGGATCTATGATCAGGGCTCTACATGATATGATTATACTTGATTAGTTAGGTACATTTCAGTATTCTTTTATCATCATACATGTTTTCAAACATTAATCCTTAGCATAGCAGTTATGAAGGAAGAATACTAAATGTAACAAGCCTAACTCTCATCAATTATCATTTCTCAATATTCTCATCACAAGTCATCTCTTAAAGCATGACCTTGATGGTATTCATGGCTCTCACAGCCTATCAATCTCATAAGATGCTATTAACAAGGCATCAGGATATATCACTATTCATAAAGCTAACAACATGCTTTCAATGAATATAGTATCATCATCCATACCTGGATATGGTCATCCTCATATAAGAACCTACATGGTTAAATCAACTGATAACAGTAAATAATTCATTTAAAGAAGTTGTATCTCCCTACTCATACAAGAGCTAGGTTTCCCTGGTTTTCATCAATTAGGGTTTACTATTCTCATTACATGTCATCACCCTAGAATTAGGGTTTACTATTCACCTCATGGTGAATTGATCTCATAACATCCTCATGTATGAGAAACATCATCATTAAAGACCTCAGAATAAATTAAGATTCATCAATTATCATAGTTAGGGTTTCCATGATCTCACATAAGTGGATCATACCTAAACTTGCACATTCATGTATATTGAAGGTATTTTACTTGAGTTTCCATTATAATTGGTACTTTCTCTCTCCTCTAACTAGTAGATAGTGATTACACCAATCTAGACTAGGTTGGGTTAAGTCCTCATTGATTAACACAAGTCAACTCATCACTATCATGTGATTAGGGTTTGATTAAAACAAGGTATCACTCAATTGAACCTTTCAGGGGCATTTTGGTAATTTACCCATTGACCATAATCATGGGTCAATTCATTAGCCACTTAGTCCCTTAACATCTTAGGTTACCATTAGGGTTTATATTAGATCATCATTGAACCATTTACACCTTCAAGTGATTAAGTATAATCAACCTTGAAGGTCTCCAATTGGTTTAGGGTTTAACCTTCAACCCATTTGATTCTTGAACGACCTTGAACTTGTTTAATCTCAAATGACCTTGAATCCATTTGAACCTTAAACGAGTGTGGACCCACTTAATCTTAAACGGGTGTGGACCCATTTAAGTCCAAACGAGTGTGGACCCGTTTGAGCCTAAGCGAGTGTGAACCCGTTTGAGCTTAAACGGGTGTGAACCCGTTTGGACTCAAACGAGTGTGAACTCATTTGGACTCAAATGAGTGTGGACTCATTTGGACTCAAACGAGTGTGAACTCGTTTGGGCTTAAACGAGTGTGAACTCGTTTGGTCTAAAATGATTGTGGGTCTACTTGGGTTCAAACCGCATGAACATAAAAGGTGACACAAAGTTTATGCTTGAATAGGATTTCTTATGTTGAAGCTTTTAATTGGCCCAAGCCATGTTAACCATATACAAATTGAGTCAATTAGGATGAGCCTCAATCAATTGGACACCAAATTGACCCTCAATTGAAAGCCAATTAGGGTTAAATCTAACTCAATTAGGGTTTCCAATCGGCTAATCATCAATGTTCAATCAATATGATTCAAATCAGAGTTGAACCTATCAATTGACCTCCAAGTGGGCCCAAACTTGGCTCAAATGGTCTTGAGGTCGTTTGGATGACCTCCAAACGATCTTGAGACCGTTTGACCAAAGTTTGACCAAAGACCAAAATGATTTGATAAGGGTTGAGCCCTAATTAAATTAAAAATCAGCACTTTTCATCAATTTATCAACATCTTGTAATTGGACCCTCAAACCATCAAATTTCTTTAACCCTAGACCTCCAAACGATCTTGGGGTGTCACTAAACTAGTGTGAGATCGTTTGGATGAACCCCCAAATGGGTTGGAACCCGTTTGGGTCCTTCAACCCAAAACTCAACAAGATCTATATTGAAATCATCAACTTTCACCCGATTAGGGTTAGGTTATTGAAGTGTCTTCAACTCTTAATTGGTTAGGAATTAGATTACAATTCTTTGTAGGAATGAAATTCAATATGTTATAAACAGACCCTCAAATGGTCGTACCTTGGTCAACCCTATGAAACGGTCTTGGGGTCGTTTTGATCCAAACGATCTTGTAGGATCGTCTGAGATCAAACGGGTTGAACCCGTTTGACCTTAAACGTGTTGCACCCGTTTGGACCAAAAGGGTTCAAGGTCGTTTCATAAAGTGACCTAGGAATCCACGCCCATCATCCTCAACCTCTGTTCAGGTCGGTTCCTCCACCATTTTTCTTGCAAAAGAGCAAGGAAGAAGGGAGGTAGAAGAAGAACTAATCATAGAAAACAAGAACAAAGATATGCATAACAAAGCTAAGGGTTAGAGTTATAAAACCCGCCTCAAACATGGTTCCTAGAGCTTCCAAGATTCCAAGCTTCAAGTCTTTAATGGCATCTTGAGCTCCACAGGTCGGCCAAGGTCAATTCTTCAAGAAAAAGATGGGGATGGTCGGCTAGAACAAGGAACCTAAGTAAGAAAACTAGCAATTCAACCTTGTAATACGATTTCCTCCATGATTCCAAGCTAGAAGGTGGTGTTCTCTTACCTAGAACAGGTTGGCCGTCCCCTTGAGCTCCTAATCTTTGATTTGGCCGGTTGAGAAAGATAAGAAGTGAGTAAGTGAAGGAAAACGTTTGCTTGGTTTGGAAAGAAAGGTGCTTATATAGTTTAGGCTGATTTACACCATAAAGACCTCTAGAACTTTTGAAATTCTCATCCAAGTCCTTTCTTATTTAAGGGAACGTCCAATCTCATCTAAAATTATTCAAAGCTCATGAAATCTCAAGATCTAGGGGTAAAGAAAGCCAACTTTCAACTAGGGTACATACATGAAAGGTTTCCTTACTCAAACTTAGTGAATTTTATGTACAAAGGTCATTTTTCTTATCTGATTATTCATTGATGTGTCCCTTTCACCATTTCTACTCTAAATGATGACAAGAGTCATAAAAGATATTCTAGATGGTGTATTTTACAAGTTGCACCCCTCAAATTGGGTAAACTGCATTTTACTCCAAATTAGGGTTTTTAAGCATAAGGATTATTCCACAAGCTGCATCTAGATGCCCAAGCTTGGGGAAATCCATCATGTCTCATCATATTCACTCATATGATGTCTCATTATCAAAAGAACATCTTAACATGTGAAATTGCAAGTTAACCCCTTAACTGGGTAATTTGCACATAAGCCCCTGCATTACCAAAATAATACTACAACTTTGTTTAAAAAGGACAAAATTGAAAGTATATGTTCCTGAGGAACTTAATTACATGTCAAAAGATAATCACTAGGGTTTAATTACATATTTAGGCAAAACACCTAGGGTTAGTTTATAACCCAGGTCAGGGATGTTACACATCTAGTCACATGTTTCATATTGATTACAATTGTTCAACTATATATTGCATGCTTGCTTGACCAATCTCTTTTACATGCTTGCTTGATTTCTTAAAATATCACATCTTGCTCATGATCAAACATCTCTTTCATGCATCTTAATAAAATTATGTAATGTGACAATATCAATAACATTAATCACACGCCTAGATCTTGCTTGATCTACTCACAACTTCTCTATCGTCTCTTTCCATTTGTCACATCATATCCCTTCTGTTTGAGATGGTTCACTACCGTGGTAGATAATAAGATGATTGGTATCCATTAATCAACTAGAATCCTGAGGATTGATGATGAAAAGTGTAACGACCCTGACCTGGGTTATGAGGTAACCCTATTTGTTTTGGCTAATAAAGTTGTTTAGAACTTTAATATAATCCTCTAAGGTGTTTTGTTATAATGTGACATACTTATGTTTCAAGTTTGGTATTAGAGAGCTTAAGGTTCACTGAGTCTACAGAGACATAGGACTAAGGTGTTGAGTCTGTGTTAGTGTCCTCCAGTATACCCTATAGTGACTTCCGCTTATGCAGAAGAAAGGGTAAAGTTTATAAATGACTGGGGAATATGAGGAACACATTGCTGAGAGCAATGTGGTTGCACCAGGAGAGGGTGCAAGGGATCAGGCAAGAGAAGGACGAGTGCCTATGAATTCCCATCTTGGCCCAATCAGGATAGATAATCTTACTTTTTATGCTCTTATGAGACAAGTTAGGACAACAGTGATGCATATAATAGACTGGATACTAGCATTACAAATCATAAGAAGTAATGTTTGGTTACCTAGAAGGATCAACTTTGATGTCCAGTTACATACTGTAGTATGGATACCATATGTTAGGGGTTTATGCCCCGCATAAACATGACATCAACAAAGATGTATGAGTCGAAGGAACAATTGTAGAATTGTTTTGGGAAAAGTTGATCAAGCTAAAAATCATTTCTTAGAATATCTCTATCTAGATTTGTTAAGGCAGCTTATACATAACATATAGAGATACCTCTGAGATGGTTCTTCTTAATAAGTAGCCTCTCCTTATGACAAGAAAATAAACAGCTAAAGGGATAATAATACAAGTCATAAGAAAGTTTAGTGTTGTGTCAGCAGATTTGAGTGGCACAACAGATGCATGATAATACTTGTAGTCCCAAGTTGGTGACAAATCAGTAAGGTTTGACACCTGAGTTAAATAAGGTATGAATAATGATTCTCTGACTAAGAAAAATGTTACCTGACACAAAGTTGACTCTATAGTCAATAATGAAAAGGACAATGGAGTATGTGTCCTGTGTGACAGATTCTATGAAAACCCTATGTGGAAGAACTTTGTGTTGATCAAAGTTCTATGGTATCTCCATGAAATTAAGATGTTATGTGGAGACTTTATGATATGATGAATGAATGATATTTGTCTCCCTTTACCTGGGATTTCGGGGACGAAATCCTTGTTAGGGGTTTATAACTTATAACGACCCTGACTTGGGTTATGAGGCAACCCTATTTGTTTTGGCTAATAAATTTGCTTAGAACTTTAATATAATCCTCGAAGGTGTTTTTTTATCATGTGACATACTTATGTTTCAAGTTTGGTCCAGATTGAATGTTGTTTGAGCAATGTTCCTTTACTTTGGACCAAAGTGCAATTTACCCAAGATGAGGGGCTATATTGCAAAATGTCACATGTTGAACATGCATCATGTGTTTTAGTATCATTATATATATAATTATGCAAGGTGGTGGCTTGTGAAAAGCCTAAATTTCAAGTTTGAACTTATTTGAATAATGTTGGTGACTTGTGCACCAATTTTGGTACAAATTGTAATTTACCCAAAATGTAGGGTGGATATGCAAATTACCACCTCTAAAGTGTCCCTACTTCCTCTATGTATCATTTAGAGGATATAGAATGTATGAGACACCATGTTTGAATCAATTATGAGTGATGGTACTCTTGGTGATAAAATGATCAAGAAAAAGGGTTGAATATGAAAGCTTAACTTGAGTTGTATCAAGTTGAAAAGCTTATATATGAGTGCCTATCAGACAAGGAGCCATAGTAGAAGCGTCATATAGTTTTGTGAACTCTTGGAAAAGGCCATATCATGCAAAGAACCTCAAGGAGGTGAGTTGTGTCGGGCTACAACTTCCTTAGAAAAGTTGTATCGGGTTGTGAATAAAGTAGTGATTTTATTGATATATCTTAATCAAAGGGATATGTAATGGACAAATCTTTATCCCTAGATGATACTCAACTGTTTTTCAAGACAAGATAAATGTCGATGCATGCATGTACATGTGTCATCCATGCATGGACACGTGGCACCTACTAGCTCAAATTGATGACACCTCATTTTCACCTTCCTTCATGAACAACAAGTATATATACCCCTAATTTCACCCCTTAGTGGAATTTTGCGACACTTACCACCCTCCTACCCTATGGTATCATGTATAGAATCCTTGTATCGTGCAGGATTGCTGTGGTATCGTGCATGGGCCCTTGGGTATTGCCCATGACAAGATCATATCGCCCAAGTAGGTGATATCGGCCATATAGGGTGATATCGCCCATAGTGAAGTGTTTTGATCATAAGTGAGTGGCATATCGTGCAAATGAGTGTCATATCGTGCATGGGTGGTGGCATATCGTGCAATAGTAGTATGGTATCGTGCAAGGGTGCTAATGAGCAAGAAGGAGCTCATACTTAACCCTAAGGTGAGGCAATGATCATCTTCAACCTTGGATTATTGAAGCACGGTTTTAGGGTTATGATCTTCCTTTCTTTTCTTCTTCACCAATTGCTTATCCATGGTGATTCTTTATATATAGAGGAGTTTTGAAGTTCATATTCAACCTTAGGAATGTGGAGCTTTGAAGTTGTTCTTAAGGCGGGTTATATAACTTGAACTCAACCATGTTGTTATTCATCACCTAAATTGTTATATTTAATGATCTACTTTTAATTCCGAAATTTCCTGAAATAGTTGATGAAATTATGAGTTCTAGTAGTTTCTTAGACCTGTTTCCATGAACTATAATAGTTATAACTAAGGTCTAGAGCTTGAAGATGATGATATCACTTTATAAAAGTGATATCGAGTGCAAGCACATAGGCAAACACCTCTAATCTAATATGATGATGCACCTACTTCACTAAAACGATATGGATATGATTGTATACCTTCTTGAACGATGTGGGGGTGTATTATACACCTATTGCATGATAGGGAGTCAAGTATATACTCCATGCATGATACAAAGTTAAATGAATACTTATAAGTTGACATGAAACCCTAATTTGGTAACCCGATATGAGTAAAGAATAGCAAATGCTATTGCACGATATGGTAGCCCGATACACAACCCTAGTTGATGTCTAGCCCAACATGGTGATGGCTTAATACCTCATGCACGACATGGGTAACACATATAAACACCTCTAGCCCGATATGAATGGTGTGTATATACTTCTAGCCCGATATGGCGAGTGCTCATATACTTACAACCCGATATGGTGAATATATGCACACTTCTAACCCGAGATACCTTGTAAAGGTGAGGTCAAGACACTCTTAGGAGTGATGAGTGTAACACCAAGTAATGGTGTGGCTAATACCTTGATAAGTGAAACACCTAGAGTGGTTGATAATGGACAATCTTATATTAACAATGCCTTGACCCGAGATGAGCCCATATCATTGATGATAGTTGGGTAATTCAAATGTGTGACTTATGGTCAATACACTACATGATAAATGTGATGTGTTAGTGCATAAAGTATTAGGATGGGATATACCCTAATACAATATAAGTTGATGAAGTTAAGTAAGTTGAAAGTAATGAGGGAAGTAATACAGCAAGGCATGATAAATACTACATCCAGCACCTCAAGGTTGATTCACCTTGATGCACCTTAAATCCAATATACTTGGATGAGTAACACATGAAGTGTGTCATGGCAATTATTACATTGAGATATAATGCACTTTGATAAGTGTAGGCTAACATACCTTAAGAAAGGGTTAAGTCAAGATAATAAAGTATGATGTAATCAATATCCTTGAAAGGATGAGAGAGAAACTCATACTTTGTGTTGATTATCATGATAAAAGATGAGAATAAATAAGTATAATTGAATACTTATGATATAAATGTATGCTCCGAGATGTGTGGAGCAATGCATTAGGGTTTGAGTTAATAATATGAACTTGAAACCCTATTTGGCTATAAATGGAAACCCTAACCCTGATAGTTGTTGCCTAGTGAGAGGTGACAAGATGTTTAATGGGCCTTGTGAGCCATGTGGTTAGTTGTTTCCTGGTGAGAGGTGAAAAGATGTTTAATGGGCCTTGTGAGCCATGAGATTAGTTGTTTCCTAGTGAGAGGTAACAAGATGTTTATAAAAGTCTCATGTAAGAAATGATAATGTTCAAATAAACTAGGAAATGGAAACTTAGTGACATAATAATAATAATAAATGGATACAATAATAATAATGAATTCTTAATCATATATGCTTTATGCTTATAGCCAAATAAGGGCTATAGAGTTTTGAATATGCTTAAAGGAGATAAGAGGAATACTTGTATTATATAAAGGATGTGAATAAGTATGATGGCTTGGCCAAGGTATAATGCCTAGTAAAGGTGATGTGGTATTCAGTGATGAGATGCACAGGATTGGCATAGTACAATGCCTGGAATAGTTTCACAGGATTGGGATAACCCAATGTCTGGATGTTAATCACATGATTGGTAGAGTCCAATACCTGACAGAGGCATGAAGCCTATAATCACATGATTGGTAATAACCCAATTCCTGGCAGAGGCATGAAGCCTATAATCACATGATTGGTAATAACCCAATACCTAGCAGAGGCATGAAGCCTATAATCACAGGATTGTTAATAACCCAATACCTGGTAGAGGCATGAAGCCTATAATCATAGGATTGGTAATAACCCAATACCTGGCAGAGGCACGAAGCCTATAATCATAGGATTGGTAATAACCCAATACCTGGCAGAGGCACGAAGGCTATAATCATAGGATTGGTAATAACCCAATACCTGGCAGAGGCATGAAGCCTATAATCACATGATTGGTAATAACCCAATACCTAGCAGAGGCATGAAGCCTATAATCACAGGATTGGTAATAACCCAATACCTGATAGAGGCATGAAGCCTATAATCACAGGATTGGTAATAACCCAATACCTGACAGAGGCATGAAGCCTATAATCACAAGATTGGTAATAACCCAATACCTGGAAGAGGCATGGAGCCTATAATCACAGGATTGGTAATAACCGAATACCTGGAAGAGGCATGAAGCCTATAATCACAGGATTGGTAATAACCCAATACCTGGCAGAGGCATGAAGCCTATAATCACATGATTAGTAATAACCCAATACCTGGCAGAGGCATGAAGCCTATAATCACAGTATTGGTAATAACCCAATACCTAACAGAGGCATGAAGCCTATAATAATCACAGGATTGGTAATAACCCAATGCCTGGATGTTATCACAGGGTTGGTAATAACCCAACACCTGGATGTTATCAAAGGATTGGCAAAGCCAATACCTGGAACTGATTATGATGATGTACATTCACATGACTGGTACAATTCAACACCTGACTAGCAGATTGGTTGAGGCCAACAGATAGAAATGAGAATGATTCATAGATGACATACCATGATAACGAGCATCACAGGATAAGCTTGAGATGTTGATATAGTATGATGGGTAAATGATATACATGCTCTTCATATTCCTTATAAAGTGAATAGATGATTTACTATTCTATCATAGATAGTTGCAATACTTTTAAAGATGAGTATATTCTAAACTGCTTATCCTCTGCTCAGTTTAATACTATTTAACTGTGATAATAACATTGTTGACGGAGAGTTATATCTCTCGCTGGGACAATTGTCTCACCCCGTGGGATCCACATTTTTTTAGGTGGACGTGCACGAGGGAGATTGAGACCGTAATGCAGAGAAAGAACAACAGTATTAGGAACAACAGTGATAGCTCAGGTTGAGTGTACTATTTGTCATGTCTTGTAGATAGAAGTCCTATGTGTCGTCTCTGTACTCTCAGATCCTTGGAGTTGGTTCATATTGGTTTCATGAATGATATGAGATTTTGGCTTGAATGCCTCGAGGTTTTATGTTGCTCCAGTATGTGTTTTGATAGAGCAATTGTTATATGTTGTCCTCAAGATGAGATGAAACAATGTGGTATAATGTAAATCATGATATGTATGAGTTTTGGATCTTTCACTAAAAGTTTTCTGCACAAAGATCTCCTTACAACATGGTTTTGAATTTTAGTAATTTTTGTTAATCCGTTGTTTATGTTTATTTTGCTTAATTAGTAATGATTTGTTTGTCAGTTTGGCGACTGCCATTACAAAAAGTTCCATTATCATCTTAACACTCAAAAACTCACACACCTTTCATCGTGTTTCTATGTTTTGTTTTGTTTTGTTTTGTTTTTTAAACCTTAACAAAATTGAATTGTTTTCACAAACTCAAGGTTTCATGTACTGAATCAATTTTTTGGGCAACACAGAGATGCCTAAGATGTTCTACATTTGTAACAAGATTGCTCTTTCTAATCTCTATGATAACATTTTGTCATATATCCTCCTTGGATGGAGTGATTCTGTCTTTTTCTATTTGTCCCACTAATTTAAAAGCCCATACATAGTTTTTCTTATTTTTCTAACAAAATAAAGTGGTGACTTAATATTCCTTATCTTTTCTATTTTAATAGTTTTATAGTGTTCACACTAGTTTTCCATGTTTTTTTAATGATAGAACAACCTTGTGGCTCGTTGGGGAGTTCTAGATAATTGGATTACATAATATATGTTTTCATGAGTTCCTTTATTTTCTTATTTAGGGTTTCTTGTTTCTTGCACCACTTATGTACAAACTCCTTTTATTTTTTGCATTTATGCCATGAGGACCTATTTGCAAAGAAAATAGTCTCATGGGCCTCACTTGGGCCATGAGTTGGACCCATGCCTCAAAGATAACATTATTATTATTGTATCGATTATTAAATTAGGATATTTTCTTATTAAAATTAGTCTTATAGAATTCAAATCTATCAAATTTGAGTATCTTAAAATGGAAGATAACAACTCATTCATTTCACGAACACTTAATTTTAGCACGATATACTCAATTAGGGTGTATTTGGCCAATATTGATCATGCATGAAGGAATATTTATAGAAAACTTAGTTAGGAAGATTAGAGCATTTAGAACATGATTAGAATAGAAAGAGATATACATGAACAAAAAGAATTCAAATTCCTAATGTATACACTAATTTCCACCCTACACTTAAAGTTACTTGCAAGAAATATGGTTCATTCATAATTTCGATTGATTTAAACCTTGGCATGTGTAAATATCTAGGAGGGATTGGTCCATTAACCCAGAGGGTAGAGCTCCAACTTATCCATATATGAAGGAGAAAATATTTCATCTAAAAGATCTTCATGGATAATCTTTCAACCACCATTCTTGTATGCAATACCTCCATCTAGGTCAAGGAAGGAGAGAAGAAAGGATTTTAGAACAAAAACTAGGATTTCTTCCAGGAGTTTTATAAACTCTGACCAGGAGAGTATACAAGAGAAAAATAAGATGATTGTATGAGAAGAAGAGAGAAAACATATCACAATCCAATCGCTATGTAGTTGGGACCATGATTCCTATCACGGATCATTGAAAAGTATCAAAAATTGCATATGTGCACTTGATCATCCAAGTTTTAACCTTCCACAACTTGGAAAGAGTATGAAACACGATTTGGGGTAAAAAAGAAATGATTTAGGAGTATATATGCCTTCTGACATTATCTAACTACATATTTTAATGTTTTATTCTTCCAAAAAAATAAGTTGGACAAATGTTTAGGTAGTCCTGCAAGTCAGCATTACTACCTAACTTTAAATATATACATATCACATTAAATATTTAAGACTAACTGATTTTCCTTTACTAATAGAGTGGAGGCTTGATTTCCATGTTCATTATTCCCTACTTTGGATATGAGCTCAATACATTCATATTTCATTGTTAATTCAAGTTGAAGTGTCACTTAAGAAATTAATAATTGTAATATATAAAGCAATATGAATTAAATGCACATAGTTATCTCTACCATAAAAGAAAGTCAAGAGAAAAACATATAATTAGAGAGATAAATCATGATCAAGGCTAAATCAAGCAACATGGTGCGCCATTTTTTACAATTTTTTTACCAAAACTCCAACCGATCGTTGATAACAAAAACAAAACTTCAAACTATAATTTTCAACTAATTTCCAATACTTACTTTTTGATACTAAAATATATTTATTCAATGAATTTCTAAAGAGGAAAGTTAATTACTTAATACTACCCCTTATTATTTTCATATGAATCCAAATTCATCCCTAATAAAAGAAGTCATTCCACATGGCTCCTAGATATATTAAACATGAATATAACACGGTCTGTTTTACTCAAATATCCATTATGACGAGATGAAGTTGATGTTGTGGACAACAAAAATATCTATTGTCAGGTTGATTCTCAAATTTATAATGAATACACACAAGTGTGTGTTACAACCCCAATTTTTGGGTTCAATTGGTGAGAAATATAATTTCTCATATTAAAGATAATTGAACAAAGAATGGTATAATTTGTTTGGAATAAGTGGATTTTGTTTACAATAGCCTTGATGTTTGTGTTCAATTGGTGAGAAATATAATTTCTCATATTAAAGATAATTGAACAAAGAATGGTATAATTTGTTTGGAATAAGTGGATTTTGTTTACAATAGCCTTGATGTTTGTGTTGTGGGCTTTATTGGCTATTGGGCCCAAATAACAAGGACATTCAATTAGTAAATGGATAATTGAATTATTTTTGTTTAGAAAAGAAATATGTAGAAACCTCTAGAAGGCAAATCCAAAGAGGATTTCGTGCCTCTTGGGTTCCTTGGGTACCAAGGAGTCCAAGGTTGCAAACAGAAGGCAATAAGAATAGAAACGTTTAATTAAGTATTTCTTTAGTGAGAAAGGAATTGAAAATAATGTTAAAATGTTGGAAATGAGTGGAAAGAGGCATAAATGAGATTTCTTGGTGAAATTTCGTATCCATGAGGTTGCTAATAGTAAAAGGAATGCCAATGAGGAAAATAAAAGAGAAATAAAAAGAAATCCTCAAAAAGAGATATTTTAATGAGAAATAAACAAGATAATGTGAAGTAATGCATAATGATGCATCTAGAAGGATAATAAGTATCCAATAAAAAGAATTTCGAAATAATGGAGTGTCTTGGGATCAAAAGAGTCCCAATAAAGAGGAAAGAAAGAGAAAATACCATATTTGCAAAATAAAAGGATAATGTGATACCTTATTAATGAATTATGAGGTATTGTTAAAAAGAAAGTAATTTCTATTAAAGGAAATAGAAATTTTGTGGCTAATGGACTAAAAGCTAAGATTAAAGACAATAATGAGAGGGATTTTTGAATTCCTAATATCCAAGTAATAGGAAATACCAAGGGAGAGAGAGAGAAGAATTGCTTCTCTTTGAAGGAAAACGATTCCTATTAGAAGAGGGACTTCGTTTCTTTAAGGAAAGCCATCCTAGGGCTTCGTTTCTCTCCCCTATAAAAGGGGTAAGATCTTGGTTTGAGTTCTGGAGAGAATCCCACGTAGCAATCCCCTTTCTCCTTCTTCCTTCACGTTAAACCCTTGTAGAGGGAAATGTTGCAACCCTGGTACAGAGAGAAGCCCAGAAGGGGAGCTGGAGGTGCGTCGAGGTCAGAGAATGACCTAGCCGGAGTTTCTGTACCCTAGACAACTCGCCAGGGCGGCCGCATGGTTGCAACTGGCGTCTGTAAGTGCGGGCTCGTACAGCAGATCCTGACCAGCTTGGCCGCAGATCAGAGGCACCAACAGGTGCATGGAGTGCGGTGGAAGGAGTAGGACCTTCCCAGAGGGTCACCGGTCCTTGGAGGAGAGGGGGCAGTCGCGCATAGCTGAAGGTCGGCGGGCTAGGGCAACAGCAGGCTGCCGTCGCGAGGAGGAAGAAGGTGGAGTGGCCGTTGGACAAAAATGCCCTCCGTGGGCCAAAGAGGTGCGTAACTTAACAAAGGGCATATCAGTCATTTGGTTATGTTTCCTGAACTAAGGGCAACGTTGCATGGAGCACACGTGGCACAACCTGATTGGCCAAGTAAGTAACTTTTTGCTAAAATCATAATTAATTCTAGGAAACTCGGATTAAAACAAGTTATATATGAAAATTGATCCTCAGAACGAGAGGAACACAAAGAAATTATGTTTGAATCCTAATTTTTCATGATATTAGAAAAGTAGTGTAAACTATCATCTTTAATGAATTAAAGATTAAGAAACCCTATTTTGATATGATTAATGTGTTTAATAGGGTTTAATGGATCTTTAGGGTTGATGTTAACCTGTTAAATGTAAAAAGGTACTTTAAGATCGAAAAGGTTGATCTTTGCACATAATTAGTTTAATTTAGAGTTTATATACATAAATATGCTTGAAATGTGAAAAGTACACAAAGTTATCATCTTTAATGATTTAATTAAAGAAAAACCCTTAGATTTGATGATAGATGGACTTAATGATGTTATTTGGATAATTCAAGATGATATTAACCTATTGTTAATAAAAGTGAAAAATAGGATCTAAAAAGATGATCTTTTTATATAATAAGTTGAATTTAGGGTTTCGTGCATGATTATGCATTAATGAGCTTGAAAACCCTAATTTAGCAGAATATGTCTTTTAATTGGTTTAATTGTTTAAATCCATGAATAAATAAGGATATGATGATCCTAAGTCAAATTGGGTATAAAAGACTATTAAAATGGATAGTTGAGCAATTAAGGTTCATATAAATGGAAAAGAGTATTTTAGGGTTTGTTAACCTAAAAAGGGATAAAGTTTGAGAAATTGATCTAAGAAACCCTAATGAATATTAATGAAACCTTAATGCGGATTAGAAACCCTAGAAAAAGAATCCAAGTCAATAAAGTAGATCCTTGATAAAGTGTGTAATAAATAGAATACATATTCTTTTCAGGAATTATGTGATGATTGAGTTACTTGCTTGGATCTGTTGATTGGCTTGATTGTATATACATGAAGTATATGTTGAATAATTTGCATGACTCATCAAATCAGGTATGTGGTTACGCTTATGAATAATCGCTCTAGTTTCACGGCGATTCTCGAAGTTTTAATCGGTTGCTTGAAAATAACTGTTGGATGTTTATTTATTTCATGCAACTATACAGTGACTATGATTATCACTATAAATATGCGTATATAACTAACTAGATCTGGGTCCACCTCTATTGCTTTGAAAAGGCTAAGAAAAAAGGGGTAATCCTAGAGCAAGGTCTAGGTTACCGAGAGTTAGAAACTGGGCTACCTACGTGTAGTGCCATGAGACTCATTAGCCTGCCATGAGTTAAGGAGTGGGCTACTTACGAGTAGTGCCATGTGACTCAACCCTAGAAATTAGTTCACTTATAGGTGGATCATGAGGGGTTTAATGGAGACGACATAGAGGATAGGGTACTCTTGGATCGCAGAGTTATATCTAAAATGTAACCTGGGTTGTTAAATGATTAATTGAATGATTACATTGTTAACGTATTTACATAATTATTGTTTCCCCCACATACCAGCTTCGGTTTACCGACATTTTGTTTGTCAGCGTTTTAGGTACAAGCCAAAAGGACAAACAGTAAATCGTCATATTGTGAAATACGTGAAGTTAAATACAAGGAGGATTAGTTAGAGTAGAATCCTTAAGTGGATAGAAGTATAGAGATCCAAGTTTTAAAAAGGTATGCAAAATTTTATTTTTCTTACAGCTTTCAGTATAGTATGTTAAAATCTGATAATTATTCTTGGTTAATTGCCGAACCTTTGATCCGGAAGTCATGGGTGTGGCTCCGACCTCTCGGTCACCCTTAATTGGGGGTTATCGAGAGGTGGGGTCGTAACATTTGGTATCAGAGCTTGGGTTCCTCAGTTAACCATTAATAATTATTAAATTTTACAAACTCCATAGAACCCAAGGGAGTTATTAGAGTATTATCCGAAAGACGGAGGTGTCTAGAAAAGGATCACGACCGGGGGCTGGCAATATTTTCCTCCGCACCGCTAGTCAGAATACGAGGACTCTCGGATCTGTGTGACTGCCTGGACAAAGTCTTGGGGTATGAATCGAAATAAGATACCTTTAGGACTTCTCATCTTATTCATCCCTTCTCATCACAAAATTCTGATAAGGACCTAAAGGATTAGGGTTTTCTCTCTTCTCCTCACCCTCTTGAGGTATGGGTTGTTGGGTTTTTAGGGGAGACAGAGAAGGCAGCGGAAACAAAAAAAAATTTTCTCCCCCAACCCATACCGAGGAAACGCGTCAACGTCTATATAATAGGAAAGGATGGTTTGTGGAATCATACCTTGTCCCGAGGCTTGCTCGGCGAAAATACCTCGCGCAATGTGAGGTCTTCAACTTCGGACTTCGACGGTGTCTGTGCAGCTCCTGGTCGCACCGGGACTGACAACTCCTACTCGAACCGGACTGTCGGATGACAGTTGTCCTCCTAAGCGGCAGTGTCCTCCCGCCTCTATAGTAGTCCACACGGACCACCTGGAACTCCACTCTCCTTGTCCCACAAGGAAGTGGAAGGAGTCGCACCCTCCTGTTGACGTACTAGTCGCCAACACGCTCTCCTGCCTCCTGTTGCAACTGCAGTTGTCCTTCCCTTGTTGCACCTCCCTTTTTCGGGAAGCACTTGCTCGGGCTCTCTCACGGTTACCAAAACCAGAGAGAACGACAACTTGCAGAGCAACTAGTTGCACTGAGCTGTACTTTGAGAAGCCCCCAATACCCCTATATATATAGGAGAGTCATGGGACAGGGTTCTCCATCCCGGGCAATGCGGGACTAAAGCAGGAGTAGAAGGGTTCGAGAATTTTCACAAAAAGCAACTGGTTCGCAACTTGAAATGATCGGTTCACAACTGAACCGATCGGTTCGGCCATTGAGCCGATCGGTTGGACCTGAGCCGATCGTTTGGGGCACTCCAACCGATCGGTTGGTGCCCTGAACCGATCGGTTCATGGTCCTAATCCGGCTCAAAAAGACTTTCCTTGTTTCTTTCCCAATTGGTATCAAATACCAATATTATTCCCAATCAAATTGGGCAATTTGAAACCAAAGGAAAATTCTTGCCGACATGACCTTTCCAACTGGTCGGTTGCACCAGTTGAGCCGATCGGTTCAACTCTTGAACCGGTCGTTTCAACCTGGGCATGAGCCGATCGGCCTGGACTCTCCAGCCGACCGGTTCAGCAACCTCAGCCGACCGGTTCATCACATGAGCCGATCGGTTGGGAGCACAGGTTGGGCAAAATCAGTCAATTGTGATTTCAATCAATCCGATACTCCAATCAATGCGTCCAACACCTTGAACCATACGATATTGAGCTATCGACTGATTGAGTGTTTAGTTGAACTACTAAACTCCTTTAGTAATCAATCTAAACATTGCTTTGTGGACAAAACTCCTCTTCCAGGTTAAATCCTATGTGTGTGACCCTGCAGGTCCATTTCACGTTGGCAGTGAAAGTCCATAACACTTATGACTTCACAAGCAAAGAGCGGTGCCTAGTCACACATCAGTGCTACCCAAGTGAAAGTAGAAAGTTGGAGAACAACTTTCATCCTACAATCCGTGAATGGTGTTACAGCGAATGTATAATTCCTTTGTCACTGATATCCCGAATGAACTCGAGGCATGGAACAGTCATCCTATCAACGTTCATTCACTTCCTTGATCTCAGAGTAGACTGGAAGAGATATGTATGACATCAGTATCATATACTGATTCACACATGCGTGCACGCCTTTCTCAATCCTACTCATCAAGTGGCCATGGATATCAAACTCCCTCAGGAGGGACAAATCCCATATCTATCACTCACCCCTCAAAAGCCCCATGTGTCAAAGCCACCCAATCATCACCTTTATAACAACCCATGTTTCAGGACTGCGTTTGATGATGTCAAAGTGTGCCCAACGACATGTGTTGAGTGCAGTGATTTCAGGTCTAAGAATCACACTCACCACCATCACTGTGAGTACTGACTGTGACTACCATCTCATGGTTCCATGTGTCAAACTCACGGTGGGTCTGTCCGGTACCTTGTTCTCTAACAAGTACCTATGTGTTTGGCTTGATATCTCTATATCATGACTAATGAGATTCTGTCATCAACCAACACCACAATCTAGTCTTGTGTGTCATTGCTGTCTATCTACCTTCCACAATGACATCCGACTAGGGACATAACAAGAATGTACAAACTCTTAGCATCTGTATGATCTCATCGTTCAGGTCATGAACCTGAAGGCATACGTCATTGAGTACTGTCATTCTCTAGACATTCAATCTGTTCTATCACTATCTCATATGACTGAACCAGAAAGAATTGGAAGCTCGCCTTTGATGTTTATCAAATCAATCTTAATGTATCCCACCAATCATCCCATGATTGGCTCTCAGGGCACACATACCAACAGACTCCCACTTGCACTGCGAGCCAATCACCCATGAATCATATTCATAGTGATCTTCAAACATGTCCCACATGTTACTGTGCTGTAGTGCCAACATAGTGAGTAATGGCAACACCTTGCCAAAGTCTGTATAAATTGCATGTCTCTCATCTCTTCGCTGTACGTCACACGTATGAGATGGAGTTGCCGTAATATGCGATCTTGTATTCCATTTGCTAACCTTTAGCCACATTGCATGATCAAGGATTCCATACTTGTCATCAATGAGTGGAATATAAGTTCATCTCATGAACTTTCAGATCCATATAGTATCCACTGCTGTTCACTAACACATAGATACTCGGCATTTCCCTTTTAAATGGTTTTATTGGAACACTTCCAATCATCAACAAACTTTCACTTTTATACATCTTATGTATATTTTGCGAATAATTTTCTGTCCTTTTCGGAAGTTCGCATCAATGTAACTCTTTACATCGAACTCTTCCTTATCTCCATAGAACTAGTACTTCACAAGCACTCATCAAGTTCTCATGGTATTCCAGTAACCCTTACTGGAAGCATACAGACATCCACTCGTCATGTCCCACATACGAGTTATCAGGATGAGCACATCATATTGCCATGTCCTACATACAAGATGATGAATGCATTTTATTCTTGCCATGTCATACATGCAAGATAATGGGATGATTACATACATGATAGATCCATATCTATTCTTAGTGTTCCCATTCTTCATAAGAATTGGACACTTGGCCTTGGGATACTAACTCCATGTAACATGGACTAGTTTTCTCCTACTGAATCTGTGCATACTGAACACTTCAGTACAGATTGCCAATGTATGCTCTCTCTTTCCAGGTTAAGATATTTTCGAGAACTATCTCTATAGATCTCTATTCCTATCACATAGGAAACATCTCTATATTCCTTAAAGATAATTTCCACATTCGGATTTCCAATCTAGAACATTTCCATTTCACATCAACATGTGGAATGTGAATACGCTCCCACTAAATCACAGATCCCTTCTTTATCTTTGACATATCAGTCAAACCCTTTGACTATATCATCAAAATAAAGATCCAATTTTGAGTTGCTTGTACTCAATCAATCACATTGATTAGTCCATTGTAACTTATAGACTTCATTTGCATTAGTGGATTCATAAACCTTATAGGATGTTTCATGTACACATCCTGGTTTTATTCCTCATAGGAATGCGGTTTTAGTATCCATATGCCAAATGTTTTAGCTATTAAGTTGCAATCAACAAGCATCATCCTTATCAAAATGTTATCCATGTAGCTTAACACTTAAGACTCATCTGCACTTATGGATATGATCCAATGAGTGCTACCATCAAGGTCATACCTTATGGTTCACATGGATGTCATTTAGGATGTAAAGGTCATAAACCATAACTCAAGATTCAGTTCCTCATATTCATCTTGATAGTTGACTCATCACATGAACAACTCATCACATAGATAATTGAGGTGTATCTGTTAAAGATATAAGAACTCACAACCCTTGTGATTCTTAATTACTTTTATTAGTGTGGGGTATTCTTTTATTAAGAAGAATTCAGTTATTTGATAATCATTCTCTAACTCCTTAGAGTATGATTCCTTCTTGATTCAGACATCACCATGCCTTAATCATGAGTTCACTATGATACACTATCATAATCACTCATAAGGATCTCAAACATTTGGTCCAAGTATTTCATTCCTTGATCTCATCAAGAATTAATACTTTACCAAATTTGTACTTCATTTATGATAATCTTGAACACTTCAAGATATTCATATTGGTACTTATCTAAACACCATTTGAAGTATTAGCATTTATTCCAATAGGTATGTAAATACATCACATGTATTATACCTAATAGGATAATCACTCTCCCACTACATTAGTGAAGATTGATTAATCATGTCCAAGATATTCATGTCTCTTACTGGTTCTATAACCAAAAGAGTCTAGATTTATCCATCACATGGAAACTAGAAATGAATTTCTCATGATTAATGCTAATTAAATTGTTTGAGTTATCTATAACTTTTAGGTATCGTCTTATCTTATGCATATCAAATATCACAAGATAAATAAGGCATTGCCACAAAGATCACATCTTTATAAATTGAAACATCTCTTTATTAATTGCCATCATTGTCATGCAAAAATAAAGTGTTTCTATCTATTGGCAAGTATGAAATAGCAGTTCATAACTGTATTACATGCCTTATTGGCTGAAAATAAACTAAAGTATTCCTATCTATAAAGGCAACACTTTCCCCAAGTAAGAATGCTTTACACTTTATATCTTGATATCATATATCTCAAAAGTGTTACAAGTTTATTTTCATGACACCTTTAAGTAGAGGTTTCAGTCGCCTCCTTCTTCTTTTGTTCTTCCAGATAAAGAGGACAATTCCTTTTCCAATGTCCTGGCTTTTGACAATGGTGGCAATTTCCTTTCTTGGTCACGCCTCCTTTGGCCTTGAGAGCTGAAGATGGCTTGGACTCCTGGCTAGCTTCAGAACCTTTCTTAGCTTTGCCCTTGCCCTTGCGCTTGGACTTGCCTTTCTTGCTCGTGATCACCATCACGGACTTAGGCTTGTCCTTCTTCATCTGTAACTCGGCTGTCCTCAACATGCCCAACAACTCTGACAGTGGCCTATCAAAGTTGTTCATGTTGTAGTTCATCACAAACTGACTGTAAGATTCTGGCAACGATTACAGTATCACGTCAGTAGCCAACTCTTGGCTCAGTGGAAATCCCAGTCTCTGCAGGTTCTCCACATACCCAATCATCTTGAGTGTGTGAGGACCAACTGGATCTCCTTCTGTCATGACGCACTTGAACAACGCCCTAGAAACATTGTACCTCTCTTGCCGTGCATGATCTTCATACATGTTCCTGAGATGCAGAATCATCTCTATGACACCCATGTTCTCATGTTGCCTCTGCAACTCATGGTTCATTGAACATAGCATCAAGCATTTTGCATCAATGGCATCATCAGAATGCTTCTTGTAAGCATCCCTTTCTGTCCTTGGTGCATTAGGAGCGGGTTCCTATGGAATTGGAGTATCCAGGACATAGAGCTTACGCTCTTGAGTGAGAACAATTCTCAATGTCCGATACCAGTCGTGGAAGTTTGTCCCATTTAGCTTGTCCTTGTCAAGGACCGATCGCAAAGAAAAGTTGTTGTTGTTTGTTGCCATTTGAACTACAAAAGGAAAATATGCAATTTTAGTCCAAAACTCATTTTTTGACTTATTTGATTGATTTGAAAATTTGACGATATAATTAGGCCTTTAATTAATTATCGCTCTCACTATTTTACTTCAAATTGATAGCCCTCACCATCAATTCGGAAGATTGCAGCGTACAACCTTCTAGTGGGCAAGATCCTGAAATCCTCTAAGTCATGGACCAGCTAGGGCTGTCACCCACAACATAGATCTCTCAGGTAGGCAACTTTTGCCAATTGCATCATATGCAACTCTTGATAAGATGTCATATACAACTCCTTGCAATGATCATCTCCATGCCTCAAGGTACTAGATCCCATCTAGATCACCTTGTTAAGTCTGACCCAAAGCAAACACGATGAACATGCACCCTGCTAGGGCAGACCCACACATTCATCCTTCACGCTTCCACGAGGTAGACGGTGCACCACTCTAGGGCGTGCCCACACTTGGTCGAACAAGCTTTTCACGTGTGTCGCATTTGGAAGGCATCTAAAACTTAATATTTTAATGAGGGATTTGGTTTTATATACATATACATATCCAATCACCACAATACATAGTACGTATCATATACATGCTATATCCCACAGAAAACATGCACAAACAATAAAAAGCGATGATTATGGCCATCCTAATGTGATTCCTCGAGCCAAAAGGAATCACGGTCATCTAGGTCAACATCACATGCAACATGTACAAGATGAACTCTGTGCCTTGCCTTCCGAGTTGATCAACTCATCACATGAATGATCTGTACTCTCCAGCCGGTCGTCTGGGTGCCACCAGCCGATCGTCTGGCTCCTCCAACCGATCGGTTCGCCTGGTCGTCGTGCATCTCATCATGTCCGCCACCCGCTCGTCTCGCTCCTCGAACCGGTCATCAACCGATCGGTTCACTCCTTGAATCGACCGTCTGGAAGGTCAACCGATCGGTTCACTCCTTGAACCGACCGTCTGAGCAGGCGTCTTGATGTCCGCCGGTCTTTGACATAACAGGAAATAAAATCTATCCTATTTATTACATTGCTTTAAAAAGGAGAAACCCCGAGTTACATTCGGGGGGAGCAAAGGTAGGAAAGAATCTCGAATTATTTCGAGTTACATCAGGAATAAGAGAGGGAAGATCGGTGCGCAGACCGAGATGCAAGCAACCACAAACAACCACACAGAGATAGGGGTTTATAGGCCATAATCACGCTACACACATCCACCACAAAACTCGTTTAAGGGCGACGCGTATCGAGTGCATTAATAATACATATCATATATGTAATTAGGGATTTGTGGATTTAGGATTGGACATGCATAAAGCCGATATTATTCGCATCGTATGCAATAAATAAAGGCGACAAACCAAAATCGATCATATCGATATTCCTAAAATATAGAGCAGTTGACGTGGCTCTGATACCACTGTTGGGTTTTTAGGGGAGACAGAGAAGGCAGCGGAAACAAAAAAAAAATTTCTCCCCCAACCCATACCGAGGAAACGCGTCAACGTCTATATAATAGGAAAGGATGGTTTGTGGAATCATACCTTGTCCCGAGGCTTGCTCGGTGACAATACCTCGCGCAATGTGCGGTCTTCAACTTCGGACTTCGACGGTGTCTGTGCAGCTCCTGGTCGCACCGGGACTGACAACTCCTACTCGAACCGGAATGTCAGATGACAGTTGTCCTCCTAAGCGGAAGTGTCCTCCCGCCTCTGTAGTAGTCCACACGGACCACTTGGAACTCCACTCTCCTTGTCCCACAAGGAAGTGGAAGGAGTCGCACCCTCCTGTTGACGTACTAGTCGCCAACACGCTCTCCTGCCTCCTGTTGCAACTGCAGTTGTCCTTCCCTTGCTGCACCTCCCTTTTTCGGGAAGCACTTGCTCGGGCTCTCTCACGGTTACCAAAACCAGAGAGAACGACAACTTGCAGAGCAACTGGTTGCACTGAGCTGTACTTTGAGAAGCCCCCAATACCCCTATATATATAGGAGAGTCATGGGACAGGGTTCTCCATCCTGGGCAATGCGGGACTAAAGCAGGAGTAGAAGGGTTCGAGAATTTTCACAAAAAGCAACCGGTTCGCAACTTGAAATGATCGGTTCACAACTGAACCGATCGGTTCGGCCATTGAGCCGATCGGTTGGACCTGAGCCGATCGTTTGGGGCACTCCAACCGATCGGTTGGTGCCCTGAACCGATCGGTTCATGGTCCTAATCCGGCTCAAAAAGACTTTCCTTGTTTCTTTCCCAATTGGTATCGAATACCAATATTATTCCCAATCGAATTGGGCAATTTGAAACCAAAGGAAAATTCTTGCCGACATGACCTTTCCAACTGGTCGGTTGCACCAGTTGAACCGATCTGTTCAACTCTTGAACCGGTCGTTTCAACCTGGGCATGAGCCGATCGGCCTGGACTCTCCAGCCGACCGGTTCAGCAACCTCAGCCGACCGGTTCATCACATGAGCCGATCGGTTGGGAGCACAGGTTGGGCAAAATCAGTCAATTGCGATTTCAATCAATCCGATACTCCAATCAATGCGTCCAACACCTTGAACCATACGATATTGAGCTATCGACTGATTGAGTGTTTAATTGAACTACTAAACTCCTTTAGTAATCAATCTAAACATTGCTTTGTGGACAAAACTCCTCTTCCAGGTTAAATCCTATGTGTGTGACCCTGCAGGTCCATTTCACGTTGGCAGTGAAAGTCCATAACACTTATGACTTCACAAGCAAAGAGCGGTGCCTAGTCACACATCAGTGCTACCCAAGTGAAAGTAGAAAGTTGGAGAACAACTTTCATCCTACAATCCGTGAATGGTGTTACAGCGAATGTATAATTCCTTTGTCATTGATATCCCGAATGAACTCAAGGCATGGAACAGTCATCCTGTCATCGTTCATTCACTTCCTTGATCTCAGAGTAGACTGGAAGAGATATGTATGACATCAGTATCATATACTGATTCACACATGCGTGCACGCCTTTCTCAATCCTACTCATCAAGTGGCCATGGATATCAAACTCCCTCAGGAGGGACAAATCCCATATCTATCACTCACCCCTCAAAAGCCCCATGTGTCAAAGCCACCCAATCATCACCTTTATAACAACCCATGTTTCAGGACTGTGTTTGATGATGTCAAAGTGTGCCCAACGACATGTGTTGAGTGCAGTGATTTCAGGTCTAAGAATCACACTCACCACCATCACTGTGAGTACTGACTGTGACTACCATCTCATGGTTCCATGTGTCAAACTCACGGTGGGTCTGTCCGGTACCTTGTTCTCTAACAAGTACCTATGTGTTTGGCTTGATATCTCTATATCATGACTAATGAGATTTTGTCATCAACCAACACCACAATCTAGTCTTGTGTGTCATTGCTGTCTATCTACCTTCCACAATGACATCCGACTAGGGACATAACAAGAATGTACAAACTCTTAGCATCCGTATGATCTCATCATTCAGGTCATGAACCTGAAGGCATACGTCATTGAGTACTGTCATTCTCTAGACATTCAATCTATTCTATCACTATCTCATATGACTGAACCAGAAAGAATTGGAAGCTCGCCTTTGATGTTTATCAAATCAATCTTAATGTATCCCACCAATCATCCCATGATTGGCTCTCAGGGCACACATACCAACATGGGTAAGGTTAATAAGGTTTAAGGAATCCTCCACAAAATTAATGAAAGGCATGTAAATAAGATGTCATGGACATAAGCTTAATATATTAAGCGCAAACTAAAGAATAGATACATGTTTAGGCCGTATGACATAAGTTGTCATGTCCTCAGAAGAGACCTGAGGCTAGACCTTCTTGTCAGGAGGATAAGTTAGTCTTGGAGATAGAGATCACCATTGCTAGTAGTGACCTGGCACATCCTCTGAGGATGATGCTAACCCTAACCCTAAGTGAAGGTTAGAGAGAGATGAGTTGGACTAGGTGTTTGAAAGGACATGCCTTTGGGATGCCATATGATCCATGGGTGACCTAGAACCTTTGGCAACCCAACCCTGGGAAGGGTCGTGCATGTTAGGGTAAAGGATAGCTCCTTAGATGATGATGATGTTAGTGAAGGACCTTAGAAACCCTATGGGCTTGTGCAAGTAGGGTATAGATGGCACCTGGAGCACGTCATAGTACTGACAGTAGGATGAAACCCTGGATAAGGAATTATGATGGAGCATAAAGGGTTATGGATGATCTTGAGCAAACATAAGTTCGAACCTAGGCTTCACCCATGTAGGGCATGCTTTTGAGGTTGATCCTTCATGAAGAGAGGACCTCTAATGGTAAGGTTGGATGTAGGGTTAGATCTAGAGAGAGCAGGAAACCCAGCAAGAAGGTTGGAAGCCTAAAACCCTGAATAATGAATGATGGTGCTTGTCTCATGATTGATCCCTGAAAGTTGATGATATCTTGGTTGCCTTTAGAGGGACCAAACCCTAGAGAGAGAAGATGAAGCTTCTGGTACATATGTGCCTACGATATAGGTGTTTACCTTCTGAGGTAGGAAGAAGAGTTCCTTAGACCTAGAAAGGTTTAGTGAACAGGTTACGAGGCCTTGCACCTTGTTGGTTGTCCTTGAGGAGGACCCAACTCTAAGTGTTGCTTGAGTTGAAGGATAACAAGGAGTGCATGTCATGCCTTTTGCATGCTTGTTTCGTAGTTAAGAGATAGAGCATGCGGTTGGACACCTACAAGTGAACCTAGGGTTCCTAGGCCTAAGAGGGGAAGTGGTGTACCTAATGCTCATGATGAGAAGTTGAGTTCCTATAGAAGCGAGCATGGTACTCTTCATGTATAGAGGAAAAGGGAAGTCCCTTAAGTTATATGTATGTTTGATGAACCCCTCACAGCTAGGTTGATGATAAGGGGAAGGTGTGATCTTGATCCAACATTGAGGAAAGAGAACAAGTATGAACTAGCATGGTTCAGTAGGTGATCTGCTGGTGCCTTCATAGCTTGCTAGGGTTAAGTAGGCTCATGTGGATGAAAACCCTAGACCTAAGAGCTTTTGTGACCTTGTTGTCAAGAGATAGTTTTCCTCCCATACTGTGAGAGGGACCCCTTTGGTAGGGTGTATATCAGTTTTGTTGGTAACCTGAAGAGGTCTCACAGGATCTTGAGAAGCTAAGTGAAAAGTACATGGTATGAGAATGAACCTGTAGACCCATAGATATCCATCTCTAATTGCATATGAATGTGTTACCATGGAGGTAACTGGTATGGGGCTTGACCAAGGTAGGCAGGTTGCCATGATCCCTATGAAAGGATGAAAGCCAGCCCATGAATGTAGAAAGAGAGATGATGAAGACTTGGGTAAGGTTCTAAGTGAACATGTACTATAGTGGAGAATCCTAAGTCTATCCTAGGGTCAGGTAGGGATAAGATTGATGAAAGTAGGATTTGCCTAATTCCCCAGTTGCACATGACCATAGGGTCGGGTGGTAACAACTATCATTGTCTGAGGGCCATGGGTTAGGAGATTGATCACCTTCATGAACTCATGGGACTCAAAGGGCAGATGAGTAGGGCACTCTCTTGATGCATGAGGGAAGAGGGATGACCCCAAAAGAGTCGGCACCCTATAGACCTAGAGGAGATGACCAAGGATATAAACCTCAGTAGGTTCAAGACTAGTTTGATATCATGATGTATGTGATGTAGAGACATATGTGGCACGTTGCAACTTAGATGTAAAGGTGTATTGGCAAGATGGGATGTACCATCCCTACTCTTGGAACAGGAAGAACTCTATATTTGGACTGCAGCCAAATGCTTATTTCCTCTTATCATGGGGGTGAGAGATAGGACATTACGCATGCCATACACCAAGGATAAGAGATGATGTAGGTTGGAACGTTGCCACGAGAAATGGGGATAGAGAAGATAACCTACCTTGGTAAAGTGAATGATACATGGATGGCTTACAAACACTAAGAGGAATGAGGTAGTCACCTTATGAGAATGTTTTTATCATGAGCTATGTAGAACTTACAAGTTATACCAGGTTGAGTTTGATCACCAGGATGATGAAATCAGAGAGTGTTCTTAATAAAGATAGACATAGAGTTTGAGGTGAGATGATAAGTGAAATACATGGAAGTGTATGTCTTCAACGTTACCTAAAACCTAAGGATGTGAAGTGGTAATGGATGCTCTGGTTGAGATACATCTGACTTGTTTGACTAGAAGCTAGAAGAGGTTGTTTGGCTAACCCTAAGTTTGAAAAGGAGAGGTGTTTGGCTAACACTCAGATGTAACAAGATACATTGAAAAGTTAAGGGTTGTTTGGTTAGCCAGTCTAGTCCTTGATGCAATGAAAGGATGGTGGTAGAACCTCAGATGCACTTCTTTGGAAGAGAAGGCGATGAAACCCCGACTAGAGTGGTTTAGGGTTTCAGAGGAATCGATGTTGAGGAATCATGACATACAAGAAATCATGATTGAAGATCACTATACACCGTGGTACTACCAAGTTAATAAGTGACAGTAGTATTTTAGATTCCTAAGATGAAGTTGCACGTGGTATGTTGCCATGCATGATAGGAGGTGAAGGATGAGCACCGGTAACCCAGCGCATCGATATAAGGGATAAAGAGTCCCCGAAAGGGGAGGGGAGTTCATCTCTATGGATGTTGTAAGTATCCTCAGGACCAAGGAAGGTTGAGATGCAATATGGGTTATGGTAGATCACCTTTCCTAGATGACATGAGAAAGAAAGAGTTTTATCAAGGGACAGATCTGGTTGAACTACCCATGAGAGAGACGGTTCAACTACACCATGAAGTGAGTTCAAAGGTTTTTGAGTTTGACCTAAATGTTCCCTTCCATAAAGTGGAAGTGGGTACATGAAGAACTCAATGTTAGTATAGTTTATCACCCCCTAACTATGGTTAGTACGATCCAGACTAAAGGGTCTGATGAGGGCATATGTACTCGATTTGGGGTGATAGTTAGGGACAGTTTTGTCCTATGAAACATGTGATGATGACCACCATAGCCAGTATCAGGATTTAAAGAAGCTCTGTAAGGGAGGTTGTGTCGGTCACCACTTCAGTAAGGTGATGCTGGTGAAAGGACCACATGATGGTTAGAAAAGGGCCATAGTGCGTGTAAACGAAGTCGCTTTGATCATGCAATAGCTGAAAGGAGCCTAGAGATGACGACAGTCGTGAGCAGATACAAAGTAGATTGACATGCAGTTCACTGTGGGAATGTGTGACATGAAAATCCGACCCCTCTAAGTTATGACTAAGAGAGTTGAGTCCCCGATGCATGGGTTCTTTTGACATGGTTTGGTGGAGAAGGTTAAGTTTGACCTTACCCCTTAGGAAAAAGTAATGTGTGATGAGTTCCATGTGTCCAGTTTAGAGCACTATGTGAGGTACCCCGACCATGTGCTGAGCAATGAACCTAGTGAGCCCCAAGGGAGGCTGACATGGCCTGAGTCACCTGTGCAGTTTATAGACGCCGAGATGAAAGAACTCAGAGAAAAGAATATGTGATGATAAAGGTTCTATGGGAGCGCCATGAGTACGGTAAAGCCACATAGGGGCGAATGATGGACATGGAAAAATCTTATCCTAAATTGTTTGTTTGTTTGTTTGATCGATAGAATTTTGAGGACAAAATTCCTATAAGAGGGGAAGGATGTTACAACCCCAATTTTTGGGTTCAATTGGTAAGAAATATAATTTCTCATATTAAAGATAATTGAACAAAGAATGGTATAATTTGTTTGGAATAAGTGGATTTTGTTTACAATAGCCTTTATGTTTGTGTTGTGGGCTTTATTGGCTATTGGGCCCAAATAACAAGGAAATTCAATTAGTAAATGGATAATTGAATTTTTTTTAGAAAAGAAATATGTAGAAACCTCTAGAAGGCAAATCCAAAGAGGATTTCGTGCCTCTTGGGTTCCTTGGGTACCAAGGAGTCCAAGGTTGCAAAAAGAAGGCAATAGGAATAGAAAAGTTTAATTAAGTATTTCTTTAGTGAGAAAGGAATTGAAAATAATGTTAAAATGTTGGAAATGAATGGAAAGAGGCATAAATGAGATTTCTTGGTGAAATTTCGTATCCATGAGGTTTCTAATAGTAAAAGGAATACCAATGAGGAAAATAAAAGAGAAATAAAAAGAAATCCTCAAAAAGAGATATTTTAATGAGAAATAAACAAGATAATGTGAAGTAATGCATAATGATGCATCTAGAAGGATAATAAGTATCCAATAAAAAGAATTTCGAAATAATGGAGTGTCTTGGGATCAAAGGAGTCCCAATAAAGAGGAAAGAAAGAGAAAATACCATATTTGCAAAATAAAAGGATAATGTGATACCTTATTAATGAATTATGAGGTATTGTTAAAAAGAAAGTAATTTCTATTAAAGGAAATAGAAATTTCGTGGCTAATGGACTAAAAGCTAAGATTAAAGACAATAATGAGAGGGATTTTTGAATTCCTAATATCCAAGTAATAGGAAATACCAAGGGAGAGAGAGAGAGAAGAATTGCTTCTCTTTGAAGGAAAATGATTCCTATTAGAAGAGGGACTTCGTTTCTTTAAGGAAAGCCATCCTAGGGCTTCATTTCTCTCCCCTATAAAAGGGGTAAGATCTTGGTTTGAGTTCTGGAGAGAATCCCACACAACAATCCCCTTTCTCCTTCTTCCTTCACGTTAAACCCTTGTAGAGGGAAATGTTGCGACCCTGGTATAGAGAGAAGCCCAGGAGGGGAGCTGGAGGTGCGTCGAGGTCAGAGAATGACCTAGCCGGAGTTTCTGTACCCTAGAAAACTCGCCAGGGCAGCCGCATGGCTGCAACTGGCGTCTGCAAGTGCGGGCTCACGCAACAGATCCCGACCAGCTTGGCCGCAGATCAGAGGCACCAACAGGTGCGTGGAGTGCGGCGGAAGGAGTAGGACCTTCTCAGAGGGTCACCGGCCCTTGGAGGAGAGGGGGCAGTCGCGCATAGCTGAAGGTCGGCGGGCTAGGGCAGCAGCAGGCTGCCGTCGCGAGGAGGAAGAAGGTGGAGTGGCCGTTGGAAGAAAATGCCCTCCGTGGGCTGAAGAGGCACGTAACTTAACAAAGGGCATATCAGTCATTTGGTTATGTTTCCTAAACTAAGGGCAACGTTGCATGGAGCACACGTGGCACAACCTGATAGGCCAAGTAAGTAACTTTTTGCTAAAATCATAATTAATTCTAGGAAACTCAGATTAAAACAAGTTATATATGAAAATTGATCCTCAGAATGAGAGGAACACAAAGAAATTATGTTTGAATCCTAATTTTGCATGATATTCGAAAAGCAGTGTAAACTATCATCTTTAATGAATTAAAGATTAAGAAACCCTATTTTGATATGATTAATGTGTTTAATAGGATTTAATGGATCTTTAGGGTTGATGTTAACCTGTTAAATATAAAAAGGTACTTTAAGATCGAAAAGGATGATCTTTGCATGTAATTATTTTAATTTAGAGTTTATATACATAAATATGCTTGAAATGTGAAAAGTACATAAAGTTATCATCTTTAATGATTTAATTAAAGAAAAACCCTTAGATTTGATGATAGATGGACTTAATGATGTTATTTAGATAATTCAAGATGATATTAACCTGTTGTTAATAAAAGTGAAAAACAGGATCTCAAAAGATGATCTTTTTATATAATTGGTTTAATTTAGGGTTTCGTGCATGATTATGCATTAATGAGCTTGAAAACTCTAATTTAGGAGAATATGTCTTTTAATTGGTTTAATTGTTTAAATCCATGAATAAATAAGGATATGATGATCCTAAGTCAAATTGGGTATAAAAGACTATTAAAATGGATAGTTGAGAAATTAAGGTTCATATAAATGGAAAAGAGTATTTTAGGGTTTGTTAACCTAAAAAGGGATAAAGTTTGAGAAATTGATCTAAGAAAGCCAAATGAATATTAATGAAACCTTAATGCGTATTAGAAACCCTAGAAAAAGAATCCAAGTCAATAAAGTAGATCCTTGATAAAGTGTGATGATTGAGTTACTTGCTTGGATCTGTTGATTGGCTTGATTGTATATACATGAAGTATATGTTGAATAATCTGCATGACTCATCAAATCAGGTATGTGGTTACGCTTATGAATAATCGCTCTAGTTTCACGGCGATTTCCGAAGTTTTAATCGGTTGCTTGAAAATAACTGTTGGATGTTTATTTATTTCATGCAACTATACAATGATTATGATTATCACTATAAATGTGCGTATATAACTGACTAGATCTGGGTCCACCTCTATTGCTTTGAAAAGGCTAAGAAAAAAAGGGGTAATCCTAGAGCAAGGTCTAGGTTACCGAGAGTTAGAAACTGGGCTACCTACGTGTAGTGCCATGAGACTCATTAGCCTGCCATGAGTTAAGGAGTTACGAGTAGTGCCATGTGACTCAACCCTAGAAATTAGTTCACTTATAGGTGGATCATGAGGGGTTTAATGGAGACGACATAGAGGATAGGGTACTCTTGGATCGCGGAGTTATATCTAAAATGTAACATGGGTTGTTAAATGATTAATTGAATGATTACATTGTTAACGTATTTACATACACTACTACAGAAGTGCCTTTTAGTGTCGGTTGTTTGACCCCCTTTGGCGTCGGTTTCTGAACGACGCCTATGTGGGCGCCGCTAAAAGGTTGGACACTTCAGCGTCGGTTAAAAAACCGACGCCTATTTAACATAAAGGCGTCGGTTTATTATAAAACACCGACTCCAAAAGGGTTCGCGCCACAGAAAACGGCGTCATCTAGGACGCTTTCTGCGTCGGTTATATACTAAAGGACCGACGCAGAAAAGTGTCCTAGATGACTCCCATTTCCTGTAGCGCGAACACTTTTGGCGTCGGTGTTCAACAAAAAACTGACGTTGTAAGTCTGTGCTGACGGTTATCTGTAAATAACCGACGCCTATATCTATTTTTTTTTATAAATCTGTTTGCAGGCCTGCTGTGGCTGGTCAGCAGGATGAGAACCTGCAGTTCAGTTTTCTGAACTGCAGGTTTACGACATCCATTGATATCAGCCTACAAACAGGCCACAAACCTGCAAAATTAACATAAAAAGATTCACACAAGTAGATACATTCAGACATCAATTCAATTGTCACGTTCACACATATAGAATCATTCAAATACATGTTTTAACATTCAGAAACATTCATTTACAAAGTATCATTCATCATCACTATCAACATCCCAATTATATCTTACAGTTGCCACTGTTTGTACAGCTATTGCCCATTCTTCTCTTACTTCATCTAATGCTTCCCTCGTATATGGAGCATGTACATTTTTTAAGCGTTTGCCTATAGTGTGGTCAGTTTTAAACACCTGCAAAGAGAATGATGTATATATATAAGTAATAATATAAAAATAAGATTGGTATATTTCATACTAACTAATGAGACTATATATAATACCTCATGTATGGTATCGATGTCCAATGCGGCATGTTTGATAATCATCTGCATAAATCACATCACATAGTATGCGCATGCCCAACCATTGTCTTGTGTAGCGCACTATAAATTGAAACATACAAAATAATACAACTAAGCACAATTCACATCAATAATATATACATTGGAGTCGGGGAGTCGGGAACTTACTTTTACGTTCTCCCAAGACAATGGTTGGTTCTTTTTCCTTGGGACCTTTCCTCCAGCATTTTTGAATGCATCTAAACCCCTACATGTTAATATAACACACTAAGTTGCATAAGTAAATAGTAATGTAATAAAAGATGTTAACGGATATAAAAATGAAATATTTCTCACCAGAATAATGCCATTCTCATTACGTGTCCAATTTTAGTGTTTAATGTACTTCCTGCGGGATCTAGATAATAAACAGTGAACGTCCCGGGGACAATAACTAGTAACTCCCAATGTCTACCACTAGAGGTAAAAAGTTAACAATTAATAACTCAAAATGCAAAATAATAATGGAATTTTCTTAAGTCCAAATTATAAATAAAGCAAACTTACTTGACATTGAATGGAGCTATTATTATCGTCTTCATTTGATGACCAAAAATTGTAAAAGCATCTATACAGTATTGTTGAACACTATCAGGGTCTTTAGCTACCATACTAATCAATGATGGAATCAAAAATCCCACATGATCATATGCAAATTGTTTGCAATGATCTTCGATTAAGTAGCTGCAAAACATATAGACGTATGCATTAATATATAAGAAACTAGATCACCGGATCTTACACAAGGTATATGGATGTATAAACAAGATCTCACCTTATCCATGTCTCTATCATTGATGTATTCAACCAATCATACATAAACAACTCAATAATATCTTGTATAAATAAAGAGCTGTCGTATGATTGACCTGCATAATCTGCATCTAAAGAAACAATTATAGGGCAAAGTATATTATGTGCCAGTAGTCAACATGCCATTCCCCTACAAGCAGGACCTAACGGGTATGGTAGGTCAGTTGGAACCCAAGTTGGTAATGTGGGAATTGGAGGTGGAGGCCTAGGTGCTCCTGGTGTCTTCTTTTTAACCTGTATATATAATTTCAGATCAGTTGACATCATATATACACATTAACAGTCTAAATCAATGTAAATTTATCTTACAATTTCAGTCGTGTAGAGGACATCTGCTTTGGGCCACAATATGACCCCGCTTTCTGCCTCACCAAGTGTATCAATATCTGGGTGGGCATATGGCAACTCAACTTCCCTCCAATCAGGTAATACATGTATCGGGCTCACACGAATGTAGCCCTGCGGCATTGGAGTCCCATGAAACGTTGCCCCAGGAAGGGACTGGTAAGCTTGCGCCTCTGCAACAACATAGTTTTCCATTCTTAAGCGGCATGGCTTCAATGCCTACAAATTTACGTAAAGAATGTTATACATATATACATATCATCATGAAAACATATCATCTTGAAAAGACTAGCTACAATGTCATAAACAATACTTACAGCAGACGTGTTAGGCGATGGGTCTCCAGGATTACTTGCAGTCTGTGCACCAGGAGAAGAGTGGGTCGGCATAGGCTGATTGGAAGCCTGAGATGCCTGCCACCGCAGCAATTCTTCCTTGACCTTCTCAGCAACCACATCGTTGAGCTTCTTAGCAACTATATCCTCGACTCTCTTATTCTCCTATACATGGATAAAACAAATATTAGCTTTTTATTAATGAATTTCCTTTTGCAGTAACATTCTAAAAATAGAATATGTTACCTCTTCTTGAGAAAGTCCCGCTCTGGGTTTGCGCTGGGATGGCCCAAAGAATGCTTTGATGCCCACACCAGCGCCAGCACCTCTAACACATCCAGGATGCTCTGGGTTACCCAGAGCAACTGTCAATTCATCCCTTGTGCCCTGAGGGATGAATGTGCCTTGTTTCCTCTGCTCGTGCAGCTCCCACTAATCACCATAAACAAAAATTGGTAAGTTAACACTACAAATAATCAATATTCAAATGATTGCTCTAAGAGTTGTATTTTACCATTTTTGCAGCCGCCTCAGCAGTTTCGGGCTTCTTTATTTCACCCTTCTTGTTTTTCCTGCCAGCTATCCAGATATCATGGCGAGGCAAGGGTGTGGCCGCAGACTCCTGAGTAGCCGCAGACTCCGCCTGTAGTCTTTGGCGAACGCTTGCATAGCCTTTTGGACCCATAGTATGGTCATGTACATTCAGTGCACGCCTTGCTTTTTGTGCGTCACTGAGGGCCTAGTTAGTATGCACATTTATAATTAGGTTAGTAGCACTAAATGTTAATCTTGAATAGGTGAATACAATGTATATTAATTAAAATGGGAGTGACGCCTAATACCTTGAATTCTTCAGATTTTCTTGAAGCAACAAAATTGTCCCAATCTTCTTTGTCCAAGAAGTTCCATTGTTCAAGGGCTGACTTCTTCTTCTTATCACCCTGTCTTATGTATTCTCTGTTCAGATTTGTCCTGTAATTCCTAAGAATCTTTCCAGCGCGTTGCATCACACTTTTACGATGCAACATCTCATCCAATGCAAACAGATTCTGTAAAATAGAAATGTTATTAACTAGTACCAAAAATATAATTGCAAATAATAGAATTTGTAATCTACAAAATAGAATTGCAAATAATAATAACTCACGCATAAATCTTTCCATATCAAGTCTTTCTTCGCCTGAGGAACTTTATGCCAATTATCATACTTAACACCACAATGGCTTCGAGTGACAACCCCAAGATAGTTTATAAAATTATTGCGGTTCACTCCAATTGCATTCCCTCCATTATCAAACTCCACAACCAATTTGGATCCACTGCCACTCAGCGCAAGTAACTTTTTCAACAGAGTGATACCCCTTTTCTTGTTAAGTTTTTGTTGCTGCGCATCAAGTTGCTCAATTGCTTCAGTGGGTAGCTGTGCATCATCAACCTAAAATTTGACAAAAATAAACACACCGAATTAAGCCAATATAGAAATACAGGATATATGACATAACTAGAAGATAATGAATTTTATAGAAATACGAGATATGTTTTTAGAACTTACGTTGGTATCCTCGCCATGCTCGTCATGGACAGCATGCTCATCATGGACTTCATGCTCATCATGGACATCATTCTCATCATGGTGAGCCATCTGAAAATTTCATTAAAAAGGAAAACATTTAGCATTTGTATCAACTAGAATAAGGAAAACATTTAGCATTTGTATAAACATACATGTCTCTAAAATTGTGATCTTTTATCAATTAGCAATCCTTCAATGTACAAGTAATATAAAAACAATGATTGTTCACATTCTAGGCCAACAAACACATGTGATGTCATTCTTATATATAATAAATGTGTACCACCTATCCCATCCTTGAACACCTAATCTCACTAGTAAGTGTATAATGTGTATTGGGTTTTCAAGAAAATTTCGGCAGCATTTCCCCGCTGTTCTCTAAGTACATATGTACTTAGAGAACAAACGGGGAAATGCTACCAAAATTTTCTCGAAAACTCAATACACATTATACACTTACATCCTAAGTGAGATTAGGTGTTCAAGAACAGTCCCAAACCGGGGACTATCCAAGATTTACTCCTAATGAGTAAATCTTGGACGGGTTTCTAGGCCAACAAACACAATAATAGATATCTACAATGAAGCCGGACTCCATACAAACAATATATAATTTAGTGATTGTTCATTCTAATTTATATCAATGTACAAGTAATATAAAAAACAATGATTGTTCACATTCTAGGCCAACAAACACATGTGATGTCATTCTTATATATAATAAATGTGTATCACCTATCCCATCCTTGAACACCTAATCTCACTAGTAAGTGTATAATGTGTATTGGGTTTTCAAGAAAATTTCGGCAGCATTTCCCCGCTGTTCTCTAAGTACATATGTACTTAGAGAACAAACGGGGAAATGCTACCAAAATTTTCTCGAAAACTCAATACACATTATACACTTACATCCTAAGTGAGATTAGGTGTTCAAGAACAGTCCCAAACCGGGGACTATCCAAGATTTACTCCTAATGAGTAAATCTTGGACGGGTTTCTAGGCCAACAAATACAATAATAGATATCTACAATGAAGCCGGACTCCATACAAACAATATATAATTTAGTGATTGTTCATTCTAATTTATATCAATGTACAAGTAATATAAAAAACAATGATTGTTCACATTCTAGGCCAACAAACACATGTGATGTCATTCTTATATATAATAAATGTGTACCACCTATCCCATCCTTGAACACCTAATCTCACTAGTAAGTGTATAATGTGTATTGGGTTTTCAAGAAAATTTCGGCAGCATTTCCCCGCTGTTCTCTAAGTACATATGTACTTAGAGAACAAACGGGGAAATGCTACCAAAATTTTCTCGAAAACTCAATACACATTATACACTTACATCCTAAGTGAGATTAGGTGTTCAAGAACAGTCCCAAACCGGGGACTATCCAAGATTTACTCCTAATGAGTAAATCTTGGACGGGTTTCTAGGCCAATAAACACAATAATAGATATGTACATGTTAGGGTTTCATCACAATTGATGTTAGGGTTTAAACAATGTTAGGGTTTAATCAAATCAAATGATGCTAGAATGGACAAATTTAAATCAAATTAGGATTTAAATTAGGGTTCCAATAGGATTCAATTTAATTAATTTTTATGTGAAAGATGTAATATTATAATACATACAATGACAATGAAATGAAACCCTAATTGTATTGGAACTCATAAAAGGATGTCTCAAAGGTTGAATCTAATATATGCATCCTAAAAAAGGTATCACATCACAAATGTGCATTTCAATAATCATATTTTATTTCCTTCCAATTAGTGTGGGTGCCATGTTTGGAATTGTTTTTTAATCATGGGTCCCTTAATTTTATTTAGGATAGAAGATAAAATCAAGGATATCAAATAGTAGACAAAAGGGGTACACTCTAGGATTTAAGATCACACTACATCATGAATTTTATACAAAATTACATGTATGTGTATATAAAAAAATATATTTATAAGGAACTTCTATACATATCTAATCAACAAAAGCAGTAAAACAGCAATCAGTAAAACTAACAGCAAGGAAATCAGTAAAACTAACCAGTGTTGTAGAAACAGGACGTCGGGTGTCAGCAGGAAGAAAGGAAGGAGCTAGGGCAGACAGGTGGGCAAGCAGGAGGGCACCAGGCGTGGCGGCGGCGCCGGTTCTCAGGCGTGGCGGCGGCGCAGCGGATGGAGCAGCAGGGCGCGCGCGCGGGCAGCAGGTGGCTGGAGCAGCAGGGCGGCGGTGCAGGGCGGCGACGAGCGGACAACAGCAGCAGCAGGGGCGGCGGAGAAGAATGGCGCCGGAGAAGAAGGGCGCCGGAGAAGAAGCTAGGGCGGCGGCTCTGTTGGAAGAAGCTAGGTGGGCGGCGCCGGCGACGAACAGCAGCAGCAGTAGCAAGGTCGGCGACGACGCACAGCAGCAGCAACGTCGGCGGCGACGGCGAGGCAAGGAAGCACGGGCAGCGTCGGCGACGGCGAGAACCGGCAGGAGGGCGATCGAGCAGCGCGGCAGCTAGCGATGAAGACAATGGAACAGGTAGGTGCCTAACGGGCGTCACGCGGGTCTATTAGGTTGCTAAAGGCGTCGGTTGATAGTAATACACCGACGCCCAACAATGCAACCTTTACCCTAATTTTTCGCGCAAATTTTCATTTACATAGGAGTCGGTTAATAGTTACCAAACCGACGCTGTAGGAGACGAAAAAAGTTCGCTCGAAAATTGATTTTCGCGGGCTACTTTTAGACGTCGGTCTGTTATAAATGGCCGACGCTGAATACAAAGCGGTACCCGTGTCTGGCTGGTCTTCGAATATAGACGTCGGTGAGTATAAATAACCGACGCCTATGTAAAATAGGAGTCAGTTTTCCTAAATAACCGACGCCACTAAAAGCGCCACTGAATGATGTTTTTGTAGTAGTGATAATTATTGTTTCCCCCACATACCAGCTTCGGCTGACCGACGTTTTGTTTGTCGGCGTTTTAGGTACAAGCCAAAAGGACAAACAGTAAATCGTCATATTGTGAAATATGTGAAGTTAAATACAAGGAGGATTAGTTAGAGTAGAATCATTAAGTGGATAGAAGTATAGAGATCCAAGTTTTAAAAAGGTATGCAAAAATTTATTTTTCTTACAGCTTTCAGTATAGTATGTTAAAATATGATAATTATTCTTAGTTAATTGCCGAACTTTGATCCGAAAGTCATGGGTGCGTCTTCGACCTCTCGGTCACCCTTAATTGGGGGTTATCGGGAGGTGGGGTCGTAACAGTGTGGGTACACTATTTGATTGTTTAATAAAAAAAAATCATGGAGGGAACTATATTGTTGAAGGGAATTACTTACTCGGATGAAGCACACTTTTTCTATAAGCACATGATTTGCAGGTGAGGGATTTCTGAATAATATTAACTAAATCTTTGAAAGGAGAGTAATTTAGAGGGAAACTTTTTTTTTGTTGATAAAGAAGGTCTTTAAATGAAGAAAAATAAAACTTTTGGAACCTGACCAACTACTTTGATGGAAGGAAGAGGGAAACTAATGTTAGCATGATACTCACATGAAATCGCTAGATGTAACATTTTTGACAAGGAACTTATATGAGGAGAAATAAATTAGCTTCGACGTGGTTAAATCATCCAATTAGTTTATTATGAAATTTTCTCATGGAGGGAGATATCGTTTTAATGGAATATTTATTTACTTATTAGAACGAACCAATTCCTCAGTGAGAAAATATGACTTGGTTGATTAATATATCGTATGATAAATTTTTAGGACAAAAGATGTTTAACTACATGAAAATATTTTCAGTCGAGAATTTCTTTACTCAATTAGATAAACAAAATTCTTGAATTTTTTTTTCACTTTGAGGGAAGTAATAAACAAAAAAATAATATTTACTATAATGGAACAAATTCTTGCTGAGAAATCTAGACTTCTTGGCGAGTAATTTTGAAAAAAGAATATTTCTATGTGTAGATGATCAAGTTTTTGGAAGAATAAAATTGTAAGGTGCGATCATATAATGATGGCTTGAAGATACTTTTCTTCCCCTTGAATTTCCCCATCCCTTTGGACTGGGATGAAAATATGTCAAAAAAATCTTGATGAATTTTCAATATGAATTTGCATCTTCTCCATTGAGTAGCTAATCAGATAACAATAGTAATTTCCCCACCATTTCCTCTCCTCATCATTCCCCGTATACCAAACATAATCTAGGACCCTATTACTTGGCAATTGACAACTTAGTGTTTTTTTTTACTTAAAATAGAATAAACTTTTTGGTGAGATCAAAGTGAAGCCCAAATTTTAGTATCACATCAAGTTGTTGTATGTATATCGTGGAAATATGAGACATGGATACGATGGACACATTTTGAATTTGTGATTCTAGTCATACAAGATTTATTTGATATTCCATGCCGTGCGGATTCCTTTAAGAGTACCCAAATTCAAACTACCAAACTTCTATGAAAAGAACGTTGGTTTTGAATCAAAGGGGTTAGAGATATATAGCCAATGTAAAACTTGAAATGTAAAATAATTAAAGAATAGCTCTGAGAATCTATCTGTATTACTGATCCCGTGTCGTGGAGGTGGGGTCCTCCTCCCATGGGAAGTGGCGGACTGGCGGAAGAAGCTCTGAAAGGTATGTTTTCGAAAGTTTGAAAATCCAAACTCAACCAAGGTTTTTTTCCTTTGTGTTACTCTTACCAATTTATCCCTCCCTGGCTTTCCCTCCCGCACGGGGCTTTGCCTGTCAGTGCCAGTAAAATACAATCGTAGCGGGCTCCGCCCTTTCCCCAAAACGGTCAGAAATTCGAATTCGGTTGATTAAGAGAGTGGGCGGGCATTTGCACTCGCGCTCGCTTACAGCACAAACACAAACCCTCCTAGAATCCCACTTGATATTTATGCATCATTCGTTCGATTCGTTTGCGTCATCGTCACTTCTCCTTCTATTGATTCCGCTTGATTTCAAATTTCGAATTCGCCGGCATCTGTGAATCTTGCTGCTGCTGCTGCTTCTGCGGCTCCGGCTGTCTTCTTCCTTCTCTTCTGCATTTCCATCGAGATCCATTGCTGGTTCTTCAGCGATAATATTTAATAATCTAAGCATCCATGATTGTTACCCAGTAATTGCAGATATTCCTCCTCACGCCCTCTCGTCTTCCTCCCTCCCCTTGGCGCCTATAGCCTCACCCACCACACATTCGCTGGCCGGAGTTGATAAGAGACTATTTTTGAACAATCCATATCTCCGTCTCGGCGAAGATACATTGGTAGCGTCCGGGCATTAGGCGTTGGGGTTGAATAGAGCTACACGGCGGCGGCGATCGTAGTAAGAAGCACACCAATCTCTCCCCCTGCCCTCCTTGAGTCAACCTCGGCAGCGATGAACTCGGTACCAGACGGGATCGTCTACCACATCCTCTCCCAGCTACGAAGCGCTCGGGACATCGCTTCCTGCACATGCGTATCCCGCCGATGGCGCGACACAGTACCCTACCTCCCAGTCCTTTTCTTCCCCCGCAACGCCTTCGACAGCCTGGGGGATGCCAGTACACCCGCCGCCGACGCCGCAATCGACCGGATGGTCAAGTCAGCGGAGCGCCTCGAGGAGCTAGTGGTATACTGCCCCTTCACTGCAGCCGCACTCGCCTCATGGCTCAACCGCCGCGGGTCCAAGCTTCGCCGCCTCGAGCTACGCATGGAGCGGAATGAGGCGGAAGAAAAGCCACCGGCTGCTGCTCAACCCCCCGGCTCCACCACCTGGCCGCTCACGAAGCTCGACTGCATCGGCGTCGCGAAAGCTCTGGAGTCACTTAAACTCTGGGGAGTCAGCCTTACATCCGCCCCGAGGTGGATACTCTTCCCTAATCTCAAAACCCTGGAAATCGTCGGCGCCGTCGTGAGCGACGACGCACTGGCGGCGGCTATTGCGGCATGCCCTAACTTGGTCGACTTGGCGCTGATCAGTTGCGAGGGTGCGTCGACTGTCAATGTCACGCTCTCCCGACTCGAGACATGCCGGCTGGACTTCCTTGGCCACGGCCACTGCTCGCTGTCGGTCACGTGCCCTCGCCTCCTTATGCTCGACGTGCAAGGATTCACTTGGATTCAAGTCCACCCGAACCACCGGATACGGTCGCTGTCGGTGTCCAAGGTCACGGGACGGCTGTACAGGGTGGACTTCGGGAAGCTGGAGGAACTTGAGCACCTCAGCATCCGCGGCGTACAGTGGACGTGGTCCGCGCTCACATCGCTCCTCCAATGTGCGTCGTCTGTTCGGCACCTCGTCATGAAGGTCGAGTTCTGTGGGGACTTCGACCACCTCCAGCCGTTCCCCCAGGTCGATCTCGTCGAGTTCTTCAATGCGCATCCCATGCTCCGTAGCTTCGAGATCCATGGCGCAATGTTCGCCGCGCTGTGTCACAAGGATAGCCTCCGCCATGTAAGTGTTTGTTCTATAGCTCCGCAATTCGAATTCATGATGATCGGCTGATAAGCAAGTGTTTAAACCAATTCAAATTCACTGACTTGACTTCCCACTTTACTTCTGTGTTTTTGCAGTTGGATTCGAATTTCTCAATCCCTTGCTTGGAGCGTGTGGTAGTCACCGTGAGGTCCCCGTTGAACGCAGAGCAGAAGCTGGGAACACTCGAGTCCATCGTCAAGTTCAGCGCATGTATCAAGAGGATGGTTATCCGAATCTCCCAGATGAGGAACTGCCAAGAAGCTGCGGACGACTTCTTCGAAGAGATATGCAGGTTCGCTTACGCTAACAGCAAGGTGGTCAGGATCGAGTGAAGTGACAGCAGCTGTGTCTCTTTGTTAGGGTAGGATAGTTATCCATTTGATCGGTCCAATTACAGGAGCATTTGATTGTTTCTGTGATTGTTCTTAGAACAGAGAGTGAGAGATGGTCATTGACCAATTGTTGGAATTTGGGATGCCTTTACCTGCTGAATTAACTATCCAAATCCGATTTTTTTTTCATTGGTTGATGAAGTTTACTCATTGATCGTGTCTGGATTTTCTTTCCTGAAACAATCTAGTTGCATGGAGGGATGTTCACTTGCTCATTCCGAATTTTCCTTTTTCCAAGCAAATTAGTTGTAGTGTGGACTGTGGAGTGATGCAGATTGACACTTCTGTCAGATGACTGTTTGCCGCCGCCTTATTTTTTCATCCTACTGCTATTGATGCAAGGTGCTTCGAAATCCTGGTTTGAACTTGTTTCTTTTGATTTGGTTCAAAATCCAACCATAGTTTAAAAAGCAACTGCAGTGCAATCCATGTAGGCGTAGTTGGTAATCTCTGTGTTTGAATTGTTAGCTTTCTAAACCACATTTTGAATTTAGGTTGTGCCTAATCTTGAGTGTAGATGGTTTTCTACCGTACGTGACCCAAGAAAGATGATTTGGCCACAAAAAATGAGTAGTTTTTTTTTTTTTAGTTCCAACCCAACCAAACATGCCCTTGTTTACAGAATAAAAAACGTCCCGTCGTATCAGATGATACGACTAAGCTTTGTTATTGTTTTTGAACTAGTTCCAAGTGATTCTGTCCTGAATCCGAGTGAACGGAAGAAATGAATGATTAAAAAATCCTATCGTAATATGTATTATGTTAGAGTTTTGTGGTTATTAACTGCAAAGAGCTTGTCTGCTGATAAACAACATAACAGTGTCATGTGATTGTGGTAGATAGAAAACAAATAATGCAGCCTATGCAGGTAGCTGGACGACAGTTTTATAGTAAATAAATCAAAATTGTTAGGCCGACGCCCCAGCGCCTCACACCCTTTTGACGCGGGCCGTAGTAGTTTTTCGCTGGGTTAGGGTGGTTTTTCCCGACCAACCTTTATTTTACTTTTTTTTATCACATGGCATAAGTGTAAAAAAAAAGAGCACAAATAAGAAAAACATGATTTTTTTATTTTGCTAATAATTTTTTATTTGTAATATTTTTTTTGACGAAATAAAAATTATTAGACTCATTATAAAAAATATAATCTAACAAGACTAATATAGATACACTTACTCTAACAAGACTAATATAGAATGTGCCTAGTTCCACTTAAACACACTCAATTTTCAGTACAACACGTCCATTCTCAAAGAATGCGCTAGTTTTTAGTCAAATGCACCCATATCTCATTTCATTGTTCCCAATTCTACTTAAATGAGCCCAGTTTTCAGTACAACGCGTCCATTCTCAAAGAATGTGCCAGTGTTCAGTCAAATGTGCCTAGTTCTCACTTCATTGCACCCAATTCCACTTAAACGCGCCCAATTTTCAATTCCATGCACCCGTTCTCAGTAAAAATGCCCAGTTTTTAACAAATGCATCCAGTTTTCAACAAATACGCCCAGTTCTCATTGAATGTGTCTATTTCTCAGTTAAAAAATGTGTGTGCTTGTGTGTATGAGAGAGAAAATGGAAGTGTGATAGGTAGGTGAGAGAACGAGATAGAGAAGGAGAGAGAGGTGGCAGGTGGAAGGTTGTGTGTGAGAGAGTGAGGGGGGTGTGAGAGGGCAAGGGTGTAATAGGAGAGAGGGTGGTATGTACTAGGAGAGTAGAGGTGCAACAAGAGAGAGAGAGAGAGAGAGAGAGAGAGAGAGAGAGAGAGAAAGGAAAGTGGGATGACTGTCAGTAGCGTATAGGGGGAGGGAGGGGAGAACACAACTGGAGGGTGGTTTTAGAGAGGTGAGAGGGGCGGTTTTGTAGGCACGTTCGAGGCACATATCCCTTCTCCAGTGTCTCCTAAATTAAGTCTTAGATAAATAATAAGCTCGCTATCAAAGCTTGGTGTATACCACAAAACATTCTTAAAGGTTGAAGACTGCATTTTGAAAATAAAGATGGCTCTCCTTTAGGCTGTGACGAATCTAGAAATTGGTATTGGGGTGATATTATAGTTGGGATTAGAATCCAGGTCACTAGGAACAAAAGAAACACAAACCACTCCAGTTATAGACTTTGTTAGTAAAGAAATGTATATATCATGTGTTGTATTTTTCAAAAGCTTATAATTTTTTTTTGGATCTTGGGTTTGGGGGATAAACCCCCCTAGTCCACCCTCTAGATCCGCCCCTTTTTTAAGGGAATTGACAAGGAGCCACCTTTTAGAAATAAATGATATCAAACTTAGATGCATATAATTATAAGCACCATCCATCATTTAGAATCTGAAGAAAGTAAACACCGTCATCTTTTTTAGACAACAAATATTGAAATAAAAGTAACTGATACTTCTGGTGACCTTAAATATAATTTCCCCTAATTATATCTTTACACTAGGAGATTTGTGGATCATATATATTCTTGGAGGATAATAGCTCGTGTTGGTTTAGAAGGTTGTAGATGAAGACGTGTTATTTGTTGCATCACCACAGGGACACCCTTATTAAAGAATCAAGCTGATTGAACTTACCTCAATAGAGAAACCTCTCATGAGCAGATATAAAAGCTCAAAATAAGTTAGGAGAGACTCTCACATGGAGAGATATATTATGAAAAGAACAAAGTGATTCAAATAAACCCACTACATTACACTACTCAAAGACCATCTGGAGGTATTGAGGGTAGAAGATGTTTCCAGAGACTCCTTGGGGTGTTAAGGGAAAAGACTAGGAGGGTCACGGGGAGGGGATCTAGCCAAAAATGCCCTCAATTGGACAACAAATGCAGACGCCTGGGAAGAAGGGTGGTTACCATAAGTACCTAGATAGAGTGATGCTTACCACTTAGTAACAAATGAATATTTCTTAAGTTTTTTTTTTGGATTGTAGTGGTATCTAAGTTCAGTAACAAGTAACAAGAACGTTCTGGGATGTAGTAATTGCTACTTTGATAAGAAGCCATACACCCTAACTCGAGTATAGACAACTATGGCCCCATCATGTCATTTCACTACTATAGTTTGTAGACTCAAGTAGCTTTTTCCTTTAATCCCATTGATACATGTATCACCTCAACATGATATCAATAAGGCCATTTATGTGAAAAAGTTATTCCAAGAGCACTAAAGAAGATAATAAATTGTGGAGCAATCAGTTTGAACTATGTTAAGACACAAAATTTAGTATATAATAAGAACAGACAAGTTGCATGGGGAGCTATCTAGGTTTACACCTAACCCAATTTAATGTTTAAGCTATCATAAAATTTGAAGTTACATCAATAGGTAGATGTAATATAAACTTTTGACCCACAAGTAGGAATGAGAACACTGATAGGGAATAAGGATGATTATGTGTGACCTTTTAGTTGAGTGGACCTTCCTTTCATGACTAGTTGGTTAGGCTGTAACACCACTCCTTAATTGTTATAGAAATGGAGAAGGTGATTGTGATGATGGTGGTGGTGAAGATCCCCTTTGTGAATGTCATTGATAGGTGGTATGTGGTGACAATTAAGGGAGTGTGATCAATTATAGGATGTTGTGAATCAAGTTTTCATTCATCTTTTATTGAACATCATTCTCATAGTGATCAAACTTGGTTGAATGATGAACACATATATATAATCATTTCCAAATAATGCTTGATGATGTCCTCCATTGATGTTGGGACCCTTAGTATAGATTTAGGTTGAATGGAAATAAAAAGCAAAGAAATTCCTTTTTGGTGTTGATGTAATTGGTTTAATATAGTAGCTTATAGCATACGTTGTAGGATTTTTAGCATGGATAAAAATTTACTTTATACTACCTTATGCTTTAAGAAAAGGCGTGCTACATGCCAAATGGTTGGTTGGTTGTTACTCACATCTACATGGTCCTAGTTTGTGAAGTATTTGGATTTTCTATTTTGACTTTTATATGACTGATCTTTAATATATTTTTTCATAAGACATAAGGTGAAGTACGATAAAAAGGGTCCAAGTTTCAATGTATAGTTGCCAAACTAAGAGGGAAACATACATAAAGATAGACCCTTTAAATACTTATCAACTACCCTAAGCTTAAATCATTGACTACCCTCGAGTATAATGAAATAAGTCATCAACAAGACATGTTGATCAATGACCTTTAAATACACAAAGATAGACTTTGAATGAACTTATGTATAATTAAGAGGCACATTATTTTCTCCTGCTAAAAACATGGAGCATCTCTTTATTGCTATCATCGAAAATGAATGAACAAAAGAAGTTTTATTTAGATATTACAAGCATCAAGACATGCCTTTAGAAAGGGAAACTAATGTTGAAGGAAAAGAAATAGAAGCATATAGAACAATCTATAGAGGAAAAACCTCTTTGGGCATAATATTGGATCAAAATCACACCTTATGTATTTTTTTAGGAAATAAGATGGAGGTTGATGAGATGTTTCTTATCAAGAGATGGCAGATTCCTCTCCTATATTTAGGAAAGGAGGATTGTATAAGGAAGCAAAACTTAATTGTAATCGGCCAAGAAAATTAGGCCCATATAACAAATCATCTATTAACTAATGACACTTTCTAACATCTAACACTCTCCTCAACCTAGAGTATGGTTGAAACACATATCGAGCTTGGAGTTGCAAGAATTCATTAGAGGATACGAAAAAAAAAGAATGTCACTATGCACATGATTTTCACCCCCTAAACATGAGTCTCCAACTAATAAAAGATTTGATGATGTCTATGTTGAAGTTATATTTTGTTGACTGAAAAAACTTGAGCTTTGGGGAAGATCTTGTGAAGTACATTTGGAATGAAGAACATCACCATCAATAGGTACTGACAATCAAAACACCACGACTACGCCATCCTCATAAAAAAGAAATGTCTGATTAGAATAAGCACAATCAAATAATATGATGATGTAGCAGTAGAGGTATCTTCAAACATATACATAATGAGGTGATGACGACTGTCAAATTGGATCCATCTGGAGTGTGGATCTTGGAGACTTAATGGGATTGAAAGACACTATCAACCAAAGCCCAAGTAGATCACTAAAAGAACCATCTTAGCACTTGAGAACTGACAGAAATTGGAGAAGACATGAATAAAATAGCTTGGTGAAGCTAAAATTTGGACAAACCATCAAACTTTCAAGTGTACATTTGTAGGCTTGATATTGATAGGATTTTAAAAAGTAACCATCCGTCTTATGAGATGCATTGGGATCATCACAAAACTAATGATGCATTCAAGGCACAATAGTTAGTGGGAATAAAGTGCCACACATACATCAAAAGAGACATGTGCCGAGTAATAAGAAGCTCCACAAAGATCACAATAACCAAGACTGATATATATATATATATATATATATATATATATATATATATATATATCTCTTTTCATGCATTCTCTCTCTAGCTCGCCTCCATCTCATCTCCCCCTTTACTCATCTTCCTCCATCCCCCCTCATGCCAACCACAAAAAGAATCAAGAGATTGCTTGGAGTCAAAAAGAATAAGCAATGTGTAAGGAGTGGGGCCCAGGAGGGACCACTCCTTACTTTGACTTAAGGAAATAATTGCAAAATGCCCCAATAGATCATATCCATGAAATAAAGTCATTCAAATAATTGGGGTTCTCATATTTCTTTAAATAGAATGATAACATGAACATAGTTTTTGTTGCACTGGAAATTAAATCTAACTATTACAAATTTTCTCATTAGAGTTCAACTAAGGAGCCATAGACAACATCTATAGAATTTAAAGCCTACATTATCAGGATCAGTTTGTGGTGAGCAACCTGTCCATATGAGAAGTCCTTAGTTACTAGATCTGGGCATCACCACCTATCTCTTGGTCCTCATACTATGCAACCTATGGGTGGGTTGAATGAAACAACTAGGGGAGAGAAACCAAAAAGCAAAGACATCAACAAATGCTCAGTGTCTGCAGTAATTAACAACTAGACATGACTTTAGAAAGTTCAAAAGAAGAGCATCAAAACAAGGGATGATCAAGAGAATTATGCTTTGAGAGAAATCTTAGGTCAAGAGATGAGGCATGTCTAAACTAAAGAATACCAAGTAGAGAGTCTTGCCTTTAAAAAAATTCCATTAACAATTTATAAACACAAATTGTGTATGTAACAAATAAAGACTAAAATTATTTCAAGCAGGGCTGAGACACCATAGGATCTCAACCTAAAATAAATAAATAATGGATCGAGATAGCACACCCTAGGTAGAGATAACACACCCTTGTAAATAATGGGTGAAGATAGCACACCATGGGTAGACATAGCACACCCCTATATATGGTTGTACGCATGTACCACTACAAGAAATAAAGTTAGTCTAAGCATGTACATAAATAGGGAAAGGAAAGTATAAGTCCAGTCAATGTTAAATAATTGGGTGAGAGCATCCAAAATATATCATGTAGGATTAGAATCCCCATAAGTATTGTCCTAGAAAATAAGAATTTTATAATGATGAAAAAGAGAATATCAATTCATGCCTCATATGGTAAATAATACTTGGTCATGATAGCAATACCTACACAATAGAAAAGATGCACATACCTCAATTTGAGTTGTTAAGTTAAAGATTGAATCCTAACCCTTCAAATTATAAAGTCAATTCAACCTACATATAGGGTTAGGTCCATCAATTAGGGTTTAATTATATGATACATTAGGTGAAACCCTAGAAATTCAAATCCATCAAAAAAACACTAGATCGGCTCCTATCATTGACCTATCACTGAGTTTAGATATTCTACAATATATTGACTCAAAATCATAGCTTTATTAATTATAATGTTGTCTTAAGTTATTATTAAGATCATAAGTGAAAACAAAACCCTAAAAATACAATCATTAAAACTTGAGAATCAGACAATGAAAACTATACCAAAAGGTAGAGACAATTCTCACAATTACAAAACATGTTTTAGTATAATTTTTGGATAATCAGGGATAGTTATGGATTTTTAAAGTTCTGACCAATCTGGAAAATCGATTAAATCCATGTGTGAATTATTATTACACATGGGTCTTGTTGAGATGGCCCAACCGTTCCCTGGCATGGCCCTCGGTCAGTCTTGCACTTACTCAGCACAAAAGAGAGTCAAATCTAGTGGCAAAAAGATAACATCTCCCCTAGAAAAAAAATTACATCAGGGATGGTGTGGGGCAAAAAAGAGAAATTATAACCCAACCATCTTATCCCTTAACTGACCATGCCATGATTGTGAGAAATAAACAACAATGATGGATAAAATTTGGGGGAAACTCAATCGAGAAAAATCAATCGGTTTTATCAAGTTAGAGATGAAGAAGAGGGTCCAAGGAACCTCCCCCTGAAGGAATTGCACTAGGGACATGTAACGAACCCGCCTCTCGATAACCCCCAATTAAGGGAGACCAAAAGGTCAGAGATGTTATCCCAATATTTCAAGATCCATGATTCGACATTTAATTGAAAATAATTATCAAATTCTACTAATACTAAACCGAAAATATGGAATAAATAAATCTTTTTGCATACCTTTTGTAAAATACGGATCTAGACTTCTATCCACAGAAAAATTCTAAGCTAACTAATCCTCCTTGCACAGGTTAATTGTATCTTCACAATATTTCGATTTACTATTTGTCTCTTTTCAGAATTGTACCTAAAACACCGACAAACAAAACGTCGGTTAATATATTTCTATATTGGTATGTGGGGACAATCAAAATTTTCACCAATAATGTCTAACAACCTAATTATCACAAATAAGTTATTAACAATCCAAATTACGTTTTCAATGTGACATTCTCAACCGCTTTTGTCCTAAACCCTAGATTACCCTCTCTTAGGGTTTTTTCCTTGTAAGGGACATAAGGCCACGTTCTCCATACTGAGCTTGGTGCCTGGGGTCACCTCTCGAGGTGCCCAATGGTCTTCGCTCCGGGGCTTGATCGAATAGACCTTCCCTCTGGGGCTTGGTCATGCAACATACATCAAGGTGGCATGTAGGTTTGAGAATACACACATATACTTAATTGTGATAATCATAGGGACTTTATAGGATTGTAGAATTAAACTACCAAAGTTTAGGTTGCATCCAATCGATAAAATGTTTGGGAAATGTCGTGAAACTAAATCGACTATTCATAAATAACCACATACATGTTCAGTTGAATCAACAAGTTAACAATAGTCCAAGCAAGGAAATATCCAGGCAAGCAAGCAGTTCATACAAGCAATGATCCTGGGTTGAAGGAGTGGGAGGGCAGTTTGGTAAACTGATTGGACGTCATCTTCAACCTCTCATGAGTTGCCTGCCGTGAGCCAAGGTCAACTCTTAGGTTGAATTTGAGCTTCCGTCCACCTACGATAGATCCAATTGGTCCAAGAGCTCTGCCTACTCCTCATGAACTCACCCAACCCTTCAATTGATGGCTTGTTTTGCTTCTTCACCACCAACGGGCCGCCAGTGCTTCGGCGAGAGTTGCGTGTCGTCGAGGAGGAAGATCAAGGTATATTATTGAATTAACCACACAAAACACTCATCGTCGTGCTCCGAACACACGAGCAAAGTTTGTAGATGCGCCAGTACCATGAAGTATCTTCCTCTATATATAGGGTCGGCCCTTGATTCCTGATGTTTGGGGATTCTTTCAATCCTCCACCAAACCCCACTGACCTTAGGGTGATTATGTCCGGAACGATCTCCTGAAGGAGATGGACTTCTCCATTGCTTCACAGTTTGCCTCAAATCTGAGAAAACTTCGATCAAAACTCCCACACCCTAGACTCTGCTCTCCTAGACCTCATGAGAATGAGACTTAACCCAAGCCATGGATCACTGATCCAATGATCATGAGTGCACACTTAATAATCGAAATTCAGGATTTTAATCCTAAATTAAATCATGACACATATTCCTTTCCACTTTAGGATAATTTCAAAAATCCATATCTCATAAACCGTGCATCCTTTTTCAACCAAATTTTAAAGGAAACTTTGGGTCGAAATTATCTACTTTTTTTAAAAAAATTGAGACACAAATTCCAAAGGGAAAGGGTATTACCTTCATAAGAAAGTTATCCTTTAATAAAGCTAATTTAATTGGTATTTTCTCTATCCTTTATTATTATCTTGGCAACTTGGGCTCCTTGGTACCCAAGAAATCCCAAAGATATGAAATCCACCTTTAGAGGCTACCTCCTATCCTTCTAGAGGTTTCTACCTCTTTCTTTTCTCCTTTTCTTAATTATTCTTTTATTAACTAAATTTCTTTTCCTTTTATTTCTTTTTTTCTTATTATTGGGCCCAATAGCCAATAAAGCCCATGAAATCAAACAACAAGGCTATTAGCAAGGAAATCCACTCATTTAAATCAAATCATATAATTATTTGTTCATATATCCTCAAAAGGAGAAATTACATTCCAATTCTGAATTAGGGAAATTGAGGTTATAATATCCTCCCCTCCTTACAAGAATTTTGCCCTCAAAATTCAACACTCAAACAAACAAGTCAGGATATGCTTTTTCCATGTCCATCTTCAGCTCCCATGTGGCCTCATCCTCTCCATGGTTCTTCCAAAGAACCTTTACCATCTCTATATTCTTACATCTGAGTTCTTTCACCTTGATATCTAGAATCCACAAAGGTGACTCAGGATAAGTCAGCTTCCCTTGAAGCTCAATAGGTTCAATGCTCAGCACATGGCTCGGATCTTACACATATCGCTTCAGATTGGACACATGGAATACATCACGCATCATACTATACTGAGGGAGTAATGCCAAATGGTATGTATCTTCACCAATCCGTCCTAACACTTCAAATGAACCCACGTATCGGAGACTCAACTTCCCTATGTTCTTGGCTATAGCTTAGAGTGGTCATATTTTCAAGAATACATGCACTCCCACAGTGAACTGCACGTCAGTCTGCTTCGCATCAGCATACGACTTCTGTCGATCCTGGGCTCTCTTCAGCCTCTGCTTGATCAAAGCAACTTTATCTACATACACTTGGAGCTCATCTGACCTCAACAAGGTCCTCTCACCGACATCATCCCAGTGAAGAGGTGACTGACACGATCTCCCACAAAGAGATTCATACGGAGGCATCCCGATACTGGCTTGGTAACTATTGTTGTAGGAAAACTTGGCTAAAGGTAAATACTGGTCTCATGATCCACCCCAATCAAGAACACAAGCCCTCAACAGATCTTCTAAGGTCTGTATCGTCCTATCTGACTGACCATCCATCTGGGGGTGATAAGCGGTACTAAACTTCAATCTTGTACCAAGTTCTTCTTATACATGCTTTCACAACTTGGAAGTGAACTTCAGATCTCTATCGGAGATGATGGAACCGGGTACGCCATGCAAACGTACTATCTCCCTGATATACAACTCGGCTAGGTCTATTACCTTGGCAGTGGTCTTCAGGTCAAGGAAGTATGCTGACTTGGTAAGGCAATCTACCACAACCCATATCACATCATGACCTCTCTTGGTATGGGGTAGACCCACCACAAAATCCATGGTGATATGTTCCCATTTCCACTCTAGAATCTGTATCGACTGTAAAAGTCTACCGGGTCGTTGGCGTTCAGCCTTCACCATCTGGCACGTAAGACAGCTGGCCGCATATGCCACAATGTCTCTCTTCATTCCTGGACACCAGAAATACATATGTAGATCCTTAAACATCTTTTTAGTGCCTGGGTGTACCGTATACTTAGAACCATGAGCCTCTTATAAGATACATGCTTTCAACGGTGAATCTTCAGGAACCCAAATATGGTTCTCGAATTTGATCCCTCCATCAATTTCCATCGAGAGATGGGTTTGGGGCTTCTTCAACATGCCCTTCATCCTTTTGAGTTTTGAACTGGTCAATTGTGCCGCCACTATCTCGCTCAACAACTCTGATTGAATCTGAATATTGGCCAATCGAACTGTCATCTAATGGTTGAAGAGTCCACTCCACCAGCTCTTCTAAGCTCTTCCATTGGCTGGATAAAACAGCCACACACTTGAGCTGTTTCCGACTCAACGCATCAGCTATGACGTTTGCCTTCCCAGGATGATAGGCAATGGTGAAGTCATAATCCTTCATGTACTCCATCCATCGTCGTTGTTGTAGCTTCAGGTCTCTGTGTGTCAGGAGGTACTTCAGGTTTTTATGGTTGGTGAGGATCTCGAAGGTAGCACCGTATAGGTAATGCCACCATATCTTCAACACATGGATGATAGCAGCCAACTCTAAGTCATGCGTCGGGTAATTCACCTCATTGGGCTTGAGTTGTCGGGAGGCATATGCAACCACATGCCGATTCTGTTCCAACACACAGTCAAGTCCCATCTTTGAAGCGTCGGTGAATATCACAAAACCCTCATTACCAGAAGGTAGGGTCAATATTGAAGTGGTGATCAGCTTCTCCTTTAGCTCCTAAAAATGAGCCTCACATATATCGGACCACACGAACTTCACATCCTTTTGAGTCAACATGGTAAGCGACAAAGTGGTCTTTGAGAAATCCATGATGAAGCGCCGATAGTTTCTGGCCAACCCCAAGAAGTTGTGAATCTTAGAGGGGTTCTTCGGTGTAGGCCAATCTTGAACTATCGACACTTTAGCTGGATCTACAGCAATCGTTCCTCTTGAGATGATGTGTTCGAGAAACATGACTCAGTCTATCCAAAACTCACATTTTGAGAACTTTCCGTAAAACTTCTACTTTCTTAGGATATCAAGGACTCTACCCAGATGGTCACGGTGTTGAACTAGGTCATCGGAATACACCAGGATGTCATCTATGAACACAATGACAAAGGAGTCAAGGAAGGGCTGGAATACAATGTTCATAAGGTTAATAAAGACACTGGGTGCATTAGACAACCCAAATGACATGACCACAAACTCATAATGGCCATACCAGGTTCGAAAAGTTGTCTTAGGTATATCCTCACTTCTCACTCTCACCTGATGGTATCCTAACCTCAAATCGATCTTGGAAAAGATTCAGGTCGATTTGAGCTGGTCAAAAAGGTCATCTATCATGGGTAGGGGGTACTTGTTCTTAATGGTCGCCTGGTTCATCATCTGATAATCAATACACATCCAGAGTGATCCATCCTTCTTCTTCACAAAAAGGACTGGTGCTCCCCATGGTGATGTACTAGGTTGGATAAAACCTTTATCTAGAAACTCCTGCAACTGAGTTTTCAACTCAAGCAACTCAGTTGGAACCATTCTATAGGGTGCCTTCGATATAGGACTAGTCCCGGGAGCTAACTCAATGGAGAAATCTACCTCCCTCTTAGGGGGAATCTCTGGTAGACCATCTGGAAACACGTATGCATACTCCCTAACAACCTCTATCTCCTCTAAGGGTCGTACCTTGGCCTCAGGCTTGGTGACTATGGTCAAGTATGCTCGGCAGCCTTTGGATATCATCTTCTCAGCCTTTAAAGCTGACACATAAAGGTTGGTAGTCGCATCTCTCCTTCCTCAAATGGTAAAGTGTGGATGACCAAGTTTCCTAATAAGGATCTTCTTTTCTCTACAGTCAATTTGTGCTCTATAGGTGTAAAGTCAATCCATACCAATGATTACATCAAAATCATTCATATCGAGGAGGATGAAGTAAGTAGGAAGCTCGTGACTCAGGTACTTAACTAGCAAGATAGGGGTTTTTAAAAGAGATGTATATATCCGACCACTCAGGGTTGTGACATCCAAAACATAGCCTAAATCCTTGATGTCCAAACAAAGCATAGTTACTAGATTTCTCGAAATAAAATTATTAGTAGAACCAGAATCAAAAAGAGCATTTACATTTTGTCCCATGACTTCAAGCATGCCTACATAGTTTCATATTGTATCAGACTGCTATTACATGATCAAACTAAACGGAAAGGAAAACTCTATGGGTTATTACCCTCGATCAACCTATTAGCATTCACCTGGGCTTCTTCATTGTCGATGGCGAACACTTTGTCTTGCCTTCTCTCTCCAATAGGTAGTCCTCTAGCTGGTACTCCTCCTCCTACTGGGGGTGTTGCTGCCCCTGGTTGTGTTGCCACTAGACCTCTCAGATCAGACAGATGACAGTTGGTGATGAAGTGTCCTTCCTACTGGCAACGGTAGCACACCCTCTTCTTCAAGCGGTGCTTCCCAGGATGTGTCTGTCCATAGGTACGACACTTCTGAAAGCGACTCTCACCACGTGGCTTTCCCTTGTGTCAATTCTTGCCCTTGGTGTGGTTACACCCTTGTCCCTTCTTGTGGTCATTCTTCTATCCTTGAGTACCTTCAGTGAAACCCAAATATCCTTTGGGTGGGTTCTGAGTAGGCATCACCGTCCTCTCCATGTCTAAGGTGGTGTTGTAGGCTTCAGAGAAGGTTGCTAGTTTACTCGCCATCACATGAGGCTTGATTGTAGGGTGAAGACGCTCCACAAAATGGTCCACCCGCCTCTCCTTGGTTATCATGTGCCCAAAATGCTCCAAGATGCAAAACTTATAGCCAAAGTCCCCAACAGATAATCTACCTTGGATCATGTTGGTGAACTCTCTTTCCTTCTCCTTCTTAGCTGAGGTGGGGATGAATCTGGCTATAAAGATAGTCCTGAAGTCGGTCCATGCCATCGGCTCCTCACTCAGATCTCAACCCATGATGTGGTTCTCCCACTAGATCTTGGCTGCCCCTTCCAAGAGGTGAGCATCAAAAGGAACCTTCTTGTTTGGTTGTACCTCAAGCATGCGGAAACTGTTCTCGACTGCCAACAGCCAAGCATCTGCTTTATTGACCACTTCAATCTCATTCTCTCCCCAGAATCTCTCGATGTTCATCTTGACGAAGTCTAGAATGGTGACTCCAAGTCAGGGACGAACGGAAAGTGACTCACCATTTTCATCTCTGGCTATATCCTTGAGGGTCAGGGCACTAATGGCCTCAGTTAGCCTCTTCTGCTGTTCCATCCATAGGGCATCAGGGGTGTGGACTACCATTGCCGGTCTTAGTCCACCAGTCTGGTTCTCCTCAAACTTGACCTCATCCTCATACATGTGTTCCTCTACCTGGTCCACCTCAGGGCTGTCGAAGGGAACTGGCTTGGGATCTGGGCCTTCTTCTGAGGCTTCCTCAGGTCTCTTCCTCTTCTTTGAGGACTCATCACCCCGGTCCCTCTTCCTCTTCTCGAAAGATCCCCTCCTCTTACGGGGAGGCCAACCCCTAGCTGGGTTCTCATTGGCCTCAACAAGAGTAGCTACGGTCTTCACACGAGCCATCTACATGAGCATACAATCAAACTTTAGTTTACACTTAAACTAATTATACTTATGTCGTTGACATCTTGTTTACGTATCTTTTATTAATTTGATGGAGGATCTCTTAATCCTTATCATACTTACCCTAACCTCAAGAGGGTGGGGAAGAGAGAGAAAAACCCTAAATCCTAGAATCCTTAATTGAGTCAGGGTTGAGAAGGGACAAAATAGATGAGATAGTCCTAAAGGGATCTTATTTTGAGTTAAAACCTCAAACATTGGCCAGGTAGTCATACTGCATCTAGGAGTCCTCATGACCGACTAGCAGGGCGGAGGAAAATATTGCCAGCCCTCAGACCGTGATCCTTTTCTAGAAACATCCATCTTTGGAAAATCCTCTAATAACTCCCTCGGTTCTACAATGTTTGTAAAATTTAATAATTACTAAGGATTAAATGAGAAACCACAACTCTGATACCAAATGTAACAACTTCGCCTCCCGGTAACCCCCAATTAAGGGAGACCAAAAGGTCAGAGGCGTTATCCCAATATTTCAAGATCCATGGTTTGACATTTAATCAAAAATAATTATCAAATTCTACTAATACGAAACTGAAAAGCTGGAATAAAATAAATCTTTTTGCATACCTTTTGTAAAATTCGGATTTAGACTTCTATCCATAGAAAAAGTCTAAGCTAACTAATCCTCCTTGCACAGGTTAATTGTATCTTTACAATATTTTTATTTACTGTTTGTCCCTTTTCAGAATTGTACCTAAAACGGCGACAAATAAAACATCGGTCAATATATTTCTATACTGGTATGTGTGGACAATCAAAATTTTCACCAATAGTTTCTAACAACCTAATTATCACAAATAAGTTATTAAAAATCCAAATTACATTTTCAATGTGACATTCTCAACCACTTTTTTCCTAAACCCTGGATTAGCCTCTCTTAGGGTTTTGTCCTTGTAAGGGACATAAGGCCACCTTCTCCATCCTGAGCTTGGTGCCTGGGGTCACCTCTTGAGGTGCCCAATAGTCTTCCCTTTGGGGCTTGACCGAATAGACCTCCCCTATGGGGCTTGGTCATGCAACATGCATCAAGGTGGAATGTAGGTTCGAGAATACACATATATACTTAATTGTGATAATCATAGGGACTTTATAGGATTGTAGAATAAAACATCCAACATTTTAGGTTGCATCCAATCGATAAAACATTTGGGAAATGCAGTGAAACTAAATCGATTATTCATAAATAACCACATACATGTTTAGTCAAATCAACAAGTTAACAATAGTCCAAGCAAGGAAATATCTAGGCAAGCAAGCAATTCACACAAGCAATGATCCTGGGCTGAAGGAGCGGGAGGGAAGTTTGGTAAACTGACTAGACATTGTAACATCCCTGACCTGGGTTATGTACTAACCCTAGGTGTTTTGCTTAATTGAGTAATTATATGCTTGTGTTTATCCTTTGAAATGTAATTAAAGCTTTTGAGGAACTTATATTTCTATTTCAGTCCTTTTTGAATAATGTTAAAACATTGTTTTGTTAATTTTTGGACTAAAGTGTAAATTAACCATGTTGAGGGGTTAACTTGCAAATTGCACATGTTAATATGTTCCTCTGATGATGAGACATCATAAGAATGAATATGATGTAGTGGTATGGATTCTCCAAGCTTGAGCACCAAGATATAGCTTGTGGAGCAATCCTTGTGCTTTAAAACCTAGTTTAGGTGTAAAGTGCAATTTACCCAAAACATAGGGTGCAACATGTAAAATATATCCTTTAGAGTATCTCTCATGTTTCTTGGCATCATGTAGAGTAAATAAAATGAGAGGGGTGCCTCATTTGAATGATCAAGTAAGAAAAATAATCTTGATATTAAAATAATCAAGATTTAAGCAAATAGCCCTTTAATATATATATATATATATATATATATATATCTTATTAAGGTGATTGGTTTCTTTTCCTTTTAACCTTGGATAAGGTAGTGGTTTTGCATGCTATTAGGAGGAAGAAACGTGGCCATGGATGGATTAAGCCTTGGTGGATGTGTTTAGGAAATAAAAGAGATAATCTTCTTTGCCTTGAAAATATCCAAAAAAATATATAAGGACTCTTTTCAACAAAGCAAGGGATCATTTCCCTTAGTTTTCTTCTTTATCTTCTTGCCTTGACTGACCAAGAAGGAGCTCTGGAGCAGAGGAAGAATGACCAAGTTGGTTTGGTAAGTATGGATCACCATCTACCTCGAATTCATGGTGGGAACCCTAAAACGAGGTTGGTTTCTTAGTTTTCTTCACACAATTCTTCTTTCTAGCCATCTTCTCCATCCAAAACTTGAAGAAAGGACCTTGGGCAACCACTGGAGCTTCATCCACCATTAAAGATACGAATCTTGGAGCTCTAGATCAGATCTAAAGGTGGGTTTTATAACTCTAACCCTTAAGCTTTGCTTTTGCATCCTCTTCTCCTAGAATTGTTGCTTATACTTCTTCTTTAGACTCTTTGGTATGTTCTTGCTAGTATTTCCATGAAGAACAGCCCCTGTTCTTGAGGTAGAAGATGATGATGTTCATTCCAAAGTTTATCCATAAACTTGCTTTAGCAAACGGTCTTCCACCTCTTGCACAAATGGTTTTCCAAACCGTTTGGGAGCAAACGGTTTCAAACCGTTTGAATGCAAACAGTTTCACTAGACCGCATTGAAGCAAACGGTCCAAGACCGTTTGGAGGCGTTGACCAGGTGTTGACCATTTGGAGGTCTGTTGTAAATAATGTGGACTAATTACCTACCAAAAATCATCAAGTAATTCCAAGTAAATCACCAATTGAAGGAACATCAACCATCTAAACCCTAATCGGGTTAATTGCTGATTTCAATAATTGAATTAAGTTGAAGTTTGGGTTGAGTGGCCCAAACGGTTTCAAAACCGTTTGGGGATCACCCAAACGGTCTCAAGACCATTTGGTGATCACCCAAGACCGTTTGGAGGCCTAGGGTTAAGTAGGGTTAACCAATTGAGGGTCCAATGATATCAAGTTGTTGAGCAATTAAGTGTTGATTTAGTGACCAAACCTAGGGTTCAACCCTTAAGTGAATGACTTGGTTTTTTATGACATAATGGGAAAACGGTCTCAAGACCGTTTGGAGGATGTCCAAATGATCCCAAGACCGTTTGGGGGTCACCCAAGACCGTTTGGAGGTCTAGGGTTGACTATGGTTAAGTGGTTGAAGATTTAAAGGCAATAAGTTAAAGTACAGTTAATTGTTGACCTAGTGATCAAGTTAATGAGCCAAACCTTAATTGGTTGAGTTAGTTTTTGGTGTGGACTTGAGAAAACGGTCTCAAGACCGTTTGGAGGTCATCCAAACGATCCCAAGACAGTTTGGGGTCAGGTCATGACAAAATTGAATGATGGTTCAATGGTTTCAAATCAATTAGACTCATGTTGAAACATGTTGAAGGGCGATCGATTCCAAACCCTAATCCAATTGATCCAAGCCCTATTTAATGATCAATTTAGGGTCAATTGAGTGTCAAATCAGTTGAGGGTTGACCTATTTGACTCAATTGATGAATGGCTAACAAGTGCATGATCGATTGAGGGGTTCAACATTGGAAACCCTAACTCAATTGAAGTGGTTGAGACACTTTTTGGTCCATGCGATTTTGAGGTGGTTTGGGCCAAACTGTCTCAAGACCATTTGAGTCCAAACGATCTCAAGACTATTTGGGACCAAATGATCCCAAACTGTTTGGTGCTCATGCGGTTTCAAGATCGGTTATGTCCATGCGGTTTCAAAAGTCAAACTAGACCAAACGGTCAACACCACCAAACGGTTTCAAGATCCATCCAAGACCGTTTGAGGGTTTAGTACCCAAGACCGTTTGAGGTCTAAAAATGTCAAGATCGTTTGATGCCTTAGTGATCAAGATGGTTTAGTGGTTGATTAACCTAAACCTTATAAATACCTAAAGTGATTAAGAGACTAAGTAATTAGTGGATTAATGCATGTATAATTAGTGGTGATTATTACAAAAATACCCTTGATAGGATAGAGTGACCTACACTTTTTGAACAAGTGAATCTTGATGACCATAATAGTAATGACATAACCCATGAGGTGAATGTTGATTTGACTTAGCCTAACCAAGGTGATGCAAACATCATCTTATAGAAAGAGGAGAGAGAAGACTTCTTATATGAATATCAATCAACTAATGGACATTCAACATGAATGAATACCTAATTAGGGTATGATCCATGATAGTGAGATCATGAAACCCTAATTATGACAGCTAATGAATCATAATCCTATATTGAGGGTAATAATGGAAGTATTTCTAATGCATGATGATGATGAAATCCTAATCCATAATGATGACATGGTAAACCTTAATTAAAGGTACTTTGCTGATCACTCCTACTTAGGGTGTATAGTAAACCCTAATCTAGGGTAATGTGATGATGTGAACAGTAAACCCTAATTTTGGGTCATGCTTTTAAGCATGAAACTCTATGATTGAATTATAGAATGAGGAATCTCTATGCCTTTTTAAGCTAAGGGGTTGGATAACCCTAATTGAATTGAATAAGAAACCCTAACCCTAGAAACCAGCCGTGGTGATGTGACACGGTCATGGTAATTTGTCTGTAGCACAACTGTGCTAGGTAGCACGACCGTGGTGGCTTCCCCTTACACGACCGTGCAAGATAGCACGGCCGTGGTGTTCTATACTTGAATTGGAAATAATTTGTATTGTGCTAATATTAATATAATGTGCATGTTATCAATTGTGTTAATCATGCAGGTCCTTATCAAGAAGTGATCATAGCCAGGTAAGGGTTATGATGTCATATTCATTGAAAGCACCTTATAATTTTTGAAAGTAATGATACGCTATGTTGCCTAGTAAGAGGTAACATATGAGATTGATAGGCTGTATGTGTAACATCCCTGACCTGGGTTATGAATTAAACCTAGATGTTTTGCCTAATAAGGCTGAGTATATTCTTAATCTTACCTTGGGAAAAGTAATTAGGGCTCATGAGGAACTTGTGTTTCAATTTTGGTCCAGTTTGGACAATGTTGAAGCAATGTTTGCTTATTTTGGACTAAAGTGCAAATTTCCCAAATTGGAGGGGTTAAATTACAAATGTTGCATGATAAGATGTTCCTCTGATTTTGTTACATCATAAGAATGAATATGATGTAGTGGTAAGGTTTCTACAAGTCTGGACACCAAGATAGAGCTTGTTGGACAATGTTGTGCATTAAAACCCAGTTTTGGTGTAAAGTGCAATTTACCCAAAACCTAGGGTTCAATATGCAAATTACCACTTCAATAAGGTCCCTAATGTTTCTTGGCATCATGTAGAGTAAAGAAAATGAGAGGGGCATCTCATTGGAATTAAGTTGGAGGAGAGAGAATCTTGATATTAAAATAATCAAGATTTAATCCTAAGTGAAACCCTAATCCAATTTAGGGCAAAAATGAATGTATTAATTAAAGGGACTTCAACCAAAATGTTATTGGTTTATTTTGAATAAGGATGGACGTTCCTTTTCCAAGATAAGGAACGAAAATATCTTAAGTAGGTGAAATTCCACTCACCTTATTATAAGGAAAAGAATTTCCACTCAAAAAGATATATTAATATTATAATGGATTAAGGTGCTTATTTTCTTTTCCCTTAATCCATGGATAATGGAAGGGAGTTCGGTGGCTTTGAGTTGCCTTTGTATGAAAGCAAACCAAGGAGGAAGAGGTGGTACTATTTTTGGAATTAAATGCATTTTAATAAGGCATTTTCTCTCTCATCAATTTCCTTATAAAAGTGCCATTTCCAAGCCCAAACCAAGGCCTTTTTCGGATTTTCTTCTTCCCCTTGCTTGAAAAACCGACCAAGGAGCTAGGGAGGAGCAGGGAGCACGTCCCCAACCTGTGGGTAAGCCCTTGACCTTCGTTCTCCTTGATTTCATGGTGGAAATCGAAAATAAATTATGGATTCCTTCTTATTTCGATCTCCTCTTCAACCCTAGCCAACTTTTACAATCAAAAGCTTGAGGACGAGGCTAGGGGAGTTGCAAGAGCTTCATACACCATTAATGGCGTGAGCTTGGAGCTTTGGAGCCCAACTGGAGGCGGGTTTTATAACTCAAACCCTTAAACATTGCTATTGCATCAATTCTCTATGCTTTGTTGATTGATTTCTTCAATTTGATACACTCTTGTTTCTTTGCTGCAATTTCCATCAAGAACGGTTGCTGTTCTTGGTTGTTCAAAGGAAGGGGATGATGAAATCATCCTAGATGCTTATCCAAAGAAAATTACCAAGCAAAACCGTTTTGATAGCTACTCCAAATCGTTTTAATTTGATTGGCTATGCGGTTTCAGCAAACCGTTTAAGGGAAAACGGTTTGAAACCGTTTGGGAGAAAACGGTTTCAAGACCGTTTGAGATGGTTGACCAAGCGTTGACCGTTTGGGAATTTTGTTCCTAATTATGTAGGCTGATAACCCTCCAAATTTGAGGGATTAACTCCAAAGGAATCGAGAGTTGAAGGCCAATCAATTAGGCAATCGAATTGAATTATGTGCTGATTTTCAACCTGATTAACTTGATCTGGTTGAGCAAACGGTTTCAAGACCGTTTGAGATGGTTGAACAAGCGTTGAACGTTTGGGATTCCTGTTCATAATTATGTTTATTAATAACCCTACAAATTTGAGGGATTAACTCCAAAGGAATCGTGAGTTGAAGCCTAATCAATTAGGGAAACCTAATTGGATTAAGTGCTGATTTTCAATCTGATTTAATTGAACTTTTTGGGAAAACGGTCTCAAGACCGTTTGAGTGCGTTGACCAAGCGTTGACCGTTTGGGATAACTGTTCCTAATGATGTGGTATAATGACTCACCGAATTTTAGGGATTAAATCCCAAGGAATCATGAGTTGAAGGCTATTCAATTAGGCAAACCCTAATTGAAAACAGTGCTGAAATTCCAATGAGTTAAGTTGAGATTTTGGGTTGATTAGCCCAAACGGTTTCAAGACCGTTTGGGGATCACCCAAACGGTCTCAAGACCGTTTGGGGATCACCCCAAGACCGTTTGGAGGTCTGGGGTCAAATATAGTTGACAAATTGAAGGTCCAAAGGTACTAATCATATTGCAATGTAGTGCTGATTTGTTGATCAACTCGATAGACCAATCCATGATGATTTTTCACTAGAATCCAAAGGTTGGATGGGCCAAACGGTCTCAAGACCGTTTGGAGCTCATCCAAACGGTCTCAAGACCGTTTGGTGGTCACCCAAGACCGTTTGGAGGTCTAGGGTTGAGTATGGTTAGGTGTTTGAAGGTCTAAAGGTACCAAGTTGTTATACAATGCAATGCTGTTTTGGTGATCAATCCAATGATCCAAACCTTAATTGGATGGCTTGGATTTGAGTGATGTGTTGGGAAAACGGTCTCAAGACCGTTTGGAAGTCATCCAAACGACCTCAAGACCTTTTGGGGTCAGGTCATACCCAATTTGGATAATGGTTCAATAGTTTCAAAGTAACCAATCTTGCATTGATGAGTGTTGTTGGATCTTCAATTCCAAACCCTAATTCAATTGAATCAAACCCTAATTGATGATCAATTGAGGGTCAAATAAGTTTAAGGTTGACCTATTAAACTCAATTGAAGTATGAGTATAGGTCCAATTGATGATAGGTTCCATGAATTCAATGATTGAAGGAATCAACATTGAAAACCCCAATTCAATTGGATACCTCATGTCATTGAAGGTCCAATTGAACAAACCTTTTTGGAAACCTAATGTAATTAGGTGAGAGATACCCTTAATGGTACTAATCAATCATGCATAACAAATGCATGGATCAAATACATGATTAGTAAACCCTAGTTGAGGGTGTATCCTTGTGAAACCCTAGTTGAGGGTGTATCCTTGTGAAACCCTAGTTGAGGGTGTATCATTGTGAACCCTGATTGAGGGTGTATCCTTGTGAAACCCTAGTTGAGGGTGTATCCTTATGAACCCTAGTTGAGGGTGTATCATTGTGAACCCTGGTTGAGGGTGTATCCTTGTGAAACCCTAGTTGAGGGTGTATCCTTATGAACCCTGGTTGAGGGTGTATCCTTGTGAAACCCTAGTTGAGGGTGTATCCTTATAAACCCTGGTTGAGGGTGTATCCTTGTGAAACCCTAGTGGAGGGTGTATCATTGTGAACCCTGGTTGAGGGTGTATCCTTGTGAAACCCTAGTTGAGGGTGTATCATTGCGATTGTTTATAGGCAACTTTATAATAAAGTTATGCCTTAAACTAAGATAAGTCCATATCATGTGAGATAGCTGGACAATTCTAATGTGTGGCCTATGCATTATATGCTAAGGGTGAGTATTCTGTGATGGAATGTATTAAGAGGGGAACCACCTTAATACAAGATAAAGTTGGTTAACTCAAGAGGGTCTGAATTAATGAGAAATGGGGAACCACCTTAATACAAGATAAAGTTGGTTAACTCAAGAGGGTCTGAATTAATGAGAAATGGGGAACCCTAACCCTAATTTGGGGAAAAGGGAATGATAAGCCCTGTTTGATAGTGAACCCTAATTCCTGGCTAAGGAATGATGGTGTTACTATTGTATCACATGATGTGATGAATATCTTGTATGAGTGTTATCATGCCTAATAACCATGCAGGTATGATTAGATGATGAATATAGCCAAGTTTGGGCTGTGACATTTATATAATAAATGTTGATTGGCTTTTTGTGCGTTGATGTTGTTGTTGCTTAATAAAAGTAACAATGTGTACGAATTTTATGAACCATGTGAATAAGTTGTTGCCTAGTGAGAGGTGACAAGATGTGAATGGCCTTATGAACCATGTGAATAAGTTGTTTCCTAGTGAGAGGTGACAAGATGTGAATGGCCTTGTGAGCCATGTGAATAAGTTGTTGCCTAGTGAGAGGTGACAAGATGTGAATGGCCTTGTGAGCCATGTGAATAAGTTGTTGCCTAGTGAGAGGTGACAAGATATGAATGGCCTTGTGATCCATGTGTGATGCTTGGGTAACAAGTATCATGTTTCTTTGTAGCATTTGTGTTAATAAGTTATGCTAGAGAACTTGACTGATGTTACATTTCTGTTATATATCTATAGTTCATTGATGATTATTCATATCTGTTGTATTCATTACAAGTAGATGGATGAACTATGAGTCTACCATGGGTAGATGCAATGCTCTTATTGAAAATGGAGATTATCTTATTCTGTTCTATGAAGGATAATTCTGCCTATTAATGTAAAAGTAACCCCTGCTCAGTTTAATTTCATAATCTTCTATAACAATGTTTCTGGCGGAGAGTTATATCTCTCGCTGGGGCAATTTACAATTGTCTCACCCCCGTGGGAAACATTTTTAGGTATGCATGAAAGGCAGAGCAGAAACCCTAGAACAGGGAAGGAGCAGCAGCAACAGCAACAACAGGGACATCAATAAGATCTCAGGTGGAGATATTGTCTGTCTAGTCATATAGATAGTAGTCCTATGCGTCGTCTCTGTACTCTCAGGTCCTTAGAGTTTTTAGTCAGTGTTTTTGATATATCAGTCTGAGGTTTTGGCTTGATGCCCCGAGATTTGTATGTTGCCTGCATATATGTTTATAAGGCAGCTGATGATGTAGTCTCTGGAAGGAGATGGTACATGATATGTATGTTTGAAACAGAATGTATATGATATACAATGGCATTTGTTGGAAAAGATTTCCTATGTGTGGATCTCCTTGCAAAAAGTTTTAATTTTTAGTGATTTTCGCTAATCCGCGGCTTGATGAACGCTTCCGCATTAGTTAATCTTGTTTTCGCGAGACGGTCGTCACAATTAAGTGGTATCAGAGCTCTAGGTTCGCTGAGTCTATAGAGACATAGGACTAAGGTAGTAGAGTTTGTTCTGGTGTCATCCAGTGTATCTGAAAGTGTCTTCTGCTCGTATAAGTGAAGAAGAACTTAAAGATGACTGGGTCACATGAGGAGGTTGCTGCAGGAAGAAGCAATGTTGCACTAGGAAAAGGTGCATGGGAGCAGGCAAGAGAGAGATATAGAAATGATGCCTGAAGAAAATCTAGAGATGGAAAATCATGTGTGTATAATGGTATGAAAAGTGGGGAATATGATAGTAAATAAAGTGCATACTACCTAATCTCAATACTTGTATACCCTGGCCAGGTATATGATTATTGTAGATAAGGCAAGTATGAAACTCTTAGATTGTTATATTTTTTATTACTATGATCAAGTAGTCATTCTGAAACAATCTAGAGAGTATAATGAAATTAAATAGGAAGAGCTAAGTGAAATATTTTCAAAAAACTTAGTGAACTTGCTCCGTGAATACTTAGTGAACTTGCTTCATGAATACTTAGTGAACTTGCTTCGTGAATACTTAGTGAACTTGCTCCGTGAATACTTAGTGAACTTGCTTCGTGAATACTTAGTGAACTTGCTTCGTGAATACTTAGTGAACTTGCTCCGTGAATACTTAGTGAACTTGCTCCATGAATACTTAGTGAACTTGCTCTGTGAATACTTAGTGAACTTGCTTCGTGAATACTTAGTGAACTTGCTCCGTGAATACTTAGTGAACTTGCTTCGTGAATACTTAGTGAACTTGCCCCGTGAATACTTAGTGAACTTGCCCCGTGAATACTTAGTGAACTTGCCCCGTGAATACTTAGTGAACTTGCTCCGTGAATACTTAGTGAACTTGCTCCGTGAATACTTAGTGAACTTGCTCCGTGAATACTTAGTGAACTTGCTCCGTGAATACTTAGTGAACTTGCTTCGTGAATACTTAGTGAACTTGCTTCGTGAATACTTAGTGAACTAGCTCCGTGAATACTTAGTGAACTTGCTTCGTGAATACTTAGTGAACTTGCTCCTTGAATACTTAGTGAACTTGCTTCGTGAATACTTAGTGAACTTGCTTCGTGAATACTTAGTGAACTTGCTCCGTGAATACTTAGTGAACTTGCTCCGTGAATACTTAGTGAACTTGCTTCGTGAATACTTAGTGAACTTGCTCCGTGAATACTTAGTGAACTTGCTTCGTGAATACTTAGTGAACTTGCCCCGTGAATACTTAGTGAACTTGCCCCGTGAATACTTAGTGAACTTGCCCCGTGAATACTTAGTGAACTTGCTTCGTGAATACTTAGTGAACTTGCTCCGTGAATACTTAGTGAACTTGCTTCGTGAATACTTAGTGAACTTGCTCCGTGAATACTTAGTGAACTTGCACCGTGAATACTTAGTGAACTTGCTCCGTGAATACTTAGTGAACTTGCTCCGTGAATACTTAGTGAACTTGCTCCGTGGATAATTAGTGAACTTTCTCCGTGAATACTTAGTGAACTTGCTCCGTGGATACTTAGTGAACTTACTCAGTGGATTTCCGAATGAATTATCTCTATTAGATATATATGTTTCTCTTTTAGTAAATATTTCTGGGTGATGATAGAAGTATGCTCTTTTATGCTTCTTCTTTTCAATGATATGAACATCATATGTTAGGGGTTTATGCCTTGCATAAACAATAAACATTGATGAGGTTGAATTAATGAAAGGAGCTTTGTATGGAATCACAGAGTTCATGATATCTCCATGATATTAAGATGATATGTGGAGACTTGAGGGCATGATTAATGAATAATTTGTCCCTCCTTTTCCTGGGATTTCGAGGATGAAATCCTTGTTAGGGGTTTATAATTTGTAACATCCCTGACCTGGGTTATGAATTAAACCTAGATGTTTTGCCTAATAAGGCTGAGTATATTCTTAATCTTACCTTGGGAAAAGTAATTAGGGCTCATGAGGAACTTATGTTTCAATTTTGGTCCAGTTTGGACAATGTTGAAGCAATGTTTGCTTATTTTGGACTAAAGTGCAAATTTCCCAAATTGGAGGGGTTAAATTACAAATGTTGCATGATAAGATGTTCCTCTGATTTTGTGACATCATAAGAATGAATATTATGTAGTGGTAAGGTTTCTACAAGTCTGGACACCAAGATAGAGCTTGTTGGACAATGTTGTGCATTAAAACCCAGTTTTGGTGTAAAGTGCAATTTACCCAAAACCTAGGGTTCAATATGCAAATTACCACTTCAATAAGGTCCCTAATGTTTCTTGGCATCATGTAGAGCAAATAAAATGAGATGGGCATCTCATTGGAATTAAGTTGGAGGAGAGAGAATCTTGATATTAAAATAATCAAGATTTAATCCTAAGTGAAACCCTTATCCAATTTAGGGCAAAAATGAATGTATTAATTAAAGGGCCTTCAACCAAAATGTTATTGGTTGATTTTGAATAAGGATGGACGTTCCTTTGCCAAGATAAGGAACGAAAATATCTTAAGTAGGTGAAATTCCACTCACCTTATTATAAGGAAAAGAATTTCCACTCAAAAAGATATATTAATATTATAATGGATTAAGGTGCTTATTTTCTTTTCCCTTAATCCATGGATAATGGAAGGGAGTTCGGTGGCTTTGAGTTGCCTTTGTATGCAAGCAAACCAAGGAGGAAGAGGTGGTACTATTTTTGGAATTAAATGCATTTTAATAAGACATTTTCTCTCTCATCAATTTCCTTATAAAAGTGCCATTTCCAAGCCCAAACCAAAGCCTTTTTCGGATTTTCTTCTTCCCCTTGCTTGCAAAACCGACCAAGGAGCTAGGGAGGAGCAAGGAGCACGTCCCCAACCTGTGGGTAAGCCCTTGACCTTCGTTCTCCTTGATTTCATGGTGGAAATCAAAAATAAATTATGGATTCCTTCTTATTTCGATCTTCTCTTCAACCCTAGCCAACTTTTACAATCAAAAGCTTGAGGACGAGGCTAGGGGGAGTTGCAAGAGCTTCATCCACCATTAATGGCGTGAGCTTGGAGCTTTGGAGCCCAACTAGAGGCGGTTTTTATAACTCAAACCCTTAAACATTGCTATTGCATCAATTCTCTATGCTTTGTTGATTGATTTCTTCAATTTGATACACTCTTGTTTCTTTGCTGCAATTTCCATCAAGAACGGTTTCTGTTCTTGGTTGTTCGAAGGAAGGGGATGATGACATAATCCTATATGCTTATCCAAAGAAAATTACCAAGCAAAACCGTTTTGATAGCTACTCCAAATCGTTTTAATTTGATTGGCTATGCGGTTTCAGCAAACCGTTTAAGGGCAAACGGTTTGAAACCGTTTGGGAGCAAACGGTTTCAAGACCGTTTGAGATGGTTGACCAATCGTTGACCGTTTGGTAATTTTGTTTCTAATTATGTAGGCTGATAACCCTCCAAATTTGAGGGATTAACTCCAAAGGAATCGAGAGTTGAAGGCAAATCAATTAGGCAATCGAATTGAATTATGTGCTGATTTTCAACCTGATTAACTTGACCTGGTTGAGAAAACGGTTTCAAGACCGTTTGAGATGGTTGACCAAGCGTTGACCGTTTAGGATTCCTGTTCATAATTATGTTTATTAATAACCCTCCAAATTTGAGGGATTAACTCCAAAGGAATCGTGAGTTGAAGCCTAATCAATTAGGGAAACATAATTGGATTAAGTGCTGATTTTCAATCTGATTTAATTGAACTTTTTGGGCAAACGGTCTCAAGACCGTTTGAGTGCGTTGACCAAGCGTTGAACGTTTGGTATTACTGTTCCTAATGATGTGTTCTAATGACTCACCGAATTTTAGGGATTAACTCCCAAGGAATCATGAGTTGAAGGCTATTCAATTAGGCAAACCCTAATTGAAAATAGTGCTGAAATTCCAATGAGTTAAGTTGAGATTTTGGGTTGATTAGCCCAAACGGTTTCAAGACCGTTTGGGGATCACCCAAATGGTCTCAAGACCGTTTGGGGATCACCTCAAGACCGTTTGGAGGTCTGGGGTCAAGTATAGTTGACCAATTGAAGGTCCAAAGGTACTAATCATATTGCAATGTAGTGCTGATTTGTTGATCAACTCGATAGACCAATCCATGATGATTTTTCACTAGAATCCAAAGGTTGGATGGGCCAAACGGTCTCAAGACCGTTTGGTGGTCACCCAAGACCGTTTGGAGGTCTAGGGTTGAGTATGGTTAGGTGTTTGAAGGTCTAAAGGTACCGAGTTGTTATACAATGCAATGTTGTTTTGGTGATCAATCCAATGATCCAAACCTTAATTGGATGGCTTGGATTTGAGTGATGTGATGGGCAAACGGTCTCAAGACCGTTTGGAAGTCATCCAAATGACCTCAAGACCGTTTGGGGTCAGGTCATACCCAATTTGGATAATGGTTCAATAGTTTCAAAGTAACCAATCTTGCATTGATGAGTGTTGTTGGATCTTCGATTCCAAACCCTAATTCAATTGAATCAAACCCTAATTGATGATCAATTGAGGGTCAAATAAGTTTAAGGTTGACCTATTAAACTCAATTGAAGTATGAGTATATGTCCAATTGATGATTGGTTCCATGAATTCAATGATTGAAGGAATCAACATTGAAAACCCCAATTCAATTGGATACCTCATGTCATTGAAGGTCCAATTGAACAAACCTTTTTGGAAACCTAATGTAATTAGGTGAGAGATACCCGTAATGGTACTAATCAATCATGCATAACAAATGCATGGATCAAATACATGATTAGTAAACCCTAGTTGAGGGTGTATCCTTGTGAAACCCTAGTTGAGGGTGTATCATTGTGAACCCTGGTTGAGGGTGTATCCTTGTGAAACCCTAGTTGAGGGTGTATCCTTATGAACCCTAGTTGAGGGTGTATCATTGTGAACCCTGGTTGAGGGTGTATCCTTGTGAAACCCTAGTTGAGGGTGTATCCTTATGAACCCTGGTTGAGGGTGTATCCTTGTGAAACCCTAGTTGAGGGTGTATCCTTATAAACCTTGGTTGAGGGTGTATCCTTGTGAAACCCTAGTGGAGGGTGTATCATTGTGAACCCTGGTTGAGGGTGTATCCTTGTGAAACCCTAATTGAGGGTGTATCATTGCGATTGTTTATAGGCAACTTTATAATAAAGTTATGCCTTAAACTAAGATAAGTCCATATCATGTGAGATAGCTGGACAATTCTAATGTGTGGCCTATGCATTATATGCTAAGGGTGAGTATTCTGTGATGGAATGTATTAAGAGGGGAACCACCTTAATACAAGATAAAGTTGGTTAACTCAAGAGGGTCTGAATTAATGAGAAATGGGGAACCACCTTAATACAAGATAAAGTTGGTTAACTCAAGAGGGTCTGAATTAATGAGAAATGGGGAACCCTAACCCTAATTTGGGGAAAAGGGAATGATAAGCCCTGTTTGATAGTGAACCCTAATTCCTGGCTAAGGAATGATGGTGTTACTATTGTATCACATGATGTGATGAATATCTTGTATGAGTGTTATCATGCCTAATAACCATGCAGGTATGATTAGATGATGAATATAGCCAAGTTTGGGCTGTGACATTTATATAATAAATGTTGATTGGCTTTTTGTGCGTTGATGTTGTTGTTGCTTAATAAAAGTAACAATGTGTACGAATTTTATGAACCATGTGAATAAGTTGTTGCCTAGTGAGAGGTGACAAGATGTGAATGGCCTTATGAACCATGTGAATAAGTTGTTGCCTAGTGAGAGGTGACAAGATGTGAATGGCCTTGTGAGCCATGTGAATAAGTTGTTGCCTAGTGAGAGGTGACAAGATGTGAATGGCCTTGTGAGCCATGTGAATAAGTTGTTGCCTAGTGAGAGGTGACAAGATATGAATGGCCTTGTGAGCCATGTGTGATGCTTGGGTAACAAGTATCATGTTTCTTTGTAGCATTTGTGTTAATAAGTTATGCTAGAGAACTTGGCTGATGTTACATTTCTGTTGTATATCTATAGTTCATTGATGATTATTCATATCTTTTGTATTCATTACAAGTAGATGGATGAACTATGAGACTACCATGGGTAGATGCAATGCTCTTATTGAAAATGGAGATTATCTTATTCTGTTCTATGAAGGATAATTCTGCCTATTAATGTAAAAGTAACCCCTGCTCAGTTTAATTTCATAATCTTCTATAACAATGTTTCTGGCGGAGAGTTATATCTCTCGCTGGGGCAATTTACAATTGTCTCACCCCCGTGGGAAACATTTTTAGGTATGCATGAAAGGCAGAGCAGAAACCCTAGAACAGGGAAAGAGCAGCAGCAACAGCAACAGCAGGGACAGCAATAAGATCTCAGGTGGAGATATTGTCTGTCTAGTCATATAGATAGTAGTCCTATGTGTCGTCTCTGTACTCTCAGGTCCTCAGAGTTTTTAGTCAGTGTTTTTGATATATCAGTCTGAGGTTTTGGCTTGATGCCCTGAGATTTGTATGTTGCCTGCATATATGTTTATAAGGCAGTTGATGATGTAGTCTCTGGAAGGAGATGGTACATGATATGTACGTTTGAAACAGAATGTATATGATATACAATGGCATTTGTTGGAAAAGATTTCCTATGTGTGGATCTCCTTGCAAAAAGTTTTAATTTTTAGTGATTTTCGCTAATCCGCGGCTTGATGAACGCTTCCGCATTAGTTAATCTTGTTTTCGTGAGACGGTCGTCACAGTATGAGCCATGAGAAATATCTGCATTGCCATCAAGTCATCAATATGTTACTTGGTAACAAGTGTTATGATGATCTAAGGGTTTGAACACCCATATTCTTGAATCACAATGGTGAGATGGTTAGGGATTGATATCCCGATGTTAACAAGATGTGATATGAACTTGATACAATTAGTACTCTTTCTTTATAGCAATTGTCTTATTGGTTTATGTTTGAAAACATGCATGATGCTAAAAGAATGCCATAATGTACTTAAATAATCAAGTATAATGATATCATGTAGAGCCCTGACCATAGATCCATCATTGTCAGAAGTTTAATGATGGTGAAACAGGTTTTCCTAAGGGGATTCCTGGAGAGCATACTTTTGAGTATGTGGGGGTCATGGACGCGAATATCCTTACGTCCTAATGTAGGAATTTATGTGAGATGTACCTTTAATCTCTCATTCCTTCATTATATGTTTATGACGGGATGATGTATCACTAATCTCCCGATGATGTTGTTAATACCGCATGGATGTGAGATAAACAAGAAATCCCTCGATGGCGAAGAGAGTACAGCACGCCACTGTAACTCTAATAGCAAAGTTGCCAGAATACCCTGGAAAGCTATTATGGCAGAGACACAAGATGTCCTACATGTTGTTCCTCATACTGACTGAGGAGGATGAGGTCATAGGAATTCGACTCTTTTGATGACCTATGTATGGTACCGATTGCGATTTCGTAATGGTCGGTTGGAGTATGAGAGGTGTAACTCATCTCCTCAGGGCATAAATATGTTTGAAAAATGTAATCAGCCGTATAGCATAATTGCTTAAGTTGAACTACAAGAAACAATGATTGATGATACATTGTTTATAGTGCTCTAGTTGAATAATTAGTATACATGTTCTTTATATTCTTTATTGATATATGTTCTGTCATTCAATCAAGTTATAATTGAAATGATTGCTTAAAAGAATGTTGCTTTACTTAGCATATACAATGTTTTATCCGCTGTTGAATATTTATAGTTCTACTGCTCAAAGTTATTCCATTATTGCAATAACAAAGCTTCTAGCGGAGAGTTATAACTCTCGCTGGGACAATTATTCAATTGTCTCACCCCTTTGGATTTGACTATTTAGGTAGACGTCGAGGACGAAGGAACCCTTCAGTGGGTGAGCAACAATAGCAGCAGCAACAACATCAGGGACAGCAGTGATCCTCAATTGGAGACACTGTCTGTCAAGTCTTGTAGATAGAATGTCCTATGTGTCGTCTCTGTACTCTCAGGTCCTAGGAGTCAGTAGATGTTTACTATAGATTTGAGATTTTGGCGTAATGCCTCGAGATTTTTGTATCTTGCCTTGAATAGTTAACATGGCAGTTGATATTTGTAATACTCAAGATGTGATTTTATAGGGATGTAATGATGGATCAGATTGTAAATAACTTATCTTATTTATTTATAAAAGAGTTCACCGTTTGAGGATCTCTTTACGAAAAGTTTTAATTTTTAGTGATTTTCCATAATTCCACTGCTAGTTAATCGCTTCCACATTCGTTGATCTCGTTTTATAAGTTGGATCCCACAGACATCGTCTTCAACCTCTCGCAAGTTTCCTTCCGTGAGCCGAGGTCAACTCTTGGGTTGACTTTGAGCTTCCGTCCACCTATGATCGATCTGATTGGTCCAAGAACTCTGTCTACTCCTCGCGAACTCGCCCAACCCTTCAATTGCTGGCTTGCTTTGCTTCTTCACCACCAACGGGCCACTGGTGCTTTGATAAGATTTTCTTGTCAATGAGGAGGAAGAACATGGTATACTATTGAATTAACCACACGAAAACACTCATCGCGGTGCTCTGAACACATGAGCAAAGTTTGTAGATGCACCGGAACCACATAGTATCTTCCCCTATATATAGGGTCAGTCCTTGATTCCTGGAATTTGGGGATTCTTTCTATCCTCCACCAAACTGTTGGCTAAATGGACATCTATAAATCCCTTTGTTTTGATTATGACAAACATTTCATTCTTATTAATTTAACGAGCTACTTGAGTGTGCAGGATGGCAAAGCAACAAGGGAAAATCTACAAGCTTACATATTTATAATTTCATGCAATGTAATCACTGTTGTAAAAACTTGTACAAAAATATAATGTACAAGTACTTAGAATTGCATGTAAATCAAGCGTTAGATTCTCCCTAGCTAAACACCACAGTTAGACAAGTCATCCCATTCAAATAGGATTACTTATGCACACTTACACACATAATTAGTGCCTAAATTGAAACCTTGAAACAGGATCAATCTCGGTCGACAAACTCCTCGACCGAGACACTCTCGGTCGACAATCTTCTCGACCGAGAAAGATCCAAAGTAGCCGTTAGACACAATAGACAAGTTAGTTGGCAGTTGATGAAAGACGTTGCAAATCACTTGTTCCAGAGAGCCTGTCGGTCGACAAAAGTTCGACCGAGTAGGTGTCTCGGTCGACCATTTGTCGACCGAGATGGTCTCTGACAGCAACTGTAGAATTAATTAATTAGCCGTTGTTAAAGCAACAACTTTGTACCTAACGGCTAGTTAAGCACTTAGAAACCCCTAGAAGTTGTCTAGAACGTCCTTAAGCATCCTTAGGCCATTCCTATAAATAGGACAAGCCATAGGACACCTAAACTCACTTGTTTACACTTGCTACACTTGAGAAACCTTTGAGTATACTTTGTGCAATCTGTTTGTGAGCAATTTGAGCATTGTGACAATTGGCCATTTCATTCCTTAGCTTATAATTCGTGTCCTATAGGCTAGTATCTCCTACCCACTGCAATCACAAGTTCACATACTTGGTTAGGAGATCTATACGCTTGATCTAGGCAAATCAAGCCTTGGGCTCTAAAGGATAAGTTGTAATTTCTATTTCCTTTCTTGTTCCCTATTATTGTTTGTACTCTCCTTGCTACTCCTAGGTTGGAGGTTGCGGATTGGAGAGTGTGAAGATCTTCTTGGCGAAGAAGGAGACTTTGAGCTACTTCAGAAGGCTGGTGCAACGGGAGGTTACTTCTAGAGAGGAAGGCTACTTCAAGGGGGAGCTTGGAGTTACTTCATAGAAGGCTACCTCATAGTTGGTGCACCTACTTCAGGGTGAAGGCTGTTCAAAGGGTGTAAAGGAAGTATTGTATTTTGTATAAATCCTCGAGAGGTAATAAAATAAATACTTTCAAATCCCGGTTGGGTAAGCAACCGGGTAGTGGACTGACAACTATAGTATTTGCTATAGTTGGAACCACTCTAAACACCTGTCTCTTTCTTCTAATTTCAATTGTGGTTGTTTGAATTCAATAAATTGTTAAAATAATTCAAAAACTCTATTCACCCCCCCTCTAGTAGTTTTTCAATTGGTATCAGAGCAGGGCTTCAAGGAACCCTAACAAGGTCTTGAAGAAATGGGTGACGGAGTACTCAACAACCTCAACATTGAAGGGACACTTGTTGCTAGGCCCCCAGCGTTCGATGGAACAAACTACCAATATTGGAAGAGAATGATGCAATTCTACTTCCAAGGCATCAACTGGGATTTATGGAGAATGGTGTCTACTCCATATATGCTTCCTCAAAATGAATTTGCGGAATGGGATGCAAACACGGTAAAGCTGGCCCAAATGAATGCAAAAGCTGTAAGCATTTTATATTGTTCTATTTCGGTAGGAGAATTTAATAGAATATCTAATTGTGATACAGCATATGATATTTGGCATAGACTATCCATAACCTATGAAGGTACAGTCCAAGTCAAAAATTCCAAGATTAGCATGTTTAAACAAAAATTTGAACACTTTCGTATGGATATTAATGAATCAATTAGTGAAATGTTTGCAAAATTCTCTACTATTGTTAATGGTTTGAGTGCATTAGGAAAACCTATTCCTGAAGAAGATCAGGTATCAAAGATCCTTCGTTCACTTCCTCCAAAATATAAGCCAAAGGTGACAGCCATTGAAGAAGCAAACGACCTCACTCAACTGAAAATGGAGCAACTTATTGGCAACTTAGAAGCTCATGAAGCAACTCTAGAAGAGGAAGAAAGAAGAGCACGTGAACTTCAGCAAGGAAAAAAGAAGGATGTGGCTCTAAAAGCTTCAAAAGCTGTCACACAAGAAAGTGAGGAGTCAAGTGAAGAAGAGGGAGAAGAAGCCTTGATAGTAAATGGTAAGAAATACAAAAGATTTAAATCTAACAAAATTTCCAGCTCTTCTTCTACCCCTCCTAGGTGCTTTGAATGTGGAAAGAAAGGGCATTTCAAGAATGAATGTCCTAAAGCAAAGAAAGGAAAGAAAAGCTCACACAAGAAGAAGGGAGAAAAAGCCTATAAAGCTGCATGGGACGAATCAAGTGACAGTGAAAGCGGAGAAGAAACCGTTGATTGTCTAATGGCAAGAGAAGATGATGAAAACTCTCAAGAGGTAAGCCTACTTGATCTTTCTAAAGAAGAGTTAGTCACTAGTCTACAAGAAATTCATGACAAGTATGTTGATGTCAAGAAGAAACTAAAGAAGGCTATAAAATCAAATGATGAGCAAATTGCTAAATTAGAAAATCTTTCTTCTGAAAAGAATAACATTGATCTTGAGAATTTATCTTTAAAAACATCTTTAGATGATTACACTAGAAAGCTACTCACTCTAGAAATAAATGTTGATCTCCTTTCTAAAGAAAAGACTGATTTGTTAGCTAAACTAAAAGATTCTCAGACTCAACCTATTTTGTGTAACCATATAGACTATGAAAATGTTATAAAAGAAAGAGATTTATTGCTATCTGATTTAGATCAAGCAAGAAAAGATTTACACAAGAAAATGAATAATATTGCTCAGCTGCAAAGAGAACTTCATGAGTTAAGAAGAAAAGATATACTTGATAACATTCTAAGTATTGGTACTGTTTTCAACGGAAGAAAAGGATTGGGATATGCTCCAAAGAAAAATCAACCTAAAAGAACTCAAACTAGGTTTGTACCCAAGAACACAATGGCTAGAAAGAGAAATGAAGTTGACTCTATTACCTGCCATTTTTGTTTACATCTTGGACACTATTCCTTTTCATGCCCTTATAAAACTAAGGATTCCGAATTAGTTTGGGTCCCAAGACCTCAAACTTAGTAGAGTCAAATAAAATTTAGTTGAGATATGACCAAAAAGCTCAATCTTGCTATTTATATTGTCTTATCTCAACTAAACAAAAGATTTTATGCTCATTGGTAATTTTCTGCATTATTGTACTAAAACAGAAACTTAGTCGGTCGAAGAATTGTTGACCGAACCATTAATCGGTCAAAGTATTGTCGACCGACCGAATGTCTGTAACATATCAAAATTTACAGCAATTATTTCGGTCGAAAATTGTTCAACCGAGCTACATTTCTGTGTTTTCTGGTTTTGTATTACAGTAATCTTCTCGATCGACAAATTGTCGACCGAGACATATGTCGGTCGAACAATTGTCGACCGACTGGACTTCTGATTCAGAACTTTTATACAAATATGTATTTAAATGATTTTAACCATATCGGACCATCACATGGGTACCAAAATCTACATTTTAATGCAGGAATGGGTGGTTGACAGTGGATGTTCCAAACATATGACCGGAAACAAGGATGCATTCCAAACTTTTGAAGAAAAGAAAAGTGGAACAGTCACTTTTGGAGACAATGGTAAGGGCAAAATCGTTGGAATAGGTAATGTTGGTACAAACCTCGAAATTAAGAATGTTCTACTTGTTGATGGTTTGCACCATAACTTGATAAGTGTTAGCCAATTATGTGATAGTAGTTATGATGTTTTATTTAACAAAACCTGCTGCAAGTTATTAATAGAAAATACTACAAATGTTGTTTATGAAGGAAATAGAGTTGGAAATCTTTATATTCTTAAACCTAACTCTATGAAAACAGTAGTGGGAAAATGCTTGCTTGCAAATGACAATACCTTACAAATATGGCATAAAAGGCTAGGACATGCTAGTTCACATGTTATCAAAAAGTTAGTGAAATATGATCTTGTTCGTGGATTGCCTACTTTATCTTTTGATCAAGTTGAAAACTGTGAACCATGCACAATGGGAAAGCAAACCAAAACATCTTTCAAATCAAAACATGTACTTAGCACCAGTAGATCATTAGAATTAATTCATATGGATTTATTTGGACCAATGGGGACACAATCAATCGGTGGTAAGAGATACTGTTTTGTTATTGTTGATGATTATAGTAGATATACATGGGTACATTTTATTGCAACTAAAGATGATACTATTCATATTTTTATGCAATTTTGTTCCAAGATTGAAAATCTCTTACAAAATAAAATATGTACCATTAGAAGTGATCATGGTGGGGAATTTGAAAATCATACATTTGAAGAGTTTTGTACATCTCAAGGATACACTCATAATTTTTCTGCTCCACGCACCCCACAGCAAAATGGTATAGTTGAAAGGAAAAATCGATCACTACAAGAAATGGCTAGAACTATGATGCTTGAACATAACACACCCAAAACCTTTTGGGCTGAAGCTGTAAACACTGCATGCTATGTGCTAAATAGAGTAACTGTTCACTCTCATTTAAAGAAAACTCCATATGAACTAATACATTCTAAGAAACCTAGAGTTGACTATTTTCATACCTTTGGCTCCACATGTTATATCTTAAATACCAAAGACGATAGAGATAAGTTTGACTCAAAATCACACAAAGCATTCTTTCTGGGATATTCCACTTCTAGCAAAGCTTTTAGAGTATATAACACTATATCTAGAAAAGTTGAGGAATCTATTCATGTTTCTTTTCATGAAGAATCTCCATCTGAAAATCTAGAAATCATAGATCTCACTAATCAATTCGAAAATTTAAACATACCAAACGATAGTGAGAAAGGTGCTACAAATAATCACCAAACTGAACCACAACCTACACCTAGACTTATTAAAGATCATCCTCAAGAATTAATTATTGGAGATCCAAATGATAAAGTCAAAACTCATTCTTCCTTTAAAGATGTTGCAAACATGGCTTTTGTTTCTATCATTGAACCTAAAAAGATATCTGAAGCTCTTAAAGATGACTATTGGATAATAGCCATGCAAGAAGAATTGAATCAATTCACTAAAAATGATGTATGGGATTTAGTTCCTAAACCACAAGATAAAACCATAATAGGAACTAAATGGGTTTTTAGGAACAAGCTAAATGAGTCAGGAGAAGTAATAAGGAATAAAGCTCGGTTAGTAGCACAAGGATATAATCAACAAGAAGGAATAGATTTTGATGAAACATATGCACCCATAGCTAGACTTGAAGCCATTAGAATGTTACTAGCTATTGCTGCCCATAAAAACATCAAACTCTATCAAATGGATGTCAAAAGTGCTTTTCTAAATGGCATCATTCAAGAAGAAGTTTATGTTGCCCAACCACCTGGTTTTGAAATTCCAGAAAAAGGTGACTATGTTTATAAACTTAAGAAAGCACTTTATGGTTTAAAACAAGCACCTAGAAATTGGTATGAAAGGCTCAAAACATATCTTTTTGATAATGGTTTTTCTATTGGAAATTCAGATTCTACTTTATTTTTCAAAACATATACATCTGATTTCCTAGTTGTGCAAATATATGTTGATGACATTATTTTTGGAGCTTCAAATGATTCATTGTGCACACAATTTAGTGATATTATGCAAAAAGAATTTGAAATGAGCCTCATGGGTGAACTAACTTTCTTTCTTGGTTTTCAAATTAAGCAAACATCTACCGGAATATTCATAAGCCAAGAAAAATATACTAAAGAACTCTTAAAACGTTTTGGGATGGATCAATGCAAACATGCTACTACTCCTATGGCTACTTCTGTCAAAATTGATAAGGATGAAAATGGGGAACCTATTGATGATTCCTTATATAGAGCCATGATTGGTAGTTTGCTTTACTTAACGGCTTCTAGACCGGACATTATGTTTTCTGTTGGTCTTTGTGCTCGATTTCAATCACAACCTATGCATTCTCATTTTCTAGCAGTTAAACGAATTCTTCGTTACCTAGCCGGTACTACTTGCTTTAGTTTATGGTATCCAAAAGGACAATCCTTGGATTTCAAAGCTTATACTGATGCGGATTATGCTGGTTGTCGACTTGATCGCAAGAGTACTAGTGGTGGCTGTTTCTTATTAGGGAGAGCTTTAGTATCTTGGTTTAGCAAGAAACAAAATACGGTTGCCCTATCTACAACTGAAGCTGAATATATGGCAGCTGGGTCTTGTTGTGCTCAAGTGCTTTATATGCAACAAGTGTTAAGAGATTATGGTTTTAATCTTTCATCTACACCTATTTTTTGTGACAACACAAGTGCCATAAACTTAGCACACAATCCTATTTTACACAGCCAGGCTAAACATATTGAAATCCGTCATCATTTTTTAAGGGATCACATCTCCAAAAATCATGTTTCCCTTCATCATGTTGATACGGAAGATCAATTGGCTGATATTTTTACAAAACTGCTTCCACTAGATCAATTTAACAACATTAGGAAGCAATTGCTTATCACTCCTTTGGAGGATGTTTTCTTTGATATTTGTGCTACTTAAACAAAAACTCTTGTTTACATTTTTGGCTTTCAAATGGACATCTTTTTCATTAGATTTGATGGGATATCTAATTAAGGGGGAGTTTTTATTCTTAAACGGTTATCTTTTTGAAATGACAAAGGGGGAGAGATAAATATAAAACTAAAATTTAGTAATTATGTAAAACTCAATTAATGAGTTTCATAAATAAACTCTTGGCTTTACATTGAAAGTTGCTATATTCCCAAATGATCTGGATTTCATGTTCCATAATTCATGGGGAATAATAAGCACACATTTTATACACAAGAGAAAAAGCTACAAAAGGTAATCTAAAGGTATGAAACTCATATGTTTTATATTTCCTTTATTTATATTTTGGAACTGTTTGTCATCTTCAAAAAGGGGGAGATTGTTGGCTAAATGGACATCTATAAATCCCTTTGTTTTGATTATGACAAACATTTCATTCTTATTAATTTAACGAGCTACTTGAGTGTGTAGGATGACAAAGCAACAAGGGAAAATCTACAAGCTTACATATTTATAATTTCATGCAATGTAATCACTGTTGTAAAAACTTGTACAAAAATATAATGTACAAGTACTTAGAATTGCATGTAAATCAAGCGTTAGATTCTCCCTAGCTAAACACCACAGTTAGACAAGTCATCCCATTCAAATAGGATTACTTATGCACACTTACACACATAATTAGTGCCTAAATCGAAACCTTGAAACATGATCAATCTCGGTCGACAAACTCCTCGACCGAGACACTCTCGGTCGACAATCTTCTCGACCGAGAAAGATCCAAAGTAGCCGTTAGACACAACAGACAAGTTAGTTGGCAGTTGATGAAAGACGTTGCAAATCACTTGTTCCAGAGAGCCTGTCGGTCGACAAAAGTTCGACCGAGTAGGTGTCTCGGTCGACCATTTGTCGAGCGAGATGGTCTCTGACAGCAACTGCAGAATTAATTAATTAGCCGTTGTTAAAGTAACAACTTTGTACCTAACGGCTAGTTAAGCACTTAGAAACCCCTAGAAGTTGTCTAGAACGTCCTTAAGCATCCTTAGGCCATTCCTATAAATAGGACAAGCCATAGGACACCTAAACTCACTTGTTTACACTTGCTACACTTGAGAAACCTTTGAGTATACTTTGTGCAATCTGTTTGTGAGCAATTTGAGCATTGTGACAATTGGCCATTTCATTCCTTAGCTTATAATTCGTGTCCTATAGGCTAGTATCTCCTACCCACTGCAATCACAAGTTCACATACTTGGTTAGGAGATCTATACGCTTGATCTAGGCAAATCAAGCCTTGGGCTCTAAAGGATAAGTTGTAATTTCTATTTCTATTCTTGTTCCCTATTATTGTTTGTACTCTCCTTGCTACTCCTAGGTTGGAGGTTGCGGATTGGAGAGGGTGAAGATCTTCTTGGCGAAGAAGGAGACTTTGAGCTACTTCAGAAGGCTGGTGCAACGGGAGGTTACTTCTAGAGAGGAAGGCTACTTCAAGGGGGAGCTTGGAGTTACTTCATAGAAGGCTACCTCATAGTTGGTGCACCTACTTCAGGGTGAAGGCTGTTCAAAGGGTGTAAAGGAAGTATTGTATTTTGTATAAATCCTCGAGAGGTAATAAAATAAATACTTTCAAATCCCGGTTGGGTAAGCAACCGGGTAGTGGACTGACAACTATAGTATTTGATATAGTTGGAACCACTCTAAACACCTGTCTCTTTCTTCTAATTTCAATTGTGGTTGTTTGAATTCAATAAATTGTTAAAATAATTCAAAAACTCTATTCACCCCCCTCTAGTAGTTTTTCACAAACCCCGCCAACCTTAGGGTGATTAAGTCCGGAACGATCTCCTTAAGGAGATGGACTCCTCCATTGCTTCGCAGGTTGCCTCAAATCTGAGAAAACTTCGATCAAAACTCCCACAACCTAGACTCTGCACTCCCAGTCCTCGTGAGAACGGGACTTAACCTAAGCCGTGGATAATTGATCCAACGATCATGAGTGCGCACTTAATAACTGAAATTCAGGATTTTAATCCTAAATTAAATCGTGACACATATTCCTTTCCACTTTAGGATAACTTCAAAAATCCATATCTCATAAACCGTGCATCTTTTTCAACTAAATTTTAAAGGAAACTTTGGGTCAACATTATATACTAGTGTACCAAAATTGAGACCCAAATTCCAAAGGAAAAGGGTATTACCTTCATAAGAAAGTTATCCTTTAATAAAGCTAATTTAATTGGTATTTTCTCTTTCCTTTCTTCTTATCTTGGCAACTTGGGATCCTTGGTACCCAAGAAATCCCAAAGATACGAAATCCACCTTTAGAGGCTACTTCCTAGCCTTCTATAGGTTTCTACCTCTTTCTTTTCTAATTTTCTTAATTATTCTTTTATTAACTAAATTTATTTTCCTTTTATTTCTTTTTTTTCTTGTTATTGGGCCCAATAGCCAATAAAGCCCACGAAATCAAACGACAAGGCTATTAGCAAGGATATCCACTCATTTAAATCAAAACATACAATTATTTGTTCATATATCCTCAAAAGGAGAAATTACATTCCAATTCTGAATTAGGAAAATTGAGGTTATAACAGGACAAGTGATTACATAGTTCGGTTGTTGGGTAACAATAGACATGGAGTTCAATTCCAACAACAAAGACCAAGACCAAGAAGGAAACTGGAAGGGGGAAAATCTAGTATGGGATGCAATAGAACTAGGGGTAAGGTTCCCTATTTATATGGTTGTGTTCTAGGGTTTATGCATCTCGATGCTTCGAGAGGCTCATGGTGAGATTTGGGCAAATCTCACATACTCAAAAAGAGTTCTTGAGTAGGGCATCTGCTAGTACAGGTTGGATCAACGAACCTGTTGGAAAAGAAAATTTGAGAAATGGTCGAGAATTGAAGGAGAAATCATGATTTAATAAATCACCAAACCAACGACCTGTTTTTATTTTGGGCATAAGGTAGGTGATGACACATATAGCATTTTGTAAAGAGGCAAGATCACCTCCTTACTAAAATCTAACAAAAAATACACAACATCCATCTTTTATAAAAATTTAGGAGATGAGGGATGCATACATAATAATTCCATTTAAATAAGCATGGACCAAATACAAATAAATGTCAATAGTAGTAGCGGAATTTAAAAACCTATGCTATTACATAGCTTTATTTCAAATTTTGAAAGATAAATTGAAAATAAACTACATTATCTAGCAATAGTAACCTAGTCATCCTGGGTAGTCTCACACTTGATCAGCCTCACCACGATCTGGTCCTATCCCCCTTCCTGGCTCTGGGTGGTTGGGGTCACCCAACAAAAGGAGATAAAAATTTATGTGTCAATTGAGGATAAAGGAAAATTTAATAGTTTAAATATGGCAAAGTAAAGGTTCACTAACTATGAGATTTTAAGAGTATGAGGCAAGTATAACAAATAAGAATTTCTGCCAAGGTAAACAATAATAAGCTACATGCATGATTTAACTTGACTACATTAAACTAATATAGGGCTAAGGCACCTGCCGGACCTCAACCTCTGGGTGAGGGAGAATAACACATTCCCAAACACCCTAATATTTTTATAATTTGGGAGAGTGGTCACATTCCCCTAGGCTCATGCCCAAAACTATGGGTGGTTTGGACTCATGTACACTACATTAGTTAATTAGTCATTTTCATCATCATGCTAAAGTACTTCAATGGTAGATATAAGTATTTTAACAACATTGAAAGTGGGGTCCAAGAGCCTCGAACAATTATAGTAAAATAGCAAGAATAATTGAAAATAGGCTCATGCCTCATTGGGAAGATATGTTTGGGTAAAAATGCCCAACTTAGGGTTAGAATGCACATACCTCACTCAAGTTAGCCTAGAATTGACTTTTCCTCAATTGTAGATGTCCAAATCCCTTATATCCTAAGTATAAGTGTTTAACACAAGAATTAAGGTTTGTAATGAATTAAGGGTTGAAACCCTAATTTTTGACCTTCTAGGTAGAACTTTGATTTTGGGTTTGAAAACTAGGTCAAACAATTGGGTATATTATTCTAACTAGAAAAACTTATTCATTTAGTCAATTTGAGGTTGAAATGAATTATTTATGCATTTTAAGGCTTTTTAATTAGATATTTTGGTTCATTGAAAAAAATTCCAAAAATTTGGAAATTAGGCTTTAGAAGCATTTTTATTGGGTATGGTTTATTTTTCTGAATCCATAGCATATTTATTTATATTTTTTTGATAATTGAGTAATTAGTTATGAATTTTCTAAACTTGACAAATAGGAAAATGCCACATGTGCTCAATGTTTTGTAAAAGAGCTGACCCAAAGGTTGGGCCCATGCTGACTTGGGCCAATCACACATGGCCAGGTCATTGATCTGCGCTCACGGGTCTCGGTCAAATGCGACTTAAGCAAGAGGAAAAAAGACTGAAATGCCCTTGGGTGAAAAATGTGCGAAGAGGAGCGAGTAGGGGCGTTTTGGACATATAACCAGGGGATTCTCCCCCCTCTCATGCGCCATCCATGGCACTGAGATTTCTTGAGCATCTTGCTCTGAGATTGGGTGATTCCACAGATCGTGATGAAAGCTCGAACTAACAGAAGAAAAATGAGGACGAGAGGATGGCGAACTGACTTGAGCAATCTATTGCTCTACTGGTCTCACCGTCAGCCCGAGAAGACGGCCTCTAGGTCAGGAGAAGCTTGAGGTGTTAGTGGGTGTGGGTTTAAAGCTTCATCTGAACTGGAAGTAGGTTTTGCATGCTGGTGTCTTGGCGATGCCATTGGCATCAATATTTATAGGTCGGGGTGGCGACCCTTAGTCTAGGCTAATCGGAGGTGAGAGGGTTCCGTTCAACTGCAATGGCATTTTTTTATTCTAGGGGTGTTAGCTGGCGAGTAAAGGCTCAAATTGAATGGGAATAAATGGTGAACTTGATGGTGAAGAAATCAAGTCGATTGGTTGATTAATGAGTGAGAACGAGTCAAAGGAAAATCAACTCAGATGTTCGTCAGGTTACACCTCGCGGCTGGAGGTAGTTGATGACTTTAGAGTCATCGGATCATGTTCCAATATAGATGATCAAATCTCTTCCATTAGATGGCTCGCGTGAATAAGTGTAATGTGTGACATTCATTTAATGTCTGGACTATAGGTTTAATGTGGGATATCAATGGAATCGAATTAAGTTCTTAATAAAACTTTAATCAATCCTTTTAAAAATGATTTGAGGGGTCAAACAAGGGTCAAATGATCCCAAATTTTAACCATAGGCCCAAATTAAATTCTAGAATATTCCTATTTTTTTAAATCTTGTTTTTATTCATTTTTTGGCTATTAATCACCATATTGGTCTTTAATGTGTTAATTAATGTATAAGAAATTTAAGTTAATTTGAAATAGTTTTTCTATTAAAAATTTTGGATGAAATCATGAGGTAATACACCCTCATTAATTCAAAGTCCCTCAATTAAGGTAATGTACCCATTATCATGTTTTATTTGCCTTTTATGAGGAGAGAGGTAAAGAGAGGTGATTATGACACTTATTTACTACTTGTATTTACATTATGTTTTATTTCTAATATTATTTGATAATCAATTCTTTTTATGGACATTTTGCAACATAATTCCTAATAACATATTAATTGAGGTAATTGTGCACCAACCCGTTATGTTTGCATGCATATTTACTCCAAGTCACTAAATTACCACAAAATCAACATTAAGTACAAATAGATAAGAATGTAGGATTTTTTTTATGAATGAGATGGAATTGCAAGTACATTGGGATTCGGTTTGTTACAATACTCCACCCGTTAAAAAGGATTTTGTCCCCGAAATCTCAGACAAAAAGCAAAGGGTGAGTGTGTAGCATCTCGACTCTAAGTTCCGAAGTTGATTCTTCTAACCCATGATACTTCCACAAGACTTTCACCAGTTCAATCTCCTTATTATTTAGTTGTTTCACTCAAGTGGCAAGAATCTTCACTGGTACCTCCTCGGAGGTCAGATTCTCACAAATCTCCAAAGGTTTTGTCATGAGCACATGAGAAGGGTCTTTCACGTACTTCCTCAACATTGAGACATGAAAGACATTATGAATCTTGCCATAAGTATGAGGAAGAGCTAGATGATATGCATAGTCTCCTATCTTCTCCAAGATCTCAAAAGGCCCCACATAATGAGGAAGAAGCTTGCCTTTAACTTTAGATCGAGCAATAGAGCATATAGGCTTGACTTTTAGGAACACATGGTCTCCCACTAAGAAGCTTACATCAGACCTATGCTTGTCTGCATACATTTTTTGTCGATCTTGTATGACTTTCATACACTTCTTAATTAACTGAACCTTCTCTATCATCATTTGCATGTTATCAGTCTTCACTAGAGTGTGTTCTCCCATGTCGTCCCAATGCAATGGAGAACTACAAGGTCTACCATATAAGGCTTCATGTGGAGGCATCCCAATGCTGGCTTAGTAGTTATTATTGTATGCAAACTCAGCCAATGGTAGATATTTGTCCCATGCACCTCCCCAGTCCATAACACATGCATGAAGAAGATCCTCCAGAATCTGTATAATTCTTTTAGACTAGCCATCGGTTTGCGGGTGGTAAGAAAAACTGAAATGTAGGTCAGTTCACATCTCTTCTTGAATTTGACTCCACATTTGAGACGTGAACTTAGGGTCACGATCAGATATTATCGCCTTGGGTACACCATGCAGACGAACTATCCACTCCACATATAATTATGCCATGTATTTGACCTTATAGTTAGATTTGAAAGGTAGAAAGTGGACAAACTTTTTCAAACGGTCAATTACTACCCGTACAACATCACAACCATTTCTGGTCTTGGGAAAACCAGTGACAAAATCCATAGTTATCTTCTCCCATTTCCATTCTGGAATTTCAAGCAGATGGAGAAGACCACCAGGTCATTGATGTTCTATCTTTACTTGTTGACAATTCAAACATCTAGAAACATATAGGGCTATATCCTTCTTCATATTCTTCCACCAAAAACTTCGTTGTAGGTCCTTGTACATTTTGGTCATGCCAAGATGAATTGTGTACTTAGACCCATGGCCTTTGCTCAGAACTTTCTGTCGTAAGTTACTGATATGAGGAATCCACAATCTTTGTCGAAAGTGGAGAGCACTATCCACTCCGATGGACAAATGAGACTGTGGCTTCATGGTTAAGGTCTTCATTTCTTCTAATTTAGGACTTTCTAAATGGGCAACAACAATATTCAAAATCCATGTTGGGGTGATGGATAAGCTTGCCATGTGAACACATAACTTGTCGGTAGCTTCTTCATTTGGAATTTCCATAGGTTGTGATTGCTAGCAAGAAACATACTCCATATTTTCCCATATACAACAGGTTATAGCAGCACAAGTACCAGTTCTCTTCCGACTTAAGGCATCAACAACTACGTTAGCTTTACCAGGATGGTATGTGATGGTAAAGTTGTAGTCCTTAAGATATTCCATCCACCTATGTTGTCTCAAATTCAAGTCCTTTTGTGTTAATAGGTACTTTAAACTCTTATGATCAGAGAAGACCTCAAACTTGACTCCATAGATATAGTGTCGCCATATTTTCAGAGCATGAACAATGGCTTTTAGCTCTAAATCATGTGTAGGCTAGTTTTCTTCATTCGACTTCATCTGGAGGGAGGCATAGGCAATCACTTTACCTTCTTACATAAGAACACACCCTAAACCTTACTTGGAGGCATCCGTGAAAATAACATTGGGTTTGCCTTCGATAGGTAATGCAAGTGTAGGTGTAGATGTTAGGCTTTGCTTCAACTTCTGAAATCTATCTTCACACTCAGGAGTCCAAACAAACTTGACGTCTTTTCTCATCAATTTTGTCATAGGAAGGGCTAGTTTTGAGAAATTCTTGAAAATTTTCCGATAGTAACCTGCTAGATAGAGGAAACTATGGATTTCTGATGGGTTCTTCAGAGCCTTCCACTTCGTTATAGCTTCTACCTTCGCATGGAGAACAACAATATGTCTAGAATAGATTACATGACCCAAGAACATTACTTTCTTTGATCCAGAACTCACACTTTGAGAATTTTGCATAAAGTTGATTTTCTCGCAGTGTCTTGAGTGCCAGTCTTAGATATTCACAATGTTGTTCTTCTAACTCAGAATATAATAAGACATCATCAATGAATACCACGACGAACCGATCGAGATAAAGATGGAATACTCAATTCATCAGGTCCATAAAGGTAGCAGGGGCATTGGTCAACCTGAAAAGCATGACCAAACATTCATAATGCCCACATCTAGTTCTGAAGGTTGTATTTGATAGGTCTTCATCCTTCACCCACAAATGATAATAACTTCTTCATAAGTCCATCTTTGAAAAGATAGTGGTAGACTTGAGCTGGTCAAAGAGATCGTCGATGTGTGGTAGTTGATAACAGTTCTTCACTATGACTTGATTAATCATGCGGTAGTCCATACACATCCACATAGATCCATCCTTCTTCTTTACAAACAAGACAGGGGCTCCCCAAGGTGAAATTCTTGGGTGAATAAAAACCCATGTCGAGAAGTTCTTGAAGTTGCTTCTTGATATCAGCAAGTTCAGTTGGTGCTAAGAGATAAGGAGGATTCGATATTGGTCAAGTTCCGGGAGTGAGCTCGATGGAGAATTCAACGTCGTGAGTTGGAGGCAACCCATGTAATTTTTTAGGAAATACGTATGGGAAATATTTCACAACTTCTATATGGTGGAGGGAAGGAGGTGTGGCATCAATAACTATAGATGCTAAGTATGTCATACATCCTTGTGAGACAAGTTTTTCGGATTTGATGGCAGAGATAAAAAATTTCCATTCTTCTCATTTTCTACCCTTGATACACATCCTTCCTTCTTAGGGGTGTAACAAGCTAGCCTTTGACTCTTCACAGAATAGGACTGCCTTATATCTCTTCAGCCAATCCATCCCCATGATAATGTCAAAAGCCATCATGTCAAGCAAGATAAAGTCGGAAGGAAACATCTTCCCCAAGATGCAAAGGTCCATGGTCGTAAGTTTGAGATAAGATGAGCATAATCTACCACTAGGGGTTTTACATATAACACATGGTCCATAATTTCATATTATAATTCTAGCATAGAGGAAAATTGTGTAGATATAAAAGTATGTGATGATCTAGAATCAATAATTTCTTTAACTGGATGCATATTAAGGTGTAGAGTACCTTCGATGACCTCATTGACTTCACCAACTTCCTCAACATCTATAGCAAAAACTCGTTCTATCTCTCTACTGACAGTCGGCGTCCTTGCTGGTGGTTGTTGTTGTTGTTGTGATTGTTTTTGTTCCACAGAGGTAGATTTTGATGTTGAGGCAGCTGTCAGGCTGGGGCTTGTCCTCATTGAAACCTAGGACAATTTGGTTGAATATTACCAGACTGGCCGCACTCATGCTAGACTGGTACATGTTGATCCTCCCTTTGAGGTGGTGCATTTCCCATAGGGCACTTTCCAAGTGGGTGAGAGTAGGAGCATCAGTTGCAATGATCTCTTCTTTGATATCCACCAGAGCTAATCTATTTTTTGCTACTCGACCCGAAAGTTTGGAAGCCAGGGTACGACTCTATAGCCAGGGCCTTGTCCACCATTTGTTGGAAGGTAAGTGGTAGTTGTGGAACAAGATTGTGGCCCACACTACAGTTGAGTCCCTCCAGAAATAAGGTTGATCTATGCTCAGTCCCTAGGTCAATGGTGTAGCACTCTAGAAGTAGTAAACATTGAATGTACCCAGAGACACTCAGGTTCCTATGACAAAGACTGTAGAATTCAGCCTCCTTCTTCTTCAGGTAAGCTAGGTAGACATACTTCTCTCTGAATAGCTTAAGGAAGTCTTCCTATGTCATCTCAGTTGTGTCTTGGGTACAGGAGATACCATTACACCATATGTGAGTTGGCCCATTTAGCGCATACACAACGAAGTGGATCTTCTGGTGAGGAGGGAACACCATTACATCAAAGGTGTGTTCTAGTGCTAGCACCCAGTCATCAACTTTGTCCACCATGTTGGCTTCATTTTCCCTTTTAAAAGACGGTGGTTGCATCTTTATGAAGTCTGTCAGATTGAAATCATTGGGCTTACTAGAAGAAGCTGCAACAATAGATAGTTGTCCCACCAGAGTAGTTGAGAGAAGTTGACGCAGAATTGTCAACTCCTGCTTAGGAGTCATAGTTGGTGTAGGCAGGATGACAGGAGTCTCAGGGTTGGAGTTGTTAGAGTAGTCTCCAAACAAGTTTCCTCTCCTAAAAGACAAGGTCGTAGTGTAAGATTTCTAAGGGTTTTATGATAGAAAGAGGTGAGGATACTATTGCCTATAGACATGCTATGTCGGACATTCTGTATCAGATCAGGCCAGACTGGTGTCATATGAACTCGGGAGTCCCCATAAACCAAGCTAGTGGCGAGGAGTAAAATATTGTCAGCCCCCCAAGTTCTGACCCTTTCTAGACACCATCACTTTCAACTTCATGCCCTAGTAGCTACTCTACAGGCTGTGATACCATTAGACCTGTCAAACTGTGTCAAAATCCGCGGGCGCCCACGGGTCGACCCGTTTAAGTTGGGTTTGGGTGGCGAAATTTGCCACCCGCTAGAAATCACCCAAACCCATACCCACCCGTTTATTTAGTGGGTTTCACAGGTGATCCGCGGGCATCCGCGGGTGCCCATTTAACTAAATAATATATTAATATAAATATATTATCTATATGACTCTTAAGACACGCAACACCTGTACATTTATCAATCAATTAAATTGATGATGCGTAATGTATATAATATAAAGAGTTAAAGTCTAATTTTGTTTATTGATATCCTTTGTTAATTGTTTACACTTGTGGAAACAAATTCGTTAACGTCTACATTATTTATATGCTAATGAATATATAGTATAATGCATGTTTTATATTCAATTATAACAATTATATTCTCTTTCTGTTCACTTTATGTATTGGACAATCATAAGAACATGAAACATCAAGAACTTTTAGCATAAGATGACAAATATAGTGTTGTTATGTTAATATGTTATGCTATTTGTAACATCTATATCATTTAGTTTTTTTTATTGTACATTGCAGAAATGGTTATTTTTCATTTTGTCTCTTACATTTTATTTCAAAACATCATAATAGATATTACATTGTGTTGGACACAAAAAGTAGTGGAAGCTTGCCCTTATTTTTTTATGTTTACACTGAAAATTATTAATGAATCATTTGACTCTGTCCTAGTGCAGAAACAAGCAATATCTTTACACTATGCACATATTATATGGGCACCCGCGGGCGACCCGCAACCCGCTGGGTCGGGTTTGGGTGTCCTACTTCCCCACCCGTTTAACATTGGGTATTTTTGACCCGCACCCGTGAGACCCAAACCCGCAACGACCCAACCCAAACCCAACCCACCCACCCGTTTGACAGGTCTAGATACCATGATATAAAGAGGCAAGATCACCTCTTTACTAAAATCTAATGGAAAATACACAACATCCATGTTTTATAAAAATTTAGAATATCAGGGATGCAAGAATAATAATTCCATTTAAATAAGCATGGACCAAATACAAATAAATATCAACAGTAGAAATGGAATTTAAAAACCTATGCTATTACATAGCTTTATTTCAATGTTTGAAAGATAAACTAAAAATAAACTACAAGATCCAAAAATAGTAACCTAGTCATCTTGGGTAGTCTCACACTTGATCAACCTCACCACAATCTGGTCCTATCCCTCTTCCTGGCTCTAGGTGGTTGGGGTCACCCAGTAAAAGGAGATAAAAATGTATGTGTCAATTAAGGATAACGGACAATTTAACATTTTAAATATGGCAAAGTAAAGGTTCACTAACTATGAGATTTCAAGAGTATGTGGCAAGTACAACAAATAAGAATTTCTTCCAAGGTAAACAATAATAAGTTGCATGCATGATTTAACTGGACTACATTAAACTAATATAGGGATGAGGCACCTACCGACCTCAACCTCTGGGCGAGGGAGAGTAAGACATTCCCAAACACCCTAATATTTTTATAATTGGGGAGAGTGGTCACATTCCCTTAGGCTCATTCCCAAAACTATGGGTGGTTTGTACTCATGTACACTGCATTACTTAATTAGTCATTTTCTTCATCATGCTAAAGTACTTCAATGGCATATATAAGTATTTTAAAAACATTGCAAGTGGGTCCAAGACCCTTGAACAATTATAGTGAAATAGCAAGAATTATTGAAAATAGGCTCATGCCTCATTGGGAAGATATGTTTGGGTAAAAATGCCCAACTTAGGGTTAGAATGCACATACCTCACTTTAGTTATCCTAGAATTGACTTTTCCTCAATTGTAGATGTCCAAATCCCTTATATCCTAAGTACAAGTGTTTAACATAAGAATTAGGGTTTGTAATGAATCAAGGGTTGAAACCCTAATTTTTGACCTTCTAGGTAAAACTTCAATTTTGGGTTTGAATACTAGGTCAAACGATTGGGTATATTATTCTAACTAGAAAAACTTATTCATTTAGTCAATTTGAGGTTGAAATGAATTATTTATGCATTTTGGGGCTTTTTAATTAGATATTTTGGTTCATTGATTAAATATTCTTAAAAACTTGGAAATCATGCTCAAGAAACATTTTTATTGGGTAGGGTTTATTTTTCTGAATCCATAGCATATTTATTTATATTTTTCTGATAATCGAGTAATTAGCTATGAGTTTTCTAAAATCGACGAATAGGAAAATGTCATGTGGGCTCAATTTTTTTGCAAAAGTGCTGACCCAAAGGTCGGGCCCATGCTGAATTGGGCCAATCATGTGTGGCCAGGTCATGGTTCCACACTCGTAGGTCTCGGTGAAACACGACTTAAGCGAGAGGCGAAAAGACTAAAATGCCCCCGGGAAAAAATGAGCGAAGAGGAGCGAGCAGGGGCATTTTGGACAAATTAACCCAGGGATTCTCCCCCCTCTCACATGCCATTCATAGCACTGAGCTTGCTTTGAGATTGGGTGATTTAACAGATCGCGATGAAAGCTCAAACTAACAGATGAAAAATGAGGACGAGAGGATGGCGAACTGACCTGAGCGATCTATTGCTCTGCTGGTCTCGTCGTCAGCCCGAGAAGACCGCCGCTAGGTCAGGGAGAATCTCGAGGTATTGGTGGGTGTGGGTCAAAGCTTTGTTTGAATTGGAAGTAGGTTTCTCTTATTGGTGTTTTGGTGATACCATTGGCATCAATATTTATAGGTGGGGTGGTGACCCTTGGTCTAGGCTAATCGGAGGTGAGAGGGTTTCGTTCGGCCGCAATGGCATTTCTTCGTCTGGGGGTGTTAGCCAGTGAGTAAAGGCTTGAATTGAATGGGAAGAAACATAAAACTTTATGGTGAAAAATCAAGTTGATTGGTTGACTAACGAGTGAGAACGAGTCAAAGGAAAATTGGCTCAGATGTTTGTCAGTTACACCTCGCGGCTGAAGGTAGTTGCTGACTTTAGAGTCGTCAGATCGCATTTTGGTCTAGATGATCAAATCTCCACTTTTGTATGGCTCATGTGAGTGGGTGTAATGTGTGACATTCATTTAATGTCCGAACTATAGGTTTAATGTGGGATATCAATGCAATCGTATTAATTTCTTAATAAAACTTTAATCAATCCTTTTAAAAATGATTTGAGGGGTCAAACAAGGGTCAAATGATCCCAAATTTGAACCATAGGCCCACATTAAAGTATAGGATATTCCTATGCCTTTAAATCTTTTTTTATTCACATTTTGGCTATTAACCACCATATTGGTCTTAAATGTGTTAATTAATGTATAAGAAATTTAAGTTAATTTGAAATAGTTTTCTATTAAGATTTTTGGACGAAATCATGAGGTAATACTCCCTCATTAATTCAAAGGCCCTCAATTAAGTTAATGTCCCCATTCTCATGCTTTATTTTCCTTTTATGAGGAGAGAGGTAAAGAGAGGTGATTATGACACTTATTTACTACTTGTATTTACATTATGTTTATTTCTAATTTTATTTGATAATCATTTCATTTTTATGGAAATTTTGCAACATAATCCTAATAACATATTAATTCAGGTAATTGTGCACCAACCCCTTATGTTTGCATTCATATTTACTCCAAGTCACTAAATTTCCACAAAATCAACATTAAGGACAAACAAATAAGAAATGTAGGATCTTGGGTCATCCGGGCTCTGGCACCTGTTTGAGGAGGAGGGGGAGCTGGGCTCCCTAAGACTAAAAAAAAAAGAAATGTAGGATATTTTTTTTATGAATGGGATTGAATTGCAAGTACATTGGGATTTAGTTCGTTACACATCTGATTTGAATCTGATGGTAAGAAAAAGGTGTGCTTCCTTTAAACTCAGAAACATAGCATGTCATCAATGTATTTCCTAATCAAATTTTACAAAAGTGATGGAATTTTAATTTCTTTTCTTTCCCTTTTAAATTGGATGAGTAAAAACCATCCAAATAAGGTGAAACTTGGTGGGTAAGCTAATAAGGACCCACATAATCCGATTTCGGAGTCAATTTGTCCTTTTGGGGAGTCTTAATATCTGAAACACCCAATTTGAGGAAAACTCTATTTTCTTCATATTGATGCATCCCTTTAATATATATTAACCAAATTTCATGCATAATTCCCTCTTAACTAAACCTATCCTCAAGAAAATATAGAAGAATAAGCTTGAACTTAAATGCCTTAATTTGAGAATTTTACGCAACCAACACTAAACTAGTGTATTTTCCCCTATTTCTTGTATGAAAGCCTTAAATAATTGTGTAATTGGCTAACACTCTTATACTTGAAGGCTATTAACATCCCAATGCACACCAATATAATAAAAAGAGTTCAAAATAAAAGATCATAATAAAAAGGAGTAAAGGAAATATATACCTAATTTTGAGTATGTTACAACTCTCCTCCCCTTAAAAGGATTTTGTCCCTGAAATCTCAAGCAAAAAAGCATGGGTGAGTTCACAACATTCCTCTCTGAGCTCCCAAGTTGTTTCTTCTAAACTATGATACTTCCATAGAACTTTTATTAATTCAATCTCCTTGTTCTTCAATTTCTTCACTTGGGAGTAAAGAATTTTCAAAGGATATTCTTCGTAGGTAAAATCTCCATGAATCTCTATGGGTTTGATGGATAACACATGGGATAGATCTTTCACATATTTCTTCAGAACAGACACATGAAAAACATCATGAATCTTATAATAAGAATGTGATAAAGCTAGGTGATATACACACTCCCCAAACTTATCCAGAAATTCTAAGGGTCCCACATAATGAGGACTAAGCTTTCCTTTCACCTTATATCTTGCAGTAGACCAAATAGGTTTTATTATCAAGAAAACATAATCACCAACCAAGAATTTTGCTTCCATCCTCTTCTTATAGCATACATCTTCTGACGATCCTGAGCTGACTTCATTTGTTTCTTTATCAGAGAAATTTTGTCCTTCATTAATTGCATGTCATCAATATTAATAAGAGTATGTTCACCTATGTCATCTCAATGCCAAGGAGAACGACAAGGTCTGTCATATAGAGATTCAAAGGATGGCATCACTGTGCTTTTTTTGGTATTTGTTATTGTTGGCACACCCAGAGAATGGGATTTATCTATCCCAATAACCTCCCCAATCCATAATATATGCTCATAAGAGATCTTCTAGAATCTGAACTATCCTTTTAGACTGACCATCAGTCTAGCTAGGGATGGTAAGAAGTACTAAAATGAATATTTGACCCCATGTCTTCTTGACTTTGTCTCCATGAGTGAGAAGTAAACTTAGGGTCTCTATAAGACATAATAGACTTCAGTACACCATGAAGTTTTACTATCCAATCCACATATATCAGTGCCATGTCCAAAACCTTATATGTAGTCTTGAAAGGCAAGAAATGAGAAGACTTGGTAAGTTAACCTATCACAACCCAAACAACATCATAACTAGCTCTAGATTTGGAAATCCCTTCACAAAATCCATCATAATATTTTCCCACTTCTCCACTAAGGTATTTCGAGAGGTTGCAAAATTCCATTCGGTCTTTGATCTTCAATCTTTACTTGTTAAAATGTCAAACATTTTGCAACAAAAGTAGCGATGTCCTTCTTCATATTTTTCCAGTAGAAACTTCTCTATAAATCCTTTTACATCCTTGTAGTGCCAGGGTGAATTGTACATTATTATCCATGAGCCTCACCCAACACATTTTGCCTCAAATCATCCAAATCTAGTCTCCATAATCAATGACGAAAATGAATTGCACCATCAACCACAATAGAGAAATCAGATTGGGGTCTTTCTGTCAAGGTTTTCATTTCACAAGGTCCAGAATAGCTACTTGTTCCACATTAACCTCAGAGATCCAACACAGAGAAACTGAGAGACTTCCCATATGTACACATATCTTATCCACAACAACATCATATACACCATCCTTTAGCTTATGTCTCCAACTAGAAACATGCTCCATGTTTTCCGCACAAAACTACCGAGAGATGCACAAACAACATCCTTCTTATGACTAAGAACACCGACAACTATGTTGGCTTTCCCAAGATGATGTATGATCATGACATCACAATCCTTCCAAAATTCCATCAAACACCTTTGTCTCAGATTCAATTCCTTTTTCCTCATAAGATAGTGAAGTCTCTTATGGCCTAAGAAAACCTCAAACTGTACATCATACAAATGTTACATCTAAATCCTAAAAGACTAAAAAATAGTTGCGAGCTCAGGGTCATGGGTGGACCAATTTTCTTCATACGACTTCAACTAGTAGGAGGCATAGGCTATTACTCATCCTTCTTGCATAAGAACGAAACCTAAGCCTTGTCTAGATGCATCAATGAAATTAACATGGGGCTTTCCTTCTAAGGGTAAGGAAAAAATAGGAATATATGTCAAACAACGCTTTAGCTCGAGAAAACTCTTTTCACATTCTAGAAACCAGACAAACTTGGTGTCCTTGCGAGTCAACTTGGTAAGAGGATGAGCCAACTCAGAAAATTTCTTAATAATATGTCTGTAATAATGCACAAGACCCAAGAAACTTTGTATCTCAGAAGTATTCCTTAGAGATTGCCATTTTTACATAGCTTCATCTTTAACTGGATCTATAGCTATGTGACCAACAAATATCACGTAGCCTAGAATTACTTCCTTTATCTAGTATTCCCACTTAGAAATCTTGGCATAAAGTTGGTTTTGGCAAATTGTCTATAAGACAAACTGTATATGTTCTGGATGTTTGTCTATCATCTTGGCGTAGATCAAAACATCGTCAGTGAACACTACCACGAAGTCATCCAAATACAAGTGGAAAACCCAATTCATTAGGTCCATAAAAGGGGTAGGGGCATTGCTGCCCACTTCGCGGATCCATCTTAGAGAAAACCATAGCTAACTTTAGTTGAATGAATAAATCATCAATGCATGGTATAGGATATCAGTTCTTCATTATCACTTAATTCAACATTCTATAATCGATACACATCCTCAAAGAACCATCTTTCTTCTTCACAAATAGAATATAAGCTCCACAAGGAGAGACATTGGGGCGAACAAACCCCATGTTGAGAAGTACTTACAATTTCTTCTTGAATTCTACAAGTTCCACAGGTGCCATGCGATAAGGAGGTTTCAAGATAGGACTGGTTCCTAGTAAGAGATCGATGGAGAACTCAACCTCTCCAGAAGGAGGAACACCAAGTAACTATTTAGGAAAAACATCAAGAAAATCTCAAACTACTTTAATATTTTCTAACTGGAGTGGTGAATGGTCCAAGAGAATGGAGGCCAAATTAAGTCGACATCCACGAGAGATAAGCTTTTAAACTTTTATGGCCGACATGATAAATTTCCTATCCTCACATTTTCTGTCCTTTATACAAATCCATCAACCATCCAGGTGAAGTAAGCTAACCTTTTTCTCATCAGAGAACAAGGTTGCTTTAAACCTCTTCAACAATTCCATTCCCAGAATGACATTGAAAGTCGTCATATTTAAGAAGACAAACTCAGTTGTAACATCTTCCAAGATATGCATAGTTCCAAAGGTGTTGTTTCTAGATAAGAAGAGCATATCTACCCGATAGGGGTTTATACATCTAGTATGTAGTCCATATATGTAGGTTATATGTTGCAAGGAGTGGGTTCTGAGAGGGGATCCACTACCTACTAAATTAAATAAAAAGGAACATCCCATATACCAAATATCACTATATTTTTTTATAAAGGATATGATAACCAATTTATTCAAATGTATATATCGCAATAGAATACAAAATATCTAACTATTACAATGCTTGATATTATCATTATCCTTCACCATGAAAGGTGATACATATGAAAACTAAACTAATCATAGATCAACAGAGGGTGATCTCACCACCTCAAAGTTGTCTCCCAAAGAGGTTCAACTACACTTGATGATGTCCTGGTCCAACTTGGTTAACTTCTAGTTGACCTACACCTGGGGTTGGAAGTGTACCCCATCAATAGGAGAAAAAGTAGATACACCAGCATAAACATTGATATGAGCATACTAAATTTGAATTGAGCAATATAAGAAATAAAAGATGTCAAATAACCAAGGGTTCCCATTTAAAAGGAATGGACCACCCAAGTGGGCATAAAAAGAATATGAATTTCAAAATACAATAAAGAAGAGTAATACTTGCCATTAAACCAACATAAAAGTTGTGCCGTACAAGCACATATAAATATTGGGAGCAAATCCCATCAGAATAATATCAACCTACATGCACATGAGATAAACATAGCACTAGAATATTATAAATAACAATGTCGGCCAAGGCTCACAACCTTGAAATCTATAGAGAATGACGTATTGCTAAACTCCCCGATATATATAAAAGTGGACACACAACCCGGGCATGGGGCACCCAACCTCCATACAAAAAATATGACATGGGCACACAACCCAAAACTAAAGTAATTACACTACTCTAGGTCTACTGAATCATAAGGCATGCATAATGTAGATGCAATTATAAAGTTTAGTCTTTCTTAGAATAAATAAAGTTGTCATCACAAAATTGGACAATAAAATCATCCACCACAAAAGTAGGTAAAATTAGGGTTCCATATCACAACATGGATTAAATTTCACAAATAAGGTCTCATCAAGAAGAAAAGTATAATTTAAGAGTCCAATATAGATCAAGAATTCAAGGCCATTAAAATCAGACCCAAATAGGTCATCAAGTGAAGAAAGAGAGTATTCATCACCAAAATATCTCAAAGAGGTTCAATAGAGATAGTAAAGAAAATAATTACTCAACATGAGTCATGGGGGATGCAACATACATTAAAAGAGGATAAAATTATGTTAATTGCTCGATATAGAATAATAGGGATGCAATCATACCTTAATTTGAGTGTTAAGGTAAACATCGAGTCCTACCCTTTCAAGCCTAAAGTCAACTCAAACCTACATATATAATTAGATCCATCAATTAGGATTTAATGATGTATTGGGTGAAACCCTAGAAATCCAAATCCATTGGCAAAACCCTTAGTTGGCTCTCAACATTGACCTGTTATCGGGTTGCTGGTCAAATATTAGTTTCCTGATTCAAAAATCCCAACTTTATTAATTATAATGAATTATTATTAAGATCATGGGTGAAATAAAAAACTCAAAAAAAATAGACTTTACAACTTTCAAATCAGGCAACAAAACCCACACCAAGAGATAGAAAAACTTCTAAGGATTACAAAGCATATTTTGTTTAATATTTGGAGATTCCAATAAAAAGATATGATTTTTACTAGATTTAAATCAATTATTAATTTGTTGATGATAAATGATATTCAAATTACCTTATACCCTTGCATCCTCATTTTACAACTTATTTCGTGACAGGGTATTATTGGTCACAAGTACATTGGATCAAAGGTGCGATGATTAAATTAAATGTTTGCAAAAATCCAAAAATACCCTAATTAATGAGAAGAAGCAAAGTCAGAAGAAAATGATGGGGGAGAAAGCGATAATCCATGCTAGGGTCATCCCATTCACATCGCTACACCATGGTAGTAGCAACTTGAGCATAGGTTTGGGGGGAAATCGCCTCAGGTGAGAAATCTCAAGTCTTAAGAAATGAAAATGAAGTATGGCAGTTGACGTTCCTCACCTCCAAGGGAATTACCCTAGAATGCTAAGGTTGATCAGTGAGAAGCTCTAGAGTTTCAAATTAGAAAGACATTTGTTGGTGGATTAATTATTAGCAAGATGGACAATTGGTGCGAGAAAATGAGTCCACATGATGCGATGGAGATCAACATAGGGTTAGGTATTTATAAGGCTGGATGTTAGGGTTTATACATGTTGTAGCTTTGAGAATCTTGGGGGGAGATTTGGGTAAATCATAGATAAGGAATACCAGGGCTTGAGTTATAGCTTATTAAATGTGAGATTCTCTCATGAATTCAATGGGCAAAGAATATCCAAGAATCGTTGATCAAGGAGGGAGAAATACACAATATACCAACGACCAATCCAGATGCACTATTCACACGCACACCCATTCCTACCTAAGATAGGAGACATGTTCCACACCATCAGATCCCCATCGTGTGGTATGGATGGGACACTTAAAGTTGAAATAGGAAACTATAGGCAGAATACGATTTGTAATAAAGTGAGATATGTGTAATTACATTATTTTTTCCCCAATCAAATTGAGGGCATGTATTCTGATTAATGTGAAATTTGATACCTAGGCTAATTAAGACTTGTAGATTCCAATTTTGGCATTACTTTTCACTTTTGGAAATGTCTAGTATTTCGTTCAAAATATTTTGATTATATCATATATTCTCTTTCCTTAATGAATATGAGGCATCAAAAAAACCCAAAAGATGTAAAACTTGGCCTACAAGTAAAACTAAACATGAGGAATACAATTTCACATTTATTTTTCCCTTTTGGGGTTATTTAACATGTTAGTTAATATTTGGGCTTTAATATACACTCTCTCTCCTAAATACACTACACTATATAAGATTGTACAATTAATGTAAATTCACACATAGACTAATTTTGGTATGTAGATTTCGGATTTGGGGTTTATTTCCACTTTTAAAAACTTTTAGTAATTTATTTAACACTTTTGGCTCTTCCTCCTATTTTCTTCTCTAAAAAGAATTAAGATAATTCTTATTATGCAAATAATGTGAAACTTGGAACCTAAGGCAATCGAGACCCAAAGAACATATTTTTACTATTATATTTCTATTTGAGTTTTCCTTTTATGAGTTAGGGCACCATTAGGATTTTTGAGACATTACCATTGTTTTTATCAAAATTGTATATCTCTAATATCAACATTTACTTAATTTAATCCTATAATATCATATTGTTACAAAAAGAGCTATATTTTATTATCACACATGAAAACCCACCTTTTACTCAATTAACATAATTAATCCATTAATTCCATATTTACTTAAATTATATGAAAATATCAATATTTATGGAATTACCAATTGATTCCCCAAAGAATATTATTAATTTTTATTTAACCATTATGTTAATAAAGAACATATATATAATATATTTCATGATTTTATTTACATGTCAACACATAATTAGGTTATTATATAAATATGCTTTAAATTTTATCCTTATTTGGTCAAATTTAAGGGACTAACCTCACTAACCTTCTAATCATAGAATAGGGTAAGATTCTAGGTTTTGGTTCATTATAAAACTCCATCCCTTAAAAGGAATTCATATGTGAAATCTATTCATCCAGGTATTATCAATCATCTATACTCCACCCTTTATAAGGCTTAACCTAATAAGTCAAACAACACTATAGGATCAAAGGATAGTTTGATGTACTACATTACTTCCATCCTCAATTGTATCATGCAATGTAAAAGCATATCTTTAAAGTCTAACTAAGAGATCTAGGGTTACCTTCAACATGATCTTCTTCAATAACTTCTTATCCATCCAAAGCAAAGACTCTTCCAACACGTCTCTCAATAGGTCTCGTTCCATTATTATTACCATTATTCTGAGGAGGTGCATGAGGTTGTTGATATTGAGTTGGTGCATGTCCATTACAAAGTTGGGGCATTTAGGTCAGATTTGGCCAGGCTCATTGCAATGATGACATATTATTGGAGAGTCGGGTCGAGGGCTTTCTTGATTTCCAGTATGAAAACACTTCCCAAGATGATGATAACCTTTGCATTTAGCACACCTGACTCTCTTTTGATCATCACCTAAAACTTCCTCTTCTTGACATGTTCCTTCGGTTGATATCCTGGATAAGACTCAACAACTAAAGCTTTATCAACCATTTGTTGAAAAGTTAGGGAAAGTTATGGGACAAGAGCATGACCCACATTGTAATGAAGTCCTTTCAAGTATAGGTTATCCCCACAATGATCACTCAGTCTAGAAACATAATGCTCAAGCAACAAGAATTTTGTACATATGTGGAAACAGATAGGGAACCTTGCTTCAGAATATACAATTTTGCTTCCTTCTTCCTTAGGGCAGTAGTGCATATGTACTTCCCATGAAACAATGCTAAAAATTGCTCCCAGGTCATGGTAGAGATGTGAAGATTCCTTGATATCCCATTCAACCTGACACACACTGGTCCATCCAGTAAATAAGAAGAAAACATGACCTTCTAGTGTGGAGGGCATGCCATACCATCAAAAGTCTGCTCTATGGCTAAGAACCAATCATCTGCCTTATCTAGCATCTCTAGTTCTCCTTCACCCTTGAAGTAGGGTGGTTGCATCTTCTTGAAGTCAGTTAATAAATAATCCTTTGGCTTATCAAACACGGGAGGGTTGTTCAACTTTTCCACCATAGCTGTGGTGAGGAATTGTCGCAATAAGGATAATTCTTGTTTAGGAGAGATGATAATACCCGCATTAGCAACTACATATGTTAAGGTGCCTTGAACCACCGAAGGATTACTTCCAGTTGGAGGGGTAACTTGAGACACTAGAGGGGTAAAAGGGGGTCCATCCTCGACATCTTGTACTTAGGATTTTAAGGTGCCTCATAACCATCTAGGTTATCAACAAATGAATTTTCTCCAACCATAAGGGTATGCCTGCACAAGGCAAGGGTGCAAGGTATAAGCAACCTATGAAAAAGGTAAACATCCTAAGGGAGACAAGATTGAGATAGTTATATAATTGACTGCTAATGGCTCTGATACCATATTGTAAGGAGTGGGACCTGAGAGGGGATTGTCTCCCTACTAAATTAAACAAAAAGGAACATCCCATATACCAAATACCAATATGTATTTTTTTCTGCAAAGGGGATGATAACCAATTTATTCAAAATGTATGTATCAAGAATACCAAAAGTAGAAACACAATACAAAATATCTAACAATTACAATGCTTTATATTATCACTATCCTTCACAATGTAAGGTGATACATATGGAAACTAAGCTAATCATAGGATCAACAGAGGGTCATCGAACCACTTCCCGAAGAGGTTCAACTACACTTGATGATGTCCTGGTCCAACTTGGTTAACTTCTCATTGACCTACACCTAGGGTGGGAAGTGTACCCTGACAAGAGGAGAAAAAGTAGATAAACCATCACAAATGTTGGTATGAGCATCCAAAATTGGAGTGGAGAAATATAAGAAATAAAGTATGTCGAGTAACCAAGGCTTCCCATTGAAAAGGAAAGGACCACCCAATTGAGCATAAAAAGAATATGAATTTCAAAAGAAAATAAACAAGATAAATACTTGCCATTAAACCAACATAAAAGTTATGCCACACAAGCACATATAAATCTTGGGAACAAATCCCATCAAAATAATATCAACTTGCATGCACGTGAGATAAGCATAACACTAGAATATTATAAATAACAATGTTAGCCAAGGCTCACAACCTTGAAACCTGATAGAGAATGACATACTGCCAAACTTCCCTATATATATACACACATACATATATATACACACATACATATATATACACACACATATATATATTCATATATAATATATATGTATATATATGTGTGTGTATATATATGTATATATATGTATATAAGCGGGCACAAAACCTGAGTATGGGGCACACAACCTCCATAAAAAAATATGACATGGGTACACAACCCAAAAACTAAAGTAATTACACTACTCTAGGGATACTAAATCATAAGGCATGCATAATGTAGAACCAAGTATAAAATTTAGTCTTTCTTAGAATAAATAAAGTTTCCATCACAAAAATGGACAATAAAATCATCCACCACAAAACTGAGTAAAATTAGGGTTCCATATCATAACATGGATTAAATTTCACAAATAAGGTATCATCAAGAAGAAAAGTATAATGTAAGAGTCCAATATAGATCAGTAGTTCAAGGACATTAAAATCAAACCCAAACAGGTCATCTAGTCAAGAAAGAGAGTATTCATCACCAAAATACATCAAAGAAGCTCAATAGAGATAGTAAAGAAAATAATTGCTAGATATGACTCATTGGGGTGCAACATACATTAGTGTTTCAAAGGATTGGTTTTTCCATCCAAAAAGGACTAGAGGCGTAGCTTGTTCCCCGCTTTTCTTCTATTTCGATGTAAAAATGCCATTCGTGTCTATGAAATAATATTACATACACTACAATATTATAAAATTAGGTGAATTTCTCAATATAGAATAATAGGGATGCAATCATATGTTAACTTGAGTGTTAAGTCATATATAGAGTCACACCCTTCCAAGCCTAAAGTCAACTCAAACATACATATATAATTAGATCCATCAATTAAGGTTTAATGATATATTAGGTGAAACCATCCAAATCCATTATCAAACACCTAAGAAAGACATCGACATTGACATGTTATTGGGTTTAGGATCATATATTAATTTCTTGATTCAAAAATCCCAATTTTATTAATTATAATAATTTATTATTAATATCATGGGTGAAATAAAAACCGTACAAATCCAGTCTCTACACCTTGTGAATCATGCTACAAAACCATGTCAAAAGATAAAGAAAATTCGAAGGATTCCAAAACACATTTTTTGTAATTTTTGGAGATTCCAGTAAAGAGATATGATTTTTACAAAATTTAATTTATTTAATAAGTTATTGATGATAATTGATATCGAAATTAAATTTATGTCCTTGCATCCTCATTTTATAACTTCTTTTGTGACATGGTATTATTGGTCACAAGTACATTTGATCAAAGGTGTTATGATTAAATTAAATGTTTGTAAAAATCTAAAAATACCCTAACGAGAAGAAACAAATTCAGAAGCAAATGAGGGGGGCAAAAGTGGTATCCACGTGAGGGTCATCCCCTTTGCAACGTTATGCCATGGTAGCAGTAGCTTGAGCACATGTCTTTAGGAAATCACCTTAGGCAAGAAATATCAAGTTTGAAGAAACAAAAATAAAGTACAACAGTTGATGTTCCTCACCTCCAAGGTAATTACACCACGATGCAAAGTTTGAGTGGCGTGAAGCTCCAGAACTTCAGACTAGAAGGATGTCTATTTGTAGTAAAATCAACAGCAAAATGGTCAATTGGTGGGAGAAAATGAGTCCATAGGATGCAAAAGAGATCAATGTAGGGTTAGGTATTTATAAGGTTGGGTGTTAGGGTTTATACATGTGGTAGCTTCAAGAAGATTGGGAGGAGATTTGGGCAAATAATAGATAATGAATACCAGGGCTCAAGTTATAGTTTGTTAGATGCAGGATTCTCTCACAAATTTAATAGTCAAAGAATCTCAAAGAATCAATGATTGAGGAGGGAGTAATCCACAAAATACCAACAAACCAGTCAGAACGCACTGTTCACACGAGCACCCCTTCCTACCTGAGGTAGGAGACGGCTTCTGCTCCATCAAATCCCCATCATGCGGCACATATCAACCACTAAAAATTGAAATAGGAAACTATAACCAAAATAGGATTTGTAATAAAGTGAGATATAAATAATTATATTATTTATTTCCCAATCAAATTGAGGGTCCAAACATAGTTCAATTGATGTGAAATTTGACACGTAGGATAATTAAGACATTTAAATTGCAAATTTGGCATTCATATTTACTTTTGTAAACATCTAGTATTTTGTTTAATATCTTTAGATTATATCGCATATTCTCTTTCCTTAATGAATTTGAAGCATCAAGAAACACCCAAAAGATGTGAAACTTGGCCTTCAAGTAGAACTAAACATCAGAAATATAATTTTACAATTAATTTTCCCTTATGGGGTTATATAACATGTTATTTAACATTTTGGGCTTTATATACATTCTCTCTCCTAAATATACTAGAATATATAAGATTGTCCAATTGATGTGAAAATTCACACATAGACTAGTTTTGTTATGTGGATTTCGAATTTGGGGTTTATTTCCACTTTTGAATATTTTAGCAATTCATTTAACACTTTTTGCTTTCCTCCTATTTTCTTCTCTAAATATAATTAAGATAATTGTTATTATGCAAATAATGTGAAACTTGGCACCCAAGGCAAGTGGGACCCAAGGAACACATTTTACCATTATATTTCTCTTTTGAGATGTCCTTTTATGAGTTATGGCACCATTAGGATTTTTGACACCATTATTTTTATCAAAATATTATATCTTTATTATCAACACTTGCTTAATTGAGTTATATTAATTTCACATTGCTACAGAAAAGCTATGTTTTATTATCATACATGAAAAATCCAGATTTTACTTAATTAAAATATTCAATGCATTAATTCTATATTTACATAAATGATATGACAATATTATTATTTATGAAATTACCAACCATTACCTCAAAGCATATTATTTATTTTTATTTAGCCATTATGTTAGTAAAGAAGATATATGTAATATTTTTCATGACTTTATTTACAAGTTGGCACATAATTATGTTATTATGTAATGTGTTTTATTTTTATCCTTGTTTGGTCAAATTAAAGGGACTAACCTCACTAGCCTTCTAATCATTTAATAGGGTAGGATTCTAGGTTCTGATTCATTCCATATATCCAACATTTACCAAGATTAGAAGATATAAAGGTATTTGAGGATCCAAAATCTAATACAACTTTTATAGGATATAGATGGAAATGTACAATACCTTCTATTACTTCATTGTCATCACCGGCATCAACAACATCCATAGCATAGACACGTCCAACACGAGACTCTACCAGAGGATGTCGACCTTGTCGATTTTTTTTATTGTTGTTTCTTGGAGGCAAATTTTTTCTAGGCTGATTTGTTGGTTGTTGTGCAGGCTGTTGAGTGGGGCATGTCATTGTTGCACCTGAGGGCACTAGAGTCTAATGTGTCCCGCCTGGCCACAGTCATGATAGATGACTTGCCTTCCTTCTCTAGGTGCTCCAGGGTTCCTTGATGGACACCTCCCTAGAGGATGATGACGAGAGCAACGGTTGCACCTATCTCAATCTTGATCATGGTCATAGCTATCCCTCTTGTTGCTCTATGTCAGAGCTTGGAATTTGGGATATGACTCCACTTATATGGCTTAGTTCACCATCTACTAAAAGGTTAGAAGAAGATGATGGACTAATGCATGACCAACATGATAGTTGAGGCCTTACAAAATATGTTAGCCATATGTTCTTCAGTCAACTCAACCGTGTACCACTCAAGTAGTAGAAATATTTGTATGTACGTAGGGACAAAGAGGGATCCTAATCTCAGACTATAAAACTCCCATTCTTTCTTCTTTAGGGATGCAGTGAAGATGTACTTCCTAAAGAATAGTGTCAAGAATAATGTTTGTGTCAAAGTAGAGATGTCATGAGTCTGCGCTATCCCGTTCCACCGGACACGTGTTCATCCATCTTGTATATAAGAGGAAAACCTGACCTTCTAGTGTGGAGGGCATGCCGTATCATCAAAGTATTCTCTATGACTAATACCCAGTCATTAGCCTTATCCACCATCTCCAATTCCCCTTCACCCTTGAAGTAGGGTGGCTGCATTTTCATGAAATCATTCAACATGTACTCCTTCAACTTATCAGGCACATGCGGGGTGTTCATGTTGGTGTGTATGCCTAGAGAGCCAATCATATATATGATGATTCTAATGGCATAATATGTAAATGATTTGATTATTGATGAAAGGAAAACTTCTAATTTATTACATTTTATCCAATTATGAGATACTAATGTAACATAATAAATGTCTAGAAAATGATATTAGTCAATGATGTATGTCTTCAAGTACATGACTTGAATAATAAGATCATATGAATGTTAAGAGTACATGCATTATCATTATGTCCCCGGTCAGATGTTATTGTGGAAGGTAGATAGACAACAATAATATAGAAATATTAGAGTGTCTTTTGGTTGAGGATAGAATCTCATTCGTCATTATATATGATCTCAAACCAAACACACCTATACATGTTAGAGAACAGTGTATCAGACAGACCTACCATGATACTGACACATGGAAGCCATTGTAATGGAAATCATAGTCAGCTCTCATAGTGTCGGTGGTGATTGTGGTTCTTGGACCCAAAGTCACTAAACTCAATACATGTCATTTGGTATGCTTTGACATCATCAAACATAATCATGAATAAGGGTTTCCAGAAAGGTGATAATTGGGTGACTGTGACACATGGGGACTGAGTGTAAGTGATGTAGATGGGATTTATCCCCCCCTATAGGATCGTGATATCCTAGACCTCACTACTACATTTTTGGTCAATAACGTCGCTACCGAAAGCATCACTTTTACTAGCAAAACCGACCTAGAAATTACAAAAAAAAGGGCACCGCTTAACTCTATTGGGTCAGTTTTTTTAAAACAACCGACCTAGTAGGTTCGACTTTTTGGGTCGGTCTTTTAATATAACCATCCTTGTAGGTCGGAATGAAAAATTTTGGGCACCGACCTCTATTGGGTCTGTTTTTTCCTTTTAACCGACCTTATAGGGCCACTCTCGGTCGACCAAATTCTTGATCGAGAATCCCGTGGCAAAAATTGGCTCCATTTTTCCTTCGCGCATCTATAAGTACATCTAGGGTCGGTTTTTTACTTTTAACCGACCTTGTAGGGCTACTCTCGATCGATGAAATTCTCGACCGAGATGACTTTTTGGGTCAGTTTTTTAATATAACTGTCCTTGTAGGTCGGAATGAAAAAATTCGAGCATCGACCTCTATTGGGTCAGTTTTTTCCTTTTAACTGACCTTGTTGGGCCCCTCGGTCGACGAAATTCTCGACCGAGAATCCCGTGGAAAAAATTGGCTCCATTTTGCCTTCGCGCATCTATAAGTACATCTAGGGTCAGTTTTTTACCTTTAACCGACCTTGTAGGGCCACTCTCGGTCGACGAAATTCTCGACTGAGACAACTTTTTGGGTCAAATTGGCTCCATTTTGCCTTCGCGCATCTATAAGTACATCTAGGGTCAGTATTTTACTTTTAACCGACCTTGTAGGGCCACTCTCGGTCGACAAAATTCTCGACCGAGACGACTTTTTGGGTTAGTTTTTTAATATAATCGTCCTTGTAGGTCAGAATGAAAAAATTCAGGCACCGACCTCTATTGGGTCAGTTTTTTACTTTTAACTGACCTTATAGGGCCACTCTCGTTCGACCAATTTCTCGACCAAGAATCCCGTGGAAAAAATTGGCTCCATTTTGCCTTCGTGCGTCTATAAGTACATCTAGGGTTAGTGATGCAGTGAATTTGAGTTGCATTTATAGGTTGGTTTCATACTTATTTTGTGTGGTTATGTGTCATTTTATGACTATAATAGCATGATTCATATTCCTTTAGCCTATAATCATTGTATGCATCAAATTTAGGTTATTTTATCTTATTTTGTATGAATTATCAAATTTCTCAGATTTGATTTGTGTTTTTCTCTTAGTTTCAAGTACTTTACATTCCAGGACCTGTCGATACCATCGACGGATCTGTCGATGCTATCGACATGGCAATAGTGACTAGGCCAGAGGGAAAGCATCTAGCTCGATACCATCGACCATACTATCGATGGTCTCGAGATTACATCAACATCCCAAAAGTTAGCCTGTCGATACCATCGACCACACTAGTGGATAGTATCGAGAGGCCAACAAGTGGATTCCAAAAATTCAAGAAAGTGTCGATACCCTAGGAGGTCGATACCATCGACACTCGGTCGATGGTATCGACGCCGTCGGATCAGGAAATTGTTCAGAACGATCACTATCAAATGGTTGTGATATTTTGGCGGCCGTAAGTGGTACCTATACCTAGGAAAAGGCAGCCCAAAACCAAGCATTACGTTCTATTCCATTACATGGGTCCCAGAGAAGAGGAGAGCAAAGAACGGAGCCCAGAGCTACACCCCAGACGATTCCAGAGCCACAGACGGACAATTTCACTTCCAAAAGGCTACATATCGTGCATCTCGCATCGAGGATCACCCAATCTTCTCCGTTTTAGGGGTTACATCATATTTTCTCTCATTTCCCCATGTCTTTCTCTTTCTTCTCCATGTGTACTATTGAGATGAACATGCGGGGCGAATCCCCTCTATCCTTAGGATCGGGAGTAGCCCGAGAAATCATTGTATGACAATGTTATATTGATTATCATAATTTGTCTCACTTTCCCTTGATATGTTATCATGTTTCCATTGCAATTAACTATTCTTGATCACCATAGTCGATTTCTAATATCGTTAATTACTTCTGACGGAGAATTAGTGGTTCAAAAGGCACGATTAACACATTAATTAATAAATTCCTTAGACAACGTAATGTATGATTAATGATGGATACTCAGAGAAATAATTAAAGCACCTAGATCTAGGGTATAAGTTACTACTGGTGTGGAACTGACTTAGAACTAGGTAGTGAATTGTATCGCGGAAGCGAGCAATTCTGACTACGGGCCATAATCAGGGAAAAAGAACGAATTATGTTAATTGTGTAGATTTGCATGCAGTGAGACCTCGCGGTGAAACTACAATCCTAAGGATTCCCATTTAATTTGATTAAACTAAACATTTAATCATCATTCGCTTTTTCTTTCTTTTAGTTTTATTTTCTTTTTCAAAATCAAACTCATTTTTCCCATCAGTCTAGATGATCGTGACCAGTTAGTAGTAGTCTACTAAAATTTCCATTTTCTTGAGTTCGAATCGGGCCTCACAAGGCCTATATTACATTGATACGTGCACTTGCATTATACGCATAGTAAAATCGTGTCAAGTTTTTGGCGCCGTTGTCGGGGAAACGGTAAATTTTGGCACTACGAGTGCTGCAAGCGGCCACTTTAGGCCACTTTTTCTTTTTATTTGCAATTTTAATTATAGATATTAATCGTCTATCTTTTAGATTCTTTATTCATTTAGCATTGTACTTATTCGATTTTCCACATTTTAGGTACTAGTGCATGGTGAAGACGCGTAGTACAGACTACGCATAGTCGACACCTGAGATTCCACCTTCAGGATCTGAAGACGAGAGAATAAATACACCACCCGGAGACGTTGAAGAAGAACTTGAGACTTTCACAATGGCCGAGGAGCAGACCATTTGGGAAAAGATTAAATCGTCTTCCTCCTCTACGCAGAAGGGGCCAATCAAGAAACAGGCTATCAACATACCCAGTTACAAGATTGACCCAGGGTTGATCCAATTGGTCAAGTCATAGGCTTTCCATGGGCTTAACAATGAGGACCCAGTGGCCCACATCAGCACATTTGTGGAGAACTGTGACATGGTGAAGGTGGATAGGTTTCCACAGGAAGCCATTTACCTAAAACGGTTTCCATCATCTCTGGCAGGAAATGTAAGGGAGTGGCTATACAATTTGGACGACGAATATGTTGAATATTGGGACATGATGATAGAAGTGTTCTTTGAGAGGTATTTCCTACCCGATAAGACAAATGATCTTGTCAAAAGGATCCATAACTTCAAACAATAGGCCGGCGAGACATACTCGGAGGCTTGGGAGCAATTCAATATCATGCTGCGAAGATGCCCACATCATGGGCTTGATCTAGAAACCCAAGCGAAGATTTTTTATTTTTCTCTTAATGAACATGATATGAGCAATCTCGATTCAGCTGGAACAAGGTTCTTTTTAAATAAAAAAGGTTCTAAGTGTTGAGCAATTTTGAAGAATATGGACAAGAAGCAGTCCTGGGGTGAAAGAGATGCACCAGAATAAGTCAAAGTTGCAGGTGATGCAAGGGCCATTCAAGTATTAAATGAGAAGATGGACCTATTGGACAAGAACCTCTTAGAGAAGGAGAGCAGTGGGTCTGAGGAGGAAGAATATGTAAAATACATGCATCAACAGGTCTATAGGAGCAATGACTACTCTTGGAGAAAGGATAAGAAATTTTCTTGGAAGGATCCAAATAATTTTCTACAAGACCCAGAGCAAAAACCACAACTGAGTGTAGAGGACAAGAGTAATGAGTTGCTCAATCAAGTAATAAAGCAAAACTGAGAGATGATGAATACATTCGGTAAGCAAATTTAGTCACAGGGGGGATTTCTGAACCAATTTGGTCAGACTCTACAGAGTCATGGTGCACAACTGAGGACTCTAGAGACAACCATGACCCAAATTGCAACTTAGGTGGCTGCGATGAAGCAAATCATTCAACAAAAACCAGATGGGACTGCAGAGCCCGCTCAGCCACATCAACATGTCAAATCTATTTCAGCCTGTAAAGCATCAGAGCTTCTTGTTGAGGAGGTACATGAGCAGAGTATATAGACTTGGAGGACAAACCCAAAGTTCCATACCCTCGTAGCTTATGTGAATTGCCAAGAGGATGTGGGACGCCATGCAGCTCACTCTAAGATTCCACCACTGATGTGCCCACATCTCAGATTTCTGAAGAGATTCCTAGTCCGGAAGAGCAGGTGAAAGTTGTACTTCGGAGTGGAGCAACCACTAACAATACGGAGAAGCGGCCACAAGTCATGCCATCCACATATGATGTGCCAAATCCGATCCTAAACGGTGGCATTGAAGCAAGCTTGGGGGAGGAGACCCCTAAAGTTCCATATATACCACCGCACAAGCGCATAAAGGAGCCAAGTGTGCCATTCCTGATAGTCTGAAGCCGAGGAATGATCAAAGGCACTTCAGGAAATTTCTTGAGATCTTCCAGAAGCTCCACATCAACATTCTGTTGGTGGAAGCTATTGAGAAAATTCCTTCATATGGAAGATTCATGAAAGACATCATCAACAAGAAATAGTGGATGAAAGATACAGATATTGTATGTGTCGATGAAACAATGAGTTCTATAATTCAAGGAAGACTTTCAAAGAAGAGGAAAGATCCAGGATGTTTCTACATCCCATGTTCCATAGGTGTTCAACATTTTCCAAAGGCACAGTGGGACTCAGGAGCAGGCATTAATCTTATGCCACTTGCCACTTTTCAAAAGCTGGGATTGAAGAAGCCAACACAAACTTCCATGACAATTGAGTTGGTGGATGGATCCATTGTTAAGCCACAAGGTATATGCGAGGATGAGCTAGTCAAAGTTGACAAATTTATCTTCCTTATTGACTTCGTGGTAATGGACATGGATGAGCTAGAAGGATGTGAGATGTTATTGGGAAGGCCATTCCAAGCTATAGCTGATGCAATCACTGCTATTGGGTGAGGCTACTTGATGCTGGGGATTGGTAAAGATAGAGTTGAATTTAAATTTCCAAATGAATCATTAGAGACATCCTTTGACAACCCAGGTTAAGGTATCTGTATTATCTAGTCTAAGACGTTAAAGAAGGGCGATTGTTGGGAGGCAACCCAACCTTGGTAGATTACATGTTTATTTACCTTATTTTTTGTTTTCCTAAATAGTTTTTATTACCGTTGTAGTTAGTTTGTAAAAATGATACCCTAATATGTTTGTTGGGTGTGCAGGCTGGGAAATGGTCGATACCATCGACGCCTGGGTCGATGGTATCGAATTTGGAACATAAAAAATTTCTGCCGAAACTTCATCCCGTCGATACTATCGACGGCCTCGTCGATGGTATCGACAAGGGAACATGCACATAGATGCTCGAGATTCGATGGTATCGACCAATCCATTGAGGGTAGCGAGATGTTTGGAGATTTTTAGATCGGGCCTTCTCAGCAATCTCGATACCATCGACACATTGGTTGATGGTATCAACACATCAACAACACAGTTGTAGGGCCCGACCTCACGAGGAGCAAAGGCATATGCAGATGTCGATAGTATCGATGCCACGTTGATGGTATCGATGCACACGTCAGTGATCTGTAGTCTTCATTGAGCGGTCTGCAATGTGTATCTGTGGACGGTGTCGATGGTATCGACACCTTGTCGCTACTATCGACAGACCGTCAGCAGTGCCGGCCATAGTTATAAAAGAGGACAAATTCTTTCCATCAAATTCTAGGGGCAATTTCCTACTTGGGATCCCAGTGGCCAGCAGTGCCAGCCGCACCTACCACTAGAGCAGTAAAAGGGGCGTCATTGTTCTACCTCTTAAGTCTGGATTTGAACTATGAGGCCATAGTTGAATTCAAGCTTAGGGGGGGTGCTGGAACAACTTCTATCTAGTTTTTCTTTATTTTATTTCATCCTTAGTTTGTTTTTGCAAGTTTCATCTTTCTTGTTAGCTTTCTTAATTGCTAGATTTACTATTTTCTAGGATCCACTATCTATCTAGTGTAATCAATGGAGTCTAATTTAATTGCATGTCATATCATTTTCACTTGGGGCTTTGTGAGAAAATGATTTTTAATGGAAAAATCCTTAAGAAATTGTAAGTTTGTCTTCTGAGAACTTGAGGACATTGCTTGTGAAACTCATTGGGTAGGTCAACTTTAAAAACATATGAACATGATTGTGTATCTGTATGGTTCATGTTAAGAAGATTGATATGGATGTTGAGCCTAAACCAACCAAATGATAACATGACTTTAATTTGAAGTGAGAGAGAGAAAGTCCTTGATTAATTGGTACACAAGTCAGTAAGGAGGGGCATATAATTCTATCTGAAGGTTCTGTCAATTAGTCTTGTGATCTGATCCATCACAATTTCATTCACTCTCCACCATAAGAACTGGGAGCACATTACTGTCTTTCACTCTTTGATTGCATTCTAGATAGGTCATGCATTACAATTATTTTTGCATGTTTCGCATAAAGATGGAAAAACAAAGATATAGAGTAGTTATACATGGACATTATCCTTAGGTGCATGTCATTTAGTTGCATAATTGTCATTTTGTAGTGCATTCACATCTTTTGAGCATATAGTTGTACATCATGTGTAGTATGTTCTTCTGAAAAATTAAATGAGTTGAACTTGTTCCATACCCTCTGAATAGAATGCATCAAGTGTGCCAGTTAGAAAAAAGAGAAGGAAGCCCAATAAATAATCCATTACCATTTATGAAAATGAGGGCTTGAAAAAAATGAAAGAAAAAAAAGAGAAAAAAATATGAATAAGAGGGAGAAAGGAACATGTTCTCACCCACATTTTAGGAAGAACAAGCACATGGTGTAGTTACTTAGATATTCCATCTCACTTTGAGATAGAATGATAGTGCATGCATCATTTCACAGAAAAAGTGTAGCATTAGGGCATTTTCATTTGCATTTGCACCATGATAGGTCATTCATTTTTTGTTTCTGCATGATCGACTATACTGTGCTTCCATTTCTTCCATAGCCACCCATTCCATCCACCTGTTGCTCTAAGTGGTAGGCCACCCATGATATTCTCCTCATTCATGTATATCAGAAAAACAAATATGAATAAGAGGGAGAAAGGAACATGTTCTCACCCGCTTTTTAGAAAGAACAAGCACATGGTGTAGTTACTTAGATATTGTGACACACCGATCACAAAACAAGATTTACTTAAGCGGAAGCGTTCATTAACAGCGGATCACCGAAAATCACAAAAATTTAAACCATTTTATAGAGAGGTCCACACATAGGAAAATTCTTTCACAAAGAACTGCAGTAATTTAATTACATACTAGTTTAAAAGTACATGTCCTGTATCATCTTTTTCTAAGAATTTCAAGCATAAACTGCCCTGTTAAACTGAACACAGGCAGTATAAAATCTTGAGGCACTAAGCCAAAATCTCAAAAATGCTAACTACTATTCCGAGGACCTGAGAGTACAGAGGCGACACATAGGACTCTGTACATCTATACAAGACATATTAGCCAATGTCTCCACCTGAGAATTCACTATTGTCCCTGCTGCTACTGTTGTTGTCCTTCACCTACTGAAGGATTCCAACCTCCTCGTCCGCGTCCACCTAAAAATGTGGTTCCCACAGGGGTGAGACAATTATAAATTGCTCCAGCGAGAGATATAACTCTCCCCCAAAAACATTATTATTGCATTTTAATAAGATAAATCTGAACAGAGGAATCATAATTTTTAACATCAGTTAATTCATTATATAACAGATTAGAACATTATTCTTATCTAAAGCATTGCAGCTTTAACCTGATAGAGCAGCATGTCACTTATCCCAATAAGGAATATGAAGAACATGTATAACATTTATCCGCTATACTAAGAAGGATAATATCAACCAATGTTTCTCGTATTTCAACTTTATGCACATATACTACACGACTGATTATATTTTACACATCATGTGTCAAATTGCAATTAGGTTGCCATGATATATTGACTTATTCACTATAGAGTTATAGCCGCAACATATACCCTCTTTAGGCTTAGATCACACAGCTAATGCCTGGCATTGTTTTGTTGATTCATGGCCTATATCCATACTCTTTTAACAAAGTATTGGGATCTTAATCACTCATCTCCTCAAGTACATTTCCATTTCTTAACAAGTTCATCATCATGATTATAGAATATGGGTATTCAAACCCTTAGTTCATCATAGAATACTTGTTACCACTTAACAAGTAACTTAATACCTGGAGGTCATCTGACCAAGGTAATCATCATTCTTGCTACACAAGCATTCTACATAGCTCACAAAGCTCATTTCACCTCTTGTTACCTCTTTGTAGGCAACAAGGCATATTATGGCTCATTATCAACTTTAATAAAAGAAACACCATAGCTCATACCTGGCTATGTTCATCTTCTCATGATACCTGCATGATTAATATTTCATGATAACAGTTATAATGCTTACATATCAGCATTATGCAACACAAAGTAATACCACTATTCCCTTTTTAGGGTTAGGATTTCTCTTGCATATCATCACCCTCCATTAGGGTTTTCCATAAATAACCGTTTAGGTTCTCAAGATCATATTATTAATGATCAAATCCTATTTCATTGCTTCACACATCTAGGAGTCAATATTGATAACATAAGTATTCAATCATACTTATTTATTCTCATCATTCATCATTAAATGAATTATCAACACAAAGTATGAGTTTCTCTCTCATCTTTACCAGAATATGATTGTATCAAAGTTTATTGATTTGGATTAGCCTTTTCATAAGGCATGTTAGCCTACACTTATCAAACTGCATTACATCTCAATGTAACAATTGACATGACACACTTCATGTGTCACTCATCCAAATATATTGGATTTAAAATACATCAAGGTGTAAAAATCTTAAGGTGTTGGATGTGATATGTATCATATCTTGATGTATCACTTCCCTTATCACCTTTATCTTACTTGAGTTCTTCCACTTAGCTTGTATTAGGGTATTTCCCATCCTAATACTTTATGCACCAGTTCATCACATTTATAATGTAATGTATTGGTCATAAGAACTTATTTGGAATATGCAACCATTACCAATGATATGGACTTATCTTTGAGTTGAGGCATTATTGATGTAAGGTTATCCATTACCCATCCCTTTAGATGTTTCACTTATTAGCAAATTAGTCACTATTCCATTATTAGAAATAGGGTTTCCCATCTTCATCAATTAGGATTCACGTAACATCTTCCCACATTTGGGTTTCACATAACATCACTCTACATTAGAGTTTATGTTTCACATAACATCCTTCTATATTAGGGTTTCACATAGCGTTACCTGAAATTTGGGTTTCACATCACATCACCCAGTGTTAGGGCTTCACATAGCATTACCTGAAATTTGGGTTTCACGTAACATCACCCAGTGTTAGGGCTTCACATAGCATTACCCTATATTAGGGGTTTCATATATCTTTACCCTATTTTAGGTATTAGGGTTTACCACTCACATCCGAGTAGGGTTTCTCATACCTCATTACCCAAATTAGGGTTACATCATCACCCTAGATTAGGGTTTCACTCAGCTTTGCCCTAAATTAGGGTCAGGGCTCAATAATATTTTCAATTAGGGTTTCATGATCTCATTATTATGGATCAAACCCTAATTACATATTTTATTCAAAATGAGAGAATTAGGGCTTAATTATGTAAGAATTCCTCTCTCTCTTTATCTCTCTTATCATTTCTATGATGTTAAGTACTCCAAGATTAATCTAGGTCAGCTCTTCATTTAAGTACACACAGTTAGGGTTAACCATTATAATCACCTTTGGTCTACATCATTATCAATCAAGTAGCTAACTGGCCTTTAATCATATTAGATGCCCAATTGGTTTGACCAATTTGAACCTCAAATAGTCTTAGTCACTTAGACCCCAAACGGTCTTGGTCACTCAGACCTAGAATGGTTTGAAATCGTTTAAGCAAAACAATAACGAAAATGTATGGACAATTCACACTTGAAACCACTTGGATCTCCAAATGGTTTGAGACCATTTGGTCTCAAATGGTCTTGAGACTGTTTGATCCCAAACGGTCTAGAGACCATTTGGACTCAAACGGTCTTAAGACTGTTTGGTCCAAACTTTCTCAAAACCGAATGGACCAAAAAGGTATTCCATCACTTTATCAATTCAGGGTTTCAATCATTAAACCGTCTATTACTAATTTGTTCTTCAATTGAACCATTGAATCACCCTTCAATTGGAACTTCAATTAGGGTTTTGAACCCAATTGAACTAGGGTTTATAATCAAGAAACCATCAATTAGGGTTTTGAAATCGAGGAACCATCAATGGTTGACATTGTGGAACTAATTCAATTGAAATCATTGGATCATCATCAAACCATGACATGACCTGACCTCGAATAGTCTTGAGGTCGTTTGGATGACCTCCAAATAGTCTTGAGACCATTTGATCCATCCCATCATTGAAATTTGTGAAATTCAATTAGGGTTTGCATCATAGAATCGATCATCAATTGAGCTATTGATTGTATTTCAATTTGATATCACTAGATCTTCAACCATCTAATCATACTTCATCATAAACTTCCAAACGGTCTTGGTTGACCTACAAGTGGTCTTGAGACCATTTGGGTGACCTCTAAATGGTCTTGAGACCGTTTCGGTTAGTCAACCCAAAAATTAAATCAATCAATTGAGAATTTCAGCACTCAACCCGATTAGGGTTTGATACTTGATGGACCTTTAACTGATGAACCCTTTGAAACCAATCAATTAAATCTATTAGATCATTATTCAACACATCAGAAACCCCCCCCCCTCAAACGGTCAACCCCCTCCATTCAGTCAACCACTCCAAACGGTTTGGAACCCAAACCTCCAAACGGTTTGCAAACTGTTTGGTCTCCAAACGGTTTGGTGAAACCGATTGGACCAAAATTATGAAACTGTTTGCAATAGATATTTGTGGAGGTGTGTGCTTATGATGATGTCATAATCATCAAGCTATAAACCCATGAATCTTGATGTGATTTTCATGGTGATTGCATCAATCAATCAAATAAAATTTCGAGAATGAAGAAAGGATCAACAATTGATAGAGGTATGAAATCAATAATAACATTCGAGGGTTCAAGTTATATAACCCGCCTTCAATTGATCTTCAAAGCTTCAACCTCCACGTATTTAATGGTGAAAGCAACACCTTCCACTATCCCAAACTCGTCCTTAATCTTTGAGTGAAAAGGAATGGCTAGAATTGAAGATGGAATGGAGATAAGAAGAAATCATGCATTGATTTTCAATTTCCACCATGGAATCAAGGTGAAAAGAGGTCATGGAGCTTACCAACAGGTTGGGGATCGTCCTCTTGATCCTCGAAAGCTCCCTTGGTCGTTTTTCAAGCAAAGAGTGAAAGTGGTTTTGAAAAAGCCTCTCAATTGAGTTGTAAAAAGGTGTTTTTATAAGAAATTCAATGAGAGAGAAAATATTTTATAAAACCCTTTTGAATTCCAAAATTGGTGCCACCTCTCCCCCATCAATTCCTTGCATGTAAAGCCATATTCCCTTCCTTCGTATTCCTCTTCATTATCCATGAATTAAGGAAAAGCAAATTAAGCACCTTAAATCATATAATACCAATATCCCATTTTTAGTGGATATTACTTTTGATTTAACTAATGTGAGTGGGTTCTCCACTCACTTAGATATTTTCGTGCCTTTGCAAGGCACATGCTTGTACAACCTTATCTAATTTCAACCATTACCATTTTGGTTGAAGGGCACTTCGATTAACATATTTATTTTTGCATTAATTTGAAGTAAAGTTCCAATTATGTTTAAATCTTGATTATTTTAATATCAAGATTCTCTTTCTTCCAAAATGATTCAAATGAGGCACCCGTCTCAAATTATTTTATTTACATGATGCCAAGAATCACGAGGGACCCTCTTGAAGTGGAATTTTGTATATTGAACCCTAGGTTTTGGGTAAATTGCACATTACACCAAAACTAGGTTTTAATGCACACACATTGCTCAACATGCTCTTTCTTGTTATTCAGGCTTGTAGAAGCCATACAACTGCATCATACTCACTCCTATGATGCTTCAACATATGAGGAACATTTTCCATACACAATTTGCAATTTAACCCCTCAACTTGGGTAATTTGCATTTTAGTCCAAAACAAGTAAAACATTATTTCAACATAATTCAAAAAGGACTAAAATTGAAATATAAGTTCCTCTTGAGCCTTAATTACTTTTCAAGAGATAAGATAAAGCATATAATCAACTTTATTAAACAAAACATCTAGGTTTAAGCATAACCCAGGTCAGGGATGTTACAAATTATAAACCCCTAATAAGGATTTTGTCCCCAAAATATCAGGAAAAGGAGAGACAAATTTTATTCATTTATCATACCATCAAGTTTCCACATAACATCTTAATGTCATGGAGATATCATAGATCTTTAATCCACACAAAGTTCTTCCACACAGGGTTATTCTAAGGAAATATTTTTAGCTTGATAAACTTTTCCGCCAATTACAATTGTTCCTTCCATTAGTTCAACCTTATAATTGTTTATGTTTATGCAGAGCATAAACCCCTAACATATGATGTCCATATTATTTTATGTAACTAGATTGATTTCACAGTTGGCCAATATAGGTAACCAACATAAATCATCTATTATTTCTCAAGTACCATAATCCTTACTTTGGTATTCATCATATGTGTTGAGAACACATTTCATCCTTATCATATTCATTTCTCTGTTGTTACCACCAAAGGTACACATACACAAGGTATTTATTTTATTTTAGGACATTGCTTGTTCTATATATCATTATCTTGGAACCAAAGTTCAAAGCAAACTGATACGTTTCTAAGTATCCATCAATGGATTATTTCTAATCCATGTACATCAAATGTCATAATACTTACTTGATTGTCGTGTTAATGAAAGGAAGAAACATAAAGGAACATACTCCTATCATTACCCAAGGTTGTTTATCAAAGAGGAAACATATATATTTAACAGAGGTAATCCACTCAGCAATCCTTTATTTGTTTGGGAAAGTTCACTTAGCAAACCCTATGTGGCTGGGAAAGTTCACTTAGCAATCCATAATTAGTTGGGAAAGTTCACTTAGCAATCCCTCATTAGTTGGGAAAGTTCACTTAGCAATCCCTATGTAATTGGGAAAGTTCACTCAACAATTCTTATATAATTGGGAAAGTTCACTCAGCAATTCCTATATAATTGGGAAAGTTCACTCAGCAATTCCTATATAGTTGGGAAAGTTCACTCAGCAATCCCTATGTTATTTGGGAAAGTTCACTCAACAATTCCTATATAATTGGGAAAGTTCACTCAGCAATCCCTATGTTATTTGGGAAAGTTCACTCAGCAATTCCTATATAATTGGGAAAGTTCACTCAGCAATTCCTATATAATTGGGAAAGTTCACTCAGCAATCCCTATGTTATTTGGGAAAGTTCACTTAGCAATCCCTATGTAATTGGGAAAGTTCACTCAGCAGTCCCCATATAATTGGGAAAGTTCACTCAGCAATTCCTATATAATTGGGAAAGTTCACTCGACAATTCCTATATAATTGGGAAAGTTCACTCAACAATCCCTATGTTATTTGGGAAAGTTCACTTAGCAATCCCTGTTTAGTTTCATAATACTCATTGCATTGTTTTAGAATGACCACTTGATCAAAGTAATCAGAAAGATAACAATCTAGGAGTTCCATACTTGCCCTATCTCCAATAATCATATACCTGGCCAGGGTATACAAGTATTGAGATTAGGTAGTATGCACTTTATTTACTATCATGTTCCTCACTTTTCATATCATTATACACACATGATTTTTCATTCCTGGATTTTCTTTAGGCATCACTTCTACATCTCATCTTTTATCACACAGATAAGAGAGATTATAGAGCATTTTAAGGAATATTGAGTAAAATGTAAATTCTCATATTCCTTGTGTCCTTATAGGACTAGTCAAAGGAAGTTCAAAAACAACTACTTTCTTATTTTTAACACATAGAATCATGAAATGAAATATCAGAATGAATCTATTTCATCTGACATGTCACAACCGGAGGGTTGACTATTGCATCAGATTGATTCTTTGCATAGAACCTCGCAGTTGCTGGTTGTTGACCCTATGCTTGATTGTTAGGTGTTCATGAACCAGCTCGGGACGCTTGTCCACGTCCTCTATTGTTATTAGAAGACTGCCTCGTTTGTGAGCCTTGTTGATTCTGCCTTGGAGATAGAATCACCATTGAATTCCTGTCTGGACAATCCTTTGCTAGATGTCCCGGTTGTCTACATTGGTAACAGACCCTGGTCGTAAAATAGGGTCTGTGAGATCCAGTCACCGATGTTTATGCTATGACGGGGGCTCTACTTAGAGCAATACTACGGTCCCTACCCCTACTTGACGTCCATTGCGTCTAGGTATGGAATCTCGATGGTGTTGCCGATGCAGAAAATCTCGGCTTCTTAAAACTTTCAGATCTTTGTCCTTGAGACTAAGTGTACACCTTCTTACCACTGGTTTGTCATTTCTCGATTTCATACCTCTCTATCCTCCTTACCGATTCCACAAAGGTGGCAAACCTCTCCCTGTTCTCTAAAGCAGACACAGGAGTGGTCAGTTCAACGTTCAACCCCTTATCAAAATGCCAAATTCTTTCCTCATCATTAACTGCCATATGCGGACAAACCCACAAAAGTTCCATGAACTTAGCTTCATACTCGCTAACGTTCATCTATCCTTGTCTGATCCTCTCAAATTGAGAGATCTTCTCATCTTGATACAGCTTAGGGAAGTATCTACTGATGAATTCTCGTCGGGATGCCTCCCATCCAACTTCTTCACCTGGCCTCTTATCTTCTTCTATAATCCACCAGTGACCAACACTCCCTTTTAGGAGGTACACTGCATGTCTTACCTTCTCGGCTTTAGGAATATCAAGGATCCTGAAAGCCTTTTCCAGCTCTATCAGCCACAAATCAACATATGCTGGATCAGATGTACCAGCATAATCTATGGCTCCAACCCGGCGAAGTCTATCAAAAGTCTTGTTGGCTCCCTATCCCTCATTATGGGATGGTGCCCTAGGTGTAGCTGGTGGCATCCTGTCCGCCATGTGTGTCATAGTTGTCATAAACTGGCCGAGCATGGTATTGAAAGTTGGATTCTCTATTATGGTTGGGTTCAGTTGGGGCTGTTTAGGTATAGGCTCTTCCCTAATCTGGTCTCTTGCACCTCCTCCTGGTGCAGTAACACTATTATCAACAGCGTGTTCTTCGTGTGTTCCATACATCTTCAAGTTTTTCTTCTCCTCCTATATGAGCAGAAGTCACTATCAGATACACTGGAAGACACTGGAACATACTCAACATCTTAGCCCCATGTCTCTATAGACTCAACGAACCTAGAGCTCTGATACCACTAAATTGTGACACACCGATCACAAAACAAGATTTACTTAAGCGAAACCGTTCATTAGCAACGGATTACCGAAAATCACTAAAAATTAAAACCATTTTACAGAGAGGTCCACACATAGGAAAATTCTTTCACGAAGAACTACAGTAATTTAATTACATACTATTTTACAAGTACATGTCCTGTATCATCTTTTTCTGAGAATTTCAAGCATCAACTGCCCTGTTAAACTGAACACATGCAGTATAAAATCTCAAGGCACTGAGCCAAAATCTCAAAAGCACTAACTACTATTCCGAGGACCTGAGAGTATAGAGACAACACATAGAACTCTATGTACATCTATACAAGGCATATCAACCAATGTCTCCACCTGAGAATTCACTGATGTCCCTACTACTGTTGTTGTTGTCCTTCACCTACTGAAGGATTCCTGCCTCCTCGTCCGCATCCACCTAAAAATGTGGTTCCCACAGGGGTGAGACAATTGTAAATTGCCCCAACGAGAGATATAACTCTCCGCCAAAAACATTATTATTGCAGTTTAATAAGATAAATCTGAACAGAGGAATCATAATTGTTTAACAGTAGGTAATTCATTGTCTAACATATTAGAACATTATTCTTATCTAAAGCATTGCAACTTTAACCTGATAGAGCAGCATGTCACTTATCCCAATAAGGAATATGAAGAACATGTATAACATTTATCCGCTATACTAAGCAGGATAATATCAACAAATGTTTCTCGTATTTCAACTTTATGCACATATACTACACGACTGATTATATTTTACACATCATGTGTCAAACTACAATTAGCTTGCCAGGGTATATTGACATCTTCACTATAGAGTTATAGCCGCAGCATATACCCTCTTCAGGCTTAGATCACACAGCTAATGCCTGACATTGTTTTGTGGAGTCATGGCTTGTAGCCATACTCTTTTAACAAAGTATTGGGATCTTAATCCCTCATCTCATCAAGTACATTTCCATTTCTTAACAAGTTCATCATCATGATTATAGAATATGGGTATTCAAACCCTTAGTTCATCATAGAATACTTGTTACCACTTAACAGGTAACTTAATACCTTCAGGTCATCTGACCAAGGTAATCATCATTCTTGCTACACAAGCATTCTAAATAGCTCACAAATCTCATTTCACCTCTTGTTACCTCTTTGTAGGCAACAAGGCATATTATGGCTCATTATCAACTTTAATAAAATAAACATCATAGCTCATACCTGGCTATGTTCATATTTTCATGATACTTGCATGATTAATATTTCATGATAACAGTTATAATGCTTACATATCAGCATTATGCAACACAAAGTAATACCACTATTCCCTTTTTAGGGTTAGGATTTCACTTGCATATCATCACCCTCCGTTAGGGTTTTCCATAAATAACCATTTAGGTTCTCAAGATCATATTATTAATGATCAAGTCCTATTTCATTGCTTCACACAGCTAGGAGTCAATATTGATAACATAAGTATTCAATCATACTTATTTATTCTCATCATTCATCATTAAATGAATTATCAACACAAAGTATGAGTTTCTCTCTCATCTTTACCAGAATATGATTGTATCAAAATTTATTGATTTGGATTAGCCTTTTCATAAGGCATGTTAGCCTACACTTATCAAAGTGCATTACATCTCAATGTAACAATTGACATGACACTTCATGTGTCACTCATCCAAATATATTGGATTTAAAATACATCAAGATGTATAAATCTTAAGGTGCTGGATGTGATATGTATCATATCTTGATGTATCACTTCCCTTATCACCTTTATCTTATTTGAGTTCATCCACTTAGCTTGTATTAGGGTATTTCCCATCCTAATACTTTATGCACCAGTTCATCACATTTATCATGTAATGTATTAGTCATAAGTCACTTATTTGGAATATGCAACCATTACCAATGATATGGACTTATCTTTGAGTTGAGGCATTATTTATGTAAGGTTATCCATTACCCATCCCTTTAGATGTTTCACTTATTAGAAAATTAATCACTGTTCCATTATTAGGAATAGGGTTTCCCATCGTCATAAATTAGGGTTCACGTAACATCTTCCCACATTTGGGTTTCACATAACATCACTCTACATTAGAGTTTATGTTTCACATAACATCCTTCTATATCAGGGTTTCACATAGCATTACCTGAAATTTGGGTTTCACATCACATCACCCACTGTTAGGGCTTCACATAGCATTACCCTGTATTAGGGTTTCATATATCTTTACCCTATTTTAGGGATTAGGGTTTACCACTCATATTCGAGTAGGGTTTCTCATACCTCATTACCCAAATTAGGGTTACATCATCACCCTAGATTAGGGTTTTGCTCAGCTTTGCCCTAAATTAGGGTCAGGGCTCAATAATCTTTTCAATTAGGGTTTCATGATCTCATTATTATGGATCAAACCCTAATTACATATTTTATTCAAAATGAGAGAATTAGGGATTAATTATGTAAGCATTCCTCTCTTTCTTTCTCTCTCTCTCTCATTATTTCTAGTATGTTAAGTACTCCAAGATTGATCTAGGTCAGCTCTTCATTTAAGTACACACAGTTAGGGTTAACCATTATAATCACCTTTGGTCTACATCATTATCAATCAAGTAGCTAACTGGCCTTTAATCATATTAGGTGTCCAAATGGTTTGACCAATTTGAACCTCAAATAGTCTTGGTCACTTAGACCCCAAATGGTCTTGGTCACTCAGACCTAGAATGGTTTGAAATCATTTAAGCAAAACAATAATGAAACCGTATGGACAATTCACACTTGAAACCACTTGGATCTCCAAATGATTTGAGACCGTTTGGTCTCAAACGGTCTTGAGACCATTTGATCCCAAATGGTCTTGATACCATTTGGACTCAAACGGTCTTATGACCGTTTGGTCCAAACTTTCTCAAAACTGAATGGACCAAAAAGGTATTCCATCACTTTATCAATTCAGGGTTTCAATCATTAAACCATCTATCAATTGAACTACTGATTTATTCTTCAATTGAACCATTGAATCACCCTTCAATTGGACCTTCAATTAGGGTTTTGAACCCAATTGAACTAGGGTTTATAATCAAGAAACCATCGATTAGGGTTTTGAAATCGAGGAACCATCAATGGTTGACATTGTGGAACTAATTCAGTTGAAATCATTGGATCATCATCAAACCATGACATGACCTGACCTCAAATGGTCTTGAGGTCGTTTGGATGACCTCCAAATGGTCTTGAGACCGTTTGAACCATCCCATCATTGAAATTTGTGAAATTCAATTAGGGTTTGCATCATAGAATCGATCATCAATTGAGCTATTGATTGTATTTCAATTTCATATCACTGGATCTTCAACCATCTAATCATACTTCATCATAAACTTCCAAATGGTCTTGGTTGACCTCCAAACGGTCTTGAGACTGTTTGGGTGACCTAAAAATGGTCTTGAGACCGTTTGGGTTAGTCAACCCAAAAATTAAATCAATCAATCGAGAATTTTAGCAATCAACCCGATTAGGGTTTGATACTTGATGAACCTTTAATTGATGAACCCTTTGAAACCAATCAATTAAATCTATTAGATCATTATTCAACACATCAGAAACCCCCCCTCAAATGGTCTACCCCCTCCATTCGGTCAACCACTCCAAACGGTTTGCAAATCGTTTGGTCTCCAAACTGTTTGGTGAAACAGATTGGACCAAAATTATGAAACTGTTTGCAATAGATATTTGTGGAGGTGTGTGCTTATGATGATGTCATCATCATCAAGATATAAACCCATGAATATTACTGTGATTTTCATGGTGATTGCATCAATCAATCAAATAAAATTTCGAGAATGAAGAAAGGATCAACAACTAATAGAGGTATGAAATCAATAATAACATTCGAGGGTTCAAGTTATATAATCCGCCTTCAATTGATCTTAAAAGCTTCAACCTCCACGTATTTAATGGTGAAAGAAACACCTTCCACTATCCCAAGCTCATCCTTAAGCTTTGAGTGAAAAGGAATGGCTAGAATTGAAGATGGAATGGAGACAAGAAGAAATCATGCATTGATTTTCGATTTCCACCATGGAATCAAGGTGAAAAGAGGTCATGGAGCTTACCAACAGGTTGGGGGTCGTCCTCCTGATCCTCCAAAGCTCCCTTGGTCGTTTTGCAAGCAAAGAGTGGAAGTGGTTTCGAAAAAGCCTCTCAATTGAGTTGTAAAAAGGTGTTTTTATAAGAAATTCAATGAGAGAGAAAATATTTTATAAAACCCTTTTTAATTCTAAAATTGGTGCCACCTTTCCCCCATAAATTCCTTGCATGTAAAGACATCTTCCCATCCTTCGTATTCCTCTTCATTATCCATGAATTAAGGAAAAGCAAATTAAGCACCTTAAATCATATAATACTAATATCCCATTTTTAGTGGATATTACTTTTGATTTAACTAATGTGAGTGGGTTCTCCACTCACTTAGATATTTTTGTGCCTTTGCAAGGCACATGCTCGTCCAACCTTATCTAATTTCAACTATTACCATTTTGGTTGAAGGGCACTTTGATTAACATATTTATTTTTGCATTAATTTGAAGTAAAGTTCCAATTATGTTTAAATCTTGATTATTTTAATATCAAGATTCTCTTTCTTCCAAAATGATTCAAATGATGCACCCCTCTCAAATTATTTTCTCTACATGATTCCAAGAATCATGAGGGACCCTCTTGAAGTGGAATTTTGCATATTGAACCCTAGGTTTTGGGTAAATTGCACATTACACCAAAACTATGTTTTAATGCACAAACATTGCTCAACAAGCTCTTTCTTGTTATTCAGGCTTGTAGAAACCATACAACTGCATCATACTCACTCCTATGATGCTTCAATATATGAGGAACATTTTTCCATACACAATTTGCAATTTAACCCCTCAACTTGGGTAATTCGCATTTTTGTCCAAAACAAGTAAAACATTATTTCAACATTATTCAAAAAGGACTAAAATTGAAATATAAGTTCCTCTTGAGCCTTAATTACTTTTCAAGAGATAAGATAAAGCATATAATCAACTTTATTAAACAAAACATCTAGGTTTAAGCATAACCCAGGTTAGGGATGTTACAGATATTCCATCTCACTTTGAGACAGAATGATAGTGCATGTATCATTTCACAGAAAAAATGTAGCATTAGGGCATTTTCATTTGCATTTGCACCATTATAGGTCATTCATTTTTTGTTTTTGCATGATCGACTATACTATGCTTCCATTTCTTCCATAGCCACCCATTCCATCCACATGTTTCTCTAAGTGGTAAGCCACCCATGATATTCTCCTCATTCATGTATATCAGGAGATCTGCTTCCATTTAGATGGTAGTTAGGAAATGAGCAACGTAGATAGGAGATCACAAGATGCACCAAGCCTGAACCTAAGGATTTTATTATATTAACTGCTTTACTTTATAGTGTTCGTGATCTTGGGATGGATATCTCTCATGAATAATTATTGTCACTTTAAGGGTAGTTGTCATTCAGTGGTTGGTAAGGGTCGGTATGTGAATTGCAGGCGGGAATCATATTGAGATATCAATTTTGTGATTATTTTCTTTAGTTGACCCTCTCAATTAGATTTTAAGTTTTGTTGCTCGAGGATGAGCAAGATTCAAGCTTAGGGAAGTTTGATGCAGTGAATTTGAGTCGCATTTATAGGCTGGTTTCATACTTGTTTTGTGTGGTTATGTGTCATTTTATGACTATAATAGCATGATTCATATTCCTTTAGCCTATAATCATTGTATGCATCAAATTTAGGTTATTTTATCTTATTTTGTATGAATTATCAAATTTCTTGGATTTGATTTGTGTTTTTCTCTTGGTTTCAGGTACTTTACATTTCAGGACCTATCGATGCCATCGACAGATCCGTCGATGCTATCGACATGGAAACAGTGACCAGGCCAGAGGGAAAGCATCCAGCTCGATACCATCGACCATACTGTCGATGGTCTCGAGATTACATCAGTGTCCCAAAAGTCAACCTGTCGATACCATCGACCACACTGGTTGATAGTATCGAGAGGCCAACAGGCAGATTCTAGAAATTGAAGAAAGTGTCGGTACCCTAAGGGGTTGATACCATCGACACCCCGTCGATGGTATTGACGTCATCAGATCAAGAAATTGTTTAGAACGATCACGATCGAACGGCTGTGATATTTTTGCGGCCGTAAGTGGTACATATATCAAGGAAAAGGCGGCCCAAAACCAGGCATCACATTCTATTCCATTGCACGAGTCCCCAAGAAGAGGAGAGCGAAGAACTGAGCCCAGAGCTATGCCCCAGACGATTCCATAGCCGCAGATGGACGATTTCACCGCTGGAAGGCTGCATATCATGCATCTCGCACCGAGGATCACTCGTATCTTCTCTGTTTCATGGGTTACATCATATTTTCTCTCATTTCCCCATGTCTTCCTCTTTCTTCTCCATGTGACTGTTGAGATGAACATGCAGGGATAATCCCCTCTATCCTTAGGATCGGGAGTAGCCCGGGGAATCATTGTATGACAATGGTATATTGATTAACATAATTTATCTCACTTTCCCTTGATATGTTATCATGTTTGCATTGCAATTTACTATGATTGATCACCATAGTTGATTTCTAATACAGTTAATTACTTCTGACAGAGAATTAGTGGTTGAAAAGGCACGATTAACACATTAATCAATAAATTCCTTAGACAAGGTAATGTACGATTAATGGTGGATACTCAGAGAAATAATTAAAGCACCTAGATCTAGGGTATAAGTTTCTACTGGTGTGGAACTGACTTAGAACTAGGTAGTGAATTGTATCACAGAAGTGAGAAATTCTGACGACGAGCCATAATCAGGGAAAGAGAATGAATTATGTTAATTGTGCAGATTTGTTTGCAGTGAGACCTTGCGGTGAAACCGCAATCCTAAGGATTCCCATTTAATTTGATTAAACTAAACATTTAATCATCATTCACTTTTGCTTTCTTTTAATTTTATTTTCTTTTTCAAAATCAAACTCATTTTTCCCATTGGTCTAGCTGATCGTGACCAGTTAGTAGTAGTCTATTGAAATTTCCGTTTCCCTGAGTTCGACTCGGGCCTCACAAGGCCTATATTACATTGATATTTGCACTTGCGTTATACGCACGGTAAAATCATGTCAGTCAGTTATTACTTTTAACCGACCTTGAAGGGACACTCTCGGTCGACAAAATTCTTGACTGAGATGAAAATTTTCATGATTTTGGCTTTGCGCCTCGATATATAGGGTCAGTTTTTTCAAATAACCAGCCCTATAGGTGTTGGTCTCTAGTTATACTCACGCGAGTCCCGTGATCGAGCTACTGCTTTATTATTACCTCACGAGCTACTGATTAGGGTTTCGGAGGCTGCTCTACTTTCTTCTTTGGATCGACGATAATGCCCAACCACTCTATCATTTCTTCCTTAGACGACGATGATAGCTTCTGGCACTACAAGGGTCACCTCCCCAGCAACGACAAGCTGCAAGGTCTGCTCATTTGCTCCGCCACCGACCGCCGTGCTGCTGCCCCAACCACCATCTCCGGTGCCCAACACTCTAGACATAATCGCCGCTGCAAGCTCGCCTCCTCATGTCGTCTCTTCTCCCACACAAGCTCCCCCATCGCCAAAGCAGATCGACTGCCAACCCATTCATCCGACCAGCTACCGCTGGCGCCTAAAGGGATCTGCAAGAGGCATGGCCAGAGAAGCCATCTCCAACTGATCAAGATGACACTTGTATTGGGGGAATAGAGGGTGGAGGAGGATAAATGATTTTCCAGTAGATCGACTCATATTCTCCTCCCACAACCAACATAGAGTAGTGCCAGAATCCACCTTATTCTTACCTAAATTTGTTGTAGTTCCTAAGCCCACATATACTGAACCCTCACCTCTTCAACTACAGGTCTTTAACTGATCGGCAAGGCAATCCAACAATCAGTGATCGATCCTCTTACTCGCAGAAGCTCTGGCGCTCGGCGGTCATCTTCTTACTCTTTGCCACCTGTGTGCCTTCCACTGCCCACGATCTTCTCTCATTTTCATCTCGACAGTTTAGGTCAGTTACATTGTTTTTCCATTTTATTTGACTAGTAACCCAACCAATAATAAAAATATATATTATTTCATATCTACATTTTATTATCAGTCACATATGTAATCATTGTATAAATTCTAGAAATATGATGATAGAAATTGTGTAATCCCAGATAGACACTTTAGGATTTATAGATGAGATCATCAATGCATGATGTTTAAATTAATATATAAATATGACAATAATACATTTATACATTAACTTAGAAACTCGTTCAAAATTTACTCATTAGGAGTAAATTTTAGATAGTCCCCAGTCTGGGACTGTTTTTGGATATTTAATCTCACTTAGGATGTAAGTGTATTTGTATGTTTAGTTTTGAAGAAAATTTTAGTAGTATTTCCTCATTTGTTCTCTGGGTACATATGTGGGTGGTTATTTCCCATTTACGTCGATGTACTTGGAGAACTTAGGGGAAATGCTACTGAAATTTCTTGAAAACTAAACATACATTATACAATTACTAGTGAGATTAGATATTCAAAAATGGGATAGGTGGTACACTTTAGTATAAAAGTAATTAACTTCCTATCAATAAAAACTTACAACTTATAGTATTAATATTAAATGCTAACTTTTATAATTAATTTTAATGTGATCTAGAAAATGGATCAAAGTTGGATGTCTATCAAGAACCATTGCAGTCCAAAGTTTGCCAAAGGTCTTAATGAATTTATCAGATTTGCCGAGGAACATAGGAAACTACCTACAGATAGGTTCTATTGTCTAGAAATTGTGGTAACAATTTGAAAGTTGATACTATTTAGGAAATTAAGAATCATGTCATATGCAATGGGATCATACTAGGCTATAATGAATGGTATTGGCATGGAGAGAAATTTAATTATGGATCAGAAAATGTCGATACTAATAGTTGTGGCATAGAAGATATATATAATGATAATAATGTCAATGATGAACCAATTCGGGATGATATGGTTGATGAGATGCTACGTAGTTGTCGGGACAATGTCATTGATCCACCTTCTTTATTTTCAAACATTGTCCATGATGCTGAAAAACCATTATATAAGGGTTGTACTAAGTTCACGAGGTTGAGTGTTGTGATGCGATTATATACTCTTAAAGCTCAAAACCGGTGGAGCGATAAGAGTTTCACTTCACTGTTATCTTTGTTAAAGGAAATTCTTCCTGAAGGCAACGAGCTTCCAATTTCAACATATTAAGCAAAGAAAATAATGTGCCCAATGGGAATGGAGGCTAAGAAGATTCATTCATGTCCAAATGATTGTGTGTTATTTCAGAAGGCTTATAGTAATTTGATAAATTGTCTAAAATGTGGTGCGTCAAGGTACAAGACCACAAATTCAGTTAAGGCTAAAAAAGGCTCTCCTGCCAAGGTGATGTGGTATCTACCAATAATACCATGATTTCAACGCTTATTTGCTAATAATGAAGATGCGTGAAATTTGTCTTAGCATGGGGAGTTAAAGGCCAATGATGATGGCATCCTACGATACGCATCCGATTCACCACAATGGAAGAAAATTGATTTATTATACCCTCAATTTGGTAAAGAACCAAGAAACTTAAGACTTGGACTTTGTATAAATGGAATGAATCCTTATGGTACATTAAGCAGCCAACATAGCACTTGGCCTATTATGATTGTTATATACAATCTTCCTCCTTGGTTGTGTATGAAAAGTAAGTATGTCATGTTGTCAATATTGATATCAGGGCCCAAGCAACCTGGAAATGACATTGATGTTTACCTTCAACCTCTAATTGATGACCTAATGAAACTATGGGAAGAAGGTGTTATGACATATGATGCTTCGCATGAAGAGATATTTAGTTTGCGTGCTATGTTGTTTTGCATGATTAATGACTTTCCAACTTATGGAAATTTGTCTCGATATAGCATAAAAGGATACAAAGCATGTCCTATTTGTGAGGAAAATATTGATTCAATCCGACTGTAACATGGTGGTAAAATTGTATATCTTGGTCATCGGAGATTTCTCCCACAAGTGCATCCTTATTGAAGGCAATGCAAAACCTTTAATGGATCAACTAAGGAATGAAGTGCTCCTAAACCTATACCATGAAATGTTGTATATGATAGGGTGAAAGATATTGTTAATGACTTTGGAAAGAGTTCAAGTAGTTGTACTCTCACATGTGATAAATCTCTATACAAGAAGAGGTCAATATTCTGGGATCTTCCTTATTGGAGATTCTTGTCAATTAGACATTGAATAGATGCCATGCATGTTGGAAAAAATGTTTGTGATACCATCATTGGTACGCTATTGAATATACCGGGAAAGACTAAAGACGAAGTCTAGAAAAGATTTAGAATTAATGGGTATAAGAAAAGAATTATCAGTGGAGATCAGGGGTCACCACACATATTTACCACCAGCTTGTTACACTTTGTCCAAGTAGGAGAAAAAGACTTTCTGTGAGTGTTTGTATAATATTAAGGTTCCACAAAGATACTCTTCTAATATTTGTAGATTGGTATCAAAGAAGGATCTGAAGTTGATAGGTCTCAAATCTCATGATTGCCACACCTTAATGCAACCAATTTTACCTGTGGTTATTCGATCTATATTGCCAAAGCATGTAAGGTTTGCAATCACAAGACTCTATTTCTTCTTCAATGAAATATGCAACAAAGTGACACATCCTGATACTCTTGATAAATTACAAAAAGATGTAATTGTTACCATGTGTCAGCTTGAAATGTACTTTCCTCCTTCATTTTTTGATATCATGGTTCATCTTGTATTACATATAACAAGGGAGGTGAAGATGTTGGGTCCAATTTTCTTACATTGGATGTATCCATTTGAACACTACATGAGGGTTTTTAAAGGTGATGTTCGGAATTGTTATCGTCCTGAAGGGAGTAATATTGAGGGTTATGTGTCTAGGGAGGTGATGGACTTTTGCAATGATTTTTTGAATTGCAATGAAACTTCTAGCGATCTAAAAAATTCCCATCACACTAAATCTTATTGTGGCAAAGGAACTCTGGGAGCACGAGTGAAAGGAATGAGCCAAAAAATATTATGTAAATGTTATTTAGAAAGGAATTAGTCATGAGTTGTGGGAACAAGCACATTTGTATATTTTACACAACATCGATGAAGTTAGTAGCTACATCACAGAACACAATCATCTTTTCAATAGAAATCATCCACGATCCAGTTCAATGTGGCTTGCAAGAGAGCATTATCGAACATTTATTAGGTGGTATAAAGAGAAAGTCTTTAATCAACTATCTGAATCACCGAATAATGTTGCTGAGAACATAAAATGGCTCACCTTTAAGCCAAAAATGGATGTCATGTCATATGAAGGATATGACATAAACAAATTTGTATACTACACAAAGCGTCAAGATGAAAGTAGTGTAGTCCAAAATAGTGGGGTCATTGTTCAAGCTTGTTCGTTGTATTTTGCTAGTGTGAAAGATAAAAGACCACACGAAGCTGAGATGTCATATTACAACATCATTGAGGACATGTGGGAATTTGACTATACAAATTTCAGAGTTCCTATCTTTAGGTGTAATTGGGTTGATAACAACAAAGGAGTTTTAGTGGATGAGTTGGGTTTCACATTGGTGAATTTTGAAAATATTGGTGAGAAAGATGAACCATTCATCATGCTAGACCAAGCAAAATAAGTATTCTATATTGATCACCCGGCAAATAAAAATTGGTATGTCGTTCATCATGGAAAAAGGCAGTTTACTATAGATCCTATAAATAAAGAAGAATACTACAAAAAGTATGATGATTCCAGCCCATTCTCAGTTGGTTTTCCAAGTGTAAATGTTGAAGTTAACACCGATGAATACTATAAATGTCAAGACCATGCTGAAGGAATTTTACTTGACTAACAACTCAACCAATACTAGAGGCATGTATTCTTTGAATTATTTATTTTATTATCATACAAGCACGTAATCTTTTAAATATACATCATATCACCACTTGTGCTTTTATTATCACTTATGTTTCTTTTATCATGTATACTTGTAGGTTGTTCTAAAATGGCAAGTGAAGATGAACATTCAGAGCATGAGCACCATGAGGATGGTAGTGGTGATGCTAAGAAATGTAGAGTTCCCACACTGATGCGTAGGCTACAAGAGCTCAGGGCTAAAGGGGAGAAATTGCCAATCCAGTTTGATGTCACAGTAGCACCTATTGGGGAACATGCTAGTGCTTTCAAGCATTACGTAGGGGTGACCACACGCAGTAAGGTGGCAATAGATATAGAAAATTGGCATGATGTTTCTAATGCCTTAAAAGACCTCCTATGGAAAGATATATCTATGAGTTGAAGTGATATTATTTTAATATGTTTTTTGTTTATTGATTCTCTAATTTAGTTTGCTTGGAAAGACATATCCTTATTAAAATAGTTTTATTGCTTCTTTTGTTCATCTAAATGAAAAATATCACAAGAAAAAAGTGCTACAATGTTGTGGTGTACGACGGAGGGCTTTTAAGACATATCTCAAAAGGGAATTTATAGATAATCCTAAATAAAAGAAGAAAGCAACATATCTATATATTTTTATAGATCCTGAGGTGTGGGAAAGATTTTTTGCATCTAGGAAATTGGAAGAGTTTTAGGTAATAAAGATTGTTATGTACTGTATGAATCTTTTTATACAATTAAGGAAATGAATCTTTTTATATATGTTTGCCAAGTCTAAATTTCAATATCCTCATTTTAAATGATCAGACTATTCACGAGACCCAAAAGGAAAGATGGGCCAAAAATGTACATGACCATCGCTTGGGGCCCGATGGTTATGCCTTCTGCCGCCAATTATGAGAGAAGTAACTCTCTTCTAGAGAAGAGTCTGGTACAACTCAAGTTGAGCGTCCACCCTGACACTTGTAGTGGATTGATGCTAGAAAAAATCGAGCAGGTGAAATTCCCAACCCTGCAACTATGGAGGTGGCACAAAAGATGTTAAGTTCATCCCAACTAAGTAAAGAGTAACTCCCATAAACTTTTATTTATTTATATCTAATTGATTGTGATTTAATATTTTTATTAACTATGAATGGATTGATCTCCATGAGCAAAGGAAGGAGGGAAAGTTCATCCCAACTGGTTGCATGGATAAACTATCAGTTGCTCTTGATATGAAGGAGCATCCTAGTCGTGTTAGGGGATTAGGGGCTGGCATAGGTATCAAGTCTTATTTTGGCCCCTTGCAATCTAAAAGAGGTCATACAGGAGGTCTTACAAAAGAGGAAGTTGAAGCATTAGTAGCACAGAAAGTAAAAGAAATAATGTCTTCATTTCAGCCTAGTCAACCTTCTCAACCTATTCAAAGTGTGTGTCTCTCAGAGGATGAGGTAAAAGCCCATTCTCCAATTGTAGAAGGTCATGGGAGCACTCCCAATGACCCACCACAACAATCTATAGTAAGTTTGTTCTATATGTTGTGTTATTAGTATGATATATATATATATGTGTGTGTGTGTGTGTGTGTGTGTGTAGTTGTAGTAGGTATTTGGTTTACCACTTTGTATATAACTTATATATTCAATTCTAGGTTGGTATGAACTGTAAACTTACAGTGGAGGTTCCAGAATATAATGTTGTGGCAGCAGGCAAGGTATACAACCTTGGTGGTACATTGCATTGCCAACCAATTACTGATGACATTTGTCGGGTGTCCATCCATCTTGTATATGATGGAATGGGGGACAAACCACTACCCATATATAATCATGAATACAATATAGTTGAAGAAGCAGAAGGTGCTATGGTGGGTTGGCCTAGACACTTGGTTATCAATGACAAGGTATACATGAATTCTACCATGTTTTTCATATTTGACTACATATATGAACTCGTGTAATATAAGTATGTAATTTAATTAACAGGTTTGTAAACCAAAAAGTAAAAATTCTACAAGTCGTCCTCCTATGCCCAAGCCAATTTTTATTCCAAAATCTACATTCGATGAGTTGGGAAGTAAATGTAAATGTTTGTGTCGATACTTAGCCAAACAAAGCTTGGGATCGCAAATGTTAATCGATTTAATAGAAGATGCAACTGGGAGGGACTTTGAGAATTATATTTTTCTTGATGATATTATAGAGTTGTTCCGATATGATTGGCTAAATACTTCGATATTAGAAGTATGGATAAGGTAAGGATCCATCAATATAGAAAATTCCAATACACATTTTAAACTTATTTCTATATAATGAAATGATTACAAATGTTATACAACCATTTATATACTGAGGTCATAAACTTTGATATAAAGAATGTTGGATTCTTAGTTCCTTCAGTCACTAGTCAAGTGGAGACACATATTGAGGATGTGAATGAGTACTTCTCTACTGCATTCAAATATTTTGCTAGTGCGGGAAAGGAAATTATTCTAATTCCTTTTAATGTCCAATAAGTATTATTATTCAATATAATTTTAATAATGAATAAATTTCTTTATTTTATTTTTTGTTTTATTCTTACTTAGATCTAGACATTGGGAATTATTGGTGGTTGTCCCAAAATTGATGACTCTTTATTATCTTGACCCAATGGGGAAAATAACAAGGGGCCACAAACTGAAATTGCCAACTATAGAGTAAGCATAAATTTAGTCATTTTTATGCTTCAACATGATATTTCAACTTAGAATTTCTATTTAACCAACTATCATAATTATTTAATTGATAGGGGTATAAAGGCTTTTCATGAAAATGGAGTACAAATACCCACAAGATTAAAGACATTGACTTTGAAAAATGTTAAGGTAGATACGTTGACGGTCGCTTAGTCTTATATGTCAACTCTTATAGTTTTAACTCTGTTTATAGTAGTTTACTAACATTAAGTATAATTTGTTATTTTGTAGTGTCCTATACAAAATAATGGTTGGGCTTGTGGCTAATATGTAATAAAATATATGCAAACTATTGTCAAACAAGCATCACATGTCATTCAGATTATAGATCAGGTAATAAAGAATAACATCATAAATTTACAAGTGAGTTGTAGTCATTTTATAAAATATTTGTATGTGCATTTTCTATTGCAGATCTTTACAACTTAGCCTTACACACTTGAGAATTTAATTCTGAGAAGAGTGGTCAGATGCCTTTCTAAATGAAGTCAATATAGCATTGGATTGAATGCATATGTCAGCTCCATTTATGTATGTGGTTCTGGAACTTTTCAAATTTACTTTTGTATCTGACATAAATTTTAATATCATCTCAGATTTGCAATCTATCATTTTGTGAATGTTATGATGTGTTATGTGTATGAAATGTCTCAACTAAATCATATATGAATTATTTTTGTTATGAATGTGTTTGGAAATTATCCAATTTGAATAGGATTGGACATAAAAGCTAGAAAATGTGGTTTTGGAATGAATTTCTGGCTTGCATCATTGCATTTGCTAGTCTACTTTCTATTGTCGGTTTTGATCTTTGTAAAGCAGATATCTGTTCTGCAGGTTATTATTCTGAAGATTTCTATTCTGTAGAATTTTTCTTTAAAAAAATTGTAAGCTCTAGGGTCGGTTATTTTAAAAAACTGACCTTATAGATCTATAGGGTCGGTTTTTTAAGAATGACCGACCTTATAGGTTCTGGGAAGCTTAAGACAATAACTTTCTTGGTCGAAAATTTTCTCAACCGAAATTCTCTCGGTCGACAAATTTCTCGACCGATCAAGTTATTGGACCTTACATTACCTCTGTTGCTTTATAGGATCGGTTTTTTAACCTCTAGGGTCGGTTATTTAAAAAAACGACCTTATAGATTTTTTGGGTCAATTTTTTAGGAATAATCAACCTTATATGATCTGGGATTAGAAAGCTCATTTTTTGTACTCTCTTGGGTCCGTTTTTTAGGAATAATCGACCTTAGAGGCAATGGGATAAAGCTCATTTTTGTTACACTTTTGGGTCGGTTTTTTTAATTAACCGTCCTTACAGGTCCTTTCTAGGGTCGATTTTTTTACGAAAAACTGACCTTATAGGATTTGGAAAGCTTAAGATAGTACTTTATTGGTCGACAATTTTCTCAACCAAAATCCTCTCGGTCGACGTATTTCTCGACCGAGCAAACCTATGTTGCTTTATAGGGTCAGTTTTTTAGCAATAACCGACCTTACAAGGTCAAGGGTGTTGGTTGGGTGATATGGAGTTTGATCAGGATACCTAGTGTGCTGGATGTTATGGTCTGGTCGTCACATTTTGCAACATTTCACTGGGGCAGAGGCCGACGCATCTTGGTGATAGCATTGATTCTTGTCATGGCTTGATGTGTTGCTAACCCGTTGCTTTGGGGTGTTGCAGCCCAGCACTCTTGCAGCCATAACATCCTTGAGAAGCATTGTCAATATGTGATGTGTTGCCCGACATGATGAGAGCTCGATATGCTGCTCAACCCTAATCATCCTGTCACCTTGACCATTGCCTGATACAACAGTGATTCCTATTATTCCCTTAACGCCCGTTATACCCCTGTGATGGCATTGGCTGACACCCCTCTCCTTGGATGTTATGCTCGATACACAGAGTGATACCTAAATCGATACACACCTTGTACATGTAGGCTGATACCTGATGAATGTATATTCATCTTAGTTTGAGTCACCATTTTTGGCCCAGTTTTGCACTGAAAGCTCTCATATGCCCCCTAAATCTACCCATATACAATTTTCCTCAGTTTTAGATGATTATTTAGAGTTTTGATCAAATTCATTCATCTCCATTGCAGGATTAAGCATGGCACTATGTGCACCAGTGTAGGATATGGTGGTCCTGCTAACTGACTAGCGGACCCAAGAAACTTTCAATAATTTGAACCCTATTTTCCATGGTCGTCCCTTCATCAAAAAGCATCCTTGTCAATCAGAGGATTCATCAACATAGGCCCATAGACCCATAGCAATAGTCACCCCTTCCCCCACCCCACGGGGGTGGGTTTGTTCCATGAGGGTCGCGATTGTGACCAAGAAAAATGTCACGACTGCGACCAAGAAGAATGCCGCAACCTCGGCCAAGAAGACAATGCCACGACCGTGACACTCCGCATGACCGCGACCAAGAAGAATGTCACGACCATGGCCAAGAAGACAATGTCGCGACTGTGACACTTAGCACGGTTGGGCCCAGCTTGGTACGGTGGGGTCGAGGCCAAGATGTCACAATCGACACCCCCACGACTTCATCATACAACCGCAACCACGGCACCTTGCACGGTCGGGCACACACCCAGCATGGTTGTGTCTAGGGGTAGCACAACCGCTACTAAAGGTCATGACCGCGGCAGCTAAGTCAGTGCTCCCCAGATCTACACCTATAAATAGATGACTCCCTCCTTCATTTGAGGCACCGCTTCCACTCCACGATGCTGAGAGGTTGTCGCTCTGTGCCCAGCCAAGGAAGATGATCAACCGTTGCAAAGACTACCGTTGTGGTGTCCTTGGTACTCTGCCATCTCCACTCCATCTAGATCTATCTTCTAGCCATGAGAGTGGTGGGAGTTTAGATTTGTAGCACCCTCCACCATCAACCATCTACCACTCCATCTCCAGTGAGTGAGAGTACAAGAAGAGAAGGAAGAAGAAAAGAGAAGATCATCCTTATCCGTCTTGGTGTTCTTCCCCTCCTTCTTCTAGATCTGCCCAGACAACATGTAGAAGACCATTTCTCCACCAAGACATGACCATCTTCTTCACCATGACCATGACAGAATCTTCCCTCTCTCTTGTTCTTTTTGTTTCTATCATGAGTAGCGAGTAGTCCTTTTCGCTGGGGTGTCGGGACTAGCCCCACTTCTCGTTCTTACATGTTCAGCTTATAACATTCCATGGCTTGTATATAACTTTCTATTTTGTTGTTAATCATTTAATGCATGCTTTGTGGATTGATCACATGCCTTACATGATCTATTATATTCCTTTGTTGTGAGAACTTCAATACTTAGGATTTGAATATCAGTCAATGTGGTTGATGCCCAGACGAGAACTTCCAAAGGGATATCTCCAGAGTAGTAAGTGTATGATATGTGGGTAACGAGACATCGAGCCTATGGAGATGCTTACCCAAATTCTATTTCCTAATGGATGGCTTGCTTACTCCATTTGGATAGTTGTATCTTGTCTGGATGTGTTTTGGATGTGTTTGCATGTGTAGTGGAGGTGAAACCTGATTCCACCCCAGTGATTCCCATCATTAATCCAAACTTGTTTTTAATCCCGCTCTTTTACTTTCCTTGCAATTAGTTTAACTAAAACCCAAATCAACTCTTGTTCTAAATATTAGTCTTAGTTGATCCAGATTCGACTAGAAAGATTCCTAAAAATGTTGTCCCTTGGGATTTGATCCTTAACTATACTGTGATAAGACCCATCCGCTTGCGGGTGGTACTATTGCATAAGGTTTTGGTAAAAACTTAGGGATTTCAGCCCTAGGTGAATTTGTTAGTGTAGTAAAAGCCACATCAATACCCTACGTACCTTAGTATGGATGTATGATACCTTTGAAGGACAATTCCATACCCTATGTTGGAACCCTAGTCGATACCTTGTGGTAGTGTTTGATATATACCATGTTGATGCTAGGGTCTCATGGTATGATGTGATACTCTATGGAATAGTTGTATGAAGGGTGTTGAGTGACGTTTCTATACATCATAACATGTTTTATAATGATGATGAGAAATATGTTTCCATATCTCTTAACATACCTCATAATGATTATGTGAGTGATAATCTAAGGCTGGTTGTTGATCCAACCTTGTAAACCATAATCGGGTAAAGTGAAACCCTAATTGTAATGATGTATGATGTAAAATGTATGGCATGAGTTCTATGAGATGATGATGTTGATGATGTATTGCCTTCTTGTTATTAGTTTCTAATCATGCAGGTGATACCAATTGATATACATATCCAGGTATGAGCTATGGTGGTTATGATCTATTTGAATAAGCCTTGTGAGGCATAAAAGGTTGTTGACATCCTTGAAAGGGGATGTGAATGGTCTTATGACCTAATGATGGCTTATTGCCTTATATGAGATGATGGGTTCCTCAGTTATGAGATGAGGGGTTGTTAACCCAAGATATGTGGTCCTTGTGACAAAAATTGGTCTTTGTGATGGACATATGATGAATGATAAGCATAAAGTGATAATGTGATGAGATCACACCTAATATGTTTCAATTTATTCTAATGATGAGTTATGCCCTTATTTATGTAGATCGTGTTTGGAGGTGGTATGTTGTAACTTGATTGATGCTTAAGGATACTTAAATTGGTCTAATTAATCAAGTGGAATCTAATAGTGTAGTTTGCCTTGTGCCATAGATCCATTCAATGTCAGCATTTGATGAATGGTGAAACGAATTTAACTCAGAGCGCATATTTTTTAATACACGGGGAACAAGTCAAGTAATTCCTTGTATCCTTAAATACAGGATGTGTGGGACGACCATGCATGAGTCAGTCTCATTGTGGTATGGATGGCCATGTGTGAGCCACTCCTTTTGTTCGAATGGCTATGAGTGAGCCTATTCTTCTAGCATCGTACTTGTACCAAGGTGGGCTAGTATTGTGATGTGTTGTTCGAATAAAACATATTTAACTAATGCGGAAGTGATTACTAATAGCGGATTACTGAAAATCACAAAAAAATAAATCCATTTATCAAAAGATCCATTCACAGGAAAACTCTTTCATTCAGAACCAAAGTAAAACATTTACATCCTGGTTCATATATACATATCATGTGTCATTGCCTCTCGAGGCATACAAGCATCAACTACTGTGTCTTAAATGTACACAGGTAGTATAAGAACCTCGGGGCTTAAAGCCAAAATCTCATATCGAATATATCAGAAGCACTAACTCCTAGGACCTAAGAGTACAGAGATGACTCATAGGACTAACTATACAAAACTAGACAGCCGGTATCTCCACCTGATCAATCACTGTTGTCCCTATTGTTGTTGTTGTTGCTCTTCCCCTTCAGTAGGGTTTCTTCCTCTTTGCCTGTGTCTACCTAAAAATGTTGGATCCCACGTGGGTGAGACAATTATAACAATTGCCCCAGCGGGAGATATAACTCTCCGCCGAAAACATCATTATTGCAGTTTAATAGGAATAAACTGAGCAGTGGAAAAGCTTAACAGCAGTTAATTCAACATCTACACAGATTAGAGAAACATTTTTATGCAAGTATTTCAGCTATGACTTGATAAGCAGTATGTCAATAAAGAATTGAAGAACATAAATAACTTTTATGTATCAAGGACATGCTAAGCAGTATAACATCAACCAGTGATTCTCGTATTTCAATCTTATGCAAATACGCTACACGGCTGATTACATTTTACAACCATATTTAAGCTCTGAGGAGATGAGGTATACTTCTCATACTCCTACCAACCATTTCTAGAAACGAAATCGGTACCATACATAAGTCAATGGAAGAGTCAAATTCCCATGACCTCCCACATCCCGGTCAGTACGGGACCACAAGAAGGACTTATGTTAACTGCTCAAATAGCTTTCCAGGGTATACTGGAAACTTCGCTATAGAGTTACAACATCAACTGCACTCTCATCGGCAATCGAGAGATTTAATGTTTATCTCCATCGACCCGACATGAAATATCATTGGGAGATTAATGATACATCCATCCCAACCATCGATAGATTTGTGGTACATCAATCCCGACACATGAAGGATTGAGAGGTTTAATGTTTACCTTCCATCAATCTCTTCACCAGGACGTAAGGATATTTTCGCCCATTTACCCCCACATATACAAAATATGTGAATTCCAGGAAATCCCATAGGAAAACTTGTTTCACCATCACCAACTTCTGACAATGATGGATCTATGGTCAGAGCACTACATGAATATATTTCACTTGATTAATTAAGTACATTTTCATATTCTTTTAGCATCAGGCAAGTTCTCAAACATAACTTATTATGACAATGCTATAAAGAAACATGTACTATTTAATCCACTACTTAACAGTCTTTAAAAGACATTGGGAATTCAATCCCTTATTTCAAAATTGGGAAATCTCATCCATTCACAATCTCATCACCATAATCATATGGCTCTGGGTATTTAAACCTTTGACTCATCATTGAGCATTGTTACCACTTTTCCAGGTAACTATCACCTTCAGGTCAACTGACCAAGGCAAACATGATACTTTCTATTACAAGCATCACTTCATGGTACTTGAGGCCCATTAACTCTCTTGTTACCTCTTACCAGGCAGCAAGGTATATTATGGCACAAAAGGCCCAACACAATAGTGAATTGAATATCATAGCTCGCACCTGGCTATGATTATCATTTCAAAATACCTGCATGGTTAGCACAGATGATAACAGTAAACTTCAATTACATATCAGTACAATGCAGAATAAATATGGATTCACTATTCAAGGGTAACACCATTATTCCCTAACTAGGTTTAGGGTTTTCCATTTCATGTCATATCTTCTGAGAATAAACATCCCTTCACTCATATTAGGGTTATGGATTATCACCATATTGCCCAAGATTAGGGTTCATTAAGCATTACATAGTATTACCCTGGATTTGAGCTCCACATCACATCAAACATCAGGGTTTCTCATGAAACTATTCTTATTTAGGGATTTCTCATAAATTTCACCCTAGAATAAGGTTTACATCAGTAATCCACAATTAGGGTTTACTATTCATCCCAATTAGGGTTTCTTGTTCATTACCCATAATTAGGGTTTACTATTCATCCCAATTAGGGTTTTGCATCACATTACCCTAAATTAGGTTTACACACATCAACACCTTGGATTAGGGTTACATCCATACCCTGAATTAGGGTTTCAATTATAATTGCCCTGAATTAGGGTTAAGGTTTAACAACCTTGTCAATTAGGGTTTATGCTCATGATTAGGGTTTCATGATCTCTTTACTTAAGGAGCATACCCTTAATCACCATATGAATCATACTTGTGTATGAATTCCATTCTTTCATTCTCTCAACTTGATTAGGTCATATCAACCCTTCAGTCAAGTACATACAGCTATGATTGACATAGTGTATCAAGTTATTGTTCTTATACGCAATTAGGGTTCATCCCTTAATTGGCACTAATCACTTAGGTACTATTAGGGTTTCAACCTTTGTACCTTCATTGATTACTATTACTAACAATCATTCGATTATTGGAACAATCATGACCATCAATTTCCAAATGATTGAACCACATTGAACTCCATTCGGTTTTGAAGGTTTCATCACCAAATGGTTTTGGAACGGTTTGCCCTCAAACGGTTTTGAAATCGTTTGACCCCAAATGGTTTCAAGACGGTTTGGGCTCAAACAGTCTCAAGACCGATTGGGCTCAAACCAGCCTCAAAACTGCATGGGCCATTTAGGGGATTCACCAATCCAATCAAATGTAATTGCATCACTGAATTAACTATTGGTTATACAATTGAAGGATTCATCTATCAACACCATTAGATCTTTATCTAATTGTCAAGGATCAACCACTAACCCTCCAAACAGTTTTGAAACTGTTTGGTCCCAAATGGTTTCAAGAACGTTTGGGCTCAAACGGTCTCAAGACAATTTGACCCAAATAGTCTTGAAAATGTTAGGACCAATCAAGGATTCTTCAATCAACTTGATTAGGGTTTCCAATTGAAGGATTGTACATACATTGAATCAATCAATTGGCTCCATTGGATCATAATCCAACATGTAATTAGGTTCATACCTCAAACGGTCAACTAAACCAAATGGTCAACATAACCAAATGGTTTGGAGTACAAGTCACCAAACGGTTTGCAAATCGTTTGGTCTCAAACAGTTTGGTGAAACCGTTTGGACCAAAGCTCTAAGACCGTTTGCACTTGTTCTTGATTGAGGTGTGTTCTTGTGAACAGGTTATAATCTTCAACCTTTAAACCCATGAAAACTACTGCCATTCCCATGGAAACTCCATCAATCAAACAAAGGAATTATAAGAATAACAATTAAATCAATTGAATTGAGAAATCGAATGCAATGGCAAAGATTAAGGGTTAAAGTTATATAACCCTCCTTCTAATTTGATCCCAATCTTCACGGCTCCAATGGTGGATGAAGCTCTAGCAACCTCCCAAGGTCTGTTCTCAATCTTTTGGAGTGAAAGGATCGGCTAGGGTTGAAGATGGAATGAAGAAATGAAGGAATTATGCATTGTTTTATGATTTCCACCATGAAATCAAGAAGAACGAAGTTCAAGGACTTACCAACAGGTTGGGGGCGTCCTTCCTGCTGTTCCTAGCTCCCTTAGTCGTTTTTGCAAGCAAGGAGAAGAAAGTAATCCGAAAAAGTCCTTGGTTGAGTGATAAAGGGTTCTTTTATAAGAAAATCAATGAAAGAGAAAATGTTTTTATAAAAATCATTTAATTCCAAAATTGTTGCCGCCACCTCCCCCTTGGTTTCTTGCATGAAAAGGCAACTCTATCCCACCGAGATCCCTTCCGTTATACATGAATTAAGGGAAAATAAATTAAGCACCTTAATCCCTTATAATATTAATATATATTTTTGAGTGGAAATTCTTTTCCTTATAATAAGGTGAGTGGAGTTTTCACCTCCTAGGATATTTCGTGGTCCTTGCAAAGCTCAAGGACGTACACACACATCTGAATCCAACCATTTTAATTTTGGTTGAAGGTCCTTCAATTACTTTATTTATTTTTGCATTAAATTTGAATTATGGTTTCCATTATGCTTAAATCTTGACTATTTTAATATCAAGATTCTCTCTCCTTCAAAGAGACACAAATGAGATTCCCCTCTCATTTTATTTACTCCACATGATGCCAAGAAATATTAGGGACCTTATTGAAGTGGTAATTTTCATATTGCACCCTAGGTTTTGGGTAAATTGCACATTACACCAAAACTAGGTTTTCATGCACAAACATTGCTTTATCAGCTCTTTCTTGGTATTCAGGCTATCACAAGCCATACCTTTGCATCATCTTCACTCTCATGATGCTTCAACACATGAGGAACACATTATAATGCGCAATTTGCAAATAAACCCCTCAACTTGGGTAATTTGCACTTTAGTCCAAAACAGGCAAAACATTGATTTCAACAATATATAAAAAGGACTAAAATTGCAATATAAGTTTCTCTTGAGCCTTAATTACTTTTCAAAAGATAAGAGCAAGCATATAATCACTTTTATTAAACAAAACACCTAGGGTTAATTCATAACCCAGGTCAGGGATGTTACAAGTTTAAACACCCCTTACAATGATTTCGTCCTCGAAATCATCAACAAAACATTAAGAGAAAAGAGTAGGGTATTTCCTCCTCATCTCTTCCTCTAATTCCCATGTGGCTTCCTCAACGCCACGGTGATTCCAGAGGACTTTTACAAGACTAATGTCTTTCTTTTTCAACTTCTTGATTCTTCTGTCAAGAATCAACATAGGTCCTTCCACATAAGATATGTCATTATTTAGTTCTACCTCCACAGGTTGTAGAACTAGCTCAGTGTCAGGATGACACTTCCTCAACATAGATATATGAAACATTAGGTGCAATCTATGCAACTCAGGTGGTAACTCCAGCTTATAGGCTACCTTTCCCATCCTCTCAATGATTGGATAAGGCCCCATAAATCTAGGATCTAACTTCCCTTTCTTTCTAAATATTAGGATACCTTTCCAAGGTGAAACCTTGAGGTACACCCTATCTCCAATTTGGAATTATAAGGTTCTACGACGTTTGTCAGCATAGGATTTCTGTCTATCCTGGGCAACTTTCAACTGTTGTTGTATGACTTTAACCTTCTCAGTTGTTTGCTGAACCAGCTCAGGACCCAAAAGTTGGTATTCACCAGTTTCATACTAACATAAGGGAGATCTACAACGTCTACCATACAAAGATTCATATGGTGCCATGTAGATATTGTGTTGATAGCTATTATTATAAGCAAATTCTATCAAGCTCAGATGTAGATCCCAACTTCCTACAAACTGAAGGACACATGCCCTAAGCAAGTCCTCCAAAGTTTGTATAGTCCTCTCACATTGTCCATCTGTTTCTGGATGAAAGGTTGTATTAAACCTTAACTGTGTACCCAAAGCTTTATGGAGTCACTCCCAAAAATGACTCATAAACTGGGGACCTCTATCAGAAACTATGGTAACTGGAACCCCGTGCAGCCGCACTATCTCGTCTATGTATATCTGTGCAAGATTTTCAGTAGTATAGGTTGTTTTGACAGGTAAGAAATGTGTTGTCTTAGTCAACCTATCAAATATCACCCAAATGGAATCATGACTTTTGGTTGTTCTAGGCAAACCAACCACAAATTCCATGGTTACATGATCTCATTTCCCCTGCGGTATTGGCAGAGGTTGCATTGTTCCTGCGGGCTTCTGATGTTCAGCTTTAACCTGCTGACACACCGAACACTGCATAACAAACTCAGCAACATCCTTCTTCAATCCAGGCCACCAATACATATCTTTTAAGTTATGATACATCTTGGTGCTCCCTGGATGCATGGCATACATTGAAGAATGAGCTTCTTCTAGGATTAACTTTCTTAAGTTATCAACATCAGGTACTATCATCCTACCATGATAACAGACTACCTGATCATCAGAATCATGGAAACCATCCCATTTCTCACTACCATACTCTGACCTGATTTGTTGAATCATAGAATCAGTTTGCTATGCTTCTTTAATCTGCTGTCTCAGAGTAGGTTTTATGTGCATCTCAGCTAGCAACCTGGCTAACAATGACACTTTAAGATGTACATTGTCTTGCCTTAAGGAGATAAACATATCTCTCTTAGAGCACACTAAAGAGTTTAACTGTGATTTGTCTAAAGCTGGTGTTGCTGATTTTCTACTTAGTGCATCAGCAACCACATTGGCTTTCCCTGGATGATAATCAATTGTACAGTCGTAGTCCTTGATTAACTCCATCCAACGGTGTTGCCTCATGTTCAGCTCATGCTGGGAAAAGATATACTTTAGGTTGTCTGTGAAAATCTGGAATGTTTCTCCATAAAGATAATGTCTCCAGATCTTCAAGGCATGGACCACAGCAGCTAGCTCTAGATCGTGTGTCGGATAATTCTCCTCATGTTTCTTAAGTTTTCGAGAAGCAAAAGAAATCACTTGTTTATCCTGCATCAACACACATCCTAAGCCATTCTTAGATGTGTCACAGAAGACTGTATACCCCTTTCCTTGCTTAGGTAGCACTAACACAGGTGCACTGGTTAACCTTTCCTTCAGCAACTAGAAAGATTGTTGACACTTGTCATTCCAGACAAAAGGAATCTCCTTTCTGGTCAACTTGGTCAGGGGTAAAGCTATAGAACTGAAGTTCTTAATGAACCTCCTGTAATAGCATGCCAGTCCTAGGAAACTGTGTATCTCTGTCGGTGTCTTTGGCTGTTCCCACTGCAGGGAAGATTCTACTTTCTTAGGATCAACATGAATACCTGAAGCAGATATTACGTGTCCAAGAAAAGAAACTTCTGGTAACCAGAACTCACACTTGCTAAACTTAGCATATAACTTATGCTCTCTTAGCAAAGTCAAAGCTTGACGAAGATGCTTCTCATGTTGTTGAGCATCTCTACTATATATCAGGATGTCATCTATAAAGACGACTACACACTGATCAAGAAAAGGTCAAAAGATTCTATTCATGAGTTCCATAAATGCAGCTGGTGTGTTAGTTAGTCCAAACGACATAACTGTGAACTCATAGTGACCATACCTTGTCCTAAAGGTAGACTTAGGTATGTCACCCTCCTTGATACGCAACTGATTGTATCATGACCTCAGATCTATTTTAGAAAAGACAGTTGCACCATGCAACTGATCAAACAAGTCATCTATTCTTGGCAGAGGATACTTGTTCTTTATGGTTACTTTATTCAGTTGCCTATAATCAATGCACAACCGCATTGATCTGTCTTTCTTCTTAACAAAGAGGACCGGAGCACCCCATGGTGAAGTAATTGGTCAGATAAAACCATTCTCAAGCAACTCCTGAAGTTATTTCTTGAGTTCTGCCATCTCAGTAGGTGCCATTCTATACGGCATTTGTGCTATAGGTTGCGTGCCCGGAACTAGATTAATTTCAAAATCAATCTCTCGGGGTGGTGGAACACCTGGAAGTTCTTTAGGAAATACATCTTCAAATTCCCTAACTATTGGAACTTCAAAAGGATGAGGTCTCTCCATTGTGGTGTCAACCACATGGGCTAAGAATGCAAAGCATACTTGTCTCATCAACTTCTCATCTACCATAGCTGACACAAGATAGGTTGGGAGAATCTTTCTGTCTCCCTGAAAGATCCATGTGTCACCATTATCTGTGAGCACAACGTTCTTGGAACCACGATCCAAGACAACTTTATACCTTTCTAAGGTGTCCATCCCAAGGATTATATCAAACCCATGCATCTCAAGTGGTATAAGATCCACTTGAATGCGATGATCGGAAAAGGAAAGATTGCAGGGAGAACACACTTCCTGCAATACTGCATATTCCAGCAAAGGTGTTTCTAACAACAGGCTATCTACTCTATGACTAACAATCATGTTGCAGTCACGAATCACTTTTCGAGTGATAAAAGAGTGTGTAGCACCCGGACCAATTAACATGGATACAAAGTAGGATAAAGACATATCAGAATAAATAATTCCATCTGACCTGTCACAACCCGAGGGTTGACAACTGCTTCAGGCTGATTCATTGCATAGAATCTAGTTGTTGCTTGTTGTTGATCCTGTGCTCAGTTGTTGGATGTTGATGATCTAGCTTGAGACGCTTGTCCATGTCCTCTAGCACCACTGCCAGACTATTTCCTCTGAGAGCCTTGTTGACTCTGCCTCGGTTGCTGGGTCACATTCCTGATTTTTTCAGGACAGTCCCTCACCACATGGCCTTCTCTCCCACATCTATAACATGTGGTGTTACGACCCCACCTCCTGATAACCCCCAATTAAGGGAGACCAAGAGGTTGAGCCGCATCCATTAACCCCGGATCAAAGGTTCGGCATATAACCATAAACAATTATCAAATTCTAACAGACTATATTGAAAATGGTAATAAAAATTTTCTTTACATACCTTTTGAAAACTTGGATCATTAAACTTCTATCCACACTGATACTAATCTATCTAATTCTCCTTTATACTTTAACTCTCTTTTAGTATCACATGTGCCACTTTACTGTTTGTTCTTTTCATTGTACCTAAAACGCCGACAAACAAAACGTCGGTCAGCCGAAGCTGGTATGTGGAGGAGAAGCAGATAATTGTTCAACTAAGTTAACAATATAATCATTCAATTAATGATTTAACAAACAAGATTACATTTTAAACCATATAACTCAATCCATACATATTCACAACTCTGGGCTGTCCCTGCAGTGGACATGGATATCACCTCTCTTTTAGGTATAGAGTCGCATGGCACTATCCGAGGATAGCCCAATCTCTAACTCTTTATGACTTGATGGTCCTACCTCCATGGTAGCCATGTACTAAGTCAACCATTGACCTGATGGACCTACCCAATGGGTAGCCATGTACTAGGTCATCCATAGACCTGATGGACCTACCCAATAGGTAGCCATGTACTAGGTCGTTCTCTAACCTGATGGACCTACCCAATAGGTAGCCATGTACTAGGTTAGCTATTATGCCACAGAGAGAACCAGGATCTGAGTTTGTAGGCATATACTCTTTGTGATAGTCATAGCCACACTATAGTTTGCATGAACTAAATAAACATCCAACAGTTTATTTAAAGCATCCGGTAAAACAGTCGGAAATCACCGTGAAACTAGAACAGTTATTCATAAGCGTAACCACATACCTGATCCATTGCAACTTGATGTCCATGCATTTAATATTCAACATAATTAACAGGCAATCAACAAAATCCTGAAAATAATGCATAACCTCCAAGTGTCATTGTTTTATTCAAACATCCTTAAGATCAACTTTGATTTCTCCTTATGATTTCTAGGACGACTTTAGGGTGTTATTAGGGTTTTAGCCTTCATTATGCATTTATCACTTTTAATGCTCTTTTAATTCACAAACCCTAATTTCTACATCATATGCACAATTGTGTGTCAATTAAGTCTAATATGTTTCTTTTATACTAAAATTATTAACTTTATCCTTTTAGGTCATATTCACAACATTAAGGCTAATTATCACCTTCAGTTTCTATCAAATTGACAAATCATATTTCATTGTAGTTCAATTCACATATATGAACCTTATTTATCACTATTTCCACTTTGTACACTAGGGAACACTAATTATCCAAATAATTCACATTAAAGATCTTTAGTACTCAAATTGGATTTATAACAACATAACTTTGTCTTATTCATGGATTTGCACAATTAAATCATTAAAAGGAATATCCTCCTAAATTAGGGTTTCTAAGCCCATTGTGTGCAATTATCACCCCTTTTATTATCAACTTGTTAATATTCGTTCTAAACATTCAGAGAACATCACTATATTTAACTATCATCAATTTCAAGAGTTTTTCACTAATTAACCCAGTAAATATGTTAACTTGATGTACTTTTCCAATTTCAAGCATATAAACTCTAAACTAACTAATTATATGCCAAGTCCATCCCTTTCCTTCCAAATATCCATTTTTATCATTAACAGGCTAATATCAACTTTAATCATCTATTAAACCTTACTAATCACTTTAATCATACCATCATAGGGTTCTTTAAACAATTAACACATTAAAGTTGATATCTTCCATTATTTTTCGAATTTCATAAGGAATTAGGTTTCAAACATAATTTATTTGGATTCCTCTCGTTCTGAGGATCAATTTTCATATAAATTTTGTTTTGATCGGAGTTACGGTTCAATAGATACAAATTTTGCAAAAATACTTACTTTTCAGCCAATGAGAGGCTGCCACGTCGGCCTCCTCCATGCAGCGCGTCGCTTGCTTTGAAAACATAACCGAAAGACCAAAAAGCCCTCGACTTAACAGACCGTCCCAGCATCGCATGGAGGGTAAAAGTGTCAAACAGCGTCCGGGCTTCTTCAACCTCGGGCCGCCCTAGCTGCGACTGGTGCAGCCTTAGCGCGACTCTTGCGCCTAGCTCAGGGCCCCTTCTTCACTGGAAATGTAGCTCCTACCTCCGCCGCCCCCCATGCGCACCCACGACGCTCAGATCCGTGGCCAAGCTGGCCTCCTATCCGCTCCTCTGGCCCGCGACTTGCTGCAGTCTATGCAGACGTGCAGTCGTTGTTGCACCTTGGCTAGGGCCTAAGGACGAGCGCTGTCCTTTCCTCCGGCAACGTGGAGCGTGGTGCCCCCCAAAGCAGACCATTATTAACACCCACTTGCTCCTTGGTCGTTCCGTTTCTCCCTGTTAGGGTTTATGGACGGAAAAGAAGAGAAGAAACGTGGAATCCTTTTTGGGCTCGAACCAAAGGGTCTCCCCTTTATATAGGGGTGAGTCAGGAAGCCCTAGGTCGGCTATACACGATCCCAAGAGTCCTTTTCCAAGTAGGAAGCTACTTCCTTCAAAGAGAAGGATATTCTCTCTCTTTCCCCTTCATAAACCTTTTTCTTTTGGTATTCCTTATCTCATGAACACTTAGGAAAGCAAGAATTATTTCTTTCTCTCTCCTTCACTTGCCTTTATAGTCAAAAGGTCACGAACTCATGTTTCCTTTTAATTAGAAAATACCTCCTTTTTCAATATGCCACCAAAATCATTAATAAAGTATCTTATTATCTTTTATTCTCCAAATTGGTATTTTCTTTTTCCTCTTCTTTCATTGGTGCTCCTTGTACCCCAAGAACCATATTATTTCGAAATTACTTTTTAAGGATACTCATTATCCTTCTTAATGCACCTATATGCATTATTTTGCATTATCATGTTTATTTCTTAATAAAATATTTCCTTTTGAGGATTTCTTTTTATTTCCCTTTTATTTCCTCATTGGCATCCCTCCTATCATAAGAAAACCTTGGGATACGAAATTCCACAAAGGGAAAGTCAATTATCCATCTTTCCACTTAATTTCCACATTTCATCAATGTTTTCAATTTCTCTCTTAATAAAGAAATACATATTTAATCTTTTCTTTTTCTTATTTCTTTTCTTTACAACTTTAGACTCCTTGGAACCCAAGGAATCCAAGAGGCACGAAATCCTCTTTGGATTTGCCTTCTAGAGGTTTCCACATATTTCTTTTCTTAAAATTCAATTATCCATTTACTGATTGAATTTCCTTTGTTATTTTCCTTTTATTGGGCCCAATAGCCAATAAAGCCCACAAATCATACAACAAGGCTATTTTAACGAAATCCCATTATTCAAAACAAATCACATAATTATTTGTTCAATTATTCTTAATATGAGAAATTGCATTTCTCATCAATTGAACCCAAAATTTGAGGTTATAACATCCTTCCCCTCTTATAGGAATTTTGTCCTCAAAATTCAAACAAGCAAGCAAACAATTCAGGATAAGACTTTTCCATGTCCATCATTGGCCCCTATGTGGCTTTGCCGTACTCATGGCATTTTCAAAGAACCTTTATCATTACACATTCTTTTCTCTGAGTTCTTTCATCCTGGCGTCTATAAACTACACAGGTGACTCAGGCCATTTCAGCCTCCCTTGGGGCTCACTAGGTTCATTGCTCAGCACATGGTCGGGTACCTCACATAGTGCTCTAAATTGGACACATGGAAAACATCTCTCATTACTCTATCCCGAGGGGTAGGGTCAACCTAACCTTCTCCACCCATCCATCTCTAATGGACCCATGTATCGGGGACTCAGCTCTCTTAGCTATAACTTAGAGGGGTCGGATTTTCATGTTACATTTTCTCCCACAGTAACTTGTATGTCAGTCTACTTTGCATTTGCTCACGACTCTCATCGTCTCTAGGCTCCTTTCAGCCCTTGCGCAATCAAAGTGACTTTATCTACACGCACTGTGGTCCTTCTTCTAACCATCATGTGGTCCTTTCACCAACATCACCTTACTGAAGTGGTGACCGACACAACCTCCCTTACAGAGCTTCATATAACACCCGATACTGGCTATGGTGGTTATTGTCACATCTTTCATAGGACAAGAATTGTCTCTAGTTATCACCCTGAATGAGCACACATGCTCTCATCAGACCCTTTAGTCTGGATATACTAACTATAGTTAGGGGTGATAAACTATACTAACATAGAGTTCTTCATGTACCTACTTCCACTTTATGGAAGAGAACCTTTAGGTCAAACTCAAGAATCCTTTGAACTTGCTTCATGGTGTAATTGAACCATCTTTCTCGTGGGTAGCTCAACTAGATCTGTCCCTTAACAGAACTCTCTTTTCTCATATTATCTAGGTAAGGCGACCCACCATAACCCATATTGTATCTCGACCTTCTTGGCTCAGGGAAGACCTATCACAACATCCCTAGTGTTGAGCTCTCATTCCCTCTCGGGGACTCTTTTGTCCTCTATATCGATACTCTGGGTTACTGGGGTTCGTCCTTCACCTCCTGGCTTGCATTGCCATACACCACATGCATCTTCATCTTAAGCATCCAAAGTGCTATTGCCATTTTCCACGGTGTATGATGATCTCCAACCATGACTCCCTGTATGTCATGACTCTTTCAAGATCAATTCCTCAAAACTCTAAACCACTCTAGTCGGGGTTTCATCACCTTCTCTTCCAAAGAGGTGCACTTGAGGTTCTACCATCATCCTTCCATCATATCAAGGATTAGACTGGCTAACCAAACAACCCTTAACCTTTCAACGTATCTTGTTACATCTGGGTGTTATCGAATCACCTCTCCTTTTCAAACTTAGGGTTAGCCAAACAACCTCTTCTAGCTTCTAGTTAAACAAGTCAGATGTATCTCAACCAGAGCATCCAGTACCACTTCACATCCTTAGGTATTAGGTAACGTTACAATTTCATGCATTTCACTTATCATGTCACCTCAAACTATATGTTTATCTTCCTAAGAACACTCTCTGATTCCATCTCCATGGTGATCAAACTCAACCTGGTATAACTTGTAAGTTCCACGTAGCTCATGATAAAAACATCCTCATAAGGGAACTACCTCATTCCTCTTAGTGTTTACAAACCATATATATATCATTCATTCACTTTACCATGGTAAGATAATTTCTCTATCCCCATTTCTCGTGGCAACGCTCCAACCTACATCATCTCTTATCCTTGGTGTATGGCATGCATAATGTCCTATCTCTCACCCCCATAATAAGAGGAAATAAGCATTTGGCTGCAGTCCAAATACAGAATTCCCCCTATTCCAAGAGTAGAGATGGTACATCCCACCTTGCCAATACACCTTTAAATTTGAGTTGCCACGTGCCACATATATCTCTTCATCACAACCATCATGATATCAAGCAAGTCTTGAACCTACTGAGGTTTATATCCTTAGTCAACTCCTCTAGGTCCATAGGGTACCGACTCCTTTGGGGTCATCCCTCTTCCCTCATGCATCAAGAGAGTGCCCTACTCATCTGCCCTTTGGGTCCCATGAGTTCATGAAGGTGATCAATCTCCTAACCCATGGCCCTAAGACAATGATAGCTGTTACCTCCCGACCCTATGGTCATGTGCAACTGGGGAATTTAGGCAACTCCTACCTTCATCGGACTTATCCCTACCTGACCCTAGGATAGACTTAGGATTCTCCATCATAGTACATGTTCACCTAGAACCTTACCCAAGTCTTCATCATCTCTCTTTCTGCATTCATGGGCTGGCCTTCATCCTTTCGTTGGGATCATGGTGACTTGCCTACCCTGGGTCAAGCTCTATACCGGTTACCTCCATGGTAATGCATTTACATGCAATAGAGATGGATATCCATGGGTCTGTAGATTCAATCTCATACTATGTACCTTCCACTTATCTTCTCAAGATCCTATGAGACCTCTTTAGGTTACTTTAAACCAACAAAACTGATATGCACCCTTCCAAAGGGGTCCCTCTCCCCGGATGGAAGGAAAACTATCTTTAAGGTCACAAAAGCTCTTAGGTCCAGGGTTTACATCTACCCGAGCCTACTTAACCCTAGCGAGCCATTAAGGCACGAGCAGATCGCTTATGTACCATGCTAGGTCATACTTGTCCTCTTTCCTCAATGTTGGATCAAGATCAAACCTTCCTTTAACATCTCCCTAACTGTAAGGGGGTTCACCAAACATACCTTAAACTTAAGGGACTTCCCTTTTCCTTTATTCATGAGGCGTATCATGTTCGAAACTATAGAAACTTAATTCTCCTAATGAGCATTAGGTCCACCACTTCCCCTCTTAGGCCTAGGAACCCTAGGTTCACCTTTAGGTGTCCAACAACACGCTCTATCTTTGAACCATGAATCAAGCTTACAAAAGGCATGACATGCACTTCTTGTCATCCTTCAACTCGAGCAACACTTAGTGTTGGGTCCTCTTAAAGATAACCAAGATATCATCAACTCTCAGGGATCGATCATGAGGCAACCAATATCATCCATCGTCCAGGGTTTTAGGCTTCCAACCTTCTTGCGGGGTTTCCTGCTCTTTCTAGAGCTAACCCTACATCCAACCTCACCATTAGAGGTCCCCTCTTCATGAAGGTTCAACCTCAAAGGCATGCTCTACATGGGTGAAGCTTAGGTTCAAACTTCTGGTTGCTCAAGATTATCCGTAACCCTTTATGATCCATCAAGATTCCTTATCCAGGGTTTCATCCTACCATCCACACTATGACGTGCCCTAGGTGCCAACTATACCTTACTTGCACAAACCCATAGAGTCTCTAGGGTCCTTTACTAACCTCATCATCTAAGGAGTTATCCTTTACCCTGACATGCATGATCCTTCCCAGGGTTGGGTTGCCAAAGGTGTTAGGTCATCCATGGATCATATGGCATTCCAAAGGCATGTCCCTTCAAATACCTGGTCTAAAACATCTTTCTCTAACCATCACTTAGGGTTAGGGTTAGCATCATCCGCAGAGGATGAGCCAGGTCTCAACTTGCAATGGAGATCTTTTATCTCCAAGACTGATTTATCCTCCTGACAAGAAGGTCTAGCCTCAGGTCTCTCCTGAGGACATGACATCTTATGTCATACGACCTAAGCATGTATCTATTATTTATTTTTCGCTTAATCTATTAAGCTTATGTCCATGACATCTTATTTACATGTTTTCCATTAATTTAGTGGAGAATTCCTTAAACCTTATTAACCTTACCCATACCTCAAGAGGGTGAGGAGAAGAAAGGAAACCCTAATCCTTTATTTACTTATTAGAATTTTGTGATGAGAAGGGATGAATAAGATGAGAAGTCCTAAAGGTATCTTATTTCGATTCATACCCTAAGACTTTGGCCAGGCGGTCACACGGGTCCGGGAGTCCTCGTATTCCGACTAGCGGTGCGGAGGAAAATCTTGCCAGCCCCCGGTCGTGATCCCTTTCTAGACACCTCCGTCTTTCGGATACTCCTCTAATAACTCCCTTGGGTTCTATGGAGTTTGTAAAATTTAATAATTATTAATGGTTAAATGAGGAACCTAAGCTCTGATACCAAATGTTACGACCCCACCTCCTGATAACCCCCAATTAAGGGAGACCAAGAGGTTGAGCCGCATCCATTAACCCCGGATCAAAGGTTCGGCATATAACCATAAACAATTATCAAATTCTAACAGACTATATTGAAAATGGTAATAAAAATTTTCTTTACATACCTTTTGAAAACTTGGATCATTAAACTTCTATCCACACTGATACTAATCTATCTAATTCTCCTTTATACTTTAACTCTCTTTTAGTATCACATGTGCCACTTTACTGTTTGTTCTTTTCATTGTACCTAAAACGCCGACAAACAAAACGTCGGTCAGCCGAAGCTGGTATGTGGAGGAGAAGCAGATAATTGTTCAACTAAGTTAACAATATAATCATTCAATTAATGATTTAACAAACAAGATTACATTTTAAACCATATAACTCAATCCATACATATTCACAACTCTGGGCTGTCCCTGCAGTGGACATGGATATCACCTCTCTTTTAGGTATAGAGTCGCATGGCACTATCCGAGGATAGCCCAATCTCTAACTCTTTATGACTTGATGGTCCTACCTCCATGGTAGCCATGTACTAAGTCAACCATTGACCTGATGGACCTACCCAATGGGTAGCCATGTACTAGGTCATCCATAGACCTGATGGACCTACCCAATAGGTAGCCATGTACTAGGTCGTTCTCTAACCTGATGGACCTACCCAATAGGTAGCCATGTACTAGGTTAGCTATTATGCCACAGAGAGAACCAGGATCTGAGTTTGTAGGCATATACTCTTTGTGATAGTCATAGCCACACTATAGTTTGCATGAACTAAATAAACATCCAACAGTTTATTTAAAGCATCCGGTAAAACAGTCGGAAATCACCGTGAAACTAGAACAGTTATTCATAAGCGTAACCACATACCTGATCCATTGCAACTTGATGTCCATGCATTTAATATTCAACATAATTAACAGGCAATCAACAAAATCCTGAAAATAATGCATAACCTCCAAGTGTCATTGTTTTATTCAAACATCCTTAAGATCAACTTTGATTTCTCCTTATGATTTCTAGGACGACTTTAGGGTGTTATTAGGGTTTTAGCCTTCATTATGCATTTATCACTTTTAATGCTCTTTTAATTCACAAACCCTAATTTCTACATCATATGCACAATTGTGTGTCAATTAAGTCTAATATGTTTCTTTTATACTAAAATTATTAACTTTATCCTTTTAGGTCATATCCACAACATTAAGGCTAATTATCACCTTCAGTTTCTATCAAATTGACAAATCATATTTCATTGTAGTTCAATTCACATATATGAACCTTATTTATCACTATTTCCACTTTGTACACTAGGGAACACTAATTATCCAAATAATTCACATTAAAGATCTTTAGTACTCAAATTGGATTTATAACAACATAACTTTGTCTTATTCATGGATTTGCACAATTAAATCATTAAAAGGAATATCCTCCTAAATTAGGGTTTCTAAGCCCATTGTGTGCAATTATCACCCCTTTTATTATCAACTTGTTAATATTCGTTCTAAACATTCAGAGAACATCACTATATTTAACTATCATCAATTTCAAGAGTTTTTCACTAATTAACCCAGTAAATATGTTAACTTGATGTACTTTTCCAATTTCAAGCATATAAACTCTAAACTAACTAATTATATGCCAAGTCCATCCCTTTCCTTCCAAATATCCATTTTTATCATTAACAGGCTAATATCAACTTTAATCATCTATTAAACCTTACTAATCACTTTAATCATACCATCATAGGGTTCTTTAAACAATTAACACATTAAAGTTGATATCTTCCATTATTTTTCGAATTTCATAAGGAATTAGGTTTCAAACATAATTTATTTGGATTCCTCTCGTTCTGAGGATCAATTTTCATATAAATTTTGTTTTGATCGGAGTTACGGTTCAATAGATACAAATTTTGCAAAAATACTTACTTTTCAGCCAATGAGAGGCTGCCACGTCGGCCTCCTCCATGCAGCGCGTCGCTTGCTTTGAAAACATAACCAAAAGACCAAAAAGCCCTCGACTTAACAGACCGTCCCAGCATCGCATGGAGGGTAAAAGTGTCAAACAGCGTCCGGGCTTCTTCAACCTCGGGCCGCCCTAGGGCTGCCGCCCTAGCTGCGACTGGTGCAGCCTTAGCGCGACTCTTGCGCCTAGCTCAGGGCCCCTTCTTCACTGGAAATGTAGCTCCTACCTCCGCCGCCCCCCATGCGCACCCACGACGCTCAGATCCGTGGCCAAGCTGGCCTCCTATCCGCTCCTCTGGCCCGCGACTTGCTGCAGTCTATGCAGACGTGCAGTCGTTGTTGCACCTTGGCTAGGGCCTAAGGACGAGCGCTGTCCTTTCCTCCGGCAACGTGGAGCGTGGTGCCCCCCAAAGCAGACCATTATTAACACCCACTTGCTCCTTGGTCGTTCCGTTTCTCCCTGTTAGGGTTTATGGACGGAAAAGAAGAGAAGAAACGTGGAATCCTTTTTGGGCTCGAACCAAAGGGTCTCCCCTTTATATAGGGGTGAGTCAGGAAGCCCTAGGTCGGCTATACACGATCCCAAGAGTCCTTTTCCAAGTAGGAAGCTACTTCCTTCAAAGAGAAGGATATTCTCTCTCTTTCCCCTTCATAAACCTTTTTCTTTTGGTATTCCTTATCTCATGAACACTTAGGAAAGCAAGAACTATTTCTTTCTCTCTCCTTCACTTGCCTTTATAGTCAAAAGGTCACGAACTCATGTTTCCTTTTAATTAGAAAATACCTCCTTTTTCAATATGCCACCAAAATCATTAATAAAGTATCTTATTATCTTTTATTCTCCAAATTGGTATTTTCTTTTTCCTCTTCTTTCATTGGTGCTCCTTGTACCCCAAGAACCATATTATTTCGAAATTACTTTTTAAGGATACTCATTATCCTTCTTAATGCACCTATATGCATTATTTTGCATTATCATGTTTATTTCTTAATAAAATATTTCCTTTTGAGGATTTCTTTTTATTTCCCTTTTATTTCCTCATTGGCATCCCTCCTATCATAAGAAAACCTTGGGATACGAAATTCCACAAAGGGAAAGTCAATTATCCATCTTTCCACTTAATTTCCACATTTCATCAATGTTTTCAATTTCTCTCTTAATAAAGAAATACATATTTAATCTTTTCTTTTTCTTATTTCTTTTCTTTACAACTTTAGACTCCTTGGAACCCAAGGAATCCAAGAGGCACGAAATCCTCTTTGGATTTGCCTTCTAGAGGTTTCCACATATTTCTTTTCTTAAAATTCAATTATCCATTTACTAATTGAATTTCCTTTGTTATTTTCCTTTTATTGGGCCCAATAGCCAATAAAGCCCACAAATCATACAACAAGGCTATTTTAACGAAATCCCATTATTCAAAACAAATCACATAATTATTTGTTCAATTATTCTTAATATGAGAAATTGCATTTCTCATCAATTGAACCCAAAATTTGAGGTTATAACATGTGGCATTTCCCTACTGTGGTCTGGGTGGTCCTGTTACTGACATTGAGGCTGAGCCCTGTTACTGACATTGAGGCTGAGCTATGAGCTCCCTTCGGTGGTAAACTACGGCCTCTACCCTTACTTGACGTCCATTGCATATGGGTATTTAACCTTGGTGGTGGTGTACACATAGAATACCTTGGCTTCTCAAAACTCCTAGAACTCTGTCCTTGAAACTATGGGTACTCTTTCTTACCCTTGGCCTGTCGCTTCTCAATCACAGACCTCTCTATTCATCTTACTGACTCCAAAAAAGTGGCAAACCTTTTCTCGGTTCTCCAGAGCAGACACCGGAGTGGTCAATTCAGCATTTAGTCCCTTCTCGAATCGTCAAATTCTCTGCTCATCTGTAGATGCCATATGCATACAAAACCGCAACAACTCCATGAACCTAGCTTCATATTCGCTAACGTTCATTTGTCCTTGCCTCAATCTCTCAAATTGAGAGATTTTCTCATCTAGATACATTTTGGGAAAGTATCTAGAGACAAATTCACGCCAGAATTCATCCCATCCAATCACAACACCATGTCTTTTGCCTTCCTCAATGGTCCACCAGTGGCCAGCACTCTCTTTTAAGAGATATACAGCATGCCTCACCTTCTCATCATCAGGAATCGTGAGGATTATGAAGGCTTTCTCCAGTTTAGTAAACCATAGGTCAGCATCTGCTGGGTCGACTGTGCTAGCATACTCTAGGGCTCCTACTCTCCTAAGCCATTCAAAGGTCTTGCCGGCTCCATGTCGTTCATCATGGGCAAGTGCCCTTGGTGCAGGTAATGGTATCCTATCTGTCATATGGGTCATAGCTGCTATAAACTATCCAAACATAGCTTGAAAAGTTGGGTTCCCCATATCAGCTTGATTGAACTGGGGTTGATCAAGTACAGGCTCCTCCCTATCTTGATCTCTTGCACCTCCCCCTGGTGTAGCAACACTGCTCTCAGCAGCATGTTCATCGTGTGATCCAGACATCTTTAGTTCTTCTTCTCCTCCTATATGAGCAGAAGACACTATCAAACCGACTAGAAGACACTAGAACAGACTCACAACCTTAATCCTATGTCTCGGTAGACTCAGCAAACCTAGAGCTCTGATACCACTAAATTGTGACGTGTCGTTCGAATAAAACATATTTAACTAATGCGGAAGCGATTACTAATAGCGGATTACTAAAAATCACAAAAAATTAAAACCATTTATCAAGAGATCCATTCACAGGAAAATTCTTTCATTCAGAACCAAAGTAAAACATTTACATCCTGGTTCATATATACATATCATGTGTCATTGCCTCTCGAGGCATACAAGCATCAACTACTCTGTCTTAACTGTACACATGTAGTATAAGAACCTCGAGGCTTAAAGCCAAAATCTTAGATTGAATATATCAGAAGCACTAACTCCTAGGACCTGAGAGTACAAAGACGACTCATAGGACTAACTATATAAAACTAGACAGCCGGTATCTCCACCTGATCGATCATTGTTGTCCCTATTGATGTTTCTGCTGCTCTTCCCCTTCAGTAGGGTTTCTGCCTCTTTGTCTACGTCTACCTAAAAACGTTGGATCCCATGGGGGTGAGACAATTATAACAATTGCCCAGTGGGAGATATAATTCTCCGCTAAAAACATCATTATTGCAGTTTAATAGGAATAAACTGAGCAGTGGAATCATAAGCTTAACAGTAGTTAATTCAACATCTACAGAGATTAGAGCAACATTTTTATGCAAGTATTTTAGCTATGACTTGATAAGAAGCATGTCTAATATTCAATAAAGAATTGAAGAACATAAATAACTTTTATGTATCAAGGACATGCTAAGCAGTATAACATCAACCAGTGATTCTCGTATTTCAATCTTATGCAAATACGCTACACGGTTGATTACATTTTACAACCATATTTAAGCTCTGAGGAGATGAGGTATACCGCTAATACTCCAACCGACCATTTCTAGAATCGAAATCGGTACCATACATAAGTCAATGGAAGAGCCGGATTCTCATGACCTCCCACATCCCGGTCAGTACAGGACCACAAGCAGGACTTATGTTAACTGCTCAAATAGCTTTCCAGGGTATACTGGAAACTTCGTTATAGAGTTACAGCATCAACTGCACTCTCATCGGCAATCGAGAGATTTAATGTTTATCTCCATCGACCTGACATGAAATATCATTGGGAGATTAATGATACATCCATCCCAACCATCGAGAGATTTGTGGTACATCCATCCTGACACATGAAGGATTGAGAGGTTTAATGTTTACCTTCCATAAATCTCTTCACCAGGACGTAAGGATATTTTCGCCCATTTACCCCCACATATTCAAAATATGTGAATTCTAGGAAATCCCATAGGAAAACCGGTTTTGCCATCACCAACTTCTGACAATGATGGATCTATGGTCAGAGCTCTACATGAATAGATTTCACTTGATTAATTAAGTACATTTTCATATTCTTTTAGCATCAGGCAAGTTCTCAAACATAACTTATTATGACAATGCTATAAAGAAACATGTACTATTTAATCCACTACTTAACAGTCTTTAAAAGACATTGGGAATTCAATCCCTTATTTCAAAACTGGGAATTCTCATCCATTCACAATCTCATCACCATAATCATATGGATTTTTTTTTAATTAAGCCAGGGTACCATCTATTCACCCCACTCCCCTCGTGTGGGCACAAAATAAAAGCAAACATACAGCTCCTGCTGAATAGCAGGTAAAACCCCACATATCACACCAACACACACCACAAAAAAAAAAAACTAGGCCGCACAAACAGCCCACATCCCCTCTTACCTCTCTCTCCGCAACACAATATAAGGCGTCTTGTGTTTCTCAAGAAACACCATGCCCCTAATCCTACCAGGAACATCCCTTATATCAGAAACAACAAGCGGTTCATTCAAATGCATACCCCATCTCCCTATCTCCTTCGGGATCGAATTGATAACTTTATGCACTAACGATCCAGCAATGTCCCTCTCCGTAATGATCTCCTTCACCTCTTTGATCAAATTAACGATCTTCCAAGGGGCAACATCATCTCCCCACAACATACCATAGACCGAACGATCATCAATCTCCACACTAGAGATGTGTAAAAATTGATCTTCCGCAAACTTAACACCAACAGCGCACGCTTGTACAAGCGCCATCTGGTAACAATAAGCCGTCAACCAAGCTCTAGTAATCTGACAGACAGCAGCATGATGGTTCCTAACAATCCCAGCCATCCACCATCTATTACGTCCATAGAAATCACGGTTCTGCCCAACCGCAATGTTCAGCTTCAGATTATAAATGTCAGGATTCATCCACCTCACCAAACTAATCTCCTTCAGCATGTACATAGGATCCTCCACCCCATAGGCCTTAATCCTATTATGAAAAGAAGAATCAGCTATGCGAGTGAATCTTTTCTGCTTCATCAAGGCGTTTATCTGATATATCAGCCAATCCACCTCCCTGTTCCAGAGAATCTTCCTATTATCATATCTAGCCGCACACCTCATCCGCCAAATACAGTAAGGAATAATGGTGGCCATGCACGCCACAAGCCACAGCTGCACATCATTAGAACTACCAAAAAAGCAAGCATCAATCAAAGACATCCGATCCGTGGGAGCAGGATAATCCGTAATCTCAGTGAACCTGGTCCAGAAAGACGTGGCAAGCTGACTATGGAACATAAGATGGTCAACATCTTCCACACTTGGCTCATCACAACAATCACACCGGGACGCTAAAGCAATACAACACCTGGCAACGTTCTCATCAGTTGGGATAGCATTCTTCATCATCTTCCCAATGAAAGCACACGCCTTAGGTGAATTGACGTGCCATATCCTGTGAAGTCCATGCGGTCCATCATAACTCGTACTCCCCAAGATTGTCTTGGCAGAGCGAACGGAGAACTGTCCTCTCAAATCCGGTATCCAAATGGGATAATCATCTGTGTCTGATACCTGTTGACCCGCCTTTCTAATAAGCTCCACCCCATGCTCGTCGAGGACCTGCTGTAAAGATGGCCAATCCCATCCACTACCATGAATCCAGAAATCATGCACCAAAAAAGGTTGGTTGCAATCACTGTTAAACCGTGTGTGATCAAACAACCTCTCATCACACCACAAGAAATCCCAAAACAGAAAATTTCCCCTCCCAACAATCCAACGGCAGTGAGGATAGATGCTCAGGAACATATTCCAAACTTTCTTCCAATAGGGAGACGCATTCGATCTATACTTTAGATGATGGGGATATAAAGTTGAACGACCAACCGCTCTATTCGCATACTTGGCGCTGCAGAACTTGGCCCATAAAGTGTCTCCAACAATCATCTCCCAACACGCCTTGGCCACAAAAGCATTGTTAATGCTGCGAGTATTAGACAACCCAAGACCACCTTGTTTCATAGACACCGCCACTCTGTCCCAGTTGACCCAAACCTTCCTGTGGATGTTGGCACGATCCGCCCAAAGGAATTTAGAGAACATGGCATCAAGACGAGAAGCAATACCATCCGGAATACCAATAGCAGTCGCTGCATACACCATAGTAGAAGATAACACATGTGCAATCAAAATCTTCCTGCCTGCAAAAGATAACAGCCTAGACTTCCACGAAGCAATCTTATGAGAAACCTTCTGAATAAGATAGTCAAAATCAGAAATCAAACTCCTTCCAGCTCTAATCGGCACTCCCAAGTAAACAAAATGATCAACCACATTATCCATCTAAATAGTTGTGCCTATATCCATCATTGAGCATTGTTATCACTTTTCCAGGTAACTATCACCTTCAGGTCAACTGACCAAGGCAAACATGATACTTGCTATTATAAGCATCACTTCATGGTACTTGAGGCCCATTAACTCTCTTATTACCTCTTACCAGGCAGCAAGGTATATTATGGCACACAAGGCCCAACACAATAGTGAATTGAATATCATAGCTCACACTTGGCTATGATTATCATTTCAAAATACTTGCATGGTTAGCACAGATGATAACAGTAAACTTCAATTACATATCAGTACCATGCAGAACAAATATGGATTCACTATTCAAGGGTAACACCACTATTCCCTTACTAGGGTTAGGGTTTTTCATTTCATGTTATATCTTCTGAGAATAAACATCCCTTCACTCATATCAGGGTTATGGATTATCACCATATTGCCCAAGATTAGGGTTCATTAAGCATTACATAGTATTACCCTGGATTTGAGCTCCACATCACATCAAGCATTAGGGTTTCTCATGAAACTATTCTTAGTTAGGTATTTCTCATAAATTTCACCCTAGAATAGGGTTTACATCAATAATCTATAATTAGGGTTTACTATTCATCCCAATTAGGGTTGCATGTTCATTACCCATAATTAGGGTTTACTATTCATCCCAATTAGGGTTTTGCATCACATTACCCTAAATTAGGTTTACACACATCAACACCCTGGATTAGGGTTACATCCATACCCCAAATTAGAGTTTCAATTATAATTGCCCTGAATTAGGGTTAAGGTTTAACAACCTTGTCAATTAGGGTTTATGCTCATGATTAGGGTTTCATGATCTCTTTACTTAAGGATCATACCCTTAATCACCATATGAATCATACTCACGTATGAATTCCATTCTTTCATTCTCTCAACTTGATTAGGTCATATCAACCCTTCAGTCAAGTACATACAGCTATGATTGACATAGTGTACCAAGTTATTATTCTTATAAGCAATTAGGGTTCATCCCTTAATTGGCACTAATCACTTAGGTACTACTAGGGTTTCAACCTTTGTACCTTCATTGATTACTATTACTAACAATCATTGGATTATTGGAACAATCATGACCATCAATTTCCAAATGATTGAACCACATTGAACTCCATTCGGTTTTGAAGGTTTCATCACCAAACGGTTTTGGAACCGTTTGCCCTCAAACGGTCTCAAGACCGTTTGGGCTCAAACCAGCCTCAAAACTGCATGGGCCATTTAGGGCATTCACCAATCCAATCAAATGTAATTGCATCACTGAATTAACTATTGGTTATACAATTGAAGGATTCATCTATCAACACCATTAGATTTTTATCCAATTGTCAAGGATCAACCACTAACCCTCCAAATGGTTTTGAAACCGTTTGGTCCCAAACGGTTTCAAGACTGATTGGGCTCAAACGGTCTCAAGACCGTTTGACCCAAATTTTCTTGAAAACTTTAGGACCAATCAAGGATTCTTCAATCAACTTGATTAGGGTTTCCAATTAAAGGATTGTACATACATTGAATCAATCAATTGGCTCCATTGAATCATAATCCAACATATAATTAGTTTCAGACCTCAAACGGTCAACTAAACCAAATGGTCAACATAACCAAACGGTTTGGAGTACAAGTCACCAAACGGTTTGCAAACCGTTTGGTCTCAAACGGTTTGGTGAAACCGTTTGGACCAAAGGTCCAAGACCGTTTGCACTTGTTCTTGATTGAGGTGTGTGCTTGTGAATCGGTTATCATCTTCAACCTTTAAACCCACGATAACTACTACCATTCCCATGGCAACTCCATCAATCAAACAAAGGAATTGCAAGAATAACAATTAAATCAATTGAATTGAGAAATTGAATCCAATGGCAAAGATTAAGGGTTCAAGTTACATAAACCACCTTATAATCTGATACCAAGCTCCAAGATTCACGGCTCCAATGGTGTATGAAGCTCTAGAAACCTCCCAAGGTCCATTCTCAAGCTTTTGGAGTGAAAGGATCGGCCAAGGTTGAAGATGGAATGAAAAAATGAAGGAATTATGCATTGTTTTATGATTTCCACCATGAAATCAAGAAGAACGAAGGTCAAGGACTTACCAACAGGTTGGGGGCGTCCTTCCTGCTGTTACTAGATCCCTTAGTCGTTTTTGCAAGCAAGGAGAAGAAAGGAATCCGAAAAAGTCCTTGGTTGAGTGGTAAAGGGTTCTTTTATAAGAAAATCAATGAGAGAGAAAATGTTTTTATAAAAATCATTTAATTCCAAAATTGTTGCCACCACCTCCCCCTTGGTTTCTTGCATGCAAAGGAAACTCTATCCCACCGAGATCCCTTCCATTATCCATGAATTAAAGGAAAAGAAATTAAGCACCTTAATCCCTTATAATATTAATATATATTTTGAGTGGAAATTTTTTTCCTTATAATAAGGTGAGTGGAGTTTTCACCTCCTAGGATATTTTGTGGTCCTTGCAAAGATCAAGGACTTCCACACACATCTGAATCCAACCATTTTAATTTTTGTTGAATTTCCTTCAATTACTTTATTTATTTTTGCATTAAATTTGAATTATGGTTTCCATTATGTGTAAATCTTGATTATTTTAATATCAAGATTCTCACTCCTTCAAAGAGACACAAATGAGACGCCCCTCTCATTTTCTTTACTCTACATGATGCCAAGAAACATTAGGGACCTTATTGAAGTGGTAATTTTCATATTGCACCCTAGGTTTTGGGTAAATTGCACATTACACCAAAACTAGGCTTTCATGCAAAACATTGCTTTATCAGCTCTTTCTTGGTATTCAGGCTATCACAAGCCATACCTTTGCATCATCTTCACTCTCATGATGCTTCAACACATGAGGAACACATTATCATGCACAATTTGCAAATAAACCCCTCAACTTGGGTAATTTGCACTTTAGTCCAAAACAGGCAAAACATTGATTTCAACAATATATAAAAAGGACTAAAATTGCAATATAAGTTCCTCTTGAGCCTTAATTACTTTTCAAATATGAAAATATTGGTTGAGGCCTTACTTGATCTTTATAAAATGTTGTAGATAGGAAATATACATGTTCTTTGTATTCCTTTTAAATTATTAAGATGTTCCATAAATCATACAGTAAATGCTCTTCCTGTTAATAATCATTATTTGCTTCATAGGATTGTAATTATATTGCTACTTAGTTTATTTTATCTGTGATGATAATAGAGTTGGTGGTGAGTTATATCTCCTACTGAGATTTTGAATCTCACCTTGTGGGTTTCCCACACCCTTTTTAGATGGACGAGCACGAGGAAGTAGAGATCATGCAGCAGAGGTTGAGGAGCGGCAGGAAGGCCAGTAGCTGAGAGGTTGGTAGTGTTATTGGATGTCTTTTGCTGATAGAGTCCTAGAGTCGTCCATGTACACTTGGGTCTTTGGGAACGTTTTGTGGATGTTTTGCAAACGTGCTTTCTTTATGTGGTTGGCTTATATACCTATTATGTACATATGTAGTGGAATCATGTATATATGTTCTGAAACAGTTCTTTGGTTACAGGTTGACAGCATGCCTTGTATATGCTTTGAGGCTTGAAAGGACTTATATGTGAAGATTCTTGTTGTTTGGCAGTTTTATGAAAATGGTTTTAAATTTTTAGTGTTTTTCAGTAATCTATCCATTAATCTTTCTTCCGCGGTTTTGTTTTGAGTAATCTCGCTTTGTGTGGAACGGGGCATCACCTTCGCGACACTAGGGTTTGGTGGTTGGGTGATGATATGAAATCCTAATCGGCTAAAAATGTGAAACCCTAACCCTAATTCTAGGGTGTGTTATGCTTGTTGGTTTTTCCTAGATGTATGGCATGTACTTATATTTTCTCTCTCCTACTTATGCAAATCTAACCTTGTAGGTTGAATGAATGTCATAGTTTGTGAATTGTATGGTGGTAATCATGTGATACAAGGTGATGGCAATGAACCTTGATGAGTCATGTTAAGATCATAATGATGTGATGGGTCTTATGACTTGCAGAGGTTTAATGCCTAGTGAGAGGTGTCATCCTCCAAGTGATGTGATGAGGGATTTATATCCCATAGTAGTGTAATGGTGGTGATAACCTTGTATGTTTGTGTGATATGTTGATAAGCCTCAAATGGCAATGACATCCAGTGGTAGTGTGACAAATTTGTATCTTATATGTTTTATATCTTCTGGAGTTGTATCATACCCTTATCCTTGTAGAGTTTGTTTAGGGTTCATATGTTGTTACTTGATTGATGCTAAAAGACACACAATTGGCTTAATTAATCAAGTTGAGCCCTAATCATGTATCTGCCTTGTGTCATAGATCCATCTTCAACATAAGTACTTTACTGGATGGAAAAATGGGTTTTCCAAAGGGAAGCCAGGAGTGCAGACTATATATTGAGTATGTGAGGTGCAAGTGATTACATGTCCTTGACATCTTGATCACATGTTTTTTTAGGACGACAACGGTCGGGTCTCGGTGATGAGCATGCAATATGATGTGATAGAGGACAACTACAGTTGTACCTCAGTGATTGGGTTATATACCCTGGTTTCTAGCATCGTTCTTGTACCAAGGCGGGCAGGTGTTTTACATGACCATGTTGGTATGTATGCCCTGAGAGCCAATGATGAGATTATTGGTGGGATACGTTAAGATTGATTTGATAAAGATCAAAGGCAAGCTTCCAATTCTTTCTGGTTCAGTCATATGAGATAATGATAGAATAGATTGAATGTCTAGAGAATGACAGTACTCAATAACGTATGCTTTCGAGTTAAGGACATGAACGATGAGATCATACGGATGCTAAGAGTTTGTACATTCTTATTATGTCCCTAGTCGGATGTCATTGTAGAAGGTAGATAGACAACAATGACACACGAGACTAGATTGTGGTGTTGGTTGATGATAGAATCTTATTAGTCATGATATGGAGATATCAAACCAAACACATAGGTACTTGTTAGAGAACAAGTGTACCAGACAGACCCACTGTGAGTTTGACACATGGAACCATGACATGGTAGTCATAGTCAGTTCCCACAGTGATGGTGGTGAGTGTGATTCTTTGACCTGAAATCACTACACTCAACACATGTCGTTGGGTACACTTTGACATCATCAAACGCAGTCTTGAAACATGGGTTGTTATAAAGGTGATGATTGGGTGACTTTGACACATGGGGCTTTTGAGGGGTGAGTGATAGATATGGTATTTGTCCCTCCTGAAGGAGTTTGATATCCATGGCCACTTGATGAGTAGGATTGAGATAGGCGTGCACGCATATGTGAATCAATATGTGATATTGATGTCATACATATCTCCTCCAATCTACTCTGAGATCAAGGAAGTGAAGGAATGTTGACAGGATGACTATTTCATGCCTTGAGTTCATTTGGGATGTCAGTGACAAAGGAATTATACATTCACTGTAACACCATTCACAGATTGTAGGATTGAAAGTTGTTCTCCAACTTTCTATTTCACTTGGGTAGCACTGATGTGCGACTAGGCACCGCTCTTTGCTTGTGAAGTCATAAGTGTTATGGACTTTCACTGCCAACGTGAAATGGACCTGTAGGGTCACACACATAGGATTTTACCTGGAAGAGGAGTTTATCCACAAATTATGTTTAGATTGATTACTAAAGGAGTTTAGTAGTTCAATTAAACACTCAATCAATTGATAACCCAAATATCATAGTGTTCAAGGTGTTGGACCGATTGATTGGAGTATCAGATTGATTGAAATTGTGATTAATTGACTTGTATAGTCTGCTGCCCCAACCGATCGGCTCATGGGATGAAGCGATCGGCTCAAGTTGGTGAACCGATCAGCTCAACTGGTGAGATGATCGGCTCATGTATCAATGAGACGATCGACTCAATTGTTGAACCGGTCGATTCATGTGACCAACCGAGATCGTTTGGAAAGTCAGAAGACTATTTTGTAAATACAATTTGTCTCACTTGTACAAATTCAATTTGGACAAGGATTAATATTTGATTAATCAGAAATAAATATGAAAGTCAATTTGAGTTAGATCATGACCACGAACCAATCAGCTCAGGCATGAACCGATCGACTCAGAGCCCCAGACGACCGGCTCATGTCCCAAACGATCGGCTCAGTGCCCAAAACGATCATTTTAGGGTGTGAACCGATCGGTTCAGCTGGCGCAGATTAGTTGTTTTGTGGAAAATCTTGAACCCTTCTACTCCTGCTTTAATCCTGCATTTCTTGGGATAGAGAACCCTATCCCATGACCCTCCTATATATAGGGGTATTGGGGGCTTCTCAGAAACAACAACTCAGAACACCAGTTGCTCTGCAAAGTTGTCATTCTCTCTGGTTTTGGTAACTGAGAGAGCCCGAGCAAGTGCTACTTGATAAAGGGGGCACAACACGGGAAAGATAATTGTAGAAAGGCAACTGGTTGCAGGAGAGTGTGTCGGTGACTAGTACGCCGATAGGAGGGTGCAACTCCTTCCGATTCCTTGTGGGACAAGGAGATCGGAGTTCCAGGTGGTTCGTGTGGACTACTACAGAGGCGAGAGACTTCTACCGCTCGGAGGACAATTGTCAATCCTGACAGTCCCAGTGAGACCAGGAGCTGACAGTCCCGGTGAAACCAGGATCTGCACAGACATCGTCCAAGACCAAAGGTGAAGACCGTGCAAGCCGCGAGGTAACGTCACCGAGAAAGCCTCGGGATAAGGTACGCCTCTACAAACCATCCTTCCTATTGTATAGACATTGACGTGATTCCTTTATTCTGGGTTTGGTAGAAGAAAATTTTTATTTCCATTGCCTTCTATGTCTCCCCTAAAACCCAACTGTGGTATCAGAGCCACGTCAACTACTTTATGCTTTATGATTATCGATATGATCAATTTTGGTTTGTCGCCTTTATTTATTGCATACGATGCGAATAAAATTGGCTTTATGCATGTCCAATCCTAAATCCACAAATCCCAATATACATATATGATATGTAATATGAATGCATTCGATATGTGTTGCCCTTAAACGAGTTTTTTGGTGGATGTATAGCGTGGTTATGGCCAATAAACCCTATGAATGTGTGCTTGGTTGAATGTGGTTTCTTACATCTCGGTCTGTGCACTGATTCCCTATCTCCTATTCCTGATGTAACTTAAGATTTCTTTCCTACCTTTACTCCCCCTGAATGTAACTCGGGGTTTTCCAATTTAAATTTAAAATATGATAGATCATTTATTTCCTGTTATGTCAAAGAACGGCGGACAACCTGACGAAAACTGAGACGATCGGTTCAAGGCGTAAATGGATTGGTTTGCGTTCCATACGACCGGTTCGAGGAACTAGATGAGCGGGTGGTGGCCATGAGGAGATGCACGATGACTGGATGAACCGATCGGTTGGAGGAGCCAATCGATCGGCTGGTGGCACCCAACTGACCGGCCTAATGGCGAGCCGATCAATCATAGAGATGAGTTGATCAAACCCAGTAAAGGTAAAGCACAGAGTTCATCTTGTACAGGTTGCATATGATGTAGACCTAGATGACTGTGATTCCTCTTGGCTTGGGGAATCACATTAGGATGTCCATAATCATCGCTTTTATCATTTTGCATGTTTTTGTGGGATATAGCATGTATATGATACGTACTATATATTGTGGTGATTGGATATGTATATGTACCTATAAAACCAAATCCTTCATCTAAATATTAAGTCTTATACACCTTCCATTAGCGGCACACATGAAAAAACTTGATCGACCAAGCGTAGGTTATGCCAAAGCGTGGTGCATCGTCAATATCGTGGAAGTGTGAATGGTAAACATGTAGGTTCTGCCAAAGCAGAGTGCATGTTTACCGTGCCAGCTTTTGGGATAGACTTAACTGGTGATTGTTAGAGCGTCTAAGCCCAGAGGCACGGAATGTTCATGGCAAGGTGTTGTGCATGTTCATTCATCAAAAGTTGCATATGATGCAATTGGCATGATGGCCTACCTAAATAGTCAAGATTGTGGGCGATCAGCCAAAGCTAACTCATGACTTGATGAAATATGGATCTTGACCCACTAGAAGATTGTACGTTGCAATCTTCTGAATTGATGGTGAGGGCTATCAATTTGAATCAAAATAGTGGGAGTGATAATTAATTAAAGTCCTAATTATATCATCAAACTTTTCAAATCAATCAAATAAGTCAAAATTGAGTTTTGGACTAAATTGCATATATTTCCTTTTATATTACAAATGACAACAAACAACAATCACTTTTCATTGCGATCGGTCCTTGAAAAGGACAAGCTGAATGGGACTAACTTCTATGACTGGTCTAGGACATTGAGAATTGTTCTCACTCAAGAGAGAAAGCTCTATGTCCTAGATACTCCAGTTCCAGAGGAACCTACTCCTACCGCACCAAAGGCAGAAAGGGATGCTTATAAGAAGCATTCTAATTATGCCATTGATGCAAAGTGCTTGATGTTTTACTCCATGAACCATGAGTTACAGAGACAACATGAGAACATGGGTGTCATTGAGATGATTCAGCATCTTAAGAACATGTATGAAGATCAAGCACAGTAAGAGAGGTATGATGTCTCCAGGGCACTGTTCAAGTGTGTCATGGCAGAAGGAGATCCAGTTGGTCCTCACACACTCAAAATGATTGGGTATGTAGAGAACCTGATGAGACTGGGATTTCCCCTGAGCCAAGAGTTGGCTATTGACGTGATATTGCAATCGTTGCCAGAATCCTACAGTCGGTTTGTGATGAACTACAACATGAACAACTTTGAAAAGTCATTGACAGAGTTGTTGGGCATGTTGAGGACAGCGAAGACACAGATGAAGAAGGACAAGCCTAACTCTATGATGATGATCAGCGACAAGAAAGGCAAGTCCAAGCGCAAGGGCAAAGGCAAGGCTAAGAAAGGTTCGGATGCTAGCCAGCAACCCAAGTCATCTTCAACTCTCAAGGCCAAGGGAGGCGTGACCAAGAGAGGCAATTACCACCATTATCAAAAGTCAGGACATTGGAAAAGGAATTGTCCACTCTATCTGGAAGAACTAAAGAAGAAGGAGGCAATAGACGTCTCCACCTGAAGGTGTCATGAAATAAACTTGTAACACTTTTTGAGGTATATGATACCAAGATATAAAGTGTAAATCACTCAATAAATGGGGCAAATGTTGCCACCATAGATAGGAGTACTTTAGTTTATTTTCAGCCTTGAAGGCATGTAATAGAGTTATGAACTGCTATTTCATGTTTGCCAATGGATAGAAACACATTATTTTTTCCATATTGTATGACAATGATGGCAATTAATAAAGTTGATGTTTCAATCTTTGTGGCAATGCCTTGTTTATCTTGTGGTACTTGGTATGCATAAGATAAAATGATACCTAAAAGTTATTGATAACTCAAACAATCAAATTAGCATAAATCATGAGAAATTCACTTCTAGATTCCATATGATGGATAAGTCTAGACTCTTTTGGTTAGAGAACCAGTAAGAGACATGAATCTCTTAGACATGATTAATCAATCTTCACTAGAGGTAGTGGGAGAATGATTATCCTATTAGGTATAATACATGTGATGTATTTACATACCTATTGGAGCAAATGCTAATACTTCAAATGGTGTTTAATATGAATATCTTGAAGTGTTCAAGAATATCATAGATGAAGTACAAATTTGGTAAAGTGTTAATTCTTGATGAGATCAATGAATGAAATACTTGAACCAAATGATTGAGATCCTTATGAGTGATTATGGTAGTGTATCATAGTGAAATCATGATTAAGGCATGGTGATGTCTAAATCAAAAGGAGTCATACTCTAAGGAGTTAGAGGATGATTATCAAATAACTAATTTCTTCTTAAATAAAGAATACCTTACACTAATAAAGGATATTAAGAATCACAAAGTGTTGTGAGTTCTCAAATTCCTTGATAGATGCACCTCGATTATCTATGTGATAGTTGGTCATGTGATGAATCAACTATCTAGATGAATATGAGGAACCGGATTTTGAGTTATGGTTTGTGACCATTACATCCTAAATGACTTCCATGTGAACCATAAGGTATGACCTTGATGGTATCACCCATTGGGATGAAATCCATAAGTGCGAATGAATCTTAAGCATTAAGACACAAGGATAACGTTTTGAGAAGGATGATGCTTGTTGATTTCAACTTAATGACTAAGAGATTTGGCTTACAGATACTAAAACTGCATTCCTATGAGGAATAAGACAAGGATGTGTATGTGATACAACCTATAAGGGTTTATGAATCCATTAATGCAAATGAAGTCTATAAGTTACAATGGACTAATCAATGTGATTGATTGAGTACAAACAACTCAGAACTGTGATCTTTATTTTGATAATATAGTCAAAAGGTTTGCCTGATATGTCAAAGATAAAGAGAGATTTGTGATTTAGTGAGAGCGTATTCACATTCCACATGTTGACGTGAAATGGAAATGTTCTAGAATGGAAATCCAAAGTGGAAATTATCTTTAGGGAAGATAGAGACCTTTCCTATGTGATAGGAATAGAGATCTATAGAGATAGTTCTCGAAAACCTCTTCACCTGAAAAGAGAAAGCATACATTGGCAATCTACACTGAAGGGTTCAATGTGCACATATTCAGTGGGAGAAAACTTATCCATGTTACATGGAGCTAGTATCCCAAAGCTAAGTGTCCAATTCTTATGAAGAATGGGAACACTAAGAATAGATAAGGATCTATCATGTATGTAATCATCCCATCATCTTGCATGTATGGACATGGCAAGAATAAAATGCATTCATCATCTTGTATGTAGGACATGACAATATGATGTGCTCATCTTGATAACTCATATGTGGGACATGACGAGTGGATGTCTGTCTAGTTCCAGTAAGGGTTGCTGGAATACCATAAGAACTTGATAAGTACTTGAGAAGTACTAGTTCTATGGAAATAAGGAAGGATTCACTGTAAAGAGTTACACTGATGCGAACTTCCAAAAAGGACAAAGAATTAATCGCAATATATATGGGATATATAAAAGTGAATGTTTGTTGATAATTGGAAATGTTCCAATAAAGCCGTCTAAAAGGAAATGTCGAGTATCTGTGTGTTAGAGAACATCAGTGGATACTATATGGATCTGGAAATTCATGAGATGAATTTATAGATATTCCGATCTTTGATGACAAGTAAGGAGTGCTTGGTCATGCAATGTGGCTAAAGGTTAGCAAAGGAATACTAGATCGCATATTACGGCAACTCCATCTCATACGTGTGACGTACAATGAAGAGATGAGAGACATGCATTTAATACCAACTTTGGAAAGGTGTTGCCATAACTCACTATGTTGGCACTAGAGCATAGTAACATGTGGGATATGTTTAAAGATCACTAAGAATACGATTCAAGGGTGATTGGCTCACAGTGCAAGTGGGAGTATGTTGGTATGTATGCCCTGAGAGCCAATCATGAGATGATTGGTGGGATACATTAAGATTGATTTGATAAATATCAAAGGCAAGCTTCCAATTCTTTCTGGTTCGGTCATATGAGATAATGATAGAACATATTGAATGTCTAGAGAATGACAGTACTCAATGACATATGCTTTCAGGTTAAGGACATGAATGATGAGATCATACGGATGCTAAGAGTTTGTACATTCTTATTATGTCCCTAGTCGGATGTCATTGTGAAAGGTAGATAGACAACAATGACACACGAGACTAGATTGTGGTGTTGGTTGATGACAGAATCTCATTATTCATGATATGGAGATATCAAACCAAACACATAGGTACTTGTTAGAGAATAAGTGTACCGGACAGACCCACCGTGAGTTTGACACATGGAGCCATGGCATGGTAGTCACAGTCAGTTCTCACAGTGATGGTGGTGAGTGTGATTCTTTGACCTAAAATCACTACACTCAACACATGTCATTGGGTACACTTTGAGATCATCAAACGCAGTCTTGAAACATGGGTTGTTATAAAGGTGATGATTGGGTGACTTTGACACATGGGAATTTTGAGGGGTGAGTGATAGATATGGGATTTGTCCCTCCTGAAGGAGTTTGATATCCATGGCCACTTGATGAGTAGGATTGAGATAGGCATGCACGCATATGTGAATCAATATGTGATATTGATGTCATACATATCTCCTCCAATCTACTCTGAGATCAAGGAAGTGAATGAACGTTGACAGGATGATTGTTTCATGCCTTGAGTTCATTCGGGATGTCAGTGACAAAGGAAATATACATTCACTGTAACACCATTCACAGATTGTAGGATTGAAAGTTGTTCTCCAACTTTCTATTTCACTTGGGTAGCACTGATGTGCGACTAGGCACCGCTCTTTGCTTGTGAAGTCATAAGTGTTATGGACTTTCACTACCAACGTGATATGGACATGTAGGGTCACACACATAGGATTTAACCTAGAAGAGGATTTTATCCACAAATGATGTTTAGATTGATTACTAAAGGAGTTTAGTAGTTCAATTAAACACTCAATCAATTGATAGCCCAAATATCATAGTGTTCAAGGTGTTGGACCGATTGATTGGAGTATCGGATTGATTGAAATTGTGATTAACTGATTTGCATAGTCTGCTGCCCCAACCGATCGACTCATGGGATGAACCGATCGGCTCAAGTTGGTGAACCAATCAGCTCAACTGGTGAGATGATCGGCTCATGTATCAATGAGATGATCGGCTCAATTGTTGAACCGGTCGATTCATGTGACCAACCGAGATCGTTTGGAAAGTCAAAAGACTATTTTGCAAATACAATTTGTTTCACTTGTACAAATTCAATTTGGACAAGGATTAATATTTGATTAATCAGAAACAAATATGAAAGTCAATTTGAGTTGGATCATGACCACGAACCGATCGGCTCAGGCATGAACTGATCGACTCAGAGCCCCAGATGACCGGCTCAGGTCCCAAACGATCGGCTCAGTGCCCGAAACGATCATTTTAGGGTGTGAACCGATTGGTTCAGCTGGCGCAGATTGGTTGTTTTGTGGAAAATCTCGAACCCTTCTACTCTTGCTTTAATCCCACATTTCCTGGGATAGAGAACCATGTTCCATGACCCTCCTATATATAGGGGTATTGGGGGCTTCTCAGAAACAACAACTCAGAACACCAGTTGCTCTGTAAAGTTGTCGTTCTCTCTGGTTTTGGTAACTGAGAGAGCCCGAGCAAGTGCTACTTGATAAGGGAGGCACAATAAGGGAAAGACAACTGCAGAAAGGAAACTGGTTGTAGGAGAGTGTGTCGGTGACTAGTACGCTGATAGGAGGGTGCAACTCCTTCTGATTCCTTGTGGGACAAGGAGATCGGAGTTCCAGGTGGTTCGTGTGGACTACTACAGAGGCGGGATACTTCTGCCGCTTGGAGGACAACTGTCAATCCTGACAGTCCCGGTGAGACCAGGAGCTGACATTCCCGGTGAAACCAAGAGCTACACATACATCGTCCAAGACCAGAGGTGAAGACCGCGCAAGCCGTGAGGTAACAATGCCGAGCAAGCCTCGGGACAAGGTACGCCTCTACAAACCATCCTTCCTATTGTATAGACGTTGACGTGATACCTTTATTCTGGGTTTGGGAGAAGAAAATTTTTGTTTCTGTTGCCTTCTCTGTCTCCCCTAAAATCTAACAGTGGTATCAGAGCCACGTCAACTGTTCTATGCTTTAGGATTATCGATATCATCGATTTTGGTTTGTCGCCTTTATTTATTGCATACAATGTGAATAAAATTGGCTTTATGCATGTCCAATCCTAAATCCATAAATCCCAATATACATATATGATATGTAATATGAATGCACTCAATACGCGTTGCCCTTAAACGAGTTTTTTGGTGGATGTATAGCGTGGTTCTGGCCAATAAACCCTATGAATGTGTGCTTGGTTAAATGTGGTTGCTTACATCTCGGTTTGTGCACCGATTCCCTATCTCCTATTCCCGATGTAACGCGAGATAACTTGAGATTTCTTTCCTACCTTTACTCCCCCCGAATGTAACTCGGGGTTTCCCAATTTAAATTTAAAATAGGATAGATCTTTTATTTCCTGTTATGTCAAAGAATGGCAGACAACATAACGACAACTGAGACGATCGGTTCAAGGCGTGAACAGATTGGTTGGTGTTCCAAACGACCGATTCAAGGAACTAGACGAGCGGGTGGTGGCCATGAGGAGATGCACGATGACTTGATCAACCGATCGGTTGGAGGAGCTAATCGATCGGCTGGTGGCACCCAACCGACCGGCCTAATGGCGAGCCGATCAATCATAGAGATGAGTTGATCAAACCCAATAAAGGCAAAGTACAGAGTTCATCTTGTACAGGTTGCATGTGATGTAGACCTAGATGACCATGATTCCTCTTGGCTCGGGGAATCACATTAGGATGGCCATAATCATCGCTTTTATCGTTTTGCATGTTTTCTATGGGATATAGCATGTATATGATACGTACTATATATTGTGGTGATTGGATATGTATATGTACCTATAAAACCAAATCCTTCATCTAAATATTAAGTCTTATACGCCTTCTATTAGTGACACACATGAAAAAACTTGATCGACCAAGCGTAGGTTACGCCAAAGCGTGGTGCGTCGTCTATCTCGTGGAAGTGTGAAGGGTAAACATCTAGGTTCTGCCAAAGCAGAGTGTATGTTTACCGTGTCGGCTTTTGGGTTAGACTTAAATGGTGATTCTTAGAGTGTCTAAGCCCAGAGGCACGGAATGTTCATGGCAAGGTGTTGTGCATGTTCATTCATCAAGAGTTGCATATGATGCAATTGGCATGATGGCCTACCTAAATAGTCAAGATTGTGGGCGATTAGCCAAAGCTGACTCATGACTTGATGAAATATGGATCTTGACCCACTAGAAGATTGTACAATGTAATCTTCTGAATTGATGGTGAGGGCTATCAATTTGAATCAAAATAGTGGGAGCGATAATTAATTAAAGTCCTAATTATATCGTCAAACTTTTCAAATCAATCCAATAAGTCAAAATTGAGTTTTGGACTACATTGCATATATTTCCTTTTGTAGTACAAATGACAACAAACAACAATCACTTTTCATTGTGATCGGTCCTTGAAAAGGACAAGATGAGTGGGACTAACTTCTACGACTAGTCTACGACATTGAGAATTGTTCTCACTCAAGAGCGAAAGCTCTATGTCCTAGATACTCTAGTTCCAGAGGAACCTACTCCTACCGCACCTAAGGTAGAAAGGGATGCTTATAAGAAGCATTCTGATGATGCCATTGATGCAAAGTGCTTGATGTTTTGCTCCATGAACCACGAGTTACAAATACAACATGAGAACATGGGTGTCATTGAGATGATTCAGCATCTTAAGAACATGTATGAAGATCAAGCACGGCAAGAGAGGTATGATGTCTCCAGGGCACTGTTCAAGTGTGTCATGGCAGAAGGAGATCCAGTTGGACCTCACACACTCAAAATGATTGGGTATGTAGAGAACCTGACAAGACTGGGATTTCCCCTGAGCCAAGAGTTGGCTACTGACGAGATATTGCAATCATTGCCAGAATCCTACAGTCGGTTTGTGATGAACTACAACATGAACAACTTTGAAAAGTCATTGACAGAGTTGTTGGGCATGTTGAGGACAGCGAAGACACAGATGAAGAAGGACAAGCCTAAGTCTATGATGATGATCAGTGACAAGAAAGGCAAGTCCAAGCGCAAGGGCAAAGGCAAGGCTAAGAAAGGTTCTGATGCTAGCCAGCAGCCCAAGTCATCTTCAACTCTCAAGGCCAAGGGAGGCGTGACCAAGAGAGGCAATTGCCACCATTGTCAAAATCTAGGACATTGGAAAAGGAATTGTCCCCTCTATCTGGAAGAACTAAAGAAGAAGGAGGCAACAGACGTCTCCACCTGAAGGTGTCATGAAATAAACTTGTAACACTTTTTGAGGTATATGATACCAAGATATAAAGTGTAAAGCACTCAATAAATGGGGCAAATGTTGCCACCATAGATAGTACTTTAGTTTATTTTCAGCCTTGAAGGCATGTAATAGAGTTATGAACTGCTATTTCATGTTTGCCAATGGATAGAAACACATTATTTTTTCCATAATATATGACAATGATGGCAATTAATAAAGTTGATGTTTCAATCTTTGTGGCAATGCCTTGTTTATCTTGTGGTACTTGGTATGCATAAGATAAAATGATACCTAAAAGTTATTGATAAATCAAACAATCAAATTAGCATAAATCATGAGAAATTCACTTCTAGATTCCATATGATGGATAAGTCTAGACTCTTTTGGTTAGAGAACCAGTAAGAGACATGAATCTCTTAGACATGACTAATCAATCTTCACTAGAGGTAGTAGGAGAATGATTATCCTATTAGGTATAATACATGTGATGTATTTACATACCTATTGGAGCAAATGCTAATACTTCAAATGGTGTTTAATATGAATATCTTGAAGTGTTCAAGAATATCATAGATGAAGTACAAATTTGGTAAAGTGTTAATTCTTGTTGAGATCAATGAAAGAAATACTTGAACCAAATGATTGAGATCCTTATGAGTGATTATGGTAGTATATCATAGTGAGCTCATGATTAAGGCATGGTGATGTCTAAATCAAAAGGAGTCATACTCTAAGGAGTTAGAGGATGATTATCAAATAACTAATTTCTTCTTAAATAAAGAATACCTTACACTAATAAAGGATATTAAGAATCACAAAGTGTTGTGAGTTCTCAAATTCCTTGACAGATGCACCTTGATTATCTATGTGATAGTTGGTCATGTGATGAATCAACTATCTAGATGAATATGAGGAACTGGATTTTGAGTTATGGTTTGTGACCATTACATCCTAAATGACTTCCATGTGAACCATAAGGTATGACCTTGATAGTAGCATCCATTGGGATGAAATCCAGAAGTGTGAATGAGTCTTAAGCATTAAGACACATGGATGACGTTTTGAGAAGGATGATGCTTGTTGATTGCGACTTAATGACTAAGAGATTTGGCTTACGGATACTAAAACCGCATTCCTATGAGGAATAAGACAAGGATGTGTATGTGACACAACCTATAAGGGTTTATGAATTCATTAATGCAAATTAAGTCTATAAGTTACAATGGACTAATCAACGTGATTGATTGAGTACAAGCAACTCAGAACTGTGATCTTTATTTTGATAATATAGTCAAAAGGTTTGGCGGATATGTCAAAGATAAAGAGAGATATGTGATTTAGTGGGAGCGTATTCACATTCCACATGTTGATGTGAAATGGAAATGTTCTAGAATGGAAATCCAAAGTGGAAATTATCTTTAGGGAGGATAGAGACCTTTCCTATGTGATAGGAATAGAGATCTATAGAGATAGTTCTCGAAAACCTCTTCACCTGAAAAGAGAAAGCATACATTGGAAATCTACACTGAAGGGTTCAATGTGCACATATTCAGTGGGAGAAAACTTATCCATGTTACATGGAGCTAGTATCCCAAAGCCAAGTGTCCAATTCTTATGAAGAATGGGAACACTAAGAATAGATAAGGATATATCATGTATGTAATCATCCCATCATCTTGCATGTATGGACATGGCAAGAATAAAATGCATTCATCATCTTGTATGTAGGACATGACAATATGATGTGCTCATCTTGATAACTCATATGTGGGACATGACGAGTGGATGTTTGTCTAGTTCCAGTAAGGGTTGCTGGAATACCATAAGAACTTGATAAGTACTTGAGAAGTACTAGTTCTATGGAAATAAGGAAGGATTCATTGTAAAGAGTTACACTGATGCGAACTTCCAAAAAGGACAAAGAATTAATCGTAATATATATGGGATATATAAAAGTGAATGTTTGTTGATAATTGGAAATGTTCCAATAAATCCGTCTAAAAGGAAATGTTGAGTATCTGTGTGTTAGAGAACATCAATGGATACTATATGGATCTGGAAATTCATGAGATGAATTTATAGATATTTCGATCTTTGATTACAAGTAAGGAGTGCTTGGTCATGCAATGTGGCTAAAGGTTAGCAAAGGAATACTAGATCGCATATTATGGCAACTCCATCTCATACGTGTGACGTACAGTGAAAAGATGAGAGACATGCAGTTAATACCAACTTTGGAAAGGTGTTGCCATAACTCACTATGTTGGCACTAGAGCATAGTAACATGTGGGATATGTTTAAAGATCACTAAGAATATGATTCAAGGGTGATTGGCTCGCAGTGCAAGTGGGAGTATGTTGGTATGTATGCCCTGAGAGCCAATCATGAGATGATTGGTGGGATACATTAAGATTGATTTGATAAAGATCAAAGGCAAGCTTCCAATTCTTTCTGGTTCAGTCATATGAGATAATGATAGAATAGATTGAATGTCTAGAGAATGATAGTACTCAATGACGTATGCTTTCAGGTTAAGGACCTGAACGATGAGATCATACGGATGCTAAGAGTTTGTACATTCTTATTATGTCCCTAGTCGGATGTCATTGTGAAAGGTAGATAGACAACAATGACACACAAGACTAGATTGTGGTGTTGGTTGATGACAGAATCTCATTACTCATGATATGGAGATATCAAACCAAACACATAGGTACTTGTTAGAGAACAAGTGTACCGGACAGACCCACCATGAGTTTGACACATGGAACCATGGCATGGTAGTCACAGTCAGTTCTCACAGTGATGGTGGTGAGTGTGATTCTTTGACCTAAAATCACTACACTCAACACGTCATTGGGTACACTTTGACATCATCAAACGCAGTCCTGAAACATGGGTTGTTATAAAGGTGATGATTGGGTGACTTTGACACATGGGGCTTTTGAGGGGTGAGTGATAGATATGGGATTTGTCCCTCTTGAAGGAGTTTGATATCCATGGACACTTGATGAGTAGGATTGAGATAGGTGTGCACGCATATGTGAATCAATAGTTGATATTGATGTAATAAATATATCTCCTCCAATCTACTCTGAGATCAAGGAAGTGAATAAACGTTGACAGGATGACTGTTCCATGCCTTGAGTTCATTCGGGATGTCAGTGACAAAGGAATTATACATTCACTGTAACACCATTCACAGATTGTAGGGTTGAAAGTTGTTCTCCAACTTTCTATTTCACTTGGGTAGCACTGATGTGCGACTAGGCACCGCTCTTTGCTTGTGAAGTCATAAGTGTTATGGACTTTCACTGCCAACGTGAAATGGACCTGTAGGGTCACACACATAGGATTTAACCTAGAAGAGGAGTTTATCCACAAATGATGTTTAGATTGATTACTAAAGGAGTTTAGTAGTTCAATTAAACACTCAATCAATTGATAACCCAAATATCATAGTGTTCAAGGTGTTGGACCGATTGATTGGAGTATCGGATTGATTGAAATTGTGATTAACTGACTTATAGAGTCTGCTGCCCCAACTGATCGGCTCAAGTTGGTGAACCGATCAGCTCAACTGGTGAGATGATCGGCTCATGTATCAATGAGACGATCGACTCAATTGTTGAACCGGTCAATTCATGTGACCAACCGAGATCGTTTGGAAAGTCAGAAGACTATTTTGTAAATACAATTTGTCTCACTTGTACAAATTCAATTTGGACAAGGATTAATATTTGATTAATTGGAAACAAATATGAAAGTCAATTTGAGTTGGATCTGGACCACGAACCGATCAGCTCAGGCATGAACCGATCGGCTCATAGCCCCAGACGATCGGCTCAGGTCCCAAACGATCGGCTCAGTGCTCGAAATGATCGTTTCAGGGTGTGAACCGATCGGTTCAGTTGGAGCAGATTGGTTGTTTTGTGGAAAATCTCAAACCCTTCTACTCCTGCTTTAATCCTGCATTGCCCGGGGTAGAGAACCTTGTCCCATGACCCTCCTATATATATAGGGGTATTGGGGGCTTCTCAGAAACAACAACTCAGAACACCAGTTGCTCTGTAAAGTTGTCGTTCTATCTGGTTTTGGTAACCGGGAGAGCCTGAGAAAGTGCTACCCGATAAGGGAGGCACATCAAGGGAAAGACAACGGCATAAAGGCAACTGGTTGCAGGAGAGTGTGTCAGTGACTAGTACGTCGATAGGAGGGTGCGACTCCTTCTGATTCCTTGTGGGACAAGGAGATCGGAGTTCCAGGTGGTCTTTATGGACTACTACAGAGGTAGGAGACTTTTGTTGCTCAGAGGACAGCTGTCAATCCCGACAGTCCCGGTGAGACCAGGAGCTGCACAGACACCGTCCAAGACTGGAGGTGAAGACCGCACAAGCCGCGAGGTAATGTCACCGAGCAAGCCTCGGGACAAGGTATGCCTCTACAAACCATCCTTCCTATTGTATAGATGTTGACACGATTCCTTTATTCTGGGTTTGAGAGAAGAAATTATTTGTTTCTGCTGCCTTCTCTATCTCCCCTAAAACCCAACAGACCATACCTTTGACTATGAGTTGTTGTCTCTATGGGGCCATGGCTTTGACTATGAGTTGTTGTCTCGACATGACTATAGCTTTGACTATAAGTTGTTGTCTTTGCAGTTTGACTATATATCACTACGGTGTAGACTCGAACTGACCGAGTAGTGTAAGAGAAGATCATGGATTCTGCCTCTTCCATTGATCTTATATGGAACTGATTTCAACTTCACAGTTGTTGGTTGGATTTGGATGGTACGATTCAAATCCTCAGGTAAATAATAAAAGATGCAATACAATCGTGTAGTATATTTTTCTTAGGGTTAAAAGCTCCACATTGGTTGACCCCTTGCTATATCTTTGTACTAATTTCTTGAATTATAATGAGGTAAGAGAAATAAATTGGTATACATGTTCTTCATATTCCTTATTAATATTTAAATTATGCTATTTCTTAGTGGTAGCCGAATAATTTGTTTAAGATGCATTATCAATTTAATACATATCATATAGCTGAATCTGCTCAACATGCTAATAATGATCCTTATCTGTTTTAGTTTACATGTGCTTATAATAGACGTTAGCAGAGAGTTATATCTCTCAGTGGGACATTTGGTCTCACCCCGTGGGTTTCCACATCTTTCAAGTGGTCGTGCACAACGTGGTAGAGATCGTGAGGTTGAGGCTGAGCAGCAAGAGGAGCAGTGTTGAAAGGTTGGACATGCTGCTAGTGTTTTGTAGTAGATTCATTTGTTTTGTCCATGTACTCTCAGGTCCTTGAGGGTGTTTTGTAGGTGTTATATATCAAGATGACATTTTGGCTATATGCATTGTTGTACATATATGGCATGCTTGTTCAGGTTGTGGCCAGTGAGCTAGTGAATAGTGTTATGTAATAATCTTTTGGCATGTGATATATATAGGTGGCTTTTGTGGACTCGAATGTGATAAGTTCCAGTTTTTGTTCCTATGTTGAAGTGGTTTTAATTTCCTATTTTTTTGGTAATTTGGTTGATTATCTTTAGATCTGTGCTTTGTTTTGAGTAATCTCACCTTGTGGCGCGTCGGGGAATCACAGCTTTAGTCCACTTGCAAAATCTATATTTATTTGCCACAAAGGTTTTAGTCATCCTACCCGTTGGCATGTAATGTATGAGTTCCTACCGTGCTTCTTAGTATATGCTAGTATGTTTATTACTCACCATGAAATTGTTTATGTTTCTGGTTTTAATGATGTGACATTGTTCAAAGGCAAGAAACTCTCCTACTGACTATCTCTTAAAACAAAATACCTTTTTTGTCATTATTCTTTTGATCATCCACTTGGATGCTTAGATATCTTTCTCTTGATATGGGAAGCCTTGACATGTATATTGAAGTATGTTTCTCCTAACATTGCTCAATATATATTTATATGCACACACACACACACACACACACACACACACACACATATATATATATATATATATATATATATATATATATATATATATATATATATATATATATATATATATAATTGTGTTGACAACTTCCTCTTTGTCTTCTTTTGTGGGGTTTGCTTTCAACCCTTTAGGTGAAGGGCATGGAGGGGTTGACATGATGACCTAGACTTTGCTTAATGGAGCTGACTCTTGGGATATAACATTAAAATAGCTTGTACATCCCTCTTCTTAGTGTAAAAGTTGTTTCTTTTATGTAAACTCCAAGCCGGAGATTATAATATAATCTCATAAAGAAAATAGTCATGGTATTTGATTCTACTGCTAGCCTTGTATGTCATTCATTTGAGAAAAAAATACACCTATTCCAGCATACTCGTTAGTGTGTTGGATTAGATGGTTTTATTCCTTAATTGTATGAGGAGTAGATCCCATCTTAGGTCCCGCCCCTTACAATAATCATGTCCTAATAATTTTTTGACTTAATTACATATGGTTTGGTTTGAGGAATTGAAAATGAGATCATATGTATAGTTAGAGTAGTCATTTGGGTTATATCTGTATCAATTTTTATTGTAGACACTAGAGAAAATTGTTGGAAAATATGGGCATAGAGTATAGCAGTGGAAACAAAAAAATTATCAATATGTATTTCCATAACAGCAAGATCATGTCAACTACTATGATGAGTTATACATAATCTTGGAGCAAGTCTAGAGACAACAACTCACTTCAATGCAACTATTAACTAGTTACTCTTGGACGGTGGTTGTGCAGCTCATGGTCTTCACTACAAACGATGAATGTGGTTTTCTATCTAGACGCATTTTGGAACCCATAACAGAACCCCACTCATTCTCCACCACATATTTGAGGGTACAACAAATAAAATATATATTTTAGTTGTTGTACCCTCAAATATGTGGTGGAGAATGAGTGGGGTTCCATTTTGGGTTCCAAAATGGCATCCACCTAGCATATTGACAGTTGTAGCTTTTGCAGTGACTCTTGTGGTCTCGCCATGGACTGCAGACTGACTTTGCTCTCCTAGCGCCAGCCAAAGGACTCCTACCTCTAGAGTAGTCCACATGGACCAACTAGAACTCATGTCATTCAACTATAATAGACAAGAAGGAGTTGTCCCTCCTGTTGGCATACTAGTCACCAACTTGCTCTCCCACAACAATGCTCCCCAGTTGTTCTCTCTCGTAGCTATCCCTCCCTTATCGGGTAGGACTTGCTTGGGATGTCTCGGTTACCACAACTAGAGAGGACAATAGTTGTTAGAGGAACTGTTTCTTAGTTGTTTGTGTTGTGTTCTGGGAAGCCCCTAGTACCCCTCTATTTATAGATGGGGTTTGGGTCAGGATTCCCAGTCTATATGAGATTGTAGGGGAGTGGAAGAGATTGGAAGATCTTCAATTTTCGCAACCTACGACACTCCAAATGGTCATCTGGCACACCCAAATGGTCGTTTGGTGCATGAGACAGTCATCTCATACTGCCAAATAGTCGTTTGGCAGTTTCCCAACCACATACAAATTTGGCAATTTGATTTCAATTTATTTCACATATTAATTCCTTACACCACAAGTAATGCACAATTGAATCAAGTTCGAGAAACATTTATAACCTTTATTCGGCCCAACTGAGCCATCTCACCCATGTGAGGCACCCGTCTCACTCATCCAGATGGCCATCTGGTGAGCCTGGGTTGAGCCGATCGGTTCAATTCTCAATTGGGGCAGAACTTAGCCAATTCTAACTCTGATTAGCCTGATAACTCAAACGGCTGTCTAACACTTGAGATGCTCATCTAGCTGCCCAAACGGCCGTCTCAACACTTGAGACGGTCGTTTGGCAATGCAGTCAGCCAATCTATTTATTTGTTGCATGAATTAAATACCTAAACACTTTAATAATCAATCCCATCATCATTTAAGATAAACTTCTCTTCTAGATGAGTTCATATGTGTGTGACCCTATAGGTCCCATATCACATTGGCAGTGAATGCCCATAACTATCTTATGACATCACAAGCAAGGAGTGGTGCCTAGTTGCGCATCAGTGCTACCCAAGTGAATGAAAAGTTGGAGAACAACTTCAACCTACAATCTGTGTAAGGTGTTGCATTGATTGTATAATTCCTTTATCACTGATATCCAAGATGAACTCGAGGCATGGAATCATCATTCTCTCAACATTCAATCCATGTTCCTTGAACCAAGAGCAGACTATCTGAGATAATGTGACCTCAATATCATATATTGATTCACATGTACATGCGCATGTGTTTCTCAGTCTCACTTATCAAGTGGCCAGGATATCATACTCCAGTAGGAGGGGAAAATACCATATCTATCATTCACAGTCTATCCCCATGTGTCAAAGTCACCTGATTATCACTTTTATAACAACCCATGTTTTAAGACTGCATTTGATGATGTCAAAGCATACCCAATGGCATGTGACGAGTGTAGTGATTTTAGGTATAAGAATCACAATCACCACCTTCACTGTGAGAGATGACTATGACCACCAATTACGGTTTTCATGAGTCACTACCAAGGCGGGTCTTGTCAGATACACTATTCTCTAGCATGCATCTATGTGCTTGGTTTGATATTGCCATATCATGATTAATGAGATTTTGTTATCAGCCAGCCCACACTCTGATCTTATGTGTTATTTTTGTCTATCAACCTTACATAATAACAACCGATCAAGGACATGGTGAGAATAAGTATATGTACTCTTAACATGTGTATGATCTCATTTCCCCAAGGCTAATACTTGAAGACATGCATCATTGAGTAATATTATTCTCTAGACATTCATAATATTTCCTCATTATCTCATAACTGAGTGAAACAAAATGAATTGGAAGCTTGCCTTTATAAGAATTAATCAAATCCTTTATGGTATATGCCATGTAAATCATCACATGATTGGCTCTATGGGCATACCTTACCAACAAAGTCCCACTTGCACTTAGATCCAATCACCTATGAATCTCATTCTTAGTGATCCTTACATGTCCACCATACTTCTGTTGTGCAAGTGCTTAATATAGTGGGTTAGAAACATTTTGTTAATAGTCAGTCCATTGCATGTTCCCTTATCTCTTCACTTTGAGATGAAACCACTGTAATATGGCATATGATATTCCTTGCCTAACAAGTAGCTCCATTGTTGTCACAGTACACCTACTAAGTCATCAATGGTTGGAATATCTATAAGTTCACCACACAAACCTTTAGATCCCTATAATATCATTTTGTGTTCATAGCACAAGTATACTCAACTTCTAATGTAGAATAGTATAAATGCCTATTAGTTCAGAACCCTTCCAACTAACAACATATCTCCTTCAAATCAAACATATTTTAATTTGTGATCATTTTTATCATTATGGAAGCTTGCATTGATGTAACCTTTTACATCCAACTCTTCCTTTTATTGGCATCCTTTATGACTAGCAATCTATCCTTAAGTAATTCTCAAGTACTAATGATATCCTTAATGACCTTCCAATAACCCTTATTGTAACTAATATCATCTTGTCATATCTAGTACATACAAGATTATATGGGATAATAGCATTCATGATAGATCCATTTCTATAGCCTACAACATCTTAATAATGTTATTTCCATTCTTCTCAAGAATTGGAACGTAAGGTTCATGAGAGACTAATCTAAATTGTCTCTCATTGAATCCTTCCCGTGTTGAACTCTTTCAACACATTTCTATTGTATGTGTTCAAACTTCCATTGTGAAACATTCAAGAAATATCTCATAGGTCTTGATCCTTATCTCATAATATGTTTCATCTTATCCTTCATTGCAGAAGGTGTATTCATGTTAGCTCTCAATATTCACAATATTCAGATGTTATTCCTCATCGTATGTGGAATGTTCATATGTGCTCCCATTAAATCTTTTGTAATAATAGATTTCATCTTTTATTTTGACTCAAGTCAAACTCTTTGACTATCTCGTCAAAATAAAAGATCCCATTTTTGAGATGCTTGTTTCAATCCCATATTGAACATTGTAGTTTATAGACTTTATTTGCATTCATGAAGTTCTAAAACCTTTTAATTGTGTCACGTACACATTCTATGATGTATTCCCTTTATGGAAGTTGGTTTTATCTTCATATGCTAAATCTCTTAGTCTATTTTACTACAACAATAAGCTTGACAATTGGTAAAAGGAATTTTTTTCATGTTCAACAACTTGAACTGATTTGAAAACTTATTCAACCAGTTTGTCCTTCTATGTTATCCATGTAGGTCTTAGCCACAAGACCCTATTGCACCCTCTAGGTATTGCCCTTTTAGGTGGTGCTATCAACATCCTACCTTGTTAGCTTACATGGATCCCATAATGGCCTTGATCCATTACTTAGATTATGGTTCTCAATAGCTTCTAGTTGACTAGTTGGCTCATCTTGTTATGACCAACCTATCTAAATCATTGCATTCATAATCCTCCAATCTCAAATGTGTTCTTCTAAAACTATTTTATTATGTGATGAACTCGAGATTCCACAACAACTTGTGATTCTCTTAGTTTTTATTTTACCCTTTTATTGATCTCGAACATTTCAAATTCTACCTTTATTCACATTGATTCTTTAGGAACTCAGTTATCCTATCAACAAAATACTTTTGTTATTGGGTTGGGATTAATACTAACATTCAACGATTATGGTTGTGGATAAAACTCTTCAAGAAACTACTTTCTCAATGTAGGTTTTAATCCTTTAGACATACGAGGACATTCCCAAATCATATCATATATGATGTTTAATAAACCATTCAGATGGTACATCATTTAGTGATAGGTATATATTTGTGAGGATAAGAAGATTAGATTAATTTATAATTATATCATGACGCATTATGGAATAATTCCTTCATTCTGACACATCATCATGTTCAGATGTATTTGACTTGTGATACACTATCACAGTCCTTTCTTTAAAAGAACTCAAGGTATCGATGTAAAGTATTTCAACATTTGATCTCATCAAAGTTTCTTAATACTTTCATCAAGGTCATACTTCATTTATAATCTCCTTGAACATTTTAAGAGATTTCCAATTTACTAAGTACATATCATCATATTACCAGTAATTGAATATGAGGTATAAGTAATTATCTATAGCATTCATTCCATAAGATCTTCATGCATCACATGTATGAGGTCTTAATGGAAAGCTTATACTCCCAATACATTTAGTGAAGGATGTCATGTCACATTGCATGTAAATAAGACTTTGCATGTTTCATAGGGTTCTATGACCAAGGGAATCCATATTAACATCAATATGTATTCTAGATATGAATTTCTTATATATAATTGCAAGATGACTTATGCTAATGATAGTCTTGAGTTATCAATTATATTCCATTGCTATTAACGTTATAAACATCCATCAAAAATCTTTCATACAAAGACCATCTAGATGTTTGGGCATTGCCATATCTTTTGAAATAGAAACATTAATATATCACTGTATTGATATATCATCCCTATCATACAAGATGCTTTAAAGTAAATGTTTCCATTTACTAGCATAATGAAATAGCAATTCTATTAACTCTATTACATGCACATTGGGCTAAGATAAATTAAAATGTTTACTAAAGCTTCTGTGACACTTGCTCCGCCTTGTCCATCTTTGTACATCCATGAAGGGCTTTACTTATTATCAGATCCTACACATCAGTATGTCATATCTTTATTTGGTATCACATACCAAATTGAAGAAAAAATCAAATTTATCTCATAACATTTATACATGAAGTGGAGGCCTCAGTGCCTTCCTTATTCTTCTTTAGTTTATCTAACCAGAGTGGGCAATTCCTTTTACAATGTCCAGGCTGGTGACAATGGTGGCACTCGCCTCTTACTTTCTTCACACTCCCTTTTGCTTTGATATCTGAAGACTTGGGATTCTAGATAGCTTTAGAACCCTTACTAGCTTTGCTTTTGCCTTTAGACTTTCCCTTTGTCTTGTTGATCATCATCACAGACTTGGGTTTGTCTTTCTTCATCTATGTCTTAGCTATGTTCAACGTGCCCAACCACTCTGTAAATGACTTGTCAAAGTCATTCATGATGTAGCTCATGTTCTGATTATATGACTCTGGCAGAGACTGTACAATCACATCAGTGGTCAACTTTTGACCCAAGAGGAATCCCAGTATAGCTAGATTCTCCACATACCCAATGAGCTTGAGCACATGAGGACCTAGTTGGTCACCTTCTGCCATGTTACATGTTACACTCCAATCTCACAATTACCACTAATCATGAGATTAGGGCATAAATTGAGGATTCAATGTAAAACAAAGATCACCCTTAACGTTTTCTTTTCTTAATCACTTAGAATTAACCTAAAGGAAAACATTATAGCTTGAATAACATCGGATCATATTAAAACTGCCGAAGCAACTTACCATTTACATTACTAGGTAGATAAAGTAGATTTACACATCATATTACATTGTTCATGCATAATATAAAGCACATCAGATAACTTAAAACTAGTTTACATGTTACATTACATTCTCTCACTACCACACCACATGCCCAAGGACTGAGGGGAAAGGACTAAGAGACCTCTATCTAACTACGAACTACCTTCCAAGAAATTAGGTGATACGATCCTTCAGCTTCCTCGTGCTGACGTTGACCTGAAAAATGTTTCAGTAGGTTGGTGAGCTACTGGCTCAGTGAATAGAATTTCACCCAACCATCGCAGATAACTCATTTTATGTTTATTAATTGGAATAAATTACCAGATAATACTATACTGAGTAGATCTTAGCAATACAATTTAAACAACGGGAGATGTCAACATTTCATTAAAATAACAATTGTTGCAAAGCTGTAGATACGATTAAATAACAGAAAATACTTAAATTTCATTTAAAGGACAACTACTATGAAACTAACTCAAATCTTTCTTAACTCTTTAACTTATAAGAAACTCTGTGAACCTATATGAACATATTTTATCTTATGCCCTAATCATATGCAGTGTACTCTACATATAAAGACTCATAGCGAACTACGATCCCACCGTACAAGACTTAGTCGACACCTCGGGATAGCTAAGTCTGACTACTCTCCTGGTCTACAACATGGAAACTGGCTCTCTGGCCTCAGCACTCCTATTGTGCCATAAACGGGACTCCTCCTCTAACCTCAGCACACAGGCAGAGAGTCAAGCCATCTATTGGCTTTTCTGTACTCTAGTGCCACCAAGACTTCTAGTTGATGTTGGACACTACAAACTATAATTTAAGGAGACTTCCACTAGGGCTTCGTCCCCCGTGCCACCTGATAGCACGTTCTGATCCCCATATATTGGACGCTGTCAGGGTTAGGTCATTTCACCCCTAAGGCACAGACCTTACATAGGGGTTCTACGGTGTCAGGGCCCTTAAATCTATAATTTTATTATTTCCTAGAAAACTCTTACTATGTTGAGCTTTTTTCTTACTTATACTCGACTCTGGTATTTCTATGGCATCTCGTCTAGTTAATTGCAGTTCAATTCACAACATGAATATCATTCTAGACCTGACAGAGCAGTATACTCAAAAACATTGTAATTTACTAAATAATCCATATACCATGCATGCAGATAGATTGAAATTTCTTAAATAAACTAAACTCATATCAACTTGGCTCATATACGCTGAAATTATACAATTGATCATCATAACACACTAACAAGAGTTAATTACTCGATATATTAGAAATCATCAGTAGCACTTGTGAATTATCCGTAATTCCTCAAAAATTGAGCACATAAACCCAAATTCAAAGTTATGCATCACATAACTCAATTAAAAGTCAATTACTTGTCATGGCACAAATTATTAATAATAATTGGGAAATTCAAATAATATCTTTGAGGAATGTGTCAATTTGTATAAATATTAAATCATTCACCTTAAATATAACAAAGAGTGTACTATTAGGTTTTCTTTGAATATTTTTCATGTCATCGTCTTTTCTTTGAAATTGAGCATCTATTAACTTACTAAAAATGTACAACTTGGGTTTATACCCAAACTATATTGTTGCTAGTCATGTGTTATTGAGTTCAACATTTAATCGAGCAATTTAAGTTTCGATCAATTGTGTATTTACACTAATCCAAATCACACATATCAATTAACTAATTAGTGTCGTGAAAATATTAATAAATAAAATGTGCAAATTAGAAATCGAGCGGCGTCGACACTGCCTGGCACTTGGGTAAATGCTGACATCTGCGAATGATACCAACTTCAACCAAAATGTCTGATTATTAGAGTTATACTTGCATTAGAGAGTGAAATTCTACTCATAGTGATTTGAGACGTCCGAAAACAACTTGAAATGTGTCTAGAGGCCAGTTCTCAGGTACACGCAGGTCATCTTCAACCTTGGAACTGCCTTGGACTGAACATGCTACACACAGCAGTAGCAGCTCCTCACGCACAGGTGGAAAGGAAACTAGGCTAGGTGTTGCTTATGGGTTAGATGGCTATGGATTCGAGATATGGACCCTTTTCCAAATTTAAAGGTGGCATTTGGTGGTGCTGGCCACTCCAAAACGGCCCCTAGCCACTGCTTCACGCAGCAGTTGCAGCTGCTTGGCCGCAACTACAGGGGGCGCCGCCCTAGGGTACGATTGGAGTGAGGAAGAGGGGAAGATGAAGGTGGATGTGACGCTTGTTGGATCGAGGGTGTTGCGGAGCCACCCCTCTCTCTCCCTTAGTTGCTGGCTATGCCGCTGCAGCTGCAGCTGTAGCTGTTGATCGCCAGCGCTACTGCTAGGTCGGCGGCCCAAGCAGGTCATGCGTTGATACTAGGGCGAGGTAGAGGAAGAAGAAGGGTGGAAGAAGAAGAGAGGAGGATGGCACTGCTAGAAATGGATCTGGAGCTCAAATTTGCCCCTCTACTACGACCGATCGGGCTGCTCTATTCTAGCAGTTCTTTGCACCAATCCGAAGGAAGGGGATAAGGGAAAGGGGGCTATTAGTTATGGGTAAATTGCAACCAAATCCAAAGATCTTAAAAATATCATAACTTTTGCCTCGAAGGTCCAATTGAAGTGATTTCTTTTGAAAATTTCAAGCGTGGAATCCACTACAACCTCAAGGCAAGAAAGCATGCTAATTAGCTTGTCTCAACTGGTCAAAGCACTAATCGTGTATGTGAACACTTATCTTAACTTAATCAACATGATGATGCACTAATCACTATACTTACTGATTAAGCTTGGAGTGGGTCATAACATTACATCTGAACAATGCCTTAGAGACATTGAATCTCTCTTATCCCGCCTGATCTTGGTACATATTCTTAAGATGTGTGACCATCTCAACCACACCCATATTCTCATGTTGCCTATGCAACTCATAGATCATGGAGCTTAGCATCAGACACTTGACATCCATGACGTCTTTAGTGTGCTTCTTGTAAGCATTCCTGTCAACCCTTGGTGCATTTTGAGGTGGTTCCTATGGTTGTGTCGTTTCCAGGACATAGAGTTTGTGCTCTTGTGTGAAAACGATTCTCAATGTCCTGAACCAGTCATGGAAGTTGTTCCCAGTTAGTTTATCCTTCTCAAGGACCGATCGTAGAGAAAAGTGATTGTTGTTCTTTGTCATTTGTTTCTACAAAAGAATTTGTAATTTTGTCAAAAACTCTTTTTTTATTTGACTTGATTTGATTATATTTGGGTGATAATAATTAGGTCTTTGATTCATTATCGTTCTCATTATTTTGATCAAATTGACAACCTCAAGTATCAATTTCGAAGATTGCAATGAACAATTTTCTAATGAGCCAAGATCCAAAATTATTCAATTATTACCCGGCCTACACCACCGTCCATAATCAACCATTAAGGTAGGCAATCGTGCCAATTACATCATATGCAACTCTTGGATAGATGATATACGCAACCCCTTGTCATAATCATCAGCAAACCTTTGGGCTTGGGCTATCCAAGTCACCACATAAGCCTGGCCCAATAGCCAACATGATAGATATGCACCATGCTTTGTGCAAATCTACATATCTAGCATCCCATTTCCATGAGATAGACGGTACACCATGCTTTATGTAAATCTATAGTTGGTCGATCAAGCTTTTTATGTGTGTTGCTAATGGAAAGCATCCTAGACTCAATATGTTTGATTGAGGGGTTTCACACACACACACACACACACACACACACACACATATATATATATATATAAGTTTGGGATTATATGGTCTTTGATTGGATACACATCTAAGATAGTTTAAATATTTGCATCATATGCAATAAGTAAATAATTAAACCAAAAATTCGATCATATCGATTATCCTAAATCATAATAAATTAGCGTGGCTCTGATACCACCGTTGGAAAATATAGGCACATAGTATAGCAGCGGAAACAAAAAAATATCTATATATATTCCCATAATAGCAAGATCTCATCAACTACTATGAAATTGGAAGGATGGTTTAATGAGTTATACCTGGTCCTAGAGCAAGTCCAGCAACAACAACTCACTTCAATGCAATTGTCAACTAGTTGCTCTTGGACGGTGGTTGTACAGCTCTTAGTCTTCACCACGAACAACGAACACGATGACTTCTGCAACGACTCATGTGGTCTCACCATGGACTACAAGCTGACTTTACTCTCGTAGTAGCAGCCAAAGGACTCTTGCCTCTAGAGTAGTCCATACGGACCAACTAGAGCTCCTATTGTTTGACTAGAACAGACATGAAGGAGTTGTCCCTCCCATTGATGTACTAGTCACTAACTTGCTCTCCCACAACAATTTTCCTCAGTTGTTCCCTCTTGTAGCTATCCCTCCCTTGTCGAGTAGGACTTGCTTGGGATCTCTCAGTTAACACAACTAGAGAGGATAACAGTTGTCATAGGAACCGATTCACAGTTGTCTGTGTTGTGTTCCGGGAAGCCCTCAATACTTTATTGGTGAGGTTTGAGTCAAGGTTCCCAATCTATACGAGATTGTACAGGAGTAGAAGGGACCAAAAGATCTTGAATTTTCACAACATGTGACACTTCAAACAGTCGTCTGGCACACCCAAATGATATTCTGGTGTGTGAGATGGTCATCTTGCACTGCCAAACATCCGTTTAGCGGTTTCTCAGTTGTATACAAATTTGACAATTCAATTCCAATTAATATCACATATTAACTCCTTACACCACAAGTAATGTGCAATCAAATCAAGTTTAGCAAACATCCAAAATCTTCATTTGGTCCAAATGAGTCATCTCACCCACACAAGATGCCCATCTCACTCATCTATACAGCTGTCTGGTGAGCCTGAGTTGAGCCGATCAGTTTAATAGATTGAACTAGTTCGTTCACTCCTCAATTAGGGAAGAACTTAGCCAATTCGAACTTTGAATAGCCTAACAGCTCAAACAACCATCTCAACACTTGAGACACTTGTATGGCTTACCAAATGTTTGTCTCAACACTTGAGATTGTCTTTTGGAAGTGCAATTAACCAATCTATTGATTAGTTGCATGAATTAAATACATAAATGCTTTATTAATCATTTCAATTATCATTCAATATAAACTCCTCTTCTAGATGAGTTCTTATGTGTGGCCTTATAGATCTCATATCACGTTGGTAGTGAATGTCCATAACTAGCTTATGACATCACAAGCAAGGAGCGGTGCCTAGTTGCACATCCGTTCTACCCAAGTGAATGAAAAGTTGGACAACAACTTTAATCTACAATTTATGTAAGGTGTTGTAGTGATTGTATAATTCCTTTGTCGGTGATATACAAGATGAACTCGAGGTAGGGAATCATCATACTCTCAACATTCAATCCATGTTCCTTGAACCAAGTGTAGACTGTCTGAGATAATGTGACCTCAATATCATATATTGATTCACATGTGCATGCGCATGCATTTCTCAGTCTTACTTATCAAGTGGTCAAGATCATACTCCAATAGGAGGAGAAAACCCCATATCTATCACTCACAATCTATCCCCATGTGTCAAATTCACCCAATCATCACCTTTACAACAACCCATGTTTAAGGATTGTGTTTGATGATGTCAAAGTGTACCCAACGGCATGTGACAAATGCAGCGATTTTAGGTCTAAGAATCACAATCACTACCTTCACTATGAGAGATGACTATGACCACCAATTATAGTTTCCATGTGTCACTATCAAGGTGGGTCTTGTCTGATACTCTATTCTCTAACATGTATCTATGTGCTTCGTTTGATATTGTCATATCATGACTAATGAGATTTTGTCATCAACCAACCCACACTCTGATCTTATGTGGTATTGTTGTCTATCAACCTTCCACAATAACAACCGATCAGGGACATAGTGAGAATAAGTATATATACTCTTAACATGCGTATGATCTCATTTACCCAAGGCTAATACTTGAAAACATACGTCATTGAGTAATATTATTCTCTATACATTCATAATATTTCCTCATTATCTCATAATTTAGTGAAACAGGCTGAATTGGAAGCTTGTCTTTATAAGTATTAATCGAATACTTTATGATATATTCCATATCAATCATCACATGATTGGCTCTATGGCCATATTTTACCAATAAAAACAATAATACATAACATTAGTATTCTAGAATAGAAAATTATTGCTTCTTATTGAGTGAATAAAACCAATATAATGTTCTCTCTTTTATAAGACAAGAGAGTAGTATAGCGTTTAGAGATAAGAAATATGGGATAAAGAAACAAGTGACTAAAAGACAAATAACCAAAATACACTAAGTAAAAACAATAGTAAAGTGTATATACTAATACTCCCCCTCAAGCTGGAGCATAGATTTCAATCATGCCCAGCTTGTCAATCATAGCAGTCAATCTAGAATTTAGAAGTATTTTGGTTAAGATGTCAGCCACTTGATTTGAGGTATGTATGTAGGGCGTAGATATCTGTCCAGATAAGACAACTTCTTGAACAGAGTGACAGTCAACCTCAATATGTTTTGTTTGTTCATGGAAGGTAGGATTACTGGCAATAAAGGTAGTATCCTTGTTGTCACAGTACACATGGATAGGAGTAGAATTAGAAATGCCAAAGTCTTTCAGCAGGCTCCGTATCCAGAACAGTTCACATGTAGTATGCTCCATGGCACGATATTCTGCTTCAGCACTCGAGCAAGCAATAACTATTTGTTTCTTACTGCACCAGGTAACCAGATTTCCACCTACAAAAGTACAGTAGCCAAAGGTGGAGTGTCGATCGATCTTTCTCCCCGCATAGTTGGAATAAGAATACCCAATAAGGTTACAGTTGTTGGATCCTAGATGGGTGATTAGATGCTTTAGAGGGGGGTGAATAGAGCTGAATGCACTTAAACAAAATTCATTAGACCTTCAAGATATATCACAAGATAAGGTTGCTAAATAGGAAATTTGTGTGCAACTAAAACATGCATAGCAAGGATGAGAGAGATTGAGAAAACACAAGTAGACAGGCTATTTAGAGTGGTTCCACACTTCAAACTAGAAGTATGTCAGTCCACTTACCTAGAGAGGTCAACCTCTAGGATTTCCTAACCATTGCATTCTTATATTCATTCATAAGACTTACAATACATGACCAAACAAAGGACTTACCTATCCAATACAAAGAATCTTCAACCGTACCAAGGACTTACCCACTTTTCAAGAGTCCTCTGCCTTCTTCCAAGGACTTACCTACTCTTGCACAAGTCTTCAACCTTCAAGGAATTACCCACTCTCCTTGGATCTTCCGCCTTTGACTTCACCTTCACTCGGAGAAGCTTCCACCAAGGACTTACCCACATGAGCAAGGAGTCTTCTGCCTTCACCAAGGGCTTACCCACTCTAGATCCAAGTCTTCATCCTTGATCTTCACGAAGGGACTCCTTCCCTTGTTCTTCTTCACCTCTCTTGGATAAGAGAGAGAACCTTCATCTTCATGATTGAAATGAGAGAAAGGGAGGTGGTGGAAGTGAGAGCCTCACAAGATATACATGTAGGACTAGCTCTCTTATAGATTTCCTACTCACTCTAATGGATGTAGCAAGTGATTAAGATTAGAGAGAGAGGAGGCTGTAGGAAGCACTCAACTATAGAATAGGAACCTCACATAGAGTTTTGCAATGAATAATCAACCTTGGAATGAAGCGCAAGGGGTCCCGTTTATAGCTGGGGATGCCTCCTACCCTTTGAGAACACTTGAGCACGAAAACTAGCTATTTTGTGGCTTGCAACAGATATATTTTCATTTGTTGCAACTCCACAATGGCTAGAAGCACTTTTCCGTACAGTGCAATCAGTCGAGTTTCTATAAGGGTAACTCGATTGATCAAGTAAATGACAAGGCCGATACTCAAATGATCGGTCAAGTTTGTCCTGACAAAACTCGACCGACCATTAGGAATCGAAATGGTTAGTCACTTGATCGGTCGAGTTCTGTGTAAACACAACTCGACCGATGCAATCTGCAGAAAATTGATCAAGGATGATCCGTCGAGTTTTCAGGATGGGAAAGTCGACCGACAAAGTGCCTGTAATCAATTTTCAAAGTTGCATATAAAGTGATCTAACATTCGATCTAAGTGCTCCTGGTTTTTTCTAAGCTTAATTACAAGTCATACAATCATTACATGTGATTTACAACATGATTCTAATGGATTTACATCATATTATAAAAACATGCACTTGTATGACTTTGACTTGTCTTTTCTCCAATTTGATATGCGCAATTTAGGGCAATTGGAGTGTGTCTATACCTAATATGAAAACACTCAAGTAGAGGCATTAGACACCAATATGTGGAATGGTTAGTCATCATCAAAACACAGGTTTAGTCAATTTAGACGTGAGTCAACATTGACCTAATTGACCTTGAGTCAACATTCTCCCCCTTTTTGAAGATGACAAACCATTCCATAAATTTATTAAAAGCATTTAAGTAAAGTCATACCTTTGGAGAAACCTAGGGGTTTCAATAGGATTGAGATCATGTGCTCCCCCTCAATTGATGTGCATGGAGTTCTCATACTCCCCCTCAATTGATGCTATTTCTCCTTCTCCCCTTTACATGGACATACTTCTCCTCTTCATGTAAGACATGCCTTCCTCCTCTTTTAAATGAAGACATACCTTTATCCCCTTTGTCATTTCAAAAAGTGGGGTTATGAAGAAATAAGAAACATCACTTGTTAAAGAGAAAGGAGATAACACAAATATATATAAGGAGAGTAGAAGAGCACAGATAGGGGCTTGTCCAAGAATAGAAAGAAAAGCAAGTTAAAGCATATACTTGAACAACCCAAAATGCAAGATAAGGTGTTGTAGAAAAACAATAAATCATAATTTTGACCCTCACGATGACATATTTTGACCAAAAACCATCAGAGCTCATAGTGAAGCATGAGTCTTTCTCAAAAGGTTGTTTCTGCATGAAAAATACTAGTCTTGCACCAAAAACTGAAACTGGAGCAAAATCTGCATAAAATCCAAAAAAATACTCCAATTTCTACATATAATGTAGATCTATGTACCCTGCATCACAATGTTATGCAAGCAACTCAAGATAGTAGATATGCAATTCAAGGAACAAGCTCGAGCATGTATGAGACAAGATACAAGCATAGCATATAGATAAGCAAAGATGCCTATTATAAACAAGGCTAGAACTACATGTATGTGAACTACTAGTAGATGTTATCACAAGTTATGACTACTAGTAGGATCTAGATCATAGCAAGAGATACCAAAAGATACACATGATAAAGCAAGCTATGAGTAGATGTAGAGATATATCCAAACAAAGAGATAAGCAATTTTAGAAGCATGAAAGGATATAACTCACTAGATATGCATCCTTACCATAAGATGATTACCCCTAAGAACCTCAAGGTTGTATCAAAACAAGATATACACCTAGATAGATGTAGCAAGTTAGAGCACAACAGAAGCAATTTAAGACACAACGAAGAGATCCAAAGAGTTCATCATCAAAACCTGCAAAACAACTTAAAGCAAGTAATTGCAAGATATAGATATACCAATTTAGAGCGATTAGAGAGATAGAGTTGTAATCAAGATAGGCAATTTAGAACATGGCAATATGCATATATAAAGGTACCAAATGAGAGTGCTAAAGAATAAGGCTATTGGTTGAGAAAATCTAGTTGAGAGGGAAATTCTCACTCAATAAGCCAAATGTATATTCTATGCACAGTGTTATTGGTCGAGTTCTGTGCATTGACAACTCGACCGATGACAGCTGTTGGCAACACTCTTGGTGCCTATCGGTCGAGTTTCAAACAGGACAAACTCGACCGAAAGACCAGCTGTCAAAAGGCATATATATTTCATAAAAACATATTTAAAGGCATGCTAAAAATACAAACCATATCCAAACATGTCTAAGCAAGTTGGTAATGCACTATAAAAGCATTAGAAATAGTTTTTGAGAAAGAGTGTGAAGAGAAACACAAAATACCACTTTTGACTCAAAAACCATATGTATAGTGCACACCAACTTGACAAAAACAAGTTAGAAATGGTTATAAGCAATAAAACCTTTACCTTAGTTCTTACCATTCCTTTTCCACTTGTTGTCACCCTCTACACATCTCACCTTTCTTCTTTCATGTGGATTGAGAAGTCAATTTGCAATTCAATAGCTCAAGTCAATCCATTTGCAAGTACCTACAAGAAGAAAGATGAAATGGTCCCCAATCATATTTTTGGGTCCGGAGGGGTTAGTTTAGCAACCCAAGTCCTATTGCTCTTGGGTGCTTTCCTAAAAGGACAACAAGTAGAGTAATGACCAATTTCATTGCAATAGTTGCATGTGCCCATGGTTTTGGAACTAGAGGATTCTCCCTGGAATATTGGAGGTCTTTTATCTTTGTTGTTCCCTTGATCACTATCATACCCTAGACCATGACTACCAATTTGTTTAGTAGTATGGTGTAGGATATCTGTCACGCCCCAATCTCACATTAACCACAAACCATGAGATTAAGACGCGACAGGATGAGATTTACACATAAGCCAATCACTCTTCACTTTTTAAAACCTTTTAAAGATATTAATAGGAAAATCCGATTTATACTGTAAAATGAAACTAAACAAACTGCGGAAGCATCTTTATTAAACTGACTCGCAAGATAAACAGAGTCTACAGCATATTACATTTATCCGACATAAAATAAAGCATAACAGACAATTTACATCTCTGTACACATTCACTCTCTCACTCACACCTTGTCCCGAAGATCGAGGGGAATGGACTAAGAGACCTCTAACTACCAACTACGAACCTTCTATCGACTAGGCGTAAGGATAAATCGATCCTTCTGATTCCCTGCTGCAGATGATAACCTAAAAATGTTTTGAGTAGAGGTATGAGCCTACTCGCTCAGTTAATAGCATTTCACTTAGCTATCACTAAACAACTCATCAAGTTTATAAACTGAAAATAAACATAAATGCAGAACTAAGCAAGACAGTTCTAGCAACATAGCAGATATACAGATAATAATCTCATTTCTAAGCATTAACAGATAATTCAGGTAATTTAACAGTTATATAAATTTACTGTGATCCTATATGATTATTTATCCATATTATTATGCCCCAAACATATGCAGCGCACTCTGCATATGAAGATCCGTAACAAGTTCAGGCTACGGTCCCACCGTACAAGACTTAGCGACACACCCGGGAATGCTAAGTCTGACTGTCTGTCCTGGTCTGCACAGGACTCTCGGGCGCACAAGGGCCCCAGGCGCACAAGGGCCTGTCTGCACTAACTCTGAGTGCTCTGGACTCCTCCCACCCTGTAGTGCACAGTCGGAGGGTCGGGGATTACCACCGTGACACAAGCACGGATTAATGTTGAATAACCCCCATCTATCTCCAGTGCCACCGTGACACAAGCACGCGTTGTTGTTGGACACTGTCTGTCTGACCCCGTGCCACCGTGACACACGCACGGATTATTGTTGAACACGAGCACCGACCATCTAGGCACAAGGCTAGATCGATCGTTTCACCCCAAAGGTACAGACCGCGCAAAGGGGTTCTACGGTGTTGGGGCACCTATGTCTATACTTGTTTAACAATAAACAAATAAACAGGAAAATTACATTCCATACATAATGCACAATCTGAACATCACAAGAAGCGCATATATAACCTTTATCGAAATTAAACACGAATCAGAATCATTTATCCAGTTTCTATGTTAAACGTCTATTTTGAAATCAGTAAATACATTGCAACTATAGTACAGGAAATTGCATCATTTCACTAGGCATATTAAGAAATTCAATTCCAATGAATCTAATATACTCTATTTTGTATACTACACTGTTTAAAGGTTATACCATTTGATTCAAAAGCAATTAAGCATTTAAATTGAGTTAAATACTGATTTCTAAATGAACTACTACTCACCCACTTCGGTGTGTTCGTATACACCGAAAAACGTCCACAATCACGCCTAATTCTGCCCTTTACAGCAGAGTGCACGTCGTGCACCTGAGCTGCACGTCGTGCACCTGGGCAGAAACTCGTTCCGCTATCTGTAACTTTGCACGCCGTGCAAACTGGTTTGCACGTCGTGCACCTGCGCAGAAACGGGAAACTCATTGTAGAAGAACTCGATTAAAGCCGAATCAAGGACTAACAACTACGGGTTTGTACTTACGAACCTCGGACGAACTCGAGGACACTGTTATCTAAATGTTTCCTGGGCAAACGCTAGTCTTCTTCTACCTTGGTTCAATCTGATTTGAACGAAACATACACAAGCAGCACCTTGATTTGGCATCGTTCATTGCTGTAGCTGTGGATTCGAGCAAAGATCTCCAAGATAAACTTAAGGATGTTGTTCCACGATGCTTGCTCACGCTCAGGGTGGAACAAGGCTGCAGTTGCTAGGCTACAGACGCAGCTCCATGGTTCGGCCGCCCAAGCTGCTAGGGTAAGGTGTTAGTGGCTAGGTGATGGGGCGAAGGAAGGAAGTAGAGGCGTTGCTGGCCGGTTCGAGGTGCTCCAGAGCTGCTGGTCGCGTCCGCGTCGGCTCCCCTGGCTGCTGCTGTAGCTGCCGTGCAGCTGCAGCTTGCTAGGGCGCCACTCAGCAGGTCTTGTAGGTGTGGCGCTGCTAGGGCGCGGTGGTGAGAGGAAGGAAGGAGAAGGGTAGAAGGGGTGCTGCTCATCGGAGCTAAAAGGGCCAAGAAATCGCCCGCTATCCCCCCTGCTCTGTTCTATCGGGCAGATTGGGCGCCGCTTTTGCGGTTTCCCCTGTTCTATCGGTCGAAGAAGAAGAAGAGAAGGGTCGGTTCGCGGAGGGGCCGTCATGCAAATTGCCCAGCAAAAATCTAAAACTACATCTAGGTCCCTGAACACTCAGATACCCATATCTTTTAGCTCGGAAGTCGGTTTCGGGTGATTTTTCTTGCAAACTCTCAAGCACGAGATTCTCTATCATCCCAGGGCATAAAATCATGTTAACTAGCTTATCACATCAGGTCAAATCACTTAATTGCAACATTGGGTATTCAACTCAACCTAATTAACTAATTAATCAACATTAATATCATTAGTCGCCTCAGGTGATTCAAACTCAACTATTGATTCATATATTAACTTATTTAATTAACCATGATATTTAATTTGATATTCAACACTAATTGCATTAGTCAGCACTCAACTCAACTCAATTAACTCAACAATCATCATTACTATTATCATTAATTACCTCAGATGATTAAATCTTGACTATTGATCCACATGTTGTCTTATCTTGATTATTCATGATGTTTAACAAAAACTTAGCACTAACTGAGGTGTTTTACGTAATTCAGGGTATTTATTGACTAACTGTGATATGGGTCGTAACAATCTCCCTCCCTTATAAGAATTTCGTCCCGAAATTCCTAAAAGAGAAAAGGAAACTTGTCATTCATTCCTGACTCGTGTTTCCACGTGCCTTCCTCTAGGTCAAGATTTCTCCACAAAACTATTACTAATGATATCTCACAATTCGTAAGTTTCTTGATCCTCCGATCAATCATCCGTATAGGTCCCTTAGCCTAGGATACATCTGATCTGATTCCAGATCACCCACAAAACACTGTCTTTCCAAAATTGTTATAGCAGAATCTCACATTATGATAACTACTGAGAAATTATCATACTATACATGCAGACAAACTTTTAAATTCTTAAATAAACAGAATACATGTCAGTTTGGTACTAAAATAAAATCATGCAATTTAACTGTTAAACATCATCACATCTCATAAGGAAAATTGATATCAATATACTTGATTCATCGTACACCCTATCCTTAGGGTTTCATTTGCCTTATATATTCATCACATGCCAACACCCTACTCTTAGGGTTATCTTATTCATTAATCACATGGCAACACCCTACTCTTAGGGTTTCCATTATCTCATCGGTTTGATTGCAATTCAAATCACAATACGGTATCATTCTACAACTGGCAGAACAGTATATTTCAAATCATTGTAATTACTGAGTAATGTTTATATCATGCATGCAAACAGATTAAAAATTCATAAATATTTCAAACTCGAATCAATTTTGGCATATACATATTGAATTCATGTAACTGAACATCTTATTACATTAATAAGAGTAATCTACTTCACCTATAAGAAACCATCTGTAATATTTTTCAATTGTCTGAAATTTCTCGAAGTACGTGCATGTCAACCAAATTCCTAGTTTATGCACCACATAACTCTATTAAAAGTTATTTACGTATCATGTCACAAATATTTAATAGTACTTGAGAATTTCTAATAATATCTCAGAGAAATGCGCCAATTCATACAAATGTTAAGTCATACACATTACCATAACAGGAAGCATGCAACAAGATTTATTTGCATATTTTAATACTATCTCATTATCTTGAAATCATGCACCTAATGGTTTACCAAATTTGCATTGCCTGGGTTTATATTCAAACCGAACCATTATCAGTTGTGTATTTCTAAACTCAACATTCACACTAGCAAATTCTATAAGACTTAAATGTTCTTCCCATTTCCACTGAAAAGCAAAACACATGCTCTCAGCATGTTCTCAAGAGTCTGAATGGTTCTTTCAAACTAACCATCCGTCTGCGGATGAAAAGGTTGTATCGAATCTTAACTTTGTGCCCGAAGCACAAAGCAACTGTTTTTACAATCCTAGATGTGAACTTAGAATATCAAAATGACATGATTGAAACTGGATTACCAAACACCCTAATTATATCATCCATGTATATCTTAGTCAAGTTTTGAGACATTAAAGGTTGACTTAATATGAAAAAAGTGAGCAGACTAAATTAGTCTATCCACAATCATTCATATCAAATCACAACCTCTAGGTGTCCTGGGTAATCTTACCACAAAATCCATTGTGATAAATTCCCATTCCTATTCAGGCATAGAAAAAGATTACAAGGTAGCTATAGATTTCTAGGGTTCAACCTTAACCTACTGATACACACTACTTTTAACCACATACTTAGCTACATCCTTCTGCATAGTTGACCATCCGTTATACTCCTTGAGATTCATATGTATCTTAGTATTTTCCTGAAAACATAGCATACATCAAAACATACACTTCCCTAAAAAAATCTTTTCTTTCAGCTTTTCCCCTTAAAGAATTTTACACTATCTTGAGATACACACAACATGTCATGTTAATACAACACCTTATTATCATAAAAGCTTAAACTCTAGTCTCTTTTCCTCCCATCAGGTCATGCATGGTTTGGCTTAAGTCACTATCACCCTTTTATAGTTTCTTGATTTGATCGCAAAAAGTAAGCTTAACTTACATCTGTACAATCAAATCACTTTGTGCTGTCACCCCTAAGTCTAGGTTCAACTCTCACATTTCTACTAACAGGTCTCAATTGAAACCCGCCATAGAAAATGCATAAGTTGTTGAACTTGACTTTCTACTGAAAACATCAGCCACCACATTTTCCTTACCAGGGTGATAATCTATTGTCACATCACAAAGATAGTGACACCATGTCTTAAAAACATGAACTTCATCAGCTATCTTCATATCATATATCGGGTAATACTCCGCATTCCATGCTACTTTCTTATTGCTACACTTTAGGTTTATGTTTTACTCTTTTCTCTAAGTCATTTCATGTTGTTCACGTACTGTTCAGATTAACTACCTTAATACCCTAGGTCACTATCAAAGCCAGTTTACTTTTCATAGAACAAATCTCAAGATCTTATTTAACAAAGTACAAGGTTGCATCACTAATGATATCCTTTAAACTACTTCAACTCTAATCATCCTAGGGTTTGATCCTTTATTAATAGCATAGCATTATTGTGTGTGTGTGGTCGATTATATAAATCAAATTGAGTTGCTTGAGGCAATAACATATTAACCCAGCATTCAACTTTAATTACATTTAGCTGAAAATTCAGTTTTATAATAGTTTCTGTAATTCGTTTATTAAACTGTAAACAGAAACTCCAAAAATTTTGAAAATTTTATATGTTGTGCCTAATAAAGTTTTAAACCTACAGTAAAAATTTCAGGTCATTTCAAGTTACCAATAATTAATTAAAAATCAAACAGTGCGCTGCTATATAGAAGTCTGCAGCAGATTCGGTCGAGTTGCAACTCGACCGACACCTTACTGTAGAGATCAAACGTCATCCAAAGATTACGCCAAATTAATAGAGGGTCTAAAATTTGTGATTTTCAAACATAGTTAAAATTTGGGATTAATTGGACGTACCAATAAAAAGATAAAATTCAATTACCACACTGCTATATCATTCAGAAAATGTGATTGGTCGAGTTTGAAACTCAGCCGATGAACAGGTCAGAACATTCTTCAAAAGTTCTGATATCTTCCAATGTTGTTCACATTTTATATATCCAAATCATATCCCAATTTTATCCAAATTAGAGTTACATATAAGATACTAAAAATCATTTATTGAGACATTCTATTTATCAAATTCTGTATTCATGCGTTATTTGAATCCTAATTTGGGCCAATTAGGGTCTATGCTTCTTAAACCCTAATTTTCAAGATAAAAGAACTTTTAGACTTCTATTCATATTTTACTTGTTAATAGGAGTCATTAGATCCCAGTAACGCATCCTGCCAGCCGGACCAGGCCGAACCTGTAGTCCTGAAGCCAAGAGCTACTCGAGATTAATCAACCCCTATTAATCTTAAACATGTAGAAAGAATATTTACTTAGGGCAAACTCAATTAAACACAGTTTTGGGTCTACATTAATACAAAGGAAACAAACATTAAACAATTCACTTCATGACGCAACAATATAAAAGAATTATGTTTACTTTACAAACTGGAAATTTCATTTCATGCATATAAAAGCATTTCTAGTGATCTTTAAATCAAATAAGCAAAATCAAGTAAGAGTTATATCGCATCCTATATTTAATCTCTTACTCCTACATTATTTTCTTATTTCTTAACCCTAAGATTTCTAGGGTTTTCTCTCTAGCCTATCCTTCCTCTGTATACCTGGCCAGGGCATCCAGAGAAGAACAGACAGAGTAGCTTGATACTGGTCAATCTAAGTATTCAGACACCTGGCCAGGGTATCCAAACACTCAGATCTCCCAGAGCTAAAGACACATCATTTCTTATTCTCCTTACTTATAACCTTATCTTTGATCTCAATGATTCTTAACGACTTAACTTAAACTCTTTACTTGGTTCTCGTGACCACGTCCACTTCCTGTCATCTGCAATACTATAACAGAACATTTCCTGTTATAAAATTGCAGTTAGAAGGAAGACACCTAAGTCCTAATCCTATTGGTCTCTTATCGTCCCCTGACCGTGACTTAGAGTATTCATATACTCAACCTATGCTCTGATACCAAATTTGTCACGCCCCAATCTCACATTAACCACAAACCACGAGATTAAGACGCGACAGGATGAGATTTACACATAAGCCAATCACTCTTCACTTTTTAAAACCTTTTAAAGATATTAATAGGAAAATCCGATTTATACTGTAAAATGAAACTAAACAAACTGCGGAAGCATCTTTATTAAACTGACTCGCAAGATAAACAGAGTCTACAGCATATTACATTTATCCGACATAAAATAAAGCATAACAGACAATTTACATCTCTGTACACATTCACTCTCTCACTCACACCTTGTCCCGAAGATCGAGGGGAATGGACTAAGAGACCTCTAACTACCAACTACGAACCTTCTATCGACTAGGCGTAAGGATAAATCGATCCTTCTGATTCCCTGCTGCAGATGATAACCTAAAAATGTTTTGAGTAGAGGTATGAGCCTACTCGCTCAGTGAATAGCATTTCACTTAGCTATCACTAAACAACTCATCAAGTTTATAAACTGAAAATAAACATAAATGCAGAACTAAGCAAGACAGTTCTAGCAACATAGCAGATATACAGATAATAATCTCATTTCTAAGCATTAACAGATAATTCAGGTAATTTAACAGTTATATAAATTTACTGTGATCCTATATGATTATTTATCCATATTATTATGCCCCAAACATATGCAGCGCACTCTGCATATGAAGATCCGTAACAAGTTCAGGCTACGGTCCCACCGTACAAGACTTAGCGACACACCCGGGAATGCTAAGTCTGACTGTCTGTCCTGGTCTGCACAGGACTCTCGGGCGCACAAGGGCCTGTCTGCACTAACTCTGAGTGCTCTGGACTCCTCCCACCCTGTAGTGCACAGTCGGAGGGTCGGGGATTACCACCGTGACACAAGCACGGATTAATGTTGAATAACCCCCATCTATCTCCAGTGCCACCGTGACACAAGCACGCGTTGTTGTTGGACACTGTCTGTCTGACCCCGTGCCACCGTGACACACGCACGGATTATTGTTGAACACGAGCACCGACCATCTAGGCACAAGGCTAGATCGATCGTTTCACCCCAAAGGTACAGACCGCGCAAAGGGGTTCTACGGTGTTGGGGCACCTATGTCTATACTTGTTTAACAATAAACAAATAAACAGGAAAATTACATTCCATACATAATGCACAATCTGAACATCACAAGAAGCGCATATATAACCTTTATCGAAATTAAACACGAATCAGAATCATTTATCCAGTTTCTATGTTAAACGTCTATTTTGAAATCAGTAAATACATTGCAACTATAGTACAGGAAATTGCATCATTTCACTAGGCATATTAAGAAATTCAATTCCAATGAATCTAATATACTCTATTTTGTATACTACACTGTTTAAAGGTTATACCATTTGATTCAAAAGCAATTAAGCATTTAAATTGAGTTAAATACTGATTTCTAAATGAACTACTACTCACCCACTTCGGTGTGTTCGTATACACCGAAAAACGTCCACAATCACACCTAATTCTGCCCTTTACAGCAGAGTGCACGTCGTGCACCTGAGCTGCACGCCGTGCACCTGGGCAGAAACTCGTTCCGCTATCTGTAACTTTGCACGCCGTGCAAACTGGTTTGCACGTCGTGCACCTGCGCAGAAACGGGAAACTCATTGTAGAAGAACTCGATTAAAGTCGAATCAAGGACTAACAACTACGGGTTTGTACTTACGAACCTCGGACGAACTCGAGGACACTGTTATCTAAATGTTTCCTGGGCAAACGCTAGTCTTCTTCTACCTTGGTTCAATCTGATTTGAACGAAACATACACAAGCAGCACCTTGATTTGGCATCGTTCATTGCTGTAGCTGTGGATTCGAGCAAAGATCTCCAAGATGAACTTAAGGATGTTGTTCCACGATGCTTGCTCACGCTCAGGGTGGAACAAGGCTGCAGTTGCTAGGCTACAGACACAGCTCCATGGTTCGGCCGCCCAAGCTGCTAGGGTAAGGTGTTAGTGGCTAGGTGATGGAGCGGAGGAAGGAAGTAGAGGCGTTGCTGGCCGGTTCGAGGTGCTCCAGAGCTGCTGGTCGCGTCCGCGTCGGCTCCCCTGGCTGCTGCTGTGGCTGCCGTGCAGCTGCAGCTTGCTAGGGCGCCGCTCAGCAGGTCTTGTAGGTGTGGCGCTGCTAGGGCGCGGTGGTGAGAGGAAGGAAGGAGAAGGGTAGAAGGGGTGCTGCTCATCGGAGCTAAAAGGGCCAAGAAATCGCCCGCTATCCCCCCTGCTCTGTTCTATCGGGCAGATTGGGCGCCGCTTTTGCGGTTTCCCCTGTTCTATCGGTCGAAGAAGAAGAAGAGAAGGGTCGGTTCGCGGAGGGGCCGTCATGCAAATTGCCCAGCAAAAATCTAAAACTACATCTAGGTCCCTGAACACTCAGATACCCATATCTTTTAGCTCGGAAGTCGGTTTCGGGTGATTTTTCTTGCAAACTCTCAAGCACGAGATTCTCTATCATCCCAGGGCATAAAATCATGTTAACTAGCTTATCACATCAGGTCAAATCACTTAATTGCAACATTGGGTATTCAACTCAACCTAATTAACTAATTAATCAACATTAATATCATTAGTCGCCTCAGGTGATTCAAACTCAACTATTGATTCATATATTAACTTATTTAATTAACCATGATATTTAATTTGATATTCAACACTAATTGCATTAGTCAGCACTCAACTCAACTCAATTAACTCAACAATCATCATTACTATTATCATTAATTACCTCAGATGATTAAATCTTGACTATTGATCCACATGTTGTCTTATCTTGATTATTCATGATGTTTAACAAAAACTTAGCACTAACTGAGGTGTTTTACGTAATTCAGGGTATTTATTGACTAACTCTGATATGGGTCGTAACAATATCATTAAGGCTCTTTTTACCAACTAAGAATCTTTGCAAAGAAGATCTCAAACCATCATTATCGTGCATAAGAGAGGTAATTGTAGAAGACAATTGATTAATGTTATCTCTAGTATGCAAAAGATCATTTTCTAAGCAAAGAGATTTAGTTAAATAAGAATCTCTATCAATATGAAGAGCAGCAACATCATTCTCTCTACTAGTAGAACTAGAACAAGATTCATGCACATTGATTTTAGCAAGCAAGGAGGCATTTTCTGTTTCTAATTCTTGCAAAACATAATCTTTATCCTTGTTTTCAGATTTAAGAACATCAATATCATGCATGAGAGAATCAATAATTAAAGTATGCTCTTCATTTGAACTAGGCATAAGAGGTTGAGCTTCTAGAAATCTAATCTTATCAAGCAAACTAGCATTTTCAAGTTTAAGAGAATCTACTTGACTAAGACAATCATTTTTATCATCAAGCAAGAAAGAATTAGCATGTTCAAGATCATCTAGTTCTACATGCAAATTATCAACAATTCTAGCAAGCTTTTTCCTTTTCCTTTTGGAAGACTTAAGAGAGGCACAAGTATCAAGAATAATAGCAATCAAGGATTCTTTATCTAAAGAGTTTAGATTTACCTCACTTGTGGATGCTATAAGAGCAAAATGGCATTCTCCTTCATCACTAGAGCTTGAGCTTGATCCTTCACTTGAATCTTCACTTGAGCTTGAGTTGGAGGAGCTACTTGAGCTTGAGTGCCATCTCTCCATCTTCTTGTGAAGATGGGTCTTTTTGCCTTATGGGCAATCTTCCTTGTAGTGACCCTTCTTTCCACATGTGAAGCACCAGATGGAGGAGGACTTGCCTTTGTAGAGTTTACCCTTGGAGTACATGGCATCTTCTTCAACTTTAGAGGATGGAGAAGCTTGACCAACAATAGCCTTGATTTGAGCTTTGATTTCAGCCTTCTTCATTCTCTTGAGTTCTTTCTCTTCTTGCCTTTCTACTTCCTCCCTCTTGTCAAGTGTGGCTTCATGTGCTTGTAGATTTCCAATGAGCTCTTCAATAGGAATATCCCTAAGAGACCTTGCTTCTTCAATGGAAGTCACCTTGGGTTCCCACCTCTTGGGGAGAGTTCTAAGGATCTTTGAGTTGATCTCTCTACTAGACATAGGATGACCTAGAATAGCAAGACCATTCACAATGGTGTTGAGCCTTGAGTACATGTTGGCTATCGTCTCCTCCTTTCCCATCTTAAAGTTCTCAAGCAGCCCTTTGAGCATGTAGACTTTGTTTTCCTTCACTTGATCTGTCCCTTCATAAGTGATGCATAGCTTTCTCCATACCTCATAGGTTGTTTCACATGAAGAAATCCGGTTGAACTCGGTGGGGGTGATGGAGGCATAGAGGATGTGCATGGCTCTAGGATTCAAGGTTGCTTTCTTCAAGGTAGCTTCATCCCATTCTTCAATCTTTATCTTTGGTAGCATGTATGGGCTGTTCACCATTTTCCACATCTCAAGACTTGATCCTTGGGTGTAGAATTTGAAGCCTTCTTCTCCAATATAGGAAATTGCTCCCATCAAAGATTGGTAGGCTGATCAAGTATCTCCCTCCTTGGTAGTCACCCATCTTCTCCTACTTGTTGAAGTATGCTTGGAGAAGACCCGCTCTGATACCAATTGTTGGATCCTAGATGGGTGATTAGATGCTCTAGAGGGGGGTGAATAGAGATGAATGCACTTAAACAAAATTCAATAGACCTTCAAGATATATCACAAGATAAGGTTGCTAAATAGGAAATTTATGTGCAACTAAAACATGCATAGCAAGGATGAGAGAGATTGAGCAAACACAAGTAGATAGGATATTTAGAGTGGTTCCACACTTCAAACTAGAAGTATGTCAGTCCACTTACCTAGAGAGGTCAACCTCTAGGATTTCCTAACCATTGCATTCTTATATTCATTCATAAGACTTACAATACATGACCAAACAAAGGACTTACCTATGCAATACAAAGAGCCTTCTTTTGGATCCTAGATGGGTGATTAGATGCTCTAAAGGGGGGGTGAATAGAGCTGAATGCACTTAAACAAAATTCATTAGACCTTCAAGATATATCACAAGATAAGGTTGCTAAATAGGAAATTTGTGTGCAACTATAACATACATAGCAAGGGAGAGAGAGATTGAGAAAACACAAGTAGACAAGCTATTTAGAGCGGTTCCACACTTCAAACTAGAAGTATGTCAGTCCACTTACCTAGATAGGTCAACCTCTAGGATTTCCTAACCATTGCATTCTTATATTCATTCATAAGACTTACAATACATGACCACACAAAGGACTTACCTATCCAATACAAAGAGTCCTCAACCTTACCAAGGACTTACCCACTTTGCAAGAGTCTTCCGCCTTCTTCCAAAGACTTACCTACTCTTGCACAAGCCTTCAGCCTTGGAGGAATTATCCACTCTTCTTGGATCTTCCGCCTTTGACTTCACCTTCACTTGGAGAAGCTTCCACCAAGGACTTACCCACTTGAGCAAAGAATCTTCTGCCTTCACCAAGGGCTTACCCACTCTTTCTCCAAGTCTTCATCCTTGATCTTCACCAAGGGATGCCTTCCCTTGTTCTTCTTCACCTCTCTTGGACAAGAGAGAGAACCTTCATCTTCATGATTGAAAAGAGAGATGGGGAGGTGGTGGAAGTGAGAGCCTCACAAGATATACATGTAGGACTAGCTCTCTTACAGATTTCCTACTCACTCTAATGGATGTAGCAAGTGATTAAGCTTAGAGAGAGAGAGGAGGTTGTAGGAAGCACTCAATTATAGGATAGGAACCTCACATAGAGTTTGCAATTAATGCTCAACCTTGGAATGAAGCCCAAGGGGTCCTATTTATAGTTGGGGATGCCTCTTAGCCTTTGGGAGCACTTGAGAATGAAAACTAGCCATTTTGTGACTTGCAACGGATCTATTTTCACTTGTTGCAACTCCACAATGGCTAGAAGCACTTTTCTATACAGTGCAATCGGTCGAGTTTCTATAAGGGTAACTGGACTGATCAAGTAAACGACAAGGTCGATACTCAAATGATCGGTCGAGTTTGTCCTGACAAAACTCGACCGACCATTAGGAATCGAAATGGTCAGTTACTTGATCGGTCGAGTTCTTTGTAAACACAACTTGACCGATGCAATCTCTAGAAAATTGACCAAGGATAATCGGTAGAGTTTTCAGGCTGGGAAACTCGACCGACAAAGTGTCTGTAATCAATTTTCAAAGTTGCGTCTACAGTGATCTAACATTCGATCTAAGTGCTCCCGATTTTTTCTAAGCTTAATTACAAGTCATACAATCATTACAAGTGATTTACAACATGATTCTATTAGATTTACATCATATTACAAAAATGTGCACTTGTATTGACTTTGACTTCTCTTTTCTCCAATTGGAGATGCGCAAGTTAGGGCATTTTGAGTGTGTCTATACCTAATCTAAAATCACTCAAGTAGAGCCATTAGACACCAATATGTGGAATGGTTAGTCATCATCAAAACACGGGTTTAGTCAATTTAGATGTGAGTCAACATTGACCTAATTGACCTTGAGTCAACATTCTCCCCCTTTTTGAAGATGACAAACCATTCCATAAATGCATTAAAAGCTTTCATGTAAAATCATACCTTCGGAGAAACCTAGCAGTTTCAATAGAATGGAGTTCATATGCTCCCCCTCAATTGATGCGCATGGAGGTTTCATAGTCCCCCTCAATTGATGCTATTTCTCCTGCATGGTTAGCTTTCATAACATTTATAGAATACTATGTATTCTACTCATATATGTCCTTCTCCCCTTTACATGGACATACTTCACCTCTTCATGTAAGACATACCTTCTTCCTCTTTTAAAAGAAGACATACCTTTCTCCCCCTTTGTCATTTCAAAAAGTGGGGTTATGAAAAAATAAGAAACATCACTTGTTAAAGGAGATAACACAAATATATATAAGGAGAGCAGAAGAGCATAGATAGGGACTTGTCCAAGCATAGACAAAAAAGCAAGTTAAGGCATATACTTGAACAACCCAAAAAGTAAGATAAAGTGATGCAGAAAAACAATAAAACATAATTTTGATCCTCAAGATGACGGAATTTGACCAAAAACCATCAGAGCTCATCGCGTAGTATGAGTCTTGCTCAGAAGGTTGTTTCTGCATGAAAAACACTAGTCTTGCACCAAAAACTGAAACTGGAGCAAAATATGCATAAAATTCAAAAATACTCCAATTTCTACATATAATGTAGATCTATGTACCTTGCATCACAGTGTTATGCAAGCAACTCAAGATAGTAGATATGCAATTCAAGGAACAAGCTTGAGCATGTATGAGATAAGATACAAGCATAGCATATAGATGAGAAAAATGCCAATTATAAATAAGGTTATAGCTACATGTATATGAACTACTAGTAGATGTTATCACAAGTTAGGACTACTAGTAGGATCTAGATCATAGCAAAAGATACCAAAAGATACACAAGATAAAGCAAGCTATGAGTAGATGAAGAGATATATCCAAACAAAGAGATATGCAATTTTAAACGCATGAAAGGATATAACTCACTAGATATGCATCCTTACCATAAGATGATTACCCCTAAGAACCTCAAGGTTGTATCAAAACAAGATCTACACCTACATAGATGTAGCTAAGTTAGAGTACAACGGAAGTAATTTTTAGACACAACCAAGACATCCAAAGAGATCATCATCAAAACCTACAAAACAACTCAAATCAAGTAATCGCAAGATATAGATATACCAATTTAGAGCAATTTGAAAGATAGAGTTGTAAGCAAGATAGGCTATTTAGAACATGGCAATATGCATATAGAAAGGTACCAAATGAGAGTGCCAAAGAATAAGGCTGTTGGTTGAGAAAATCTAGTTGAGAGGGAAATTCTCATTCAATAAGCCAACTGTGTATTCTGTGCACAGTGTTATCAGTCGAGTTATGTGCATTGACAACTCGACCGATGACAGTTGTTGGCCACACCCATTGGTGCCTATCGGTCGAGTTTCTATCAGGACAAACTCAACCGACAGAGCAGCTGTCAAAAAGCACATACATTTCATAAAAACATATTTGAAGGCATGCTAAATATACAAACCATATCCAAACATGTCTAAGCAAGTTAGTAATGCACTATAGAAGTATTAGAAACAATTTTTTTTAGCAAGAGAGTGAAGAGAAACACAAAATACCACTTTTGACTCAAAAACCATATGCATAGTGCACACTAACTTGACAAAAACAAGTTAGAAAAGGTTATAAGCAAGAAAAACATTACCTTTGTGCTTACCATTGCTTTTCCACTTGTTGTCACCCTCTACACATCTCACCTTTCTTCTTTCATGTGGATTGAGAAGTCAATTTGCAATTCAATGGCTCAAGTCAATCCATTTGCAAGTACCTACACGAAGAAAGATGAAATGGTCCCCAATCATATTTTTTTGGTCCGGAGGGGTTAGTTTAGCAACCCAAGTCCTATTTCTCTTGGGTTCTTTCCTAAAAGAACAACAAGTAGAATAATGACCAATTTCATTGCAATAGTTGCATGTTCCCATAGTCTTGGAACTAGAGGATTCTCCATTGAATATTGGAGGTCCTTTATCTTTGTTGTTCCCTTGACTACTATCATACCCCAAACCATGTCTACCAATTTGTTCAGTAGTATGGTGTAGGATATCATTAAGGCTCTTCTTACCAACTAAGAATCTTTGCAAAGAAGATCTCAAACCATCATTATCATGCATAAAAGAGGTAATAGTAGAAGACAAATTATTGATATTATCTCTAGCGTGTAGGAGATCACTTTCTAAGCAAAGAGATTTAGTTAAATAAGAATCTATATCAATATGAAGAGCAGCAACATCATTTTCTCTACTAGTAGAACCAGAACAAGATTCATGCCCATTGATTTTAGCAAGAAAGGATGCATTTTCTGCTTCTAATTCTTGCAAAACAAAATCTTTGTCCTTGTTTTCAGATTTAAGAACATCAATATCATGCATGAGAGAATCAACAATTAGAGTATGCTCTTCATTAGAATTAGGCATAAGAGGTTGAGCTTCTAGAAATCTAATCTTATCAAGCAAACTAGCATTTTCAAGTTTAAGAGAGTCTACTTGGCTAAGATACGCATTTTTGTCATCAAGCAAGCAAGAATTAGCATGTTCAAGATCATCGAGTTCTATATGCAAATTATCAACAATTCTAGCAAGCTTTTTCCTTTTCCTTATAGAAGACTTAAGAGAGGCACAAGTATCATAAATAATAGCAATCAAAGATTATTTATCTAAAGAGTTTAGATTTACCTCACTTGAGTCCTTACTTGTTGATGCTATAAGAGCAAAATGACATTCTCCTTCATCACTAGAGCTTGAGCTTGATCCTTCACTTGAATCTTCACTTGAGCTTCAGTTGGAGGAGCCACTTGAGCTTGAGTGTCATTTCTCCTTCTTCTTATGAAGATGGGTCTTTTTGACTTGTGAGCAATCTTCCTTGTAGTGACTCTTCTTTCCACATGTGAAGCACCGGATGGAGGAGGACTTGCCTTTTTAGAATTTACCCTTGGAGTACATGGCATCTTCTTTAGCTTGAGAGGATGGAGAGACTTGCTCCATGATAGCTTCAATTTGAGCCTTCATTTCAGCCTTCTTCATTCTCTTTAGCTCTTTCTTCTCTTGTCTTTCTACTTCCTCCCTCTTGTCAAGTGTGGCTTCATGTGCTTGTAGATTTCCAATGAGCTCTTCAATAGGAATATCCTTAAGAGACCTTACTTATTCAATAGAAGTCACCTTGGGTTCCCACCTCTTGGGGGGAGTTATAATGATCTTTGAGTTGATCTCTCCACTAGACATAGGATGTCCTAGAATAGCAAGACCATTCAAGATGGTGTTGATCCTTGAGTACATGTTGACTATGCTCTCCTCCTTTCCCATCTTGAAGTTCTCAAGCAGCCCTTTGAGCAGGTAGACTTTACTTTCCTTCACTTGATTTGTCCCTTCGTAAGTGATGCAAAGCTTTCTCCATACCTCATAGGTTGTTTCACATGAAGAAATCTGGTTGAACTCAGTGGGGTCATGGAGGCATATAGGATGTCCATGGCTCTAGCATTCAAGGTTGCTTTCTTCAAGGTAGCTTCATCCCATTCTTCAATCTTTGTCTTTGGTAGCATGTGTGGGCTGCTCACCATTTGCCACATCTCAAGACTTGATCCTTGGATGTAGAATTGAAGCCTTCTTCTCCAATAGAGGAAATTGCTCCCATCAAAGATTGGAAGGCTGGTCAAGTATCTCCCTCTTTGGTAGTCACCCATCTTCTCCTACTTGTTGAAGTATGCTTGGAGAAGACCTGCTCTGATACTCAATTTTTGGATCCTAGATGTGTGATTAGATGCTCTAGAGGGGGGGTGAATAGAGCTGAATATACTTAAACAAAATTCATTAGACCTTCAAGATATATCACAAGATAAGGTTGCTAAATAGGAAATTTGTGTGCAACTATAACATACATAGCAAGGGAGAGAGAGATTGAGCAAACACAAGTAGACAAGCTATTTAGAGTGGTTCCACACTTTAAACTAGAAGTATGTCAGCCCACTTACCTAGAGAGGTCAACCTCTAGGATTTCCTAACCATTGCATTCTTATATTCATTCATAAGACTTACAATACATGACCACACAAAGGACTTACCTATCCAATACAAAGAGTCTTCAACCTTACCAAACACTTACCTACTTTGCAAGGAGTCTTCCGCCTTCTTCCAAGGACTTACCTACTCTTGCACAAGTCTTCAGCCTTGCAGGAATTACCCACTCGTCTTGGATCTTCCGCCTTTGACTTCACCTTCACTCGGAGAAGCTTCCACCAAGGACTTACCCACTTGAGCAAGGAGTCTTTTGCCTTCCACAAGGGCTTACCCACTTTTGCTCCAAGTCTTCAACCTTGATCTTCACCAAGGGACGCTGTCACGCCCCAATCTCACATTAACCACAAACCACGAGATTAAGACGCGACAGGATGAGATTTACACATAAGCCAATCACTCTTCACTTTTTAAAACCTTTTAAAGATATTAATAGGAAAATCCGATTTATACTGTAAAATGAAACTAAACAAACTGCGGAAGCATCTTTATTAAACTGACTCGCAAGATAAACAGAGTCTACAGCATATTACATTTATCCGACATAAAATAAAGCATAACAGACAATTTACATCTCTGTACACATTCACTCTCTCACTCACACCTTGTCCCGAAGATCGAGGGGAATGGACTAAGAGACCTCTAACTACCAACTACGAACCTTCTATCGACTAGGCGTAAGGATAAACCGATCCTTCTGATTCCCTGCTGCAGATGATAACCTAAAAATGTTTTGAGTAGAGGTATGAGCCTACTCGCTCAGTGAATAGCATTTCACTTAGCTATCACTAAACAACTCATCAAGTTTATAAACTGAAAATAAACATAAATGCAGAACTAAGCAAGACAGTTCTAGCAACATAGCAGATATACAGATAATAATCTCATTTCTAAGCATTAACAGATAATTCAGGTAATTTAACAGTTATATAAATTTACTGTGATCCTATATGATTATTTATCCATATTATTATGCCCCAAACATATGCAGCGCACTCTGCATATGAAGATCCGTAACAAGTTCAGGCTACGGTCCCACCGTACAAGACTTAGCGACACACCCGGGAATGCTAAGTCTGACTGTCTGTCCTGGTCTGCACAGGACTCTCGGGCGCACAAGGGCCCCAGGCGCACAAGGGCCTGTCTGCACTAACTCTGAGTGCTCTGGACTCCTCCCACCCTGTAGTGCACAGTCGGAGGGTCGGGGATTACCACCGTGACACAAGCACGGATTAATGTTGAATAACCCCCATCTATCTCCAGTGCCACCGTGACACAAGCACGCGTTGTTGTTGGACACTGTCTGTCTGACCCCGTGCCACCGTGACACACGCACGGATTATTGTTGAACACGAGCACCGACCATCTAGGCACAAGGCTAGATCGATCGTTTCACCCCAAAGGTACAGACCGCGCAAAGGGGTTCTACGGTGTTGGGGCACCTATGTCTATACTTGTTTAACAATAAACAAATAAACAGGAAAATTACATTCCATACATAATGCACAATCTGAACATCACAAGAAGCGCATATATAACCTTTATCGAAATTAAACACGAATCAGAATCATTTATCCAGTTTCTATGTTAAACGTCTATTTTGAAATCAGTAAATACATTGCAACTATAGTACAGGAAATTGCATCATTTCACTAGGCATATTAAGAAATTCAATTCCAATGAATCTAATATACTCTATTTTGTATACTACACTATTTAAAGGTTATACCATTTGATTCAAAAGCAATTAAGCATTTAAATTGAGTTAAATACTGATTTCTAAATGAACTACTACTCACCCACTTCGGTGTGTTCGTATACACCGAAAAACGTCCACAATCACGCCTAATTCTGCCCTTTACAGCAGAGTGCACGTCGTGCACCTGAGCTGCACGCCGTGCACCTGGGCAGAAATTCGTTCCGCTATCTGTAACTTTGCACGCCGTGCAAACTGGTTTGCACGTCGTGCACCTGCGCAGAAACGGGAAACTCATTGTAGAAGAACTCGATTAAAGCCGAATCAAGGACTAACAACTACGGGTTTGTACTTACGAACCTCGGACGAACTCGAGGACACTGTTATCTAAATGTTTCCTGGGAAAACGCTAGTCTTCTTCTACCTTGGTTCAATCTGATTTGAACGAAACATACACAAGCAGCACCTTGATTTGGCATCGTTCATTGCTGTATCTGTGGATTCGAGCAAAGATCTCCAAGATGAACTTAAGGATGTTGTTCCACGATGCTTGCTCACGCTCAGGGTGGAACAAGGCTGCAGTTGCAGCAGTTGCTAGGCTACAGACGCAGCTCCATGGTTCGGCCGCCCAAGCTGCTAGGGTAAGGTGTTAGTGGCTAGGTGATGGAGCGGAGGAAGGAAGTAGAGGCGTTGCTGGCCGGTTCGAGGTGCTCCAGAGCTGCTGGTCGCGTCCGCGTCGGCTCCCCTGGCTGCTGCTGTGGCTGCCGTGCAGCTGCAGCTTGCTAGGGCGCCGCTCAGCAGGTCTTGTAGGTGTGGCGCTGCTAGGGCGCGGTGGTGAGAGGAAGGAAGGAGAAGGGTAGAAGGGGTGCTGCTCATCGGAGCTAAAAGGGCCAAGAAATCGCCCGCTATCCCCCCTGCTCTGTTCTATCGGGCAGATTGGGCGCCGCTTTTGCGGTTTCCCCTGTTCTATCAGTCGAAGAAGAAGAAGAGAAGGGTCGGTTCGCGGAGGGGCCGTCATGCAAATTGCCCAGCAAAAATCTAAAACTACATCTAGGTCCCTGAACACTCAGATGCCCATATCTTTTAGCTCGGAAGTCGGTTTCGGGTGATTTTTCTTGCAAACTCTCAAGCACGAGATTCTCTATCATCCCAGGGCATAAAATCATGTTAACTAGCTTATCACATCAGGTCAAATCACTTAATTGCAACATTGGGTATTCAACTCAACCTAATTAACTAATTAATCAACATTAATATCATTAGTCGCCTCAGGTGATTCAAACTCAACTATTGATTCATATATTAACTTATTTAATTAACCATGATATTTAATTTGATATTCAACACTAATTGCATTAGTCAGCACTCAACTCAACTCAATTAACTCAACAATCATCATTACTATTATCATTAATTACCTCAGATGATTAAATCTTGACTATTGATCCACATGTTGTCTTATCTTGATTATTCATGATGTTTAACAAAAACTTAGCACTAACTGAGGTGTTTTACGTAATTCAGGGTATTTATTGACTAACTGTGATATGGGTCGTAACAATCTCCCTCCCTTATAAGAATTTCGTCCCGAAATTCCTAAAAGAGAAAAGGAAACTTGTCATTCATTCCTGACTCGTGTTTCCACGTGCCTTCCTCTAGGTCAAGATTTCTCCACAAAACTATTACTAATGATATCTCACAATTCGTAAGTTTCTTGATCCTCCGATCAATCATCCGTATAGGTCCCTTAGCCTAGGATACATCTGATCTGATTCCAGATCACCCACAAAACATTGTCTTTCCAAAATTGTTATAGCAGAATCTCACTTTATGATAACTACTGAGAAATTATCATACTATACATGCAGACAAACTTTTAAATTCTTAAATAAACAGAATGCATGTCAGTTTGGTACTAAAATAAAATCATGCAATTTAACTGTTAAACATCATCACATCTCATAAGGAAAATTGATATCAATATACTTGATTCATCGTACACCCTATCCTTAGGGTTTCATTTGCCTTATATATTCATCACATGCCAACACCCTACTCTTAGGGTTATCTTATTCATTAATCACATGGCAACACCCTACTCTTAGGGTTTCCATTATCTCATCGGTTTGATTGCAATTCAAATCACAATACGGTATCATTCTACAACTGGCAGAACAGTATATTTCAAATCATTGTAATTACTGAGTAATGTTTATATCATGCATGCCAACAGATTAAAAATTCATAAATATTTCAAACTCGAATCAATTTTGGCATATACATATTGAATTCTTGTAACTGAACATCTTATTACATTAATAAGAGTAATCTACTTCACCTATAAGAAACCATCTGTAATATTTTTCAATTGTCTGAAATTTCTCGAAGTACGTGCATGTCAACCAAATTCCTAGTTTATGCACCACATAACTCTATTAAAAGTTATTTACGTATCATGTCACAAATATTTAATAGTACTTGAGAATTTCTAATAATATCTCAGAGAAATGCGCCAATTCATACAAATGTTAAGTCATACACATTACCATAACAGGAAGCATGCAACAAGATTTATTTGCATATTTTAATACTATCTCATTATCTTGAAATCATGCACCTAATGGTTTACCAAATTTGCATTGCCTGGGTTTATATTCAAACCGAACCATTATCAGTTGTGTATTTCTAAACTCAACATTCACACTAGCAAATTCTATAAGACTTAAATGTTCTTCCCATTTCCACTGAAAAGCAAAACACATGCTCTCAGCATGTTCTCAAGAGTCTGAATGGTTCTTTCAAACTAACCATCCGTCTGCGGATGAAAAGGTTGTATCGAATCTTAACTTTGTGCCTGAAGCACAAAGCAACTGTTTTTACAATCCTAGATGTGAACTTAGAATATCAAAATGACATGATTGAAACTGGATTACCAAACACCCTAATTATATCATCCATGTATATCTTAGTCAAGTTTTGAGACATTAAAGGTTGACTTAATATGAAAAAAGTGAGCAGACTAAATTAGTCTATCCACAATCATTCATATCAAATCACAACCTCTAGGTGTCCTGGGTAATCTTACCACAAAATCCATTGTGATAAATTCCCATTCCTATTCAGGCATAGAAAAAGATTACAAGGTAGCTATAGATTTCTAGGGTTCAACCTTAACCTACTGATACACACTACTTTTAACCACATACTTAGCTACATCCTTCTGCATAGTTGACCATCCGTTATACTCCTTGAGATTCATATGTATCTTAGTATTTTCCTGAAAACATAGCATACATCAAAACATACACTTCCCTAAAAAAATCTTTTCTTTCAGCTTTTCCCCTTAAAGAATTTTACACTATCTTGAGATACACACAACATGTCATGTTAATACAACACCTTATTATCATAAAAGCTTAAACTCTAGTCTCTTTTCCTCCCATCAGGTCATGCATGGTTTGGCTTAAGTCACTATCACCCTTTTATAGTTTCTTGATTTGATCGCAAAAAGTAAGCTTAACTTACATCTGTACAATCAAATCACTTTGTGCTGTCACCCCTAAGTCTAGGTTCAACTCTCACATTTCTACTAACAGGTCTCAATTGAAACCCGCCATAGAAAATGCATAAGTTGTTGAACTTGACTTTCTACTGAAAACATCAGCCACCACATTTTCCTTACCAGGGTGATAATCTATTGTCACATCACAAAGATAGTGACACCATGTCTTAAAAACATGAACTTCATCAGCTATCTTCATATCATATATCGGGTAATACTCCGCATTCCATGCTACTTTCTTATTGCTACACTTTAGGTTTATGTTTTACTCTTTTCTCTAAGTCATTTCATGTTGTTCACGTACTGTTCAGATTAACTACCTTAATACCCTAGGTCACTATCAAAGCCAGTTTACTTTTCATAGAACAAATCTCAAGATCTTATTTAACAAAGTACAAGGTTGCATCACTAATGATATCCTTTAAACTACTTCAACTCTAATCATCCTAGGGTTTGATCCTTTATTAATAGCATAGCATTATTGTGTGTGTGTGGTCGATTATATAAATCAAATTGAGTTGCTTGAGGCAATAACATATTAACCCAGCATTCAACTTTAATTACATTTAGCTGAAAATTCAGTTTTATAATAGTTTCTGTAATTCGTTTATTAAACTGTAAACAGAAACTCCAAAAATTTTGAAAATTTTATATGTTGTGCCTAATAAAGTTTTAAACCTACAGTAAAAATTTCAGGTCATTTCAAGTTACCAATAATTAATTAAAAATCAAACAGTGCGCTGCTATATAGAAGTCTGCAGCAGATTCGGTCGAGTTGCAACTCGACCGACACCTTACTGTAGAGATCAAACGTCATCCAAAGATTACGCCAAATTAATAGAGGGTCTAAAATTTGTGATTTTCAAACATAGTTAAAATTTGGGATTAATTGGACGTACCAATAAAAAGATAAAATTCAATTATCACACTGCTATATCATTCAGAAAATGTGATTGGTCGAGTTTGAAACTCAGCCGATGAACAGGTCAGAACATTCTTCAAAAGTTCTGATATCTTCCAATGTTGTTCACATTTTATATATCCAAATCATATCCCAATTTTAGCCAAATTAGAGTTACATATAAGATACTAAAAATCATTTATTGAGACATTCTATTTATCAAATTCTGTATTCATGCGTTATTTGAATCCTAATTTGGGCCAATTAGGGTCTATGCTTCTTAAACCCTAATTTTCAAGATAAAAGAACTTTTAGACTTCTATTCATATTTTACTTGTTAATAGGAGTCATTAGATCCCAGTAACGCATCCTGCCAGCCGGACCAGGCCGAACCTGTAGTCCTGAAGCCAAGAGCTACTCGGGATTAATCAACCCCTATTAATCTTAAACATGTAGAAAGAATATTTACTTAGGGCAAACTCAATTAAACACAGTTTCGGGTCTACATTAATACAAAGGAAACAAACATTAAACAATTCACTTCATGACGCAACAATATAAAAGAATTATGTTTACTTTACAAACTGGAAATTTCATTTCATGCATATAAAAGCATTTCTAGTGATCTTTAAATCAAATAAGCAAAATCAAGTAAGAGTTATATCGCATCCTATATTTAATCTCTTACTCCTACATTATTTTCTTATTTCTTAACCCTAAGATTTCTAGGGTTTTCTCTCTAGCCTATCCTTCCTCTGTATACCTGGCCAGGGCATCCAGAGAAGAACAGACAGAGTAGCTTGATACTGGTCAATCTAAGTATTCAGACACCTGGCCAGGTTATCCAAACACTCAGATCTCCCAGAGCTAAAGACACATCATTTCTTATTCTCCTTACTTATAACCTTATCTTTGATCTCAATGATTCTTAACGACTTAACTTAAACTCTTTACTTGGTTCTCGTGACCACGTCCACTTCCTGTCATCTGCAATACTATAACAGAACATTTCCTGTTATAAAATTGCAGTTAGAAGGAAGACACCTAAGTCCTAATCCTATTGGTCTCTTATCATCCCCTGACCGTGACTTAGAGTATTCATATACTCAACCTATGCTCTGATACCAAATTTGTCACGCCCCAATCTCACATTAACCACAAACCACGAGATTAAGACGCGACAGGATGAGATTTACACATAAGCCAATCACTCTTCACTTTTTAAAACCTTTTAAAGATATTAATAGGAAAATCCGATTTATACTGTAAAATGAAACTAAACAAACTGCGGAAGCATCTTTATTAAACTGACTCGCAAGATAAACAGAGTCTACAGCATATTACATTTATCCGACATAAAATAAAGCATAACAGACAATTTACATCTCTGTACACATTCACTCTCTCACTCACACCTTGTCCCGAAGATCGAGGGGAATGGACTAAGAGACCTCTAACTACCAACTACGAACCTTCTATCGACTAGGCGTAAGGATAAATCGATCCTTCTGATTCCCTGCTGCAGATGATAACCTAAAAATGTTTTGAGTAGAGGTATGAGCCTACTCGCTCAGTGAATAGCATTTCACTTAGCTATCACTAAACAACTCATCAAGTTTATAAACTGAAAATAAACATAAATGCAGAACTAAGCAAGACAGTTCTAGCAACATAGCAGATATACAGATAATAATCTCATTTCTAAGCATTAACAGATAATTCAGGTAATTTAACAGTTATATAAATTTACTGTGATCCTATATGATTATTTATCCATATTATTATGCCCCAAACATATGCAGCGCACTCTGCATATGAAGATCCGTAACAAGTTCAGGCTACGGTCCCACCGTACAAGACTTAGCGACACACCCGGGAATGCTAAGTCTGACTGTCTGTCCTGGTCTGCACAGGACTCTCGGGCGCACAAGGGCCCCAGGCGCACAAGGGCCTGTCTGCACTAACTCTGAGTGCTCTGGACTCCTCCCACCCTGTAGTGCACAGTCGGAGGGTCGGGGATTACCACCGTGACACAAGCACGGATTAATGTTGAATAACCCCCATCTATCTCCAGTGCCACCGTGACACAAGCACGCGTTGTTGTTGGACACTGTCTGTCTGACCCCGTGCCACCGTGACACACGCACGGATTATTGTTGAACACGAGCACCGACCATCTAGGCACAAGGCTAGATCGATCGTTTCACCCCAAAGGTACAGACCGCGCAAAGGGGTTCTACGGTGTTGGGGCACCTATGTCTATACTTGTTTAACAATAAACAAATAAACAGGAAAATTACATTCCATACATAATGCACAATCTGAACATCACAAGAAGCGCATATATAACCTTTATCGAAATTAAACACGAATCAGAATCATTTATCCAGTTTCTATGTTAAACGTCTATTTTGAAATCAGTAAATACATTGCAACTATAGTACAGGAAATTGCATCATTTCACTAGGCATATTAAGAAATTCAATTCCAATGAATCTAATATACTCTATTTTGTATACTACACTGTTTAAAGGTTATACCATTTGATTCAAAAGCAATTAAGCATTTAAATTGAGTTAAATACTGATTTCTAAATGAACTACTACTCACCCACTTCGGTGTGTTCGTATACACCGAAAAACGTCCACAATCACGCCTAATTCTGCCCTTTACAGCAGAGTGCACGTCGTGCACCTGAGCTGCACGCCGTGCACCTGGGCAGAAACTCGTTCCGCTATCTGTAACTTTGCACGCCGTGCAAACTGGTTTGCACGTCGTGCACCTGCGCAGAAATGGGAAACTCATTGTAGAAGAACTCGATTAAAGCCGAATCAAGGACTAACAACTACGGGTTTGTACTTACGAACCTCGGACGAACTCGAGGACACTGTTATCTAAATGTTTCCTGGGCAAACGCTAGTCTTCTTCTACCTTGGTTCAATCTGATTTGAACGAAACATACACAAGCAGCACCTTGATTTGGCATCGTTCATTGTTGTAGCTGTGGATTCGAGCAAAGATCTCCAAGATGAACTTAAGGATGTTGTTCCACGATGCTTGCTCACGCTCAGGGTGGAACAAGGCTGCAGTTGCAGCAGTTGCTAGGCTACAGACGCAGCTCCATGGTTCGGCCGCCCAAGCTGCTAGGGTAAGGTGTTAGTGGCTAGGTGATGGAGCGGAGGAAGGAAGTAGAGGCGTTGCTGGCCGGTTCGAGGTGCTCCAGAGCTGCTGGTCGCGTCCGCGTCGGCTCCCCTGGCTGCTGCTGTGGCTGCCGTGCAGCTGCAGCTTGCTAGGGCGCCGCTCAGCAGGTCTTGTAGGTGTGGCGCTGCTAGGGCGCGGTGGTGAGAGGAAGGAAGGAGAAGGGTAGAAGGGGTGCTGCTCATCGGAGCTAAAAGGGCCAAGAAATCGCCCGCTATCCCCCCTGCTCTGTTCTATCGGGCAGATTGGGCGCCGCTTTTGCGGTTTCCCCTGTTCTATCGGTCGAAGAAGAAGAAGAGAAGGGTCGGTTCGCGGAGGGGCCGTCATGCAAATTGCCCAGCAAAAATCTAAAACTACATCTAGGTCCCTGAACACTCAGATGCCCATATCTTTTAGCTCGGAAGTCGGTTTCGGGTGATTTTTCTTGCAAACTCTCAAGCACGAGATTCTCTATCATCCCAGGGCATAAAATCATGTTAACTAGCTTATCACATCAGGTCAAATCACTTAATTGCAACATTGGGTATTCAACTCAACCTAATTAACTAATTAATCAACATTAATATCATTAGTCGCCTCAGGTGATTCAAACTCAACTATTGATTCATATATTAACTTATTTAATTAACCATGATATTTAATTTGATATTCAACACTAATTGCATTAGTCAGCACTCAACTCAACTCAATTAACTCAACAATCATCATTACTATTATCATTAATTACCTCAGATGATTAAATCTTGACTATTGATCCACATGTTGTCTTATCTTGATTATTCATGATGTTTAACAAAAACTTAGCACTAACTGAGGTGTTTTACGTAATTCAGGGTATTTATTGACTAACTCTGATATGGGTCGTAACAGACGCCTTCCCTTGTTCTTCTTCACCTCTCTTGGACTAGAGAGAGAACCTTCATCTTCATGATTGAAAAGAGAGATGGGGAGGTGGTGGAAGTGAGAGCCTCACAAGATATACATGTAGGACTAGCTCTCTTACAGATTTCCTACTCACTCTAATGGATGTAGCAAGTGATTAAGCTTAGAGAGAGAGAGGAGGTTGTAGGAAGCACTCAACTATAGAATAGGAACCTCACATAGAGTTTGCAATGAATGCTCAACCTTGGAATGAAGCCCAAGGGGTCCTATTTATAGCTGGGGATGTCTCTTAGCCTTTGGGAACACTTGAGAATGAAAACTAGCCATTTTGTGGCTTGCAACAGATCTATTTTCACTTGTTGCAACTCCACAACGGCTAGAAGCACTTTTCCGTACAGCGCAATCAGTCTAGTTTCTATAAGGGTAACTCGACCGATCAAGTAAACGACAAGGCCGATACTCAAATGATCGGTCGAGTTTGTCCTGACAAAACTCGACCAACCATTAGGAATCGAAATGGTCAGTTACTTGATCGGTCAAGTTCTGTGTAAACACAACTCGACCGATGCAATCTCTAAAAAATTGATCAAGGATGATCGGTCGAGTTTTCAGGCTGGGAAACTCGACCGACAAAGTGCATGTAATCAATTTTCAAAGTTGCATCTAAAGTGAACTAACATTCGATCTAAGTGCTCCCGATTTTTTCTAAGCTTAATTACAAGTCATACAATCATTACAAGTGATTTACAACATGATTCTAATTGATTTACATCATATTACAAAAATGTGCACTTGTATTGACTTTGACTTGTCTTTTCTCCAATTTGAGATGTGCAAGTTAAGATATATGGAGTGTGTCTATACCTAATCTGAAATCACTCAAGCAGAGACATTAGACACCAATATGTGGAATGGTTAGTCATCATCAAAACACAGGTTTAGTCAATTTAGACATGAGTCAACATTGACCTAATTGACCTTGAGTCAACATTCTCCCCCTTTTTGAAGATGACAAACCATTCCATAAATGTATTGAAAGCTTTCAAGTAAAATCATACCTTCGGAGAAACCTAGGGGTTTCAATAGAATGGAGTTCATATGCTCCACCTCAATTGATGCGCATGGAAGTTTCATACTCCCCCTCAATTGATGCTATTTCTCTTGCATGGTTAGCTTTCATAACATTTATATAATACTATGTCTTCTACTCATATATGTCCTTCTCCCCTTTACATGGACATACTTCTCCTCTTCATGTAAGATATGCCTTCTTCCTCTTTTAAAAGAAGACATACCTTTCTCCCCCTTTGTCATTTCAAAAAGTGGGGTTATGAAGAAATAAGAAACATCACTTGTTAAAGGAGATAACACAAATATATATAAGGAGAGCAGAAGAGCACAGATAGGGACTTGTCCAAGCATAGAAAGAAAAGCAAGTTAAGGCATATACTTGAACAACCCAAAAAGCAAAATAAAGTGCTGCAGAAAAACAATAAAACATAATTTTGACCCTCAAGATGATGGAATTTGACCAAAAACCATAAGAGCTCATTGCAAAGCATGAGTCTTGCTCAGAAGGTTGTTTCTGCATGAAAAACACTAGTCTTGCACCAAAAACTGAAACTGGAGCAAAATATGCATAAAATTCAAAAATACTCTAATTTCTACATATATTGTAGACCTATGTACCCCGCATCACAATGTTATGCAAGAACTCAAGATAGTAGATATGCAATTCAAGGAACAAGCTTGAGCATGTATGAGACAAGATACAAGCATAGCATATAGATGAGCAAAGATGCCAATTATAAATAAGGTTAGAACTACATGTATATGAAATACTAGTAGATGTTATCTCAAGTTAGGACTACTAGTAGGATCTAGATCATAGCAAAAGATACCAAAAGATACACAAGATAAAGCAAACTATGAGTAGATGAAGAGATATATCCAAACAAAGAGATATGCAATTTTAGACGCATGAAAGGATATAACTCACTAGATATGCATCCTTACCATAAGATGATTACCCCTAAGAACCTCAAGGTTGTATCAAAACAAGATATACACCTAGATAGATGTAGCAAGTTAGAGTACAACGGAAGCAATTTTTAGACACAACCAAGAGATCCAAAGAGATCATCATCAAAACCTACAAAACAACTAAAAGCAAGTAATTGCAAGATATAGATATACCAATTTAGAGCAATTTGAAAGATAGAGTTGTAAGCAAGATAGGCAATTTAGAACATGGCAATATGCATATATAAAGGTACCAAATGAGAGTGCCAAAGAATAAGGTTGTTGGTTGAGAAAATCTAGTTGAGAGGGAAATTCTCATTCAATAAGCCAACTGTGCATTCTGTACACAGTGTTATCAATCGAGTTCTGTGCATTGACAACTCGACCGATGACAGCTGTTGGCCACACCCATTGGTGCCTATCGGTCGAGTTTCTATCAGGACAAACTCGACCGACAGAGCAGCAGTCAAAAAGCACATATATTTCATAAAAACATATTTAAAGGCATGCTAAATATACAAACCATATCCAAACATGTCTAAGCAAGTTAGTAATGCACTATAGAAGCATTAGAAATATTTTTTTTAGAAAGAGTGTGAAGAGAAACACAAAATACCACTTTTGACTCAAAAACCATATGCATAGTGCACACTAACTTGACAAAAACAAGTTAAAAAAGGTTATAAGCAAGAAAAACATTACCTTTGTGCTTACCATTGCTTTTCCACTTGTTGTCACCCTCTACACATCTCACCTTTCTTCTTTCATGTGGATTGAGAAGTCTATTTGCAATTCAATGGCTCAAGTCAATCCATTTGCAAATACCTACACGAAGAAAGATGAAATGGTCCCCAATCATATTTTTGGGTCCGGAGGGGTTAGTTTAGCAACCCAAGTCCTGTTTCTCTTGGGTGCTTTCCTAAAAGAACAACAAGTAGAATAATGACCAATTTCATTGCAATAGTTGCATGTTCCCATAGTCTTGAAACTAGAGGATTCTCCATGTATATTGGAGATCCTTTATCTTTGTTTCTCCCTTGACTACTATCATACCCCAAACCATGTCTACCAATTTGTTTAGTAGTATGGTGTAGGATATCATTAAGGCTCTTCTTACCAACTAAGAATCTTTGCAAAGAAGATCTCAAACCATCATTATCATGCATAAGAGAGGTAATAGTAGAAGACAAATGATTGATATTATCTCTAGCATGCAGGAGATCACTTTCTAAGCAAAGAGATTTAGTTAAATAAGAATCTCTATCAATATGATGAGTAGAAACATCATTCTCTCTACTAGTAGAACTAGAATAAGATTCATGCATTGATTTTAGCAAACAAGGAGGCATTTTCTATTTCTAATTCTTGCAAAACAAAATTTTTGTCCTTTTTTCAGATTTAAGAACATCAATATCATGCATGAGAGAATCAACAATTAGAGTATGCTCTTCATTAGAATTAGGCATAAGAGGTTGAGCTTCTAGAAATCTAATCTTATCAAGCAAACTAGCATTTTCAAGTTTAAGAGAGTCTACTTAGCTAAGATAAACATTTTTGTCATCAAGCAAGCAAGAATTAGCATGTTCAAGACCATCTAGTTCTATATGCAAATTATCAACAATTCTAGCAAGCTTTTTCCTTTTCCTTTTAGAAGACTTAAGAGAGGCACAAGTATCATAAATAATAGCAATTAAAGATTCTTTATCTAAAGAGTTTAGATTTACCTCACTTGAGTCCTTACTTGTTGATTTTATAAGAGCAAAATGACATTCTCCTTCATCACTAGAGCTTGAGCTTGATCCTTCACTTGAGCTTGAGTTGGAGGAGCCACTTGAGCTTGAGTGCCATTTCTCCTTCTTCTTGTGAAGCTGAGTCTTTTTGCCTTGTGGGCAATCTTCCTTATAGTGACCCTTCTTTCCACATGTGAAGCATCGGATGGAGGAGGACTTGCCTTTATAGAATTTACCCTTGGAGTACATGGCATCTTTTTTAGCTTGAGAGGATGGAGACACTTGTTCCATGATAGCTTCAATTTGAGCCTTCATTTTAGCCTTCTTCATTCTCTTTAGCTCTTTCTTCTCTTGTCTTTCTACTTCCTCCCTCTTGTCAAGTGTGGCTTCCTATGCTTGTAGATTTCCAATGAGCTCTTCAATAGGAATATCCTTAAAAGACCTTGCTTGCTTCAATAGAAGTCACCTTGGGTTCCCACCTCTTGGGGAGAGTTCTAAGGATCTTTGAGTTGATCTCTCCACTAGACATAGGATTTCCTAGAACAGAAAGACCATTCAAGATGGTGTTGAGCCTTGAGTACATGTTGGCTATGCTCTCCTCCTTTCCCATCTTAAAGTTCTCAAGCAGCCTTTCAGCATGTAGACTTTGCTTTCCTTTACTTGATCTGTCCCTTCATAAGTGATGCAAAGATTTCTCCATACCTCATAGATTGTTTCACATGAAGAAATCCGGTTGAACTCGGTGGGGGTCATGGAGGCATACAAGATGTGCATTGCTCTAGCATTTAAGGTTGCTTTCTTCAAGGTAGCTTCATCCCATTCTTCAATCTTTGTCTTGGTATCATGTATGGGTTGTTCACCATTTGCCACATCTCAAAACTTGATCTTTGGATATAGAATTGAAGCCTTCTTTTCCAATAGAGGAAATTGCTCCCATCAAAGATTGGAAGGCTGGTCAAGTATCTCCCTCCTTGGTAGTCACCCATCTTCTCCTACTTGTTGAAGTATGCTTGGAGAAGACCCACTCTGATACCAATTGTTGGATCATAGATGGGTGATTAGATGCTCTAGAGAGGGGTGAATAGAGATGAATGCACTTAAACAAAATTCATTAGACCTTTAAGATATATCACAAGATAAGGTTGCTAAATAGGAAATTTGTGTGCAACTATAACATGCATAGCAAGGGAGAGAGAGATTGAGGAAACATAAGTAGACACGCTATTTAGAGTGGTTCCACACTTCAAACTAGAAGTATGTCAGTCCACTTACCTAGAGAGGTCAACCTCTAGGATTTCTTAACCATTTCATTCTTATATTCATTCATAAGACTTACAATACATGACCACACAAAGGACTTACCTATCCAATACAAAGAGTCTTCAACCTTACCAAGGACTTACCCACTTTGCAAGGAGTCTTTCGCCTTCTTCCAAGGACTTACCTACTCGTGCACAAGTCTTCGGCCTTGCAGGAATTACCCACTTTTCTTGGATCTTCCGCCTTTGACTTCACCTTCACTCAGAGAAGCTTCCACCAAGGACTTACCCACTTGAGCAAGGAGTTTTCTGCCTTCACCAAGGGCTTACCCACTCTTGCTCCAAGTCTTCAGCCTTGATCTTCACCAAGGGACGCCTTCCCTTGTTCTTCTTCACCTCTATTGGACAAGAGAGAGAACCTTCATCTTCATGATTGAAAAGAAAGATGGGGAGGTGGTGGAAGTGAGAGCCTCACAAGATATACATGTAGGACTAGCTCTCTTCCAGATTTCCTACTCACTCTAATGGATGTAGCAAGTGATTAAGCTTAGAGAGAGAGAGAGGAGGTTGTAGGAAGCACTCAACTATAGAATAGGAACCTCACATAGAGTTTGGAATGAATGCTCAACCTTGGAATGAAGCCCAAGGGGTCCTATTTATAGCTGGGGATGCCTCTTAGCATTTGGGAACACTTGAGAATGAAAACTAGCCGTTTTGTGGCTTGGAACAGATCTATTTTCACTTGTTGCAACTCCACAATGGCTAGAAGCACTTTTCCTCACTTTTTCGTACAGTGAAATCGGTCGAGTTTCTATAAGGGTAACTCGATCGATCAAGTAAACGATAAGGCCGATACTCAATGATCGGTCGAGTTTGTCCTGACAAACTCGACTGACCATTAGGAATCAAAATGGTCAGTTACTTGATCGGTCGAGTTATGTGTAGACACAACTCGACCGATGCAATCTCTAGAAAATTGATCAAGGATGATCGGTCGAGTTTTCAGGCTGGGAAACTCGACCGACAAAGTGCCTGTAATCAATTTTCAAAGTTGCATCAAAAGTGATCTAACATTCGATCTAAGTGCTCCCAATTTTTTCTAAGCTTAATTACAAGTCATACAATCATTATAAGTGATTTACAACATGATTCTATTGGATTTACATCAGATTACAAAAACGTGCAGTTGTATTGACTTTGACTTGTCTTTTCTCCAATTTGAGATGCGCAAGTTAGGGCATTTGGAGTGTGTCTATACCTAATCTAAAATCACTCAAGTAGAGACATTAGACATCAATACGTGGAATGGTTAGTCATCATCAAAACACGGGTTTAGTCAATTTAAACATGAGTCAACATTGACCTAATTGACCTTGAGTCAACATCTTCAACTTTACCAAGGACTTACCCACTTTGCAAGAGTCTTCCGCCTTCTTCCAAGGACTTACCTACTCTTGTACAAGTCTTCAGCCTTCAAGGAATTACCCACTCTTCTTGGATCTTCCGTCTTTGACTTCACCTTCACTCAGAGAAGCTTCCACCAAGGACTTACCCACTTGAGCAAGGAGTCTTCTGCCTTCACCAAGGGCTTACCCACTCTAGCTCCAAGTCTTCAGCCTTGATCTTCACCAAGGGACTCCTTCCCTTGTTCTTCTTCACCTCTCTTAGACAAGAGAGAGAACCTTCATCTTCATGATTGAAATGAGAGAAAGGGAGGTGGTGGAAGTGAGAGCCTCACAAGATATACATGTAGGACTAGCTCTCTTATATATTTCCTACTCACTCTAATGGATGTAGCAAGTGATTAAGCTTAGAGAGAAAGGAGGCTGTAGGAAGCACTCAACTATAGAATAGGAACCTCACATAGAGTTTTGCAATGAATGCTCAACCTTGGAATGAAGCCTAAGGGGTCCTATTTATAGCTGGGGATGCTTCTTATCCTTTGGGAACACTTGAGAATGAAAACTAGCCATTTTGTGGCTTGTAACAGATATATTTTCATTTGTTGCAACTCCACAATGGCTAGAAGCACTTTTTGTACAGTGCAATCGGTCGAGTTTCTATAAGGGTAACTCGACCGATCAAGTAAATGACAAGGCCGATACTCAAATGATCGGTCGAGTTTGTCCTGACAAAACTCGACCGACCATTAGGAATCGAAATGGTCAGTTACTTGATCGGTCGAGTTTTGTGTAAACACAACTCGACCGATGCAATCTGCAGAAAATTGATCAAGGATGATCGGTCGAGTTTTCAGGATGGGAAAGTCGACCGACAAAGTGCCTGTAATCAATTTTCAAAGTTGCATATAAAGTGATCTAACATTCGATCTAAGTGCTCCTGGTTTTTTCTAAGCTTAATTACAAGTCATACAATCATTACATGTGATTTACAACATGATTCTAATGGATTTACATCATATTATAAAAACATGCACTTGTATGACTTTGACTTGTCTTTTCTCCAATTTGATATGCGCAATTTAGGGCAATTGGAGTGTGTCTATACCTAATATGAAAACACTCAAGTAGAGGCATTAGACACCAATATGTGGAATGGTTAGTCATCATCAAAACACAGGTTTAGTCAATTTAGACGTGAGTCAACATTGACCTAATTGACCTTGAGTCAACAACATTGACCATGTTTTTTATACATCAGACCTTTCCCAGGGGAGCTCTTCAGATATTTGAGAATGTGACAGACTGCATCCCAGTGACATTGTCAGGGTTTGTCAAGATATCTACTCACAAGTCCAACTGCATATGTGATATCAGCACGAGTGATAGTAAGATAGATGAGCATGCCAACCATGTGTTGATACTGATGGTGATCAGGATAAGCATGAGAATTCTCATCATCCCAGTTGGTGTTTGGATCCAGAGGAGTACTAGTAGGCTTTGCACCAAGAAGACTTGTTTTAGATAGAAGATCCAAAACATATTTATGTTGAGATAGGCACAATCCAGAGGCTGACCAAGAAACTTCAATCCCAAGAAAGTAGCACAAGGTGCCTAAATCTTTGGTGACAAAATGTTTCTCCATATAACGTTTAGTCGCCTGAATGCCAGCAAGATCACTCCCTGATAGAATGATGTCATCAACATATACAATCAAAATAACAATGCCAGAAGTAGCTTGTTTAACAAAGACAGAATGATCAGATTGGGAACGTCTAAAATGAAATTTCTAAAGAATGGTACTCAGTTTATCAAACCAAGCACGGGGACTTTGTTTTAAGCCATAAATTGTTTTCCGCAAACAACAAACTTTGGAGGACTCCCCTTGAAGTAAAAATCTGGGAGGTTGTTCCATATAGACTTCCTCATGCAGATCTCCATATAGAAAAGCATTTTTCACATCAAGTTGAAATAAGGGCCAATCAGATCTAATTGCAACAGAAATAAGTATGTGAACTGAATTTAGCCAAGCCACAGGTGAAAAAGTCTCAAAATAGTCGACGTCGTAGGTTTGTGTGTAGCCTTTGGCAACAAGCCTCGCCTTGAGATGCTCAATTGTGCCATCTGGTTGATATTTAATAGTAAACACCCAGCGACATCCAACTAGAGAACAATTAGTGGGAGGATCAACCAACTCCCGAGTGTTATGATCAGTAAGAGCCTACATCTCAGCTTTCATGGCCTGACGCCAAGCTGGATTTTAAGAGCCTGAGAAGCATTTTTAGGAATAGAAACAACAGAAAGAGCAGCAGTAAAATGGGCAAAGTTAGTCCCAGGTGAACAGTAGTACATAAATTCCCAATCGGATGTTTAGTACATGTTCTAGTTCCTTTCCTTAAACTGATAGGAATATTTAAGTCAAAGAATACCTGAGGTGATGACTGATTTGGCATTGAGGAAGAAGATTCTGGAGGGGCCATAGAGGGAGTTATTGTCTTCGGTCTTCTTTGATAAACTTTCAGCTAAGGAGTAGCAGCAGTAGGAATAGTATCAAGGGAATCAGAATCATCAATCATTGGTAATGGTGTCTCCATTAATAAATCTGACATAAGGGCAGACCCAACAGAAGAATAGAATGGCATGTGCTTGAAGAAAACAACATCAGTTGAGACCATCCATTTTTTTGAAACCAGATCATAACAACAGTACCCTTTTTGAGTCCTAGAGTACCCTAAGAAGACACACTTGATGGCACAGGGATCAAGTTTGGTTAAACCAGGACATAGGTTTTTAACAAAGCAAGTGCTCCCAAAAAATACGAGGAGGAACAGAAAATAAGGGCGCATCAGGGTATAAGATTTGATAAGGGATTTGATTCCCAAGAACTGAAGATGGCATGCGGTTAATGAGATATCACACAGTGGAAATAGCTTCATGCCAAAAACACTGGGGAACATTATAGTGAAAAAGTAAAGTACGAGCAATGTCAAGAAGGTGGCGATTCTTGCGTTTGGTGACTCCATTTTGTTGCGGGGGATAGGCATAGGAGGTTTGGTGAATAGTACCCAGTTTGCGACAAAAACTGCTGACCGAGGATTGCATGAATTCAAGAGCATTATCAGTGTGAAAAAAATTATAGGTTTGCTAAACTGGGTATGTATTTTGGCAAAATAAGCAGTAATAGTCTCAAGAATATTAGACCTATCCTTTAGCAAGAAAATCCAGGTGGTCCTAGAGAAATCATCAATAAAGCTCAGAAAGTAATAGAATCCAGATATACTCGAGACAAAACAAGGTCCCCAAACATCAACATGTATAATATCAAACGATTGTTTTGAACCAATACATAATTTCTTTGAAAATGTTGCTCTAGTTTGCTTGCCCAATTGACAAGTTTCACAATGAAAAACAGAATCTGAAATATGAGGTAGTAAATGCTTTAATTTGGCTGTCGATGGGTGTCCCAACCAATAGTGTCACTGGATGCCAGTCATAGAAGATGTCAGATACACCGCAGTCTTTGGAACATCCAAGTAATATAAATCATATGGTCCCTCATGGCTCGAACCAATCTTCGTTCTCATGCTCAGATCCTAAAAAATAGCACCATCCAGGTCAAATGTAATAGAGCAGCGAAGGCTCTTCACAGTTCTATTGACAAATAATAAATTTATAGGGAACTTAGGAACATATAAAGCAGAGTGTAGAGGCAGACATCTAGGAGTGCATATATCACCAAAACCAGTAACCGGTGTTTGAGAGTCGTCAACCAGAGTAACAGGAGGTATAACAGTAGTGTTATGTAAATGACAAAATAATGTAGGATTGCTAGAAATATGGGATGTCGCGCCCAAATCGATCACCCAAGTGTTTTTACTGGATTGAGTTAGAAGAGCAATGCTACCATCAGTGGAGGCCTCGGTAGAGGAAGCAATCCATGCTTGTAGGAGTTTCTCAAACTCCGATCGGATCCAATCGGCAGACGGAGGCGTAGAAGTAGTGGCAGTGTCAGGCTGATCTGTGGTGACTTGATTCGCCCAGGCTGGCTTCCCATTCTTTATCCAGCAACGATCTTCATTGTGATTGGTATGCTTACAGAAGGTATAAAAGTGTTGTTTCATAGTCTCAGCAGGAGAAGAGGAGCCACATCCTAGTACAGAATAACACCCTCAGCCACGTCCCCGACTACGACTGCGTCCATGGGAGGAGTCACCAGTCCGAACAGCAAGGGATGTTCCATCAGAAGAGTTAGGTAGGTTTTGTGAAACGAAAGGAAGGCATTGAACACGCTTCAGAATGTCTCTCAAGGTAGGAAGGGGATCACTAGAGAGGATCTGATCAACGACTCCTGTAAAAGATGAAGGCAGACCAACGAGGAACTGGACAACTTGAAGCTCGTTCCTTTGACGTTGGATTTCTGTGATAACTATAGACAGAGGATGGTAGACCTCGAACTCATCCTAGAGAGCACAACAGTTGTTGTAGTAATCCTCCACAGAGTCAATAGCATAGTACTCCTATTTGGCCAATAGCTTGAAGATTTCAAAAACCTTCTTTGGATTTTGCTGGTGAGAGTATATGTGGGAGAGCTGATCCCACATATCCTTGGCAGTCTTGAGGCGAAGGAGAGACTGGCTGATTTTAGGTTTCGCACTATTGACCATCCAGGTCATAATACCATAATCTTCCTTGGACTAGAGATCGTAGACCTGTTTAGTCTTATCATCAACATCAACTGCAGGGATGGTCGGAGCCTTGGTCGACAAATGAGAAAAATGCCCTTGAGCATTGACGTACAGTTCAAAGGAGGTTGCCCAGAGATGATAGTTGGGGCCATCCAACTTGATGGTAGTGACACACAGATTGCAAGGAAGGTTAGGACTCGCCATCTGAGATGATAGAGATAGTCAGAATCAAGGGCGCAAATAGCAGCAGAGGTAGTAGTCACTAGTCAATAGTAGAAGTCCAACACATGGACTAGAAGTAGCATATAGAAGATCCAAGCATGGATCTCAAAAAACCTCATAGGGGCCACAGGAGAAGATAGAAACCTACGCCAACATGGACGAACAATCACTCCACCATGAGGCGCAGGCAAACAGAGCGAAAGATGTCTTTTACGACGTCAACGTGCCAGAAACTGGAAAGTTACCGAAGTTGTCTGGAGGTTTTGGGAAAGAAGATGGGTAGAGGATTGGGTGTACTTGATGGATTAAGCCATGGTAATGGAGTGGGTTAGGGTGTTGAAAGATGGTGGAGGGTTGGTGGAGTGGTGGGTGGTGGCAGGAGTGGCGGCAGGATGGTTGTGGGCGGTGACAGGGTGGTTGTGGGCAGCGGCAGGGGGTGGGCAGGTGTGGTGGTGGCGCAAGGGGGCTGGAGAGAGAGAAGGGGGAGAGGGGCGGCTAGGGTTGGGAGGGATGAGAGGCGGCTAGGGTTTATGGAGGATCAGGATGCTCTGATACCATCTAGAATAGAAAAGTATTGCTTCTTATTGAGTGAATAAAACCAATACAATGTTCTCTCTTTTATAAGACAAGAGAGTAGTACAACGTTTAGAGATAACCAATATGGGATAATAAAACAAGTGACTAAAAGACAAATAACCAAAATAAACTAAGTAAAAATAGCAATAAATTGTATATACTAATAAGTATGTGTGGTGAGTAATGACTACATCTCTCTATTCATGAAATTGATATCAAGCCAGATGCATAGGCACTTGTTGAGAACAAGTTGTACTAGACAACTCCACTTTGAGAATGACACATGGAGACTATCTCATGTCAATCACAGTCATGTATCAATGTGAAGGTGGTGACTATGATCCTTAGAGATCAAGTTACAACAAAGATTGCATGTTGTTTCAAGTACTTAAATACTATCGAACATGACTTTGAATAAGGATTGCCATACATATAGTGATTGGGTGCAGTGTGACACTTGTGGATTATTATGAGTGTCATTGATAGAATTTGCCCCTCATGTTGGAGTAATATCTTGGAAACTTAGTAAGTGAGACTAAGAAATGCTTGGTCATGATCATGTGAGTCAATATATAATATTGAGCTCACATAATCTCAATTGTATGCTCTTATTCAAGAAACATAGATTGAATGTTAAGAGTGTCACTACTTCATGCCTCATGTATAGTTTGGATATCTATGATAAAGGGATCATACAGTCTGGTAAAATCGGTCGCTTACAGGTTAAAGTAGTTCACAACTTATTCCATTTATTTGGGTAGCAATGATGTGCTAAAAGATACCAATATATGATTGTGAGGTATTTGACGTAACTATCAATATAATATGGAATGTACAAGGTCATACACATGAGGATGCTTAAGGGAGATGAGGTTTGCAATCACACATAGAACTATGATGTTTATGAATTATGTATATGTTGATTTTCGATCAGGATGTTTGACTGAATGGTTGGATCGACTGATTAACACCATGTCAACTAGTCAACTAATCACCTTTCATGAAAGGGATAATACATTCGACTAATCCAAACAACTGGTCGATTAGACACCCTGAGTAAGATAATAAAACAAAATGAATTCGATGAATCTGAGAATCCCATTCATTTCATGAATTAGATTTGAACTTGCCAAGATAGTCTAGTTGACTGATTGGGACTCCTGGCATATTGTCTGGATGTCTGTCTGAACTTTAAGTATGTTTGTGAAATGTGAACATGGTTGGATTTCATGAAACCCTAATCTCGACCCTCATAAAAAAGGGTGTGTCATGAACTCCTTTCTAAAACTAACACCACCATAACGGAAGCATTTTCACATAATGGAGATCATGACAAATCACGAAATGATATCATTAACCAAGCAAAATCCATAGAATAAAAAGAACCACAACGTACATGGTTACATGCCATAACTAAGGGACTCTAAGTCCAACATAAAGAGAGTTTTAAACTAAAAAGTTCCACATGAAAGACTTATAATAAAATATAACTATCTAGAATGGCACCCCACTAGGTAGGATCTATCCTTGAGCTTGAGTTGATGTCCTTGAGATCTACTTCTTCTCCTTCTCCTCGTCTACTGACATATCATCCCCAGTCCATGCAAGGCAACGTAAAACTATGTGAGTGGCACTGAGTAGTTACAAAAGGAAAAGTAACATATAATTGAAATGACATGAGATAGCTTGAAAAACTTAGTGACTTAACATGGTGAACATGATTACTTGAACTTAATAAATTAACATGATAAATAATGGTGTGCAGTTTAACTTGATTTAATATAGTCTCTCTCTCTTAATGCACCCAAAATGCTCATAAGACTGATTAAGGTTCACATGAGACCAATTAAAGCTCACATAAGGCCCGTTAAGGCTCACATAATGCTCCCACATAGCTCATAAGGCCACTTAAGGCTCACATAACATGATCGAGGGGACTTATATTAACATAGCATGGTTTCTTATACTTAAGCATGATCTTCATGATTTCTTGAATAATTAGCATGGCAGTGATTCATAGTATTTCCAATGACAGTAGAATCATTAAATCAATAAGAAACATAAATTGATAGCATGTGCACGATTTTCCATGAGCATAAATGAGTAATCACATAATTGCACTTCAATGAAGTAATTATAAATACATAAAGGAATAATGTAAACCCGAAACCCTAAAAGTATACTTAGTGTGCATGATCCACTCACCTGAGGTTGAGGAGGTACACTAATAAAAGTTTGAGTCTTGATCAGTCCTAATTATCATGTCAAACATATAAGTATGTTAATTATCATGGTTAAGCCTAGGGTTTTAGGGTTTTAATGAATCGTGGAAAGTAGGTTGCAAATCTGGATCTAAATCCTTGATCATTCGACAGGTCTCGAAAAATTGATCAAAAACCATATATGGATCGTCCTCATCTGAGCTCTAGATTATTTTCCACGATTTATTGGAGATTAGACTAAAATTGACCAATCAGAAGCGATATAAAACAATAAAAGTAATTCTAAGACCTGGGTTCGTGCGGGAAAAATACCGATGTGCCCTCAATGCTATTTTATAAGCATAGGCATGACAAGGACTGACTTGGTCAAAATCTAATTTAAATAAACGTTGGGTTGCACAGAAATAGACCAACAAAATTCTGAAAACACCCTAGGCATCGTGACACTGATTCAAATCGTGGGGGTAGTCGAGTAATTGATGCGTCCAATTTCTTCTTCATTGAACATGGAGTGAGCAACACTATTGGAGGCTAAACTCTCTGATCGGGGTAGAGATCTCAAACAATGATCGAGACAGGGGATGATTTCAAAGCCTTCTGCTGGTTGTTCTGATCTCAACAAACCAAAAAAAAAAGAGGTGTGGTGGTTGGGGGCCTTAGCAATCATTTTTCCATGACTAGAATAGGGGAAGAAGCCCAAAACACAAAAATGGCATTGCAACGGCATTTCGAGAAATAAGACCATGGTTTCGTCTTTGGAGTATCCTGCCGAGGCGGATGGGTTGGTTTTCATCAACCAAGCATGACTGAGAAGCATGGCCAGAGCTAGGGGTCTACCGACATGAAGCCCACTTTATGGATAGAACACATGGGTGAACAAATTAGGCTACATGCATAATGTAAAGCATTAACAGAGTCTGTGGAAGCTTATTGAGGGTTTAATTGGACTGAAACAGGCTGAGTCTCTCACTCGAGCTCACTGGCGCCACCGGAGTAGCTTGAGTCTGCAGCGCTTCTTCAGCTGGTCTCGAGTCAAATTGGTGGCGGAGGAAGCTTTCTTGGAGCCCGAGGTTGCTTTTTGGGTAGCAATCTCTCGGTGCGGTGGGGCTCTGTGGTGCGTAGGGGGTGGTGTTGTCGATCGAGATGGAGGGGATATTGGGCGTCTTTGCTAGGAGAGGCTTTAGGGTTTGTTTTATAGTTCTTTGGAAGCAGGATGATCTCCTAGTTTTGTTGGCATTAAGATGGTAGGAAACCGTTGAGGGTAGAGAGCATAGGGGGCACGACATCGGGGTCCCATTTCCCTCCTCTACACACACTCTATGCGAGGTAGAGGATGAAGGCCCTGCCCTCAGATCTATATCGAATGGCTCGCGAAGAGCCAAGTTTTTTTAAAGCAGCGCGTGATGCAACATTTAGCTGCAACTTTGGTAAAATTAGGACAATCTTGTATATTATTAAACAATTAGGTCAGATATTATCATTATCCCTTCTTTTCTTCCTAATATCCTTTGGAGCACCTAGGATTATCTAAATTAAATTAAATGTGGTGGGTTTAATAATTCAACTATGAGGAAATTAAATATCCAATTAGATTTTACATATGAGTTAGGGATACATGTGTTTTACATTATTAGATACTTAGGGTAACTAACACATTAATAATCATTGAAAAGGAATCATGTCACCAAAATTTGATGGAAGCTCTAATATTCTATTATCTACTCATATACAAAATAGTGGGATACATTATACATGTATGTGGGTCCAATTTATCATTCAACCCTAACTAGTCACCATTGCATAATTAGGGTTAGGTTTTGTGTATTAATTGACATTGATGTGAATAAGTGTGTGTTGATGCATTATGTACATGATTCATTTCAAGGTTCACATGATATCTTGGTGTTGTATTATCTCATTTTGGGCACACTAAATAACCATGATCTCAGCTTAAATGAACAAATGTAAGACAAATTTGTTCAACCCAGGGTTTCACCTTTATTAAATATGGAAAGTTTTCAGTACTAAATATGCAATCCTTTTCATTTCAAATTTTGAAATTTGAGGTTCGTTACAGGGTGGATGTCCATGGGATGCAAAACAAAAGTTGCTAATGATTTTCTTCCACACACAGAGAGAGAAACACATCATAAGGAGAACACATGCGATAGGAGGGGGAGAGGAACAAGCAATGGTAGCCTGTTGATAACTCTGATTTTACTTATTTTTGGCAACCAAGTTGGTCACCAAGAGTTACCACATCTGCATGATGACATAGAGATTGCGACATTTTATGTGGTGATGAGTTTCTACTCCAAGGAGGACAAGTTCTATAAGGTGTTGCTAGTACAAGGAGCATGACCGAGTGGCTGCAAGATGGCAACAACTTTAGATCCATATCCAAAAGTGTGAGATCGGCATTGATATGAGACATATATAGTTGTTGGACAACTAGTGTGTGCCAATGTATATTTTAAATTCCTACTATATCTTTAATATACTAACATTTTATGGCCACAATGGATCTATTGTCTAAGGGTTTTTGTTGGGAACATTTTGTAATTCTAACGTGCCCCTCCTACAAAACCATACACGCTCACGACCTCAAACATGTATAGACATGTGTCCAAGGCAATCCCTCTCTTATACAAGTGCATAAGAAATATGACTTATGTAAGGACCCTGACCTTCGTTTTGGGCTTACCCTGATTGCTTTGCCTAAACCTTGTGTTGAGATGCTTGCTAATCACCTGAAGTTGTGGTTAGGGTTTGTTTGTACTTTGTTGAGAGGTTGAGGTACAACTTGCAAATTACCCAAGTTTTAGGGTTGGTGTGAAAGTTTTTCACCATGAGATATGCCTTTCTCTATCCTTGCATCCTCCGAGGTTGAGAGGATGGGTTGGGCTCTTTGTTTGAGTATCTTTGGGGCTGGTTGGGCTTTGTTTTGCCTTGTTGAGCCTTGTTGAAGCTTGGTATCGGGCTGGACCTTGGTGTATCGGCCAAGGAGTGTTGTTGTGTCTGGCAGGGGGTTGTATCGACCATGGTGTGTGGGGTTGCCATCTTGGACGACACACACCCACCACCTTAGCCTCATTTATGTCACCATCTTTGGACAAGTGGTTGTTGCTTTGCTTAGTGGGTGGCAACTCATGGGCGTGGGTTTTTGGGGTGCTAGCATGTGGCACACTCCTTGTACAAGTGTGCTAGGGGTGGGAGTCACCTTGTCTTGCTTCCCCCCTTCACCCCATAGTATATAAACGAACCCCTCATTTGCTTGCTAGGCTCTTTGGTTCCTTTAGTTACTTCCCTTCCTTTGGTGGCCGAGCTAGGAGAAGAGTGGAGCAAGTGGTGGTCGATACTGCTGGTGTGTTGGGTGACACACCTTGCTAGCTTGTCCCTTTCCTTCTCTTGTGGTAGGTATCTCTCCCTTTCCTTGGCATCTACTTCTTCTTATTATTCCTTCTCTTCAGCCATGGTGGTTACAAGTTGTTCTTCCTTATGTTGGTTGAAGGTGGTGCCTTGGATCTTGGAGCTTGGTGCTAGAAGCTTGGCGCTTTAGAGCTTGAGGCGGGTTACATAACTCCTAACCCTAGCTATACTACTTATTTTTCATGTTGCATGCTATATGTGATATCTTGATCAGGCATGTCATCTTTTAGCTATGTTTCTTGCTTTAATGGTTATAAAATTTCTTTAGATGTACCCTAGACTTTGTGGAGATGGTTATCTTGGGTTGCCTTAGGTTGGCCGAACCATGGATGTGGAGTTCCTTGGGCACAACCCCTCTCTCACTTAGATGTTGAGAGGTGAGCTTAGGGTCTCCAAATCCAATGGTGAGTTGAGCTTTGGTTGGTTGGCTGATATGATATGATGGACCTACTTGTTGCCTGATAGATGATGGAAGTTGTGCAATACTCCTCTCTCACTTAATTGTTTGAGAGGTGAGCCAACTCTCTTAAACTTTTAGGGCTTCTTGGTGGTATTCTTGAGGTTGAAGATGACCAACCCATCATGGTCTTTGAACCCTTGCACGATACCCTTATGATGTGTTCTACCTGATATCCCTCTTCTAGGATTGAGCCTTGGGCGATATGCTAAGTGGTGTTTTGTTTACCCTTTGACCGATATGGACCCTTACCCTAGATGGTGTTGTTGGGCGTTATGCCTTTGGCTGATATAATGCTTGGTAGATATCCCTTCTTGGTGTCTTAACCGATAGAGGGTCCCAAACCCTAGCTTGAACGATAGACTACCTTGGGAGATATGGGAGCTTCTTGGGTGCCATGGTGGGCAGCCCATGATATCACTCAATGGATGGCAGTAGTGTGCCTTGGGTGATAGGGCTTTGGGAATCATGGTCTTGATGGTTGCTCGATATGGAAACCCTAACCCTAGCTTAGGCGATAGAGTGGAGGTGTTGCCTGATACACCCTGCACCTGGTTGCACGATACACCCTACACCTGGTTGCACGATACACCATGCACCTGGTTGCACGACACACCTTTGGTTCTAGTCTACATGTTACCCCTTGTGCATGGGTGCACGTTATGCTTGTGGTCGATATGTGTGGCCAGTGAACTAAGGTTTTGGTGCCCTAACCGTTAGCGTTTTGGGTGAGGGATATGACCCAACCCAATATCCCTTGGGTGAGGGATAGTGCTACATGCCACACCTTTAGTGAGGGTAGGTGACACCTTTGGTGAGGGATGTGCCTAGCCCGGGAACCCTAGTTGATGAGATATGAAAGATAGGTTGTGACTAGTGACATGTTTGTTACCTAAGGTTGATGTCAAGTGAGATGATAATATCATGGCTGTGTAACCTTTATGGATGTACCCTTAGGGGTGGTTGTGTTCATGATGTCATGAGAGATAGGGCATGGTGGAAGCTCACGGTTTGGTAACATTAATATGAGTTGATTGGCTTACCATCTACAACTTTATGCTTCATGTGTTCATAATAATGAATGTTGTTTCAAATCATATGCACCCTAAATCTTAATGGCATGATAATCATAACATGTTCTCTAAAGATCTATGTTTGATGATCAAGGTATCTCTCTTGATATGCATACTAACCATGCAGGTGTTATCAAATGAATTCATAGCCAGGTAAGAGTTATGAGGGTATATGTGTTTTGTATAACACTGAATAATGATACTCCTTGTTGATGAGATAACATGTATTGCCATTATGATGAGAAAGGTATGGTGACCTGATAAAGGTTGAGTGCTTATTTGAGGTGTTATCCTCTATGATGAGATAAAGGATCGATACCTCATGATGATGTATGATGAAGCCTTCAGAGGTAGTGGCATTATGTGATGAGGGATTGAGATCCTGTGGCAATATGATAATGGAAGTTATAGTGTGACACAATGTTGTTCATGTTTTATAACTCGGTTGCCTCAACAATTCACCTAAAAGATACTAATTAATTACAGTGGAACATTTCATGTAGTTTTGCCCTGGCCATAGGTCCATCATCGTCAGTAGTTGGTGATGGTGAAACAGGTTTATCCTACGGGATTACCTGGAGCGCATATTGTTGAATATGTGAGGTTTCTCCTAGCCAAAAATAGGAGGATTAGAGTGCAACTTTGGTTGTAGACTTTGTATGGTTGGAGCATGGTGAACATGCCCATGGCTCGGTATGATAGAGCATGAATGCGTTCATGGCTCAGGAGCACGGTGACTGGGCCCATGGCTCAAGGTATGCTAGCGCCGAGACCTGTACCAAGGCGGCCTAGAGAAAAAGGGTAGCATGCAGAGCTGACCCTGTGGCTAAGGCCACTTAAGCAAGAGACTGCGGTCCTGCTTTGGATATCATGCACCGACCACGAGGAGGTGAGGTCATAGAGTTCGGCTCTTCCATTGACCTTGTATGGCACTGGTTTTGGGCTTCGCAGCCAAAGGTTGGACTTGTGCGGTACGACTCACTTCCTCAGGGCATAATAAATTGTAATCCATCTGTATAGTATATACTGCTTAGGGCAAAATACGGAACATTGGTTGAGGCCTTGCTTGTATAATTGCTCTAGTTATATCTTGCAGTTAATTACACGTTCCTCATATCTTATGATAAGTTCTTAAAAAGATTATCTTGTCAATCATGTTCCTTAAGAAATATCTGGTTATATGCCTCCCAGATATCTTGGTAAGTTCGTTAATAAAGTTAGTTCTGTTCAGTATGCTGCATATATGAGCTGCCTGTATCAGTTATACGTTTTACTTGTTCTAGCTTTCTGAAGTTTTATGGTTTGGTGGGGAGTTATGTTTCTCGTTGGGACTGTGTGTCTCACCCCAATGGTTTTAAACCTTTTTAGATGATCATGCTAGATGTGGAGGTGGTCGTGAGGTTGCGGCCGAGCAGTAAGAAGAATAGTAGGAGGCAAGAGATGGATATGTTGTTGTTCTGGTCATTTTGTAGTAGAGTCCTAGAGTCATCCATGTACGCTCAGGTCCTTGGAGGTGTTTTGATGACGTTTTACGATGTATAGATGATGTAGCTTTATTTATCCTGTTGTTGGTCTGGTATGGCCTGTTCTGTATATAAACATGTGGTGAACCCTTCGTGCTTACGAAACAGTTGGTTCCTATAAGCTATGGACATATATCAAGGCTTATGAATATTTTATATAACATGTTTCCTTGCAGGGTAAGGATCTGGATGTAATAGTTTCTTTATTTATCTACTTTCCGCAATCAGTTTTAATTAACCTGTATTTCTGGTAACATGTGGTTTATGGATGTTCCACATGTTTTCACGTGGAATTTCATTATCTGTGTGATAGCGGGATGTCACAATAAGTTTTGGTATCATAGCTCTTGGTTTGCTGAGTCGATAGGGATCTAGGACTAGGCTTGTGTCTGTTCTTGTGAGTTTTCTAGATTTTCTTACAATAACCTTCTGCCCCCAGCAGAAGATAAAGCTTAAAGATGTCTGGAAATCATGAAGAACATGCTGTCGAGAGCAGTGATGTTGCATCTGTTGATGGAGCACGAGTGTAGGCACATGAAGATTGGGTGCCTGAGGTCCCCCAAATCGACCCAACCATTCTCGAAAACCCTACCTATCAACATCTTATGGGGCAGTTAATGGCTACAATGAATCTCATGGTGGAAAGATTGCCAGTGCCTCCACTGAGAGCACATGCTCCCCACGGTGAATCTTCGATTATTGGGAAGCCCTACAAGCGGCTTCACCGAGTCAGAGCTTCAGATTATGCTGGAACGGCTGATCCAACGAATGCAGATCTGTGGCTGATAGGTCTTGAGAAGGCCTTCCGGATCCTTGACATCCCCGAAGCAGACAAGGTCAAGCACGCTATCTGCCTTTTGAAAGGTAGTGCTGGCCATTGGTGGGCCATCGAGGAGGAGAAGCGGTCTGGTGAGGTGATAGGTTGGGACGTCTTCCAATGGGAGTTCGTGAGTCGATACTTCCCAAAGACCTATCTGGACAAGAAGATCAACCAGTTTGAGTGTCTGTGTAACATCCCTGACCTAGGTTAAGCCTTAACCCTAGGGGTTTTGCTTAAGCAAAGTTCATTATATCCTTAATTTTAGTTTGTGAAAAATAATTTAGGCTCAAGAGGAACTTATGTTTCAATTTTGGTCCTATTTGAACAATGTTGAAGCAATGTTTGCTTGTTTTGGACTAAAGTGCAATTTACCCAAGTTGAGGGGTTAATTTGCAATTTTTGCATGATAACATGTTCATCATGTGTTGAATCATCATGAGAGTGAAGATGATGCAAAGGTATGGCTTGTGATGGCCTGAATTCTAAGAAAGAGCTGATAAAGTAATGTTTGTGCATAAAAACCTAGTTTTGGTGTAATGTGCAATTTACCCAAAACCAAGGGTTCAATACGCAATTTACCACTTCAATAAGGTCCCTAATGTTTCTTGGCATCATGTAGAGCAAAGAAAATGAGAGGGACTTCTCATTTGAATTAATTTGGAGGAGAGAGAATCTTGATATTAAAATAATCAAGATTTAAGCATAATGGATATATTAATGCAAAAATAAATAAAATAATTCTAGGGATTTCAACCAAAATTAATTTGATGGAATTCAGATGCATGAGTGACCGTCCTTGAGCTTGCAAGGATCGAAAATATCTTAAGAAGGTGAAATTCCACTCACCTTATTATAAGGAAAAGAATTTCCACTCAAAAAGATATATTAATATTATAATGGATTAAGGTGCTTATTTTCTTTTCCCTTAATCCATGGATAATGGAAGGGAATTCGGTGGCTTTGAGTTGCCTTTGCATGCAAGCAAAACAAGGAAGAAGAGGTGGTACCATTTTTGGAATTAATTGAATTTTAATTAAACATTTTCTCTTTCATCAATTTCTTATAAAAGAACCTTTTTCCAACCCACCTAAGGGTCTTTTTCGATTCCTTTTCTTCCCCTTGCTTGCAAAACCGACCAACAAGGCTAAGGACAGCAGGGAGCACGTCCCCAACCTGTTGGTAAGCCTTTGATCTTCGTTCTTCATGGTTTCATGGTGAAAATCATAAAACAATGTGTAATTCCTTCATTTCTTCACTCAATCTTCAATTATAGCCGATCATTTCACTCCAAATCTTGAAGTTGAGGTCTGGGGTTAAGTATAGTTGACCAATTGAAGGTCCAAAGGTATCAAATCATTTTGCAATTAAGTGTTGATTTGATGATCAACTCGATGGATCACACCCCAATGGAATTTCACTAGAATCCAAAGGTTGGATGAGCCAAACGGTTTCAAAACCATTTGGAGCTCATCCAAACGGTTTCAAAATCGTTTGGTGATCACCCAAGACCGTTTGGAGGTCTAGGGTTGAGTATGGTTAGGTGTTTGAAGGTCTAAAGGTACCAAGTTGATTTGCAATCAAATGTTGATTTGGTGATCAATCCAATGATCCAAACTTTAATTGGTTGACTTGGATTATGATGTGGACATGGGAAAATGGTCTCAAGACCGTTTGGAGGTCATTCAAATGACCTCAAAACCGTTTGGGGCCAGGTCATGCTCAATTTGGATGATGGTTCAATGTTTTCAATGTAACTAATCTTGCATTGATTAGTGTTGAAGGATCAACGATTCCAAACCCTAATTCAATTGATTTAAACCCTAATTGATGATCAATTGAGGGTCAATTGAGGGTCAAATCAGTTGAAGGTTGACCTATTAAACTCATTTGAAGTATGAGTATAGGTCCAATTGATGATTGGTTCCATGAATTCAGTGATTGAAGGAATCAACATTGGAAACCCTAATTCAATTGGATACCTTATGTAATGGAGATCCAATGTGATTGAATCTTTGAGAATTAAGATGATGAATGTTCTATTGATCCAATGATGATTAATAATGATAATCAATGAAGGTACAAAGGTTGAAACCCTAATAGTACCTAAGTGATTAGTACTAATTAAGGGGTGAATTCTTAATTGCTTATAGGATCAATAACTTGATACACTATGTTAATCATAGTTGTATGTACTTGATTGAAGGGTTGATGTGACCTAATCAAGTTGAAAGGATGAAAGATTAGAATTCATATATAAATAATCATGTAGTGATCTTCTGTAGCACGATCGTGCAAGGTAGCACGACCGTGGTAGCTTTACTTTGCACGACCGTGCAAGGTAGCACGGCCGTGGTGGCTTCCCCTCACACGGATGTTCTTGGTTGCACAGCCGTGGTGCTCTATGATTGACTTAGAGATGTTTTGAAAGTGACCTAATATGGTCGTATACCTTGATGTGTTATAAGTCCAATATAATTGAATGAAGGATACATGAGATATGTGATGGGAAACCCTAATCCTGGTAAAGGAATAAGGGTGATACCCTTGAAATAATGATACATTTGTTTTGCATGGTGTTGATAGATAATTGATGTACTACTATCATATGTGCTAACCATGCATGTATCATGAGATGATGGGCATAGCCAGGTATGAGCTATGATGTGCTATTAAATTGAATTGTTTATTGGGCCTTGTGTACCATAATATACCTTGTTGCCTGGTAAGTGGTAGCAAGAGAGTTAATGGGCCTCAAGTGCTATGATGGATGCTTGTGTAGCAAGTATCATACTTATCTTGGTCAGATGACCTAAAGGTGTTAGTTACCTGAGAAAGTGGTAACAATGCTCAGGTGATGAGCTAAGGGTTTGAATACCCAGGATCACATGGTTATGGTATTGAAATTGTGAAGGGATGAGAATTCCCAGTGTTGAAATGAGGGATTGAGATCCCAATGTATTACAAAGATTAAGAAGTATATTGCTGAAAATAAATACATGTTTCTTTATAGCTTTGTGTTAATAAGTTATGTTTGAAAACTTGGCTGATGCTAAAAGAGTATGATAATGTACTTAATTAATCAAGTGAAATCTATTCATGTAGTGCTCTGACCATAGATCCATCATCGTCAGAAGCAGGTGATGGTGAAACTGGTTTTCCTGAAGGATCTCCTGGAGTTCATATATTTTGAATATACGGGGGTAAATGGGCGAAAATATCCGTACGTCCAGATTGAGGAAATTGAGAGAAGGTTAATAACAAACCTCTCAATTACTCAGGATTTCAGGATGGATGTATCATGAATATCTCGAGGATATCGGGTCGATGGGGGTAAAACTCTCGATCTCGAAGAGAGTACAGTTGAGGCTGTAACTCTATAGCTAGATGCCACTATACTCTGGCAGGCTATTTTAGTAGAGACACGAGATGTCCTGCAGGTTCTCTCGCACTGACCGGGAGGTAGTGAGGTCATGGGAATCCAACTCTTTCTTGACCTTGTATGGTACCGATTTCGACTCCTAGAAGTGGTCAGTTGGAGTATGAGGGGTATACCTCATCTCCTCAGAGCTTAAGTTATGTTTGCAAAATGTAATCAGCCGAGTAGCGTATTTGCATAAGTTTGAAATATGAGAATCACCGGTTGAGTTTATCCTGCTTAGCATGTTCGAGAAGCATAAATGTTATCTGTGTTTTTCAATTCTTTATTGAATAAGTGACATGCTGCTTAATCAAGTTATAGCTGATATACTTTTATAAGAATGTTGCTCTAAACTGCATAGATATTGAGTTATCTGTTGTTGATTACTTATGATTCCACTATTCAGTTTATTTCCATTAAACTACAATAACAATGTTTTCGGCGGAGAGTTATATCTTTCGCTGGGGCAATTTACATATTGTCTCACCCCCGTGGGATCAACATTTTTAGGTAACCGCCGACAAAAAGGCAAGGAACCTATTACAGAGGAAGAGCAGCAGCAGCAGTAGCAGGGACAACAGTAAATCCTAGGTGGGGATATGAGCTGTCAAGTTGTATATAGATAGTCCTATGAGTCGTCTCTGTACTCTCGGGTCCTAGGAGTAATGTTTTGATGGACTGATCTGAGATTTTGACTTTAAGCCTCGAGGGTTTTATACTACCTGTGCACAGTTAAGACAGAGTAGTTGATGTTTGTATTCCTCAAGAAATAATAGTACATGAGATGTATATATGAACCAGGATGTAAAGTTTTACTTTAGTTATGAATGAAAGAGTTATCCTGTGAATGAATCTCTTTGCAAATGGTTTTAATTTTCATTGATTTTTGCTAATCCGCATGTTTTATTATTGTTAATGACGCTTGTTATCTTATTGATGGCGGGTGTCGTTACAGTCTGCACCAAGGATCGATGAGCATCACTGAGTATGAAGCCAAGTTTATGGACATGTTGAGGTTTTGTCCTCACATGACGGTGACAGATGATGAGATAATCAGACGGTTTGAGAAAGGTCTGAGTGTTGAGCTGACGACACCTGCTGCAGCTTTAGAAAACCGAGAGCGGTTTGCCATGTTTGTGGAGTCTGTCCGAAGGATCAAACGGTCAGTCAAGGAGAAGAGAGAAACCATGTCCAAGAAAAAGCATGCTCATTTCTAGAGGCAGAGGTTTGATGGCTTCAAGAAGCCAAGGTTTTCGGCACCATCTGCGATGCAGAGTTCCAGTGCACCGTCACAGTGGTCTCTGAGTAAAGGAAGAGGGTATGGATTTTTGCCATCTAGATCCCACAGTACAACTTCAGTGGCAGTGACAGGGCCATCTAGGCCACAGTTTGAAGACATGTCATGTTATCACTGTGGACAGTCTGGGTATTTGAAGTCAAATTGCCCAAAGAGATATGTCGAAGTGACACAATAACCGAGGCAGAATCAACAGGGAACAGATAGATAGCAGTCCAATGGTAACAGAGGGCGAGGATGCGGTCAAGTGTCACAAGCAGGATCGTCTGCTCAAGGAAGCAGAGGATGTGGATGACAGCAAGCAACGACCTGATTCTATGCTATGAGTCAACCGGAGGCGATAGTTAACCCGCGAGTAGTGGCAGGTCAGATGGAGTTATTTCACTCCGATTTGTCTTCTTCTTACTTTATATCTTTTCTAGTTGACCCGGGTGCTACACATTCTTTTATCCCATGTAGTATGCTTGATAGCTATCTTTTACCTATTAGTTGTAAGAAAGATAGCTTGTTGTTAGAAACCCCTCTTGTTGGACCTGCGTTGCTTCGAGAAGTGTGTCCATATTGTATTCTATTTTTTTCGGGACACAACATATAAGTGGATCTTATACCACTTGATATGCATGGATTCAATGTGATCCTTGGGATGGATGCCTTAGAGAGGTATAAGGTTGTGCTGGACTGTGGTTCCAAGCAAGCGGTGTTTGCTGATGATGGTGAGAAGTAGATCTTCCAAGGAGATAGGAAGATTCTTCCGACGTGTTTGGTGTCAACCATGGTGGCAGAGAAGTTGTTGCGGCAAGGATATAAGGCGTTCTTAGCTCATGTTGTGGATACCAAAGCGGAAGGTTCTAGCCTTGAGGATGTGCCTGTTGTTAGAGAGTTCGCATATGTGTTTCCCGATGAGTTTCTCGGTGTTCCCCCACCTCAAGAGATTGACTTTTAGATCAATCTAGTGCCAGGGACACAACCTGTTGCTCAGACACCGTACATGATGGCTCTAGCTGAGATGGCAGAGCTGAAGAAGCAGTTACAGGAGTTGTTAGATAAAGATTTCATCATACCGAGCACATCACCATGGGGTGCTCCAATTCTGTTCGTAAATAAGAAGGATGGATCGATGCGTCTGTGCATAGATTACCGGAAGTTGAACAAAGTTACGATCAAGAACAAGTACCCTTTGTTGAGGATAGATGATCTATTTAATCAGTTGCGTGGTGTTACAATGTTCTCAAAGATCAATCTACGGTTTGGATATCATCAGTTGAGGATCAAGGACAATGACATACCAAAGTCATCTTTTAGGATGAGGTATGGTCACTTTGAGTTTGTGGTTATGTCGTTCGGGCTAACCAATGTGCCTGCTGCTTTTATGGACCTGATGAATAGAGTGTTCCATCCGTTTCTAGATCAATTTGTTATGGTTTTTATAGATGACATCTTGATCTACAGTCGGGACAATCAAGAGCATGAATGACATCTTCGACAAGCATTGACTCTCCTTCGCCAACACGAGTTGTATGCCAAGCTTAGTAAGTGCAAGTTATGGTTGAAGGAAGTGACTTTCTTGGGTCATGTGATATCTGCAGAAGGAGTCAGGGTAGACCCCAAGAAGGTGGAGTCAGTTGCAGACTGGGAGCAATCGAAAATGCTGACTGAAGTTTGCAGTTTTTTGGGTTTAGCAGGATACTACTGGAGGTTTATAAAGGACTTCAGTGTGATCGCGTTGCCATTGATGAAGTTGACCAGGAGGGATGTACCTTTTGTTTGGGATGATCGTTGTCAATGAGCCTTTCAGAGCTTGAAGGAGAAGTTGACTAGTGCTCCAGTGTTGGTGTTGCCAGAGCCTGGGAAGGGCTATGTTGTTTTCTACAATGCTTCCAAGAAAGGCTTAGGTTGTGTGCTGATGCAGGAAAATCATGTGGTTTCTTTTGCTTCACGACAGCTTAAGAAACATGAGGAGAGCTATTTGACACATGATTTGGAGCTGGCAGCGGTGGTCCATGTGTTAAAGATATGGTGACATTATCTTTATGGGGAAGTGTATCAGATCTTTACAGATTATAAGAACCTTAAGTATATATTCTCGTAGAGTGAGCTGAACATGCGACAACATCGTTGGATGGAACTGATCCATGATTATGATTGCACCATTGAGTATCATCCTGGTAAGGTGAGTGTGGTAGTGGATGCGCTCAGCGTGAAGTCTTCTTCTCTTCCTATGAAGAAGGCACAGTTGAGTTCTTTGATATGCCATAGGTGGGATATGTTTGTCTCGTTGCGGCAGATGAATATATAGTTGGAAGTATCCTTGTTGGTAGGAATATTAGCACAGATACAAGTGAAGCCTACATTGAGACAACAGATCAAAGAAGCACAACAGGAAGATGCTACAGTTCAGTTGATCAGATCAGAGTTCGGCAGTAAGAAGTGTGATGGCTTCCATGAGTCCGAGGATGGACTAGTTTGTTATCATAACACGATGGTGGTCCCAGATGTTGAAGATTTGAGGAAGTTAGTGCTCGAGGAAGCACACACATCAATGTACGCTATGCATCTAGGTGTCACTAAGATGTATCATAATCTAAAAAACATGTATTGGTGGCCTGGCTTGAAGAGAGACGTAGCTGAGTTTGTGGCTAGGTGTGCGGTATGTCAGCAGGTTAAGGCTGAGCATCAGAAACTGGCAGGTACGTTGCAACCCATGCCGATACCACAGTGGAAATGGGATCATATAACCATGGATTTCATAGTCGGTCTGCCAAGGACAGTTAGGAATCATGATTCCATTTGGGTGATAATGGACAGGTTGATGAAGTCTGCTCATTTCATACCTGTGAAGACAACATATACAACAAAAAAGCTTGCTCAGGTGTATGTGGATGAGATTGTGTGTTTTCATGGTGTGCCCGCAATGATAGTCTTCGACCGAGGTCCCCAGTTCACGAATTGTTTCTGGAAACAATTGCACAAAGCGTTGGGAACGCAGTTGAGTTTCAATATTGCTTTCCACCCACAGACAGATGGTGTCACGCCCCAATCTCACATTAACCACAAACCACGAGATTAAGACGCGACAGGATGGGATTAACACATAACCAATCATTCGTCACTTTTTAAAACAATTCAAGGCATTTAAATGATAACCAAGTTTAAACTGTAAACAGAAAACTGAGCAAACTGCAGGAACTTTTTTTTATTTTACTGAATAAAGATACAAGCAAGGTCTACAGCATAATACATTGATTAACATAAAGAAAGCATAACATTAATTTACATCTTTGTACACATTCTCTCTCTCACTCATACCTTGTCCCGAAGATCGAGGGGAATGGACTAAGAGACCTCTAACTAGACTAACTACAAACCTTTTATCAACTAAGCGTTAGGATGAAACGATCCTTCTGATCCTTGATGCTGATGCTGACCTGAAAATGTTTGAGTAGAGGGATGAGCCTACTCGCTCAGTGAATAACATTTCACTTAGCTATCACTAAACAACTCGTCAGGTTTATAAACTGAAATTAACATATATACAGTTTAAACAGGGCAGTTCTATTGACATAGCAGATATACAGATAATAATCTCATTTCTAAGCATCAATCGGTAATTCAGATAGATGAACAGATTATACAAATTTACTGTGAACCTACTTGATTATTTATTCATTTTATTATTATGCCCTAAATATATGCAGTGTACCCTGCATATAAAGATCCGCAACAAGTTCATGCTACGGTCCCACCGTACAAGACTTAGCGACACACCCGGGAAATGCTAAGTCTGACTGCTGTCCTGGTCTGCTACAGGACTCTCAGGCTCACACGGCCTCACTGCACTCTCAAAAGAGTGTACTCTAGACTCCTCCTTTAACATGAGCACACAGGCGGAGAGTCTCACAGGGTTACCTTCGTGACACACGCACGAATGGTGTTAGATAACCAAGTTTTCTTTCTTTTTCCCAGTGCCACCGTGACACACGCACGGATTATTGTTGAACACTGCTTTTCTGCCCTCGTGTCACCGTGACACACGCACGGATTATTGTTGAACACGAGTCACCGACCATCTAGACACACGCTAGGTAGGTCGTTTCACCCCAAGGTGCAGACCTCACGAGGGGTTCTACGGTGTTAGGGCACCTACGTCTATTAACTGATTAACAAGTAAACAATTAAACAGAAATAATACATTGCAACTGTAAAATATAGAATTTCCTCTTTTTCCTCTTTCATATCACGCATTTCAATATTCCAATGAACTTAACATACTTTAATGTACATGTTACACTATTTTAAGAGTCATATCAACTGATACTGAAGCAAATAAGCATTTGAAATGAGTTAAATAATGATTTCTAAATGAACTGCCACTCACCCACTTCGGTGTGTTCGTATACACCGAAAAACGTCCACAAACACGCCTAATTCTTCCCTTTACAGCAACGTGCACGCCGTGCACCTAGACTACACGTCGTGCACCTTCAGTGCACTTCTGTTCTTCTTTTCTGCACCTTTGCACGCCGTACAATCTGACCTTGCACGCCGTGCAAATTGACTTGCACGCCGTACAAACTGATTTTGCACGTCGTGCACCTGGGCTGAAACTCGTTCCGCTATCTGTAACTTTGCACGCCGTGCAATCTGACTTTGCACGCCGTGCAACCTGCGCAGAAACGGAAATCCCCTATATCAGCTTTCTGTGATGTTGCACGCCGTGCAAAACAGATTTGCACGCCGTGCAACCTGCGCAGAGGCGGAAATTGCAGAAATAAAAGAGGAGATTGGGGTCGATTCGGTGGACGATTCTTACCCGAATCACTCCTATAGCTTCGGAATGACCTAGCAAGCAGTTGGCAAGAAGAAAGAACGGAGGGGAAAGCACCGTTCGCTCCCTAGACCATCTCCATGGTCGTCTTCTTCATGGCTGTAGGAGGAAGAAGAAGGTGAAGAAGAAGAAGATGATGCAGCCGGTTGGTTTGGCTGGAGAAGATGAAGAAATCGAAGAAGAACGGAGAAGGAAGGAGCTTGGTTGCCTAGCTTCTCCTCTAGCTTGCTCTCTCTCCCTTTCTCCTTCTCTGTTTTTCCCAAGCGGCAACCGAAGGAAATGAACTATCGTTCATTCCAAAGTCGGTTAATAGAGTTAAAAAGGAAAAACTGAAGGAAAGGATAAGGAAGGGCGCCCAGGGGGCCGGATGTAAAATTCCCAAAACTTTCCGTAATTACACATAGGTCCCTGCACACTAAAAAGCTTATATCTTTCTACTCGTAGGTTGGTTTCACATGATTTCTTCAGCAACGGATTAAGCACAAACTTGTCCTCAACCTCAGGACAAGAAAACAAGCTAATGATATATTAACACTAGCTCAAAGCTCAAAACACTATTAACAAAAGCAAGTACTCATCTCAACATAACTAGTTCAATTATGCACTAACCAAAGTACTTACTGGTAAAACGAAATGTGGGTCATAACAATCTCCCTCCCTTATAAGAATTTCGTCCCGAAATTCCTAAAAGAGAAAAGGAAACTTGTTACGCATTTCTGATTCAAGCTCCCACGTAGCTTCCTCTATATTGTGATTTCTCCACAAAACCTTCACTAAAGATAACTCACGGTTCTTAAGCTTTTTGATCCGGTGATCAACTATCTGCACTGGTCCTTCAACATAGGACACATCTGTTCTAAGCTGCGCCGGTTCTGGATCCACAATCTTTTCTGTACCGGGATGACACTTTTTCAGCATAGACACATGGAAGACATCATGAAGATTTGCCAACTCAGACGGCAAATCCAACCTGTAAGCTACAGGTCCAATTCTCTCAACAATAGGATATGGACCCATATACCTAGGGGTCAACTTACCCCTTTTGCCAAACCTTAGAACTCCTTTCCACGGCGAAACCTTCAAATAAACCTCGTCACCAACCTGGAACTCAAGAGGTCGACGTCGTCTTTCTGCATAACTTTTCTGTCTATCCTGAGCAGCTTTTAACTGATCCCTGATCACAGATATCTTCTCTGTAGTTATATCAACTAATTCAGGTCCAAGAATTTCCTTCTCACCCACCTCGTACCAACAAACTGGCGATCTACACTTCCTGCCATAAAGAGCTTCATATGGAGCCATTCCAAGACTAAAATGGTAACTGTTATTGTATGCAAACTCCATCAGGCTTAAGTGTTCTTCCCAGTTGCCTCTAAACTGTAGCACGCATGCTCTCAGCATGTCTTCAAGGGTCAGAATGGTCCTCTCATATTGACCATCTGTCTGCGGGTGAAACGCTGTACTGAACTTCAGCCTTGTGCCCAACGCATGATGTAACTGATTCTAGAATCTAGATGTAAACTTTGGATCTCTGTCAGAAATAATGGAAACTGGAATCCCATGCAACCTGATTACTTCCTTCACATAGACTTTAGCCAACTTTGAAACGTCAAAGGTTGACTTGACAGGAAGAAAGTGAGCGGACTTAGTTAGTCTATCCACAATCACCCATATCGAGTCCGAACCCTTAGGCGTCCTGGGTAATCCTACCACAAAGTCCATCGTGATGTGTTCCCATTTCCATTCTGGTATAGGAAGTGACTGCAAAGTACCAGCAGGTTTCTGATGCTCAGCCTTAACCTGCTGACACACCCCGCACCTAGCCACGTATTCAGCCACATCCTTTTTCATACCAGACCACCAGTATAGCTCTTTGAGATTCCTGTACATCTTTGTGTTACCTGGATGCATAGCATACATAGAAGTATGCGCTTCCTCAAGAATCTGCTCTTTCAGCTCACTGTTTCCAGGTACACATAACCTATCATGAAGATACAACATGCCTTCATCAGAAAACCTGAACTCTGTTCTCTTACCTTCTGACATATCCTGCATAATCTGCCACAACTCATCATCATTCTGTTGTAATTCCTTAATCTGACTATAGAAAGTAGGTCTGACTTGCATCTGAGCAATCAACCCACTTTGTCCAGTCACATCCAAGTCTAAGTTTAACCTTCGCATATCTACAAGCAAGTCTCTCTTGAAACATGCCATAGAAAATGCATTTGCTGTTGAACTTGACTTTCTACTCAAAGCATCAGCTACAACATTCGCCTTACCAGGATGGTAATCGATTGTCACATCATAGTCCTTGATCAGCTCAAGCCATCTGCGCTGTCTTAAATTCAAATCCTTCTGAGTGAAGATATATTTCAAGCTCTTATGGTCTGTAAACATCTGACATGTCTCACCATACAAGTAATGACGCCATGTCTTAAGAGCATGAACTATAGCAGCTAATTCCAAATCATGGACCGGGTAATTCTCTTCATTCTTCTTAAGCTGTCTAGATGCGTAAGCCACAACTTTGCCTTCTTGCATCAGTACACAGCCCAAACCTCTCCTGGAAGCATCACAGAACACTGTATAGCCTTTTTCTGCTTCAGGCAAAACCAACACTGGTGCTGAAGTCAACCTTTTCTTCAAAATCTGAAAACTTCTCTCACAGTTATCGGACCAAACAAACGGTACATCCTTCCTCGTCAAGCGTGTCAAAGGTGATGCTAACACACTGAAGTTCTGTATGAACCTTCTGTAATAGCCTGCTAAACCCAAGAAACTTCTGATCTCAGTAGGAGTCTTAGGTTGTTCCCACTGAAGTACAGAATCAAACTTCTTAGGGTCAACACTAACTCCACCTCTCGAGATAACATGTCCAAGAAATGCTACCTCGGCCAACCAGAACTCGCATTTGCTAAATTTAGCAAACAACTGGTGTTGTCTCAACAACTGCAACACTACTCTCAAGTATTGCTCATGCTGTTCATCGTCTCTAGAATAGATCAGAATATCATCTATAAAGACTACAATAAACTGATCTAGAAACGGTTTGAAAATCCGATTCATCATATCCATAAAGGCTGCTGGGGCATTGGTCAGTCTAAACGACATGACCAAAAACTCATAATGCCCATACCTGGTTCTGAAAGCTGTTTTGGGAATATCAGAAGCCTTTATTCTGAGCTGATGATATCCAGATCTCAAATCAATTTTAGAAAAGACCGTCGCTCCACGCAACTGATCAAACAGATCATCTATTCTCGGCAATGGATACTTGTTCTTTATAGTGATCTTGTTCAGTTGCCTGTAATCTATACAGAGACGCATGGTACCATCCTTTTTCTTAACAAACAGGACTGGAGCACCCCACGGTGAAGAACTGGGTCTAATGAAACCCTTATCTAGTAACTCCTGCAACTGCACCTTGAGTTCTTTCAACTCTGCAGGTGCCATTCTGTAGGCTGGCAGTGCTACTGGATGACTACCTGGATATATCTGAATTTCAAAATCAATGTCTCTGACAGGAGGTAAGCCTGGTAACTCTTCTGGAAAAATGTCAGAGAACTCACGAACCACAGGCACATCATAAACACTGGCGGTGCTCTTCTCTGCTTTGGTGTCAACCACATGAGCAAGGAATGCTTCACATCCTTTCTGTAACATCTTATCAGCTACAGCAGCTGATATTATGCACGTAGGCAGAACTTTCCTATCTCCAATAAAGATACAAGAAAATTCCCCTAGTTGAAAGGTAGCTTCCTTCTTCCAACAATCGAGTTGCACTCGATATGTTTCAAGACAATCCATACCCAAGATGACTTGAAAGGTATTTACATCCAGGGGTATGAGATTAGCAGCAAAGGTGAAACCTCCAAAAGATAACAAGCATCCGGGACAAGACTCGAATAAAACTGTTGATCCACCTAGTGGAACCCTCAACACTAACTCATCTACCAACTCTTGAGTTAACAGATTAAGTTTATCAACTAAAGAACGTCGTATGAAAGAGTGAGTAGCACCCGGATCTATCAAAACTGAGACTGGTATACTATTAAACAAAAGCATCTCTCCTGTAACAACTTGTGAAGAAATTATACCTTCCTGAGGTGTCAAAGAGAAGAAATGTGCTGAAGCTCTCCCTCTGCCACGCTGTCCTCTCTGACCACTCCTGCCACTAGACACTCCACCACCTCTAGATCCAGAAGCCACAGAAGAACTCAGAACATCACGGTATTGAGGCTGGAAAGCTTGTGATGCCGCTTGCCGAAGTTGAGGACATTCCCTTTTGACATGCCCCATCTGTCCACTATCGGCACTGCCCCATCTTCCTGGGTTGTATCCTCCTCTGCCTCTAGAAGTAGTGACATTCTCAGATCTCTGCCTGCCGAAACAACCAAAACCACGCCCAAGTTTAGAAAAGAAACCTCTACCTCCACCTCTGTATCCACTACTGGATTGCCCTCTACTGAAATCTGCAGATCTCTTCTTAGACTCAAGCACCTTGTCAGCATTCACGGATTCTTCGACCTGTCTGGAAGCTTCAACAAACTCGCCAAAGTTCTCTCTGTTTCTCCTGCTAGTAGCAGAAACTGTATGCCGAATTTCTGGCCTTAGTCCTTCCTGAAACCTTCTACATCTCTCTATATTATCGGGAACAAGCTGTGGATAGAAGTTCGCTAACCGTGTGAAAAGCGCTTCATACTCTATAACTGTCATGTTCCCCTGCTTGATATTCTGTAACTGCCTGATTTTCTCATTAAGAAAAGTGGGTGGATAGAATTTGAGATGAAACTCCTCAGAGAAATCCTGCCAGGAAAGCTCTGTACCTCCCCTCTTTTCTTCCACACCACGCCACCACAACTCTGCATCACCTGTCAAAAGGTAGACTGCACGATTGATCTTCTTCTCTTCTGGAAGCTCCATCAGGCAAAAGACCTTCTCTATCTGTCTAAACCATTCATCAGCTTCGGCGGGATCTGTGGTGCCACTGAACTCTGTGCCACCAAGTTTCTTCACAAGCTCATAAGATCGCATCAGATCTTTACTGCTGGTAGAAGAAGAATCTCGCCTATCATCCTTGTACCTTTCTTTGGTCTCTAGGAACATCCTGTACATCCTGGATGCTTCATCCACGTGATCACCACCACCTGGACCCAAGTACAAAGGATCAGGGCCAACATGGCTCTCGGCCTGATCATCACGATCAAAGCCTCTTCCTGCCATCTGCAATGATATAACAGAATATTTCCTGTTAGAAAACTACAGATAGAAGAAAGACACCTAAACCTTAATCCTATTGGTCTCTTATCATCCCCTGACCTGGACTCTGAGTAACTATGTACTCAACCTAAGCTCTGATACCAAGAGTTGTCACGCCCCAATCTCACATTAACCACAAACCACGAGATTAAGACGTGACAGGATGGGATTAACACATAACCAATCATTCGTCACTTTTTAAAACAATTCAAGGCATTTAAATGATAACCAAGTTTAAACTGTAAACAGAAAACTGAGCAAACTGCAAGAACTTTTTTTTATTTTACTGAATAAAGATACAAGCAAGGTCTACAGCATAATACATTGATTAACATAAAGAAAGCATAACATTAATTTACATCTTTGTACACATTCTCTCTCTCACTCATACCTTGTCCCGAAGATCGAGGGGAATGGACTAAGAGACCTCTAACTAGACTAACTACAAACCTTTTATCAACTAAGCATTAGGATGAAACGATCCTTCTGATCCTTGATGCTGATGTTGACCTGAAAATGTTTGAGTAGAGGGATGAGCCTACTCGCTCAGTGAATAACATTTCACTTAGCTATCACTAAACAACTCGTCAGGTTTATAAACTAAAATTAACATATATACAGTTTAAACAGGGCAGTTCTATTGACATAGCAGATATACATATAATAATCTCATTTCTAAGCATCAATCGGTAATTCAGATAGATGAACAGATTATACAAATTTACTGTGAACCTACTTGATTATTTATTCATTTTATTATTATGCCCTAAATATATGCAGTGTACCCTGCATATAAAGATCCGCAACAAGTTCATGCTACGGTCCCACCGTACAAGACTTAGCGACACACCCGGGAAATGCTAAGTCTGACTGCTGTCCTGGTCTGCTACAGGACTCTCAGGCTCACACGGCCTCACTGCACTCTCAAAAGAGTGTACTCTAGACTCCTCCTTTAACCTGAGCACACAGGCGGAGAGTCTCACAGGGTTACCTTCGTGACACACGCACGAATGGTGTTAGATAACCAAGTTTTCTTTCTTTTTCCCAGTGCCACCGTGACACACGCACGGATTATTGTTGAACACTGCTTTTCTGCCCTCGTGCCACCGTGACACACGTACGGATTATTGTTGAACACGAGTCACCGACCATCTAGACACACGCTAGGTAGGTCATTTCACCCCAAGGTGCAGACCTCACGAGGGGTTCTACGGTGTTAGGGCACCTACGTCTATTAACTGATTAACAAGTAAACAATTAAACAGAAATAATACATTGCAACTGTAAAATATAGAATTTCCTCTTTTTCCTCTTTCATATCACGCATTTCAATATTCCAATGAACTTAACATACTTTAATGTACATGTTACACTGTTTTAAGAGTCATATCAACTGTAACTGAAGCAAATAAGCATTTGAAATGAGTTAAATAATGATTTCTAAATGAACTGCCACTCACCCACTTCGGTGTGTTCGTATACACCGAAAAACGTCCACAAACACGCCTAATTCTGCCCTTTACAGCAACGTGGACGTCGTGCACCTAGACTGCACGCCGTGCACCTTCAGTGCACTTCTGTTCTTCTTTTCTGCACCTTTGCACGCCGTACAATCTGACCTTGCACGCCGTGCAAACTGACTTGCACGCCGTGCAAACTGATTTTGCACGCCGTGCACCTGGGCTGAAACTCGTTCCGCTATCTATAACTTTGCACGCCGTGCAATCTGACTTTGCACGCCGTGCAACCTGCGCAGAAACGGAAATCCCCTATATCAACTTTCTGTGATGTTGCACGCCGTGCAAAATGGATTTGCACGCCGTGCAACCTGCGCAGAGGAGGAAATTGCAGAAATAAAAGAGGAGATTGGGGTCGATTCGGTGGACGATTCTTACCCGAATCACTCCTATAGCTTCGGAATGACCTAGCAAGCAGTTGGCAAGAAGAAAGAACGGAGGGGAAAGCACCGTTCGCTCCCTAGACCATCTCCATGGTCGTCTTCTTCATGGCTGCATGAGGAAGAAGAAGGTGAAGAAGAAGAAGATGATGCAGCCGGTTGGTTTGGCTGGAGAAGATGAAGAAATCGAAGAAGAACGGAGAAGGAAGGAGCTTGGTTGCCTAGCTTCTCCTCTAGCTTGCTCTCTCTCCCTTTCTCCTTCTCTGTTTTTCCCAAGCGGCAACCGAAGGAAATGAACTATCGTTCATTCCAAAGTCGGTTAATAGAGTTAAAAAGGAAAAACTGAAGGAAAGGATAAGGAAGGGCGCCCAGGGGGCCGGATGTAAAATGCCCAAAAACTTTCTGGAATTACACATAGGTCCCTACACACTAAAAAGCTTATATCTTTCTACTCGTAGGTCGGTTTCACATGATTTCTTCGGCAACGGATTAAGCACAAACTTGTCATCAACCTCAGGACAAGAAAACAAGCTAATGATATATTAACACTAGCTCAAAGCTCAAAACACTATTAACAAAAGCAAGTACTCATCTCAACATAACTAGTTCAATTATGCACTAACCAAAGTACTTACTGGTAAAACGAAATGTGGGTCATAACAGATGGACAGTCTGAAAGGACTATTTAGACTTTGGAAGATCTTCTCTGAGCTTATGTTTTGCAGTTCCTAGGCAGTTGGGATGTGCATCTCAGTTTGATAGAATTCGCCTACAATAATAGTTACCAACGAAGTATCGACATGACACTTATGAGGCTTTATATGGCAGGAAGTGTAGATCTCCTCTATGTTGGTATGAGTCTGGTGAGTATCAGCTTTTGGGTCCTGAGTTAGTGCAGCAGACAACAGAAAAGATCAAAGTGATACAACAACAGTTGAAAGCGGTACAAGACAAACAAAAGTCACATGCAGATAATCGTCGACGACCTCTAGAGTTCCAGGTGGGAGACAATGTGTATCTCAAGGTCTCACCATGGAAAGGCGTGCTGAGGTTTGGCCAAAAAGGCAAGTTGGAACCCAGGTATATGGGGCCATATCCGGTAATAGCACGTGTTGGCAAGGTAGCTTACAAGTTAGAACTACCGCCAGAGTTACACAGGTTATATCTGGTGTTCCATGTCAGTATGCTGAAGAAAAGTCATCCAGGCACAGAGACAGTGATACATCCAGTTGAGGTTGAGCTGGATGAAGATGTGACATACGAAGAAGGTCTAGTGATGATCCTTGACAGAAGAGTAAAGAAGTTGAAAAGGAAGGACCTGGTGCTTGTGAAGGTTCTTTGGCATCATTGTGACATTGAGGAAGCCACATGGGAGCTTGAGGAAGAGATGAGGAGGAAGTATCCCTCACCTTTCTCTTCGAATTTTGGGGGGTGAAATCCCTTTGTAGAGGTTTATGGCTTGTAAGGACCCTGACCTTTGTTTTGGGCTTACCCTGTTTGCTTTTCCTAAACCTTGTGTTGAGATGCTTGCTAATCACCTAAAGTTGTGATTAGGGTTTGTTTGTGCTTTGTTGAGAGGTTGAGGTGCAACTTGCAAATTACCCAAGTTTTAGGGTTGGTGTGCAAGTTTGTCACCTCGAGAGATGTCTCTCTCTCCTTGCATCCTCCAGGTTTGAGAGGATGGGTTGGGCTCTTTGTTTGAGTAGCTTTGGGCCTGGTTGGGCTTTGTTTTGCCTTGTTGAGCCTTATTGAAGCTTGGTATCGGGCTGGACCTTGGTGTATCAGCCAAGAAGTGTTGTTGTGTCAGGAAGGGGGCTGTATCGTCCATGGTGTGTGGGGTTGCCATCTTGGGCGACACACACCCTCCACCTTAGCCTCATTTATGTCACCATTTTTGGACAAGTGGTTGTTGCTTTGCTTAGTGGGTGGCAACTCATGGGCGTGGGTTTTTGGGGTGCTAGCATGTGGCACACTCCTTGGACAAGTGTGCTAGGGGTGGGTGCCACCTTGCCTTACTTCCCCCCTTCACCCCATATTATATAAGCGAACCCCTCCTTTGCTTGCTAGGCTCTTTGGTTCCTTTAGTTGCTTCCCTTCCTTTGGTGGCCGAGCTAGGAGAAGAGTGGAGCAAGTGGTGGCTGATACTACTAGTGTGTTGGGCAACACACCTTGCTAGCTTGCCCCTTTCCTTCTCTTGTGGTAGGTATCTCTCCCTTTCCTTGGCATCTTCTTCTTCTTTTTCTTCCTTCTCTTCAGCCATGGTGGTTACAAGTTGTTCTTCCTTGTGTTGGCCGAAGGTGGTGCCTTGGAGATTGGAGCTTGGTGCTAGAAGCTTGGAGCTTTAGAGCTTGAGGCGGGTTAGATAACTCCTAACCCTGTCTATACTACTTCTTTTTCATGTTGCATGCTATATGTGCTATATTAATCGACCATGTCATCTTTTAGCTATGTTTCTTGCTTTAATGGTTATAAGGTTGCTTTAGATGTACCCTAGACTTTGTGGAGATGGTTATCTTGGGTTGCCTTGGGTTGGCCAAACCATGGATGTGGAGTTCCTTGGGCAAAACCCCTCTCTCACTTAGATGTTGAGAGGTGAGCTTAGGGTCCCCAAATCCAATGGTGAGTTGACCTTTGGTTGGTTGGTTGATATGATATGATGGACCTCCTTATTGCCTGATAGATGATGGAAGTTGTGCAATACCCTCTCTCACTTAATTGTCTGAGAGGTGAGCCAACTCTCTTGAACTTTTAGGGCTTCTTGGTGGCAGTCTTGAGGTTGAAGATGACCAACCCGTCATGATCTTTGAACCCTTGCACGATACCCTTATGATGTGTTCTGCCTGATATCCCTCTTCTAGGGTTGAGCCTTGGGCGATATGCTAAGTGGTGTTTTATTGACCCTTTGACCGATATAGATCCTTACCTTAGATGGTGTTGTTGGGTGTTATGCCTTTGGCCGATATAATGCTTGGTATACATCCCTTCTTGGTGCCTTAACCGATAGAGGGTCCCAAACCCTAGCTTGAACGATAGACTACCTTGGACGATATGGGAGCATCTTGGGTGCCATGGTGGGCAGCCCATGATATCGCTCGATGGATGACAGTAGTGTGCCTTGGGTGATAGGGCTTTGGGCATTATGGTCTTGATGGTTTCCCGGTATGGAAACCCTAACCCTAGCTTAGGCGATAGAGTGGATGTGTTGCCCGATACACCCTGCACTTGGTTTCACGATACACCCTGCACCTGGTTGCACAACACACCTTTGGTTCTAGTCTGCCTGTTACCCCTTGTGCATGGGTGCACGTTATGCTTGTGGCCGATATGTGTGGCCAGTGCCCTGAGGTTTTGGTGCCCTAACCGTTAGCATTTTGGGTGAGGGATATGACCCTACCCGATATCCCTTGGGTGAGGGATAGTGCTACCCGCCACACCTTTAGTGAGGGTAGGCGACACCTTTGATGAGGGATGAGCCTAGCCCGGGAACCCTAGTTGATGAGATATGAAAGATAGGTTGTGACCAGTGACATGTTTGTTACCTAAGGTTGATATTAAGTGAGATGATAAGATCATGGTTGTGTAACCTTTAAGGATGTACCCTTAGGGGTGGTTGTGTTCATGATGTCATAAGAGATAGGGCATGGTGGATGCTCACAGTTTGGTAACTTTAATATGAGTTGATTGGCTTACCATCTACAACTTTATGCTTCATGTGTTCATAATAATGAATGTTGTTTCAAATTTTATGCACCCTAAATCTTAATTGCATGATAATCATAACATGTTCTCTAAAGATCTATGTTTGGTGATCAAGGTATCTCTCTTGATATGCATACTAACCATGCAGGTGTTATCAAATGAATTCATAGCCAGGTAAGAGTTATGAGGGTATGTGTATTTTGTATAACACTGAATAATGATACTCCTTATTGATGAGATAACATGTATTGCCAGTATGATGAGAAAGGTCTGGTGACCTGATAAAGGTTGAGTGCTTATTTGAGGTGTTATCCTCTATGATGAGATAAAGGATTGATACCCCATGATGATGTATGATGAAGCCTTCAGAGACAGTGGCATTATGTGATGAGGGATTGAGATCCCGTAGCAATATGATAATGGAAGTTATAGTGTGACACAATGTTGTTCATGTTTTATAACTCGGTTGCCTCAACAATTCACCTAAAAGATACTAATTAATTACAGTGGAACATTTCATGTAGTTTTGCCCTGGCCATAGATCCATCATCGTCAGTAGCTGGTGATGGTGAAATAGGTTTATCCTGCGGGATTACCTGGAGCACATATTGTTGAATATGCAGGGTTTCTCCTAGCCGAAAATAGGAGGATTAGAGTGCAACTTCGGTTGTAGACTCAGTATGGTTGGAGCATGGTGAACAGGCCCATGGCTCAGTATGATAGAGCATGAATGCGTTCATGGCTCAGGAGCATGGTGAATGGGCATGTGGCTCAAGGTATGCTAGCGCCGAGACCTGTACCAAGGCAGGATAGAGAAAAAGGGTAGCCTGTGGAGCTGACCTAGTGGCTGAGGCCACTTAAGCAAGAGACTGTGGTCCTACTTTGGATATCGTGCACTGACCATGAGGAGGTGAGGTCATGGAGTCCAGCTTTTCCATGGACCTTGTATGGCACCGATTTTGGGCTTCGCAGCCGAAGGTTGGACTTGAGCGGTACGACTCACTTCCTCAGGGCATAATAAATTGTAATCCAGCTGTATAGTATACACTGCTTAGGGTAAAATACAGAGCATTGGTTGAGGCCTTGCTTGTATAATTGCTCTAGTTATATCTTGCAGTTAATTACACGTTCCTCATATCTTATGGTAAGTTCTTATAAAGATTATCTTGTCAATCATGTTCCTTAAGAAATATCTGGTTATATGCCTCTCGGATATCTTGGTAAGTTCATTAATAAAGTTAGTTCTGTTCAGTATGCTGCATATATGAGCTGTCTATATCAGTTATATGTTTTACTTGTTCTAGCTTTCTGAAGTTTTATGGTTCGGTGGGGAGTTATGTTTCTCGCTGGGATTGTGTGTCTCACCCCACTGGTTTTAAACCTTTTAGGTGATCGTGCTAGACGTGGTGGTGGTCGTGAGGTTGCAGCCGAGCATCAAGAAGAACAGTAGGAGGCAAGAGATGGACATGTTGTTGTTCTGGTCATTTTGTAGTAGAGTCCTAGAGTCATCCCTGTACATTCAGGCCCTTGGAGGTGTTTTGATGACGTTTTACGATGTATAGCTGATGTAGCTTTGTTTATCCTACTGTTGGCCTGGTATGGCATGTTCCGTATATAAACAGATGGTGAACCCTTCGTGCTTACAAAACAGCTGGTTCCTATAAGCTGTGGACATATATCAAGGCTTATGAATATTTTATATAACATGTTTCCTTGCAGGATAAGGATATGGATGTAATAGTTTCTTTATTTATCTACTTTTCACAATCAGTTTTAATTAACTTGTATTTTTGATAACGTGTGGTTTGTGGATGTTCCGCACATTTTCATGTGGCATTTCGTTGTCTGTGTGATAGCGGGATGTCACAACTTAAGACCCCATCCTATTGTATCATACACTAAGGGTGTGGGTCATCCTCTTTTGATGGAAAAACACAAACCCATGGATTGTGTCTATAGAAAATGTAACAAACCTTTCACCTAACCACTAAAGAAACATCAAGGAAATAATAGAAATCCACAAATAAAAATGATTTGCCATTCCCATGGTATCTTTATTGTTCTCTTGTAGTCAAGTGATCTCACATTAAGATGTGTCCATTTATCATAGTACAATTCACATCATTTCATCCCATAATCATCACTTATGTAAAAAGAGCAAGGTATCCACCTAATCGCATTGTCTCATGGTGGATCATCACTTAAGGTATTACATCATCATTAGCATCATTTTATAAGTATGACAATATCTCATTGTAAATGAGTCTCATTTGGATTCCATATTATATTTGAGACAACTACGTATATATTCACAATTAGGCATCATTCTCTAACAACGCGACTCAATATGGTTTTCATGCATATAAGGAGAGCAACTATGTAATTCCATCACCAAGGTATCATGTTTACAACAAGAACCGCTTATCAACCATTTATTGTTCATGTTAGGCAGGACCAATCAGATATGATTTCGATTGAACTAAGAAAATATCATAGCAATATTACATATGTTATGCATAGTGGATTTCTACACCAAGAACTTAGTATAAAATTAAAAAAATATTGTCAATATGACTCAAATCAACTCAATTTAACGTATATAGCTCCTATTACATGTAAATTGGGTTCTATGATAAAAATAATCGTGTATAACTATAGAAGGGAAAACCAGTCACTCACAATTTTGTCAAAACAGGGGACATACATCAAGAAGAACACTAGAGCCACAAAACATCGAAGGGACTACCACTCACCACCAAAGGAGCTTCTCCTATATCGACCCTAGACAATGAATAAAATAAATGATGTAGGAAAGGAAGATCTAAAAACCAGTGGATCATTCATGTTGTTTGTTGTTCGTGGTGTCAAATAGAGGAAAAGGAATAAAGGAGAACCAAAACTACACCAACAACTAAACTCACATATGATTTAGGAGCAATCCCAAATATGGCTTCACCAAGAAAAAATGTGAATTCCTAGATTCATCATCTAAATTGCATCTCCAACCTCCATTATGAGGAATACAAAAAAATAGAACTATAGAGTTGATTTGGGCTTGATGAAAACTAGAAATGGTGTCTAAAAGACCAAAGCACCATCTATTGAAAGTCTGCTAGCAAGACACCTTCAGACGATTAACTTAGGATTTAGTCGACCAAATAAACATGTAAAACTACCCCAAGAAGGTCCAACTAAACTAAGAAAATGCAAAATATCATCATTTGCTGAAGTCACCCCAACTAAAATATTACCATGATGACTAAAAGGACATATTGAGTAGTAAAATAGCCACATAGTCATAATAAAAAACCCTCTAAAAAGCTATATAGGTTGGCCCAACTTGAGTTTTAGTCAGCTGACTAATAAATATGAGCAAGCCAAAGTTTGTCAAACTCATCCAAAAGGCATCCTAGCCTATCCAAGGCTAACACCGACCAAACTATGGTTAGTCCACCTCAACTAGGCCTCTACACTCATCTAGAATGGGCACCAATGCAAGAATCATAACAAAATCACACCAACCCTAAAGCCCTAGAAACCACCCAATTCTCTTATAATCAGGGTCTATAGTTGCCAAATCTTATAAGATAACATAACCAAAATGTCACACACTTCAAGGAAATTGCATAAACATACATATCATTCTATTACAAAGAAATCGAAATCTACATATTCAACTGGGTTAGGGTTTCATTGAGCAAATTGGGGTCTCATCACATCAACTCATGAAAACTTGGCCAAATCGGGAATTTCTTATAATTAACATATAATACCATCAAACTATGGTTTTCGTTTGCACACCCATCAATGAAACTAAAAAATAAGGATTTTAAACTAACAACATGCAACATTTATTAAACAAACACATAAAAAATATAGCTGATAAAGCAATATTAATTACTAAATGTGGAGTAGGGCTTGACAATAGCTCACATGTTAAAATCCATTTTAGTTCAACATGTTCTGGTAGCTAATTTGATTGGTAAAACATGGGTTGACCACAAAAAATATCAATGTTTTGTGTCTGTGGAATTTGTGTCTTTATACTTATAAATAATGGTAGGTGATATGCCTGTGTGTTTGTTTTTCACGTGCCAGTGTGTTTGCTTTTCCAACAGCTAGGGTGCCTGCTTGACACACATCTTAGATTTTTTTCCTTTTGACATTTCTAAGGCAGCTGATATGCCTGTGTGCTTGCTTTTCCAGCAACTAAAGTGCATGTTTGGCACATATTTCATTTTTTTTCTTTTTACATTTCTAATATATATAATAATTGTCACGTATTTCGTCTTTTCAATTATTTATTAAGAAATAGTAGGCTGAGGGGGCATTATTTTACGGACAATTGTGTGTGCCACACCTTAAATATGATGTGCCATTATATGAATTATATTATATATTTTTTGTTATTTTTTAAAATTATAAACTGGTCCTTGTGTTTGTATACTACCCTTATATCTTTTCTTTTAAAAAAATTATATTGCATAATCGGACTCATCAATACTATATAAGAACGGTCGTGGTGACTAAATGAAATTTTCTCCATTATTTGTTGGAATTACAAAACTATCTGTGTGTAAACCATACTTTTTTTTTAAATTTTATATTGTATAAGGATGCTCATTTACAGTATATAAGAAGCCCAAGGATGAGGCCGAATGCAATTTTCTCTATTATTTTTTAGAGTTACAAATATATCCATGTATACATACACTACACTTTTGTCTTTTCTTTTTAAAATTTTATATTATGTAAGGAGATTCATCTATACTATATAAGAAAGCCTGCAAAAGGCGTTGAATGCAATTTTCTCCATTATTTTTTGTAATTATGAACAAGTCCATGTGTGTGTACACTACACCTTTATCTTTTCATTTTAAAATTATATATTGTGTAAGATAACCCATCTATACTATACAAAAAAGCAAATGGATGGACTGAATGCATTTCTCTCCATTGTTTTTTGGAATTACAAACCTCCCTATGTGTGTACACTACTATATAAGAAAGTCCATAGAGGGGGCTCAATACAAAATTTCCATTATTTTTTGGAATCAAGAACCGATCCATATGTGGGCACACTGCAGTTTTGTCTCCTCTTTTCAAAATTTTATATTCTATAAGGAGACTCACCTACACTATATGAGAAAGTCCCTTGAGGGGCATGTATGCAATTTTCTTTATTATTTTTTAAAATTATAAACTAATCCCTCTTTTAGCGGGCAATATGTATCTTGTTTTGAATATAAATACATATTAGTCATCAACAAATACAAAAACAACAATTCAAACTCACACGAAAAACTTATCTAAAAATGTATCATAGCAAACAAGAATAGATATCGACCAACTCATTATGCCATAATTATTATATTGATTCAAGTGTATAACACGTGCTACACACGTGTGTTCCACTCGTAGAATAAAAATGGGGGTATCGACACTTCCCATGCAAGGTATTCATGTGATTATGAACAAAACATTGAGTAACTTTTTTCATACTTCACATATAATTTAGGAAGTACTTTTCTGATTAACACATTGACCCATATAAAACATTATAACCTTAGAGTAGCCCAATGCACACAAATGGTATCCTTAAATCCACATCAATACACATTATGTAGCAATAGACACAATTGTTAGATGCAACATTTTGAGTTATGGGTTAGCACTTTTGAGGCTGTAATTATCCAAGTACCTTCATGGTCCCACATATACTTTCAAACAATATGGATCCCACATTAATGTTTGCCTAGAGCATAGTTGGGTTGTATTTAAAGGGCAGGCCATCAAAATGGCAGGGATACAGCTGGATCACCCTAACACCTTAGCCTTGCCACCTTAATAAATATCATCGCTCCTAAAATGGTAATCTGGTTAGTTTCTCAAAACTCACATCTTAGGTACATAAATGCAATATCGTGTTAAATATACACGATGAGCGCTTGCAAATGAGTAGCAATATTATATAGTGTAGAATAGAATACGGAAATAAAAATCACGGGTTTTGTTTTACCACCAAATTTTTTGTTTCGTCTCTTCCAGCTTCAGTCCCGACCGTTTGCGGCTGTATACTCGCCGGGCGCGGAAACCCTTCGACAGGAAAAGAGAGCGACTTGCACGGCGAATGGAGGACGAAGGGGGTACCCAGAAAAGCTTGGAGGTCAGGGTATCTGCTGCGCTGCGTTCCCGCCTCAATGACTTCAAATCGAAGGCCGAGTATGATCGATCTCCGGTGTTTTTTTTCTTTTGCCATTCATGTATGTTCTTGGGGCTGAGTCTTTGCTAGTTTAGTGGCGTCGTGCTCCTTTCGGCTCAACCACACGGATGATGTTTCCGCTCAGGGGCTACTCTGTTGATGTTTTCGTCCGTAGGTTAATTTTGTTAACATTCACAAAAGAGCTTCGTAATTTGCGAACTTAGGAAGTGCATATGGTCTCTGATCCTGGGATGAGGGATTCGGCATGTCGATCTGATATTTCTTGTATTTCTTCTCAGCATCCTCTCCGCACGGCACCCAAAATTACCCATGTTGTCTAGAAGATTTCTAAACTTGCTGTTCATATTCCAAGAAGTATCACTTAACAAGCCGTATGCCGAACTAGTAGTCTCAAAAACCAATTAAGAGGCTCGGTTTTCTGCTTTGGATAATTATACACTAGTTGCACACAACTAAAAATGGACTAATAATATATTTACGCTCGATTAATTATGTTTCACCAATGTGGAATGCTAGTTTGTGTTTTGTGTGCTGAAGACGTATGGAAGTTTGTTGACCTAAATGCAATGACATACTGGTTATGGTTCTGGCATAGTTATATTTAAGGTTAATAAAATCTTTTTTTGATGGCTAACCTTAATCATAAGCTTAAAGTTGTAGGTGAGGTCATGCCCTTGATGGACGTTACTTATGCCACCCTAAATTGGCTGTTCATTTGGTTTAAGCAACAAAGGCTAATGTCTTTCTGTATTTTTTCTTTACTTGGAGGGAGTGGATATCAATTTTTTTAAGGACAGAGTTTCAGGGTGGTTAGCAAGGTTTTGTTTGCAAAAGTTTATTTGTGCACAATTTGATACGTGGGATCATACTACAGAAATCTAACCGACAGTTGTTCTTGTGCAATAAGGCAGTCATAATGTCGTTAATGTTTAGTATATGTATATTTCCGGATGCAAAAAGATAATCCTTCAGTAAATACTTTAAACAAGTCATGCGAATTGATGTTCACCAAGCCCTATTAGGCTGCCGTTTTCTTTCACAGACATTTTCACATTGTTAGAGAAGTAATTTATGCACTTGTTCCAAGACAAAAATTTAGAAGAATAGGGTTAGATTACTTCGAGCCACCCTCTACTTTGTTATTCGCGTACTAAAATTTCTTCAATTCACAAAACGTCATAATGGTTAGGCTTGATCTGGAATTAGAGACAATCGCTATGGCCCATCATGTATGTTACCTCCTCAACAAAAAAGCTATGTATTTTTGCCTTTTTGAAAAAAAAGGGGGTTACATACTTTACCCTGTCCAAAAGAAGATTTGTAACTCCTGTCTTTATGCTATATGCCTCTGCTGATTGTTTTGTTCCGCACATTTCACTTGGAGGAGACGAGCAGATGACATTACTTAGACTAGTAGATGATATTCTCACAGGCTTCTGGGCAGTATGACTGCATTGAGAATACACATTTGGCTCATAAATGCAGAATTCCAGAAAGAATACTACTCGTATGAAATACGATTGTGTGGGCAATGAGTATATTGATGAGTTTATCGTGTAACAAATACCATTGTCGCCTGCGTGACCACAAATTACTGTTTGTTCCAACTGTAGCATCGAAATCAATGTTCAGTTGATCCTCAATTGTGAACCTTATTATGGGATTTATGATTTTATGATTTTGATAGTGTATTTTATGATTTCAGTATATATTGTATTCACCAATACGATAGATGCATAGCATGACATTTAATTAGTGATTATATATTGGTAAAGCCGATACAATAGATGTTCCAAATAGTATGCTTCCCATGCTTGATATACCCAACATGGTTTTTACTTATGGCCGTTGGTCAAAGGAACTCAATCATATGGGCCATAATCTGCGTTCTTCTTACTTTTCTTTCAGCACTCTCACACTTGAAGGGGTTCGAAGGGTGTTAGAGAAGGATCTTGGCTTGAAAACTATGGAATTGGATTCACATAAGAAATTCATAAAGCAATGCATGGATAAGGTATGATTATAAAGTCTTTTCACTATTTTTCATTTGTGCTATTGTCTAAAATCCATTACCTAGATTCTCAATTTGACAGCTACTCTAACTCTTCAATTCAAATATTGCACACTTGAGTGACGTGTAATATGACCATAAATATGTTATGCTGAGCCCTTTTCTATGTGGTTTGGGGCTTAAGATGATATGTAATTGTAAAGCCTTGACAGATTTGTATCCTACATCTTAGAATGACAATAGAAATCCGTTCGACAAAAACCGATAATAAACAACTTGCATTGAATGTGATTACCATGTATGAAGAGAGATTTTGAATCTCTACATCTCAATCAGAATATGGCCCATGATAGAGCTGATGGGAATGAAGGATCCATGTAGCCGACCCCAACATAGTTGGGACTGAGGCTTAGATGATGATGATGATGATTGGTTTATAAATAAGCTTCACGTTTGTATTTCTATCAAGTATCAAGTATGTGCAAATACTTTTTCTTAAAACTAACTTAAAATACTTGTATTAGATTCCATTTATGCTATTCCATGGCATGCCAAATATAAGAGGAAAATGATATAAAAATGTAATTTTCAGTCAAAAGTTTCTCTAGGTCTATACGCCACGTTTTTTTTTTTGTGGGTTCTGATTTCGTACGGTGAATGGCTAGGTGCCTGCTTCAGTACTAACTACTAAGCCACAATCTTGTTAAGTTGTCTCACGTTTGTATTTCTATCAAGTATCAACTACATGCAAATATTTTCTTCCTAAAACTAACTTAAAGTACTTGTATTAGATTCCATTTATGCTATTCCATGGCATGCCAAATATAAGAGGAAAATGATATACAGAAAAAAAAAGCAATTTTCAGTCAAAAGTTTCTCTAGGTGACCCTATATGCCACGTTCTTTTGGTGGGTCCTGATTTCCTACAGTGGATTGCTAGGTGCCTGCTTCAGTACTAAGCCACGATCTTGTCAAGTTGTCTCACATTAGCTTCTCTAATATTTTACTGTTCTAGCTCTGGGAACCATGCACAATATGATTTTAATCTTTGCTATTAGCTTATACAAAGAGATTGCCTGGTTTTGTAGAGATTAGTGGATAGGATTGTGTATCCAAAAACTTCAGGAAAAATCTTATTTTAGGTTTGCAGGATTGACAACGGCAGATCCTGTGATCTTCTTGCATTATGTGAAGTTGGATTCTGGTTTTCATTTTAAATGTGTTGGCATCACAAACTTGTTGGGGCTCCCAGATGCGAGAAAAAAGGTTGATTCCCGGGCAAGTGAACATCAAATCCACAAAATTAAACATGGGATTCCAGGACTTTTTTAAATCTGGGTTGGTAATCCAGCAAACCAAATGTCAACAAGTGTATGCTTACCTATCTAAACTCTATAATAATTCCTCTCTCTTCTAGTTTACATGTGTGATTGTCTTAGCTTGTCAAAACAAATCACAGAAGGAAGCCGTATTGAGGGAACTTGCACATAAAATGTGCGTTCTCAATGAAAAAAAAATGTACACACGGTGTTCTACTTGAGTAATGCACACGTAAGATAAATTTTAAAACCAGGAGAACGCGTATGGTCTAGCCTCTCTTCACATTTTGTTTGCTACCAAATCCTGCTTTATATATCCCCCTTACATAGTTGCAACTTCAAACATACTTCAAACCATGGAACTCGACGTCAAGTTTGGTATGTGTGGAAATGGTACTTTGTGGAAACTTTGAGGAAACTTCGAGGAAGTTTTTGACTAGAACTTTGACACAAATTAAGCTAAAAAATAGAGAAATCTATGATAAAATTATCAAATCTAGCTAACAAACATATTATATGTGCAACTTCTGCAGTAATTATATTTTAGAATACATGTCTAAAGGCTCTCAACAAACCAATGTTTTAAAAGCAGTAAGCGTGCGGACAACACCTTGTACAGTGGTAAGTGTGCGGACAACACCTTGTAACTGCTTAAGTGCTAAGCGGGTGACTTTTTAAAAAATGGGTTTTAATTTTCTATATACTTTTATGCAAAATTACACAGACATGTATATAAGAAATATGTTTTGAACTTTTGGACATATCTAAACATCCTACACAGCAATATTAACCTCCCAGATAGTTTCTAAGACAACTATAAAACAATGATTATAGCTAATATAGTGAACAATAGACTTGTCATAGATAAAATACCCGACACAACTATAAAACAATAAGTGCAGATATATGATACAATAACAATTTTGCATCACATTATAACAGGCTTATCATAGATGCCTTACTAACTTATTTCTACATTTACATATCATCAATTAGTCATACATCACATCAATACATTTGATCACAATATGCATTCTAAAATCAATATTAGACGACAGTTACATATAATTTACTTGGATATACAGCAGTTCCCCTATAACTACTGCTTAATTACAAAATATGCATTCTGAATTAGAACCAAGGCTTATCATAGAACATTTAACGTATATAAGTTTAATATGTTATAGTCAATATTCAATAATACTTGGACTTTAAAATTTACTTAATGTTACAGGCTTACAGTATTTAAAAAAAAGGGTCAGCTGGCCATTTTTGGGGCCCGCTTAATTGGCGATCGGGGTGTAAATTAATCGGCTGGTCGGTTGGGCCGATTAAGCTGCCGCTCAGGCCGTATTTCATTTCACTGTAACATACACTTTTCAAAATAGTTATCATTGAAGTTTTTTGTGACAGATAGATAAAGTTGATGACAAGAAGTAATGCGTACAAGATCTCACTTTCAAACAATATAGTTATACACATAGATCTAAATGTCGTCGACATTAGGCGAAATTTCGCCGATAATGTCGATGTCGACGGTCAGCGACGTCGAATGCATGTAAACATCTTTATTCTACAATATCCTCGAGATTTCGTCAAATATGTCGACATTTCCCCACATGTCGGCGAAGTTGGCCCAAGTCCATACAAAAATTCCACAATGTCCTCGACATTTATCGAAGTCGTCGAAGTTGGCGACATATTTCAGGGATTTTGTGGAGTTGGCTGTGTGAGGTGGAAAAAGTGTTGGAGCTTGAGGTAAGATGATTTTGATGTTATCTTTTACTATTCTAAGCTAACAGTAATAGACCGATCCTCTCTCTGCTAAATCTACCATAGATTTACACTATTTTTATGTAGTTTGTTTATTGTCACAAACTTTATATATGGAAGAACTTTGTAGTTCGGAGACGACTGTATGTAAGCGTGCATTTATCTACATATGTAAACCTGTATGGATGGCTATATGTAAACATATATTGTGTTTTTAAGCTAGATTTGATGAAATCTGTCGATTTTCATCACAAAATGGCAATTTTTAGCTTAATTTTTGTCGAAGTTGCGTCGAAACTTTGGTTGTAAAAATCCTCGACATTTCCTCGACATTTCCAAAACTTCTGTGTCCACACCTGTCGAAGTCGGCTCGAAGTCGAAGTCCTGTTCCATGGTTTTATACGTACAAAATAAATCATATATCAGCGCTTCCACTTGAATTTCTGACCAGAACTCCAACACAAATTTAGTTAAAAATAGCTAAATTGTGATAACTGATCAAATTTAGCTAATAAACATATTTTATGTGTTAACTTCTTCAGTAATAATATTTTAGAATACACTTCTAAAGACTCTTAGGGACCGTTCGGCACACAATTCTGAAAGTACCAGTAGTCAAATGTATTACGGCTACTTTGTTTCATGGCCGCTGCAGGTGCAAGCAGCGAAAGCTAGCTATTTCCGGTGTCCGTGTGAGTAAGCAGAACAGCCGCCAGCAGACCGGATGCAGCATTCTGAATCCTACTAATACTAGCGTAATTCTGAATCTCGGAGATTTGTTAGTGTATAAACCAATCCAAATACAGAAAGAAAACGTAATATACTAATCTACAACAAACTTGTATGTAACTACCATAATTTGTAAAGATGCCATCCAAACGGCTTGTTAACATACACTTTGCAAAATAGTTATCATTGAAGTGTTCGTAACAGATAGATAAATTTGATGACAAGAAGAAGTAATATGCTATGAGCTTGCATTGTCAAACATTATAGTTATAAATACATGATAGATCATATATCAGTATTTAATTGAACTACTTATTAAAAGAATTGCAATGGACAATATCATTTTATCAAATTTGTGTAGATACAACTTTGGTGGTTGGTATAGCACGTCTACATAATTTGAGTCGTCAAGGAGACTTCCTCTCCACGACCCCTCATTAACCTGTGGAGGTCGAAACAGGAGAAGTATGGTAAACCAAGTGTGCAACCCTTCAGTTTCGGCGCAAACCATGTCAGACATAAATCTCAATTTATTCGTCCCCGTGAGGATTTGAACTTGAGACCTCTGCCCGCGTCAACGGTCCGATCACCAGTGAGTTACACCCTCGCGGGCACGTCTACATAATTTATTACAACATTAGGTATTAGAATCCCCAACACATGAACATAATTAAAGAAATTCCATTTGGGTAAACATGGTGAGTTAGAAGAGATGAAATGGTGTTAGAGGACTAAGAATCAGTTTGATCGAGTAGAGATTGGGTAGATGTAGTAATTTTAGCTTGAAAACAAATTAGTATCCAATAAAGATACTAAGCTTTAGTTCCGATGTGTTTATCCCAAGATAGAAACAACAACGTAGTTATTCCACGCTAATAGCAGCAATGTCCTTGAAGTTAATTGGCATTTAGGTAAGCGGTCGACTTTTCCTACTTTTTCTATAAGTTCGGGCCGACATTGTCGACATTTAGGTTGACATGGTTGATGTTGATCGAAATGTCGTCGATATTTACGAATGTGGAAGCTTTACCCGTATTCGACTTTGCTGACCATCAGCATCGACAAAATCGGCAAATTTTCGCCAAATGTGAACAATTTTTAGTACCATGCTTCAAATTTCTCCTCAAGTTGGGGCATATAGATCACAAACTCCCAGCTAATATTGCAGTGTGTCACCCTGTGAAGAATTTTCGAAAAAGATCTGCTAATTGATCTCTAGAATTGTTCTAAATAGCATTAATCAAATGCTCTTTAAGTTTCCCCAGATTAATCGACAATTTTTCTTAACTTCCTATCTAATAATTGACATCTTCAGATACACAGTTTTTGACTATAGGATCCTGAAGAGTGACTTTCACAAGATATACTTGATGGATCGATGATTAAGAGACCCAATGTGCAATAATATTAAGGCACAGACCAAGATAATTGTCTGAACATGCATGGGCTTTATCACAATTTAGTTTCAAAGGTGTCAATATGTGATAATAATAATTATCCTAATACCCTTTCTTGGTCACTAAAAACTTTCTTCTCCCTAGGAAGCATCAGATCTTTTGTTTGATGATGATTAAGGTCTCTGTAATAACTCGTTGAATTGAGAACCACGTGCCGATCATCACCAATAAACAATATCATTAACATTGACAACGACAGAGATCTATCCATAATCTAGAGGAAGAGCGCCTACTGATAAAATGATTTCTGCATCTTTAAGTGACTTCTAGCCCTCTATAACCTACATACAGGACTGAAGTTCATATAAAACTGCATTCAACTCTGCGTTATATTATGCATAGCTTGATATCATTGAACATCGGGGCGATAGTTTGGCAGATTCTCAAAGAAAAAATAAGGATTCTAATCCCTGTTTTAGGATGGCTATTCAATTGATAAAAGCAATTAATATTGGAAAACATTCGAAATACATTATTTTTCAAAAAGAAATAGCATGTGATATTCAGATTTACCATTTTAGTAGATAAATGCCGTCATCGTTGTTGATTTCATAAAATATTACTTATCTTGCTACATATATATCAATCTAATGAAATGAAATTTGTTTCCGTCCTACATAAGATTACCATTGTCATGTTATTCTGATGATAATTGTTTCCTTGGATTGACTGACTTGGAGGACAATATAATCTTATATGTTTACATAAATAAACAACATTTTCATCAGCATTGGTAGTTGCCTAGTTGGTTTTTGTTGTCTGTTTTAAAATGAATCCTGCATGTATACATTTGGACACGTGACAAGCTATCTCTTTTTGACTGGCATTTATTATGTGTTAACTGTTAACCATACACGTGCTTGGAAAGTTTTACAAGAAATTCTTATTCATAACCTTCCATTTCTTTTTGGTTCCTTAACATTCTCATTGATAATCATCATTATTGTGAAAATACAGTTATTTTATCTTTTTGTTGTTGTTATCTTGACACGATCATTGTTTTATCATTTGCAAATATTTGTTTTCCATTTTATCCTTTTGAGTAACGGTTAATACCATTTTATATGTTCCAGCATTTTTATGGCCCCACTGAGTCCACAAATAATGCAGAAGAGGAAAGTAGTCAATTGGGAAGACATGCAGAATTGCAGAACAAATTAAGTCAATCTGAAGATGGGAATGGAAAGGGACTTTCTGATCTGTCCAAGGACGCCAAGAAGACCAGTGGTGTTAAAAGTGCCAGTCTTGATGAAGATGTTATAAAGAAAGCCATTAGGAAACATGCTACATATTTCCGAGAAAATTCTGGGTACTTAGAATCTTCCTGAACTTATATATTTGGCAGAAATAACAAATCCAATTTCGATTTTATATGATACCTGGATTAGCTTTCAGTTCATTATGTTGGTAAAAATCTCAAACAGATGGCATAGTATATAGTTTACATTCAAGAGTCAAGTTAAGTGAGCTTATAACTCATCAAGAGTCAAGTTAAGTGAGTTTATAACTCATGTATTTATTATGTTGGGCTCGCTTGTAGCCTTTTAGATCTTTGTGAAGGAATTGTAGCATATTTGTTAAGTGAGTCCGTAATAGTTTTTTACAGATCTTTCACCTCAGATATTGGGTGTTAGGCCTGCATATTGACAAAGGCAATGTGTATATCCTTTTTTGCTTCCCTATAATCTTTACATGGTATAAAAGGCCCAGGACTATGGATACAATCAAGGTTTTCAAACACTATAGCTCCTGGGTCTTGATGGCCAGTTAAATTATGGAGTCAACGCGATGATGTCAGCTTGACATCGTATATATAAATACACCCCCCCCCCCCAAATAAATGTATTATATATACAAAATGTGTGTGCACGTGTTTGCGTTACCTGTAACCTTCTTTGTGAAAGCATGGATAATGAATTGTGAAACATCAAAACTAACAAAACCAATCATTAATATATAGATGAGCAAATCAACGGCTTTACAACACACCACACAATTTATAATAATTAACTTGATAAATGTATATTTCAATATTAGAATAATTGCATGAACATTTAGGGTTTAATAATAAATATTTTAAAACCAGACCAGGTCACTGACTCAAAGCGATCTTGGCCTAAAATGGATTTTGGCTCCGCCCAACCTTCTAGGTGGTGGGTGGGTTTCAAAACCCCGGTTAAGCCTTGGCCTCTAGCAGGCGATAGTCGCCGTGATGGTCTCATGCAAAAATCTTTCCTATAAAAATGATCAACCTGGACAAAATTTAGTCTCGGTATGTTTCTGTCTCCATCTTACAGTGTTAGATACACATTCAAGTTGATTCTTCGGACCTTCCCTAATGCAACACCGTCATTCCCCTCAATCTCTGGTTGTTAGGAAGAGAGAAAGAGTAGGGCCATTTCTTAATGCTGTTGGATCTACAGAAAGTCCATAACTGGTTGAGAGTGGGAGAGCTTTCTTTCTTTCTAGCATCTATCTATCCAACTTGTCAATAGCTGTTTTTCTAGGTTTCTACTGTCAAAATTTGAAGCTGTAAATCTATTATAGTCACCATCTCACTTCATCATGTGTGCTTCGTCATTAGTTTCTAGTCCAGGAAGGCAGGAAGTCAATGGAGGAGGGATAAAAGTGGAAGACCTCCCTTGTTGCCATCATTGCTAGCAGGTGAAACACAACATTCCCATGCATAAACATGTGGGCAACAGACAACATCCCTACACAAACCCTCCACTAATTTGTCATCTCTTGTTTTGTCGAGGAAGGGAGGAAGAAGTTAGATCACCCATGTTTTGCTGCTGAGAGGGAGGCCATTCAGGTTAAACCATGAAGCACACTATCTTGCTGCAAGGAGGGAGGTCTTTCAGTTTAAACTATTAACTGCACTATCTTTTCTAACCATCACCTATATCTTGCTGTTATGAGGAGGGTGGTCATTCAGGATAAACCATGAGGAGGGTGGTTATTCAGGTTAAACCATGAGCTATTGGACACTATATTATCTTACCATTGCCTACCTTGTTTCTGGATTTTGAATAGGATCACCTGGGCCTAACTGATAGGATGAGGGAGGGAGGTCATTCCGTTTAACCAATGAGCCACACTCTCATCTCTACCGATTACCTGCCCCCTTTCTGCTCTTGCATTTCAGTCTCTTCCTGCTGTTTGATGTAAAACTGCTGACGCCTTAAGTAGGGTGTCTATTCTACATTCAATTTTAGGTGAAGGGTGGTCAGCAGCCTCTCATTCTGTATGTTAAGTCGAGTGGCTGCTGTAGTTGTAGGTGTAGTCATGGGCTTATTTATTCTGCATTTAGGTGAGTATACTCCTTTAGTTTTGTGTCCAGATCCTTTAATGGGTCCTTTATTCTTTGTAATCCTGCCCATTCATTAATTGTATGTTGGTTGCTTTACTCACTCTACCTTTCTTTTTAAATATAAACCTGTAAGTCCTCAGACTCTCGAGCCTAATTCAAGAAGACTTCATGTAAGAATTTCAAGTATCTTCCCTACAAATGTGGCCCATATGCTTAGCTATCATGGTGCCCGCCTAGGCACCCTAGGCTCTAGGTAGTCCGCCTCAAACTGGGCGCCGAGCCCCTTGGGTGACCTAAGTGGCCGTCTGAAGGCCAATTGGGCCCAAATTAAGCTACTTAAAGGCTAATTTGGCACAAGTTAGGTCTGGATTTGATCAAGTTGAGTCATTTTATGGTTGAAATGGGTCTGTCCAAAATCAGGTTAAATTAGGGTAAATTAGATCTGATTTGGGGAAAACATGCCTGATTTGCGGGAAATAGGTCTATTTTGGTGGAACCGGGTCTGATTTGGCCATGTTAGGGCTCATTTTGATCAATATAAGGCAAATTAGGGGTAGTTTTGATTAGGTCATGCTATGCAAAATTAGGTTTGATTTTAGGCCAAATTATGTCAAATTTGCTCAGAGCAGGTATGAATTGGGGGAAATGGGTCTAATTCAGATTAGGTCTGATTTGGCCCAATTGCATCTTGTTTAGGTCAACATACAAAAAAATTGGATTAGTTAGGTCTGATTGGGTCATATTATGCAACTTTGGTTTGATTTCGGCCAAGTGGTGTTAAATTTTGGTGCATTATGTTTGATTTGGGGGAAATAGATCTAACTTGGCAATGTTAGGTCTGATTTGGCCAAATGTGGTTTCATTTAGGTCAATATAGGCAAATTGGGTCTGATTAGGTCACGTAATACAAAATTAGATCTGATTTAGGCCAAATCAAGGCAAACTAGGTCAAATTAGATCAAATTTGGATCAAATGAGTTCAAATTATGGCACATCAGTTCTAGTTTAGGTCATGCTAGGTGTGCTTTAGCCTAAATTCCATGTAATACTATGTAATAACATCATTATTTATATATGAAATTATGAATGTAAATACAAAAAAAAACCAGCACTACTTATAAAAAGCAAAACGCCTAGAGACGCCTGGGCGCCCTAGGTGTGCCCCCTAAGAAACACCTAGCACCTAGCCACCCATCAGTTCTAGTTCATCCTTCACTTTCAATCTTCATAGGGTACTAGGGGAGGTCTTTTATGTAACTCTTGCATGTTTTTCATACTCTACTTGGTTTATGATCAATTCGTCGAATCGTTGCTTGATGTGAAATCAACCATTGTACATGGTGCATATTGATATAGTGATGAGTGCTTTATTGTGACATGCATATATTTCACCATAGTCACTGGCTCGATCATGTTACATCATCAATTAATCTCTTGATGTGATTTTTTTTGGTTGTTTGTGTGCATAATATCTTAATGCCATGGCTTTGAGAATCATCACGATGTTTCTGATCCAACAATCATCTAGGAGCCACAACGTCAAGTTGTTATCTTGACCATGCCCTAGTCCACTGACAACCAAAGAAAGGCATGTCTTGAAATGATAAGCTATCTTTTATTTAGAATAAAAAATGGCATTTTGCAGGTAGTATCATCAATGATCATACAAATTAAAGGTCTTAGTCAATGTAATCAAAGTCATCAATGTCAGTGGCATAACCTGTGAAATGTCTCACAATCATCAATATCACCGATGGACACACATACAACTATTTAGTGGGATGCGTGACACCAATGTTTTAGAAAGCGGGAGGTGTGCGGAGAGCACCTTGTAGCCGCTTGAGCCCGGGCGGCCGCTCAGGCGGGCGCTTTTTGAAAAAGCGGATACCTAAATTCTTCTATAATTTAATAAAAAATATGCATATTTGTATATAAGTAATATATTTATAAGGAAGTTTTATACTTATCTAGACAGCCTGCATAACAAAATAAAGCACCCAGATAGTTTTTGACACAGTTGTAATACGGTATTTGGGTATTACTAATACCCAAATCGTTTACTTTTACTGTTATATATACTAAAATGCACTAAGCAGTAGAAGATATATAATGTATTAATATAGGGTATGCAGTAAACAAATAGAATATATAGAATGTTTTATTATTAATATCCAGTAAACAGTAGCATATATATTACACTATAGAATGTATTAGTACATTATATTATATAAGGTAGAAAGGTACAGAAATACAATATGCAGTAGATAAGTAGATATTTATGTATGTTTTATTGTATTATAAAATGTAATATACAGTAACGTTTCATATTAAACAATGTACAACAACAATGTATTATATTATTACAGACTTATAGTATTGTACATTATGTTACATGCTAATACAGTCACTCATGCACATACATAGGTTCTAGGAAAGTCAATATATAGTAGCAGCAGCAACATTTGATTACAAAAAAATGAAAAAAATAAAGCATCAGTACAAAAATTGAGCGCCCAAAAATTAAGCGGCCAAATGCGGGCGCCCAAAACAAGGAATCAGACGGGCGCAAAGGCGGGCTAAGTGGGTTTAGGTGGCCGCTTGATGGGCTGCTGCCTGAGTGGCCGCTCAAGACTTTAACCCGGCGGTTGGGCCTCTTGGCCGCTCAGGCGGGGCGCCTGGGCTGCTTTTCAAAACACTGCGTGGCACCCTACAAAGTCACTTCACAAGTTGGTGTAAATGATGATCTCAATATACTACATCTTAATCTATTGGTGATGAGTCATGTTTTGTAAAAAATTAGCTTGATGGTAGTAGTCACCAATGTCTTGATTAGTAAACTTAGAAAGAATGACTGTTGGGATACAAGTGAATGACAAGCAATGACTTTTCACTTATATTCTGTCTAGTTGTTATTTTTGATCCCCTACGAGGCCTAAAAACTACTAGGGACAATTGAGGCAGTGGTGTAAAACCCAATTGATGTAGAAGTAAATTATTAGAGAGCTAGATGTCGGTGTTGTAAAGATGATCATTGAATGAAGGAACTAAACATTAAGAAAAGACTGATGCAGTGTATATAGGCGGAGAGGTACCACAAAGTGTATGCAGTTTTGGTTTTTTTTCCAACAAACATATTAATTGTAGTTATAAAATAAGATATTTAGCTTATAAACATATTAAAGTAAAAATGTCGACTATGCAATTACATTTATATACTGTGTGTGGTGTAGTAATATATTTCTGGAGCGTGTCTATAAATATGACTAAATCAAAATGTGTACATAAATGTGTATGTGTGGATTATGTGTGTATATGTTGGTATATTATATTTAGATACAGAAAAGGGACTCTGTCCCTAAGGGATAGGAAATTTCCTATACCTAAATATTATTTTTCATGTTTCCCAAGTCTTTTTGCATGATCCAACCATATGGATGTAAAGTATACTAAGTACATAAGTTGTGTTTCAAAAATCATTAAAATCAAATATGTGTAGCACCATCATCTTAAAGTTTTACGAACATGCAAATGAATGGTAACTCTAAAAATCAGCAGCTACCATTCAAATGTTTTGGTTTATATCTAATAAAGTAAAAATGTGTTCATCCTGAAATTTTAATAGCATCTAATCCAAACCATATGTTTTACATCCTTCGGTATAGGCTCCCGTTCTTCATATATCAAATGTATACATATAATTTATACGACTATTTATATAAATACATAGAGAAATGTACATATGCATATAGCCATATATATAATATGTTCATATATATGTATGAGATAAAGACAGACATTCTTTCCCCCTCTTCTGAGCCCGTGCGAAGGCCGAACGCCCGGGAGGGTGGTAAACCAAGGTGGCTACTGGGATTCAAACCCTGGTCCCTTTGTTAGGGGACACCGTGCTTGACCACTTGAGCCACTCCTTGTCGGCCATATATATGTATGTATGTATGTAATGGAAAATATGGGCAAAAGTAATAAGCCTTTCAAAAAAAGAAGTTTAATTGGCCACTCAATTGACCTTGTAGGAGTATATGCAACTCATGACCGTTTAGTGGACCGATTAGCAATATGCGGTACCATAGGATGACCACATAGGCATAAGCGGGAGTATATGTGGCTCTGCTGACCAATTTCCCAAACAATGGATATATTTCTTCTCTTTGTATGAAGTCCATCTCTTTCATTTTCTCCAACTTTTTTTTTGGTATTAGTCGGTCTGAATGACTCCTTTGGATCTTGCAATCAAATAATCACACATCATGGTATTATAGCTTCATTTTCACTAGGTATTGTTGCCTCCACCTTCGTTGACCCAAGTGCCATATCTTAGGATAGAGGAATGACGTTATTGTGTCTCACCAACTTTGTTTCGAAATATGGCTGATGACAAGGATCTTCAACAGAGATAGACCAGAAAGCAGAGGCCTAGCTATAGACATGGATACATATGCAGGGCATGTAAGTATCTTAAAATGTATGACAAAAACACAATTGTTGGATAACGAATATGTAAATGATGGTCGTAAGGGATTAGTTAGATAATACTATAATAGATAGTATATATGTTTTTTTTCTTCATAATGTATTTAGATCTAATGGTCCATTTTGATTCGATTGTAAATGTTTAACTTGTTATCCTGTTACTCTGTTCTATTTTTTAGCCGGTATCCCATTTTTAATGTTATTGATCAAAACCCTATGAACAAAAAAGGGTTACAATTTATGGCCCAATCAACAAATAATGGATAATAAAGAATAGCATGAGCTACAAAAATGATTGTCGTGTTTAAAATATTGTACATTCTAGCTTTAAAATGAAGTGGGGGAAGCCACTCTATTTCATTTTTCTTTGAAGCATAGTACGTGATAAATAGGAAATAATAGTCAGAAGAATTGCAAAAGTGACTAACATCTATTTTCGCCTTTGATCACTAAGTACTAATCGCAAAAGTTGGACATGCCTAGACAAGTATAATACACTAGGATTGTCCAATATGTTTCAAGATGTGTTCTAGGTGTTGGTGTCCAATATTTATGGGACATGGACATAGGAGCTTTGCCGAAATATGCCGGCTTCATAGAACAGGGGGCAACTTACAATGGTATGTTAAAGTCATCCTGATCAACTGACCACCAGATATTAATCATCATCCACCATTACTGCTTCATCAATGATGTCACTGTCACCTCATAATCGAGGACAGAGGAATGCTGTCGTTGTGTCTCACCAACTTTGTTTCAAATATGGCTGATGACCAGGATCTTCAACAAAGATAGGCTAGGAAGCATGGACATAGCTCTAGACACCGATACAAATGCAGAACAAGTTTCTTAAAATATAGGACACAAGCACAATTACACAACTGATGGATAAAAAACATGTACATGACGGTCGTAAGAAAATTATGTATAAACATAATTTACATGCTTTTTAATCGGATTTAGATGTAATGGTCCATTTCAACTCCATTGTAAATGTTTAACTTGTTAATCATGTTATTTTATCCTGTTTTCTAGCTGATATCCAATTTTAATGTTATTAATCAAAACCCGGTAAACAAAGAAGGGTTACAAATTTATGGCCCAATCAACAAATACTGGAGATAAAAGTATAACATGAGCCACAACAATGTTTGTCATGGTTAAATATCCCTTTGATTATAAATTCTAGCTTTAAAATGAAATGGGAGAAGCCAGTGTATTACATTTATCTTATAAACATAGTGTCTTAGTGATAAAGAGGAAATAATAGTAAGAAGAATTGCAAGAAACACTATCATCGTTTTTCACCTTTCATCACTAACTACAGAAGTTGCACATGCCTAGACAAGTATAGTATAGGACACTAGGATTGTCCAATATGTTTCAAGGTGTGTTCTAGGTGTTGATGTCCAATACTTATGGGAATGGACACGGGAGCTTTTCCGAAATATCCTAGCTTCCTAGGACAGGGGACAACTTACAACGATATGTTAAAGTCATCCTTGTCAATTCGCCATCAGATAATAATCATCATCCACCAGTACTACTTCATCAACAATGTCACTGTCACCTCATAATTGAGTTCCATCCACCCCTGAGGAGAGATCTTAACCGAATTTGGGTTGAGAAGGCCCTTCCCTTAGTGGGCTATATCTTCATGCTCAACTGCCTACACTGTGAAAGCCAGATCCATGACCATAAATTCCAACTTCTATCGGCAAGTTGAAATTAGCTGGCCAGGGAAATGCTGAATGAAGGTGATTGAAGAATCATAGGGAGAAATATCTATTATTTCCACAGCTAACTCAAGATGAATGATGCTCTAGAACATTTCGGTTATCATTGTCTCCTTCGGCTTCACTACCTCCTCTCTTATCTTCACCACTGAGCCTCTCAAAACCTACTAGCAGTGAAACCTATGCTACTTGATAAGAACAAACCTTGCTCCCTCCTCTAGGTAGTGTGACCACCGACAGTGTTGTACTTCACCTCACCTCATTTCCCATAGGAAGGTTGAGAAAGTGGAGACCAGCCTTGCTGACTTTCGCTAATGTAAATGAGGCACTGTTTTCATCCACTGCTTGGGCTAGTGCCAAGCAGGATTGAGTATAGTAGGGCTTACCAGGTCATAACTGTGGCACTGGTGGAGTCCCTAGTCCATCAGGGATTAAGAGTATGCCCAAGCTAGCAGTTAACTTTCAAAGCAAGCAAATAGCTTTGTTCATAGAATTAAATGTCCGATTTCGATGCCGTGTCCGATGGCCCAGAAACAGAAATTTTTCGAAATTTCGCACTAAATTTCGATATTTACGACCCTAACGATTTCGACGACCAAATAAGCGAGTTAAATCATAAAAATTTACCAGGATGATCTAAACGCCAAGATCTACTCAAATATGCAATAATATTTCATATTGGATATGGGGGGGGTCTCCCACATTTGTAAGTGAAGGAAGCTGAACAATTTCGACAGAATTTCGATGGCAATTTCGATGGCAAAATGAAGGAATTAAGCTTTGAAATTCTACAAACACAAAGTCTAGACATAAACACACTAGATTATATAATAAATCTATATGTTTAGAGGTTAGGGTGGGATCCATGTCTTGATGAGTGAGTGCACAAATGAACAAAATTGTCAAGTCCGTTAGACTGTAAACAGCTTACAAACCCACAATTTACCACTTAGACCTTAAAACTTACAGTTGCAAGTTACAAACTTACATGTTACAACTTATATAAGTCTAGTGTTAAAATTTAGTTAGGTTACATGGGTCATGTATACATAGATCAAAGAAAATGCATTATTTTTAAGTCATTTTATGTATAAATATGTGTAATAATAACAAATTTATTGTAGAATTGCAGACTTAATACTATTATTTCATAGATCCTCAAGTTTGTTTGTAGTTCATGTGATTTTCAAAAGAGAATCGCCAAAATACCTAACATGCAGCAACAACACTTAGAACTTTGTTATTTTTCATAGTATCTCTTCACATCTTTTAGAAGAGTGTAAACATAGAAAGAGGTATACATGGGCTAGGGATAGGGGAAACGTACCTTAGAATCAAAGAAAATAGCCTCTATAAGCAAAAGATACAAAGAGAATCGCCAAAATACCTAACATGTAGTGGCAGCAGTCCTAGGAACAGATATCTCGAAGTTTTGTGTCATTTCGCGAAATTATGGCCCAAACTAGGCGAAATTTGCACTGTTTTGCGAAATTTTGCACCTAAGTGCGAAATTTTAGCGAAATTTCTGCAAAATGACGTCCCATTCTCTGCGTACATGCGTTTCAATGTCCGATTGAAAAAAAATCGGAAATTTCGGTCGAAATTTCGCAATTTCGATCGAAATTTTGTACGATGGCTTTGTTTGCTACTTGTTTAAACACGGTAAACTGGAGGCTTACAGACTTCCAATGGGACTTGTCTGCGTGGTCTGGTGCTGGTGGCACTTCAGGATGACCAGCCATATCTCCTTGGTCATTGAAGATGTGCCTCTCAATGTGAAGGTTAACCTGTGTGGATGATTACATCGAAGAACATGGGTATCAGGCATAAAAACATTGTGATGGGACAAGCGTCATGTCGGGTACTTCACTGAAGTAACTGCTGTTTTTTCTTTGACAAAGACAACAATGTTGCTAAATAGTTGGGTGGAGTTGTGTTCATTGTATCTACTACAAGTTTATGGTTGATGGGTGTTCTATTAGATGTATGCTCCCACAACACTTGCACCTAATATTATTGGAACCTTGCTAAGCCGTGGAGATGGACGGAATGCGTAAGTCTAAACACCCCTTTCTGTGTTTTGCATCCAGTCCCACCTTCAGTTACGGAACGGGGCAAATTGGTGTTTCATGACCTCCATAGAGGTCTCTCTTTTTTTGTTGGTCAGCCTTGTATTCTTTGGCATTTGTTGTGTTGAGTGATTTGTATCTAAGCTGGTCATAATCATCTTGCATGCTTCTGTTGGAGGGGAATTATGGAAAAAAGAAGGTAAAGTAATTGCTTTCTTGCCTGTGGGTGAGGGTCCTCCAACCAGCTGGTATATGCACATGTTTGTGTGTGTGGCTGTGTGCTGGATAAGCATCGGGGCTAATCATGTTTCACTTTCACCTGTCTTTCCCCCATCCAAAAGTGTCTCTTGACCAGTGTTGGAAATGAAAGAAGTTGTGTGACTTGGAACCATATACGGGATCACTCTTGTTCTGCATGAAGCCACTGATGCTTAGACCTTGACTAAATCGCTGCTTCCATGCTGAAAGGAAAAAAAATATGAATACTCATTTGAGTATTAATGTATGTGCCCAAATCAGCCCATCAAAGTCTTTATACTTGTCCTTGATTAAAAAAGTGGCCCGCTTCACGCTGAAGCACCCGCTTAAGCGTTGTGGAAGGGGCAACCGTTGTTTTTTGGGCCTAAGCGGGTGTTGAGGCGGATTGAAGCGAAGCGGGCGCTTTTTAGCAAAAATCCCCACCTCAACCCGCTTAATTGGGCCCGCTTTAGCAGCCTGTTTCAGCCACTTTCTGGCAAAGTGCGGATCTATTATCAATTTGATTACCCGATTACATAGCCCCTTAAACCCAAACATCTCATCGACTTCCCAATAGAAGATGTTAGAAGCTGGCGGCAATAATGCAACTACGAAATGGTTTTTGCAGGCCTTTTGGTTTCTGATTGGGAGTGGGAATCCATTCCTATTCCTTGGCGCCCCCGTCCTCCCATAAAAGGAGCAGCAACGGCTGCCCAAAACACACTAACAACAACATTCCCTTGGAGTTAAGCAAGTCGATCCTTGGCGACGGAAGGGAAAGCAAGTTCCATCCTTAGGAGTCCGCCTAGAGTATGACAAGTGCCCAGTCAGTCACCTCTCATTGAGATGTCAAGGCTAACAAAGGTGAAGCAAGGACCAAGAACAGAGGTTACAAAGTGGGTCGACAAGTTAGTATTTTAACTGGTCGCTTCTCTTAAGTTAAACATCTCACTTCTGATTTTTATATACAACGACGTCTTGTGTGTACTAGATCTCTGATAGTGATCCATAATCAACGTTTGCGATTGACGTAATTGACTCAACACACTTCATTCCAGTACGCATTTACCACGCTCCATTAATGCTTCTGGGTGTAATGATTCTCATTGTGCTTTAACTTACTTGCCTGTGTGCCTAGTGCCTGCATATTCTAATTTCTTCTGAATTTTGTAACGAATCGCTATATTGTAGTTTGGTAATTAAAACTAATTATTTGATTGAAGGTAATATGATTGATACCTACTCAATGCATCTTTACAGGCTGACTTTGTTTTTACTCATTCAAGGAGCAAAGACTATCGGTTTTGTTTGAGTTTGAGTGTTTTTTAGCTTGTAACCATTTACTTTTATAGTTAGGACCCTTTTTAATATATAAACTCATTCTGATGTAATGAAATATCATTCATAATGCTTGATTGTTGAGTAATATCTCTTTATGTTAGTAGTATGATGGTCACTAATTTTTTCACCGCTATTAAAACAAAATGCAGACCGCTTTTTCAAAAAGTGTCCGCTTTATCTGCTTTAAAACCCACTTCCCGCTTCTTGCTTCAAGGGGGTCAATCTGCACGCTTCCCGCTTCACGCTTTACAAAACCTAGATACCTGTCAAATCTCTCACAATATATTAGAATTATGTAGGCTTACACAGTGAATGCAACACTGTTACAAAGTTAATGATATCTCTCTCTCTCCCATTCTCTTGCTCTCCTTTTCTCTTTAGCAGCAAGCTTTAATCTTATGTGTACATGTTTTGATGTATACAGGAATATTACCATGGCTGGAGTCCGGAGACTTTTGGAAGGGGATCTAAAAGTTGAAACAAAAAGTCTTGATAAATATAAAGATTTTATCAGTAAACAGTTAGATGAGGTAAGATTGCTTCAATTTTATCTTATATAGATTCACTGTATTCACATATAAGTCTCTAAATTCATTTCTGAACTTTTTAGACTCTTTCATCTGAAGTCGTTGAGCCTTCCAATGGAACTGACAAAAATAAGATTAAAAAATCTGCTTCCTCTCAAGAGGGCAAAAAGAAAAAAAAATCAGAGAGTACCTCTGGCTCTGATCAAAGTGGTAACTCTGAAGATCTATCTGATCTCGATGAAGCTGATAAAGGTAGTGATGACAGTGACGGTGAAGAGGTTGAGGTCAAAAAAATGAAAAAAAGAAATGCTCGTGAACAAAATGAAATGTCTGGCCAAGTTTCAAAAAAGCAAAAAACATCTTCAAAGACAAGTGTGTCAAGTTCTGGAAGGAAGAAAGCGGAAGAACAAGAAAGGAGTAACGATTCTGAAGACAGTCTTTCAGATTCTATGATAGAAAGTTCCAAGGTCTATCTTAATCCAATAAATATTTAATTATTTACTTTTAGTTTTCATTATACCTGTTTGTTTACCTGAGCTTAACCTGCTCAACTAAATGCAAACATATATCTGCAGAAGAAGAAAGAGACACCTACTCCAGTGTATGGAAAAAAAGTGGAGCACCTAAAATCTGTAATCAAGGCCTGTGGGATGAGGTTAATAGTCTTGTTGTGCTTTAATACCAGTGTGTTTGTACTTTGTACCAGTAATCTCATCTTTTCAATATGCTTTTGACCAGTGTGCCTCCATCACTTTATACAAAAGCAAAGCAGGCTCCTGACAACAAACGTGAGGCATTTATGATAAAGGAGTTGGAGGGAATTCTTGAAAAGGAAGGTCTGTCAAGAAATCCATCCGAGAAAGGTAGGGGGTGCAAAGATCTTTTTTTGTAACGACAGTGTTTGTGTATGGCGTACTGTGCAAGCACATTTTCTGGTACAACTTTCAATATTGTTGGAATCTCCGATTGCTTAATATTAACATGTTCCATGCCCAGAGTAACTGGTTCTCACACAATTGTTAAATGATTCCAATTGGTATTTAATCTTTGGTTTACCTTAAAAGGAGACTTCAAATTGGGCAATTATCTTGGTTTTATTTGCAGCAGGCTAATCCACCCCATTTTCTAACAGTTACCTAGAGATGATCACCCACATGGTTGTGGTGCAGTGGTGCACAGACCACAGTGTTAGTTATGAGGTCTTAGGTTTAATTCTTGCTGGGTTTGGGTTGTAACGGGATTTGTGGCTAGTGCTGTGGTTTACACCACTGGTGCATGGCGTGAGCCCTTGATTTACTTTCCCCACCTGCATAGGGTTTCTGTGGGATTATGGGGTTTGGGGAATTCTCCCTTTTGGCTTCCATATATAGAGAGCAGGTAGAAACTACATTTCTCCTGGTTACCGTGTAGACACACTTTATGCTACCAACAATAATTGTGGTTAAACTTCTCATGTTATGACGTAGTCATTTTCATTCATTATTTCGAACCAACTCGTGTTATTAAATCCCTTTCTATAAGAACATAAAATATTTCAACAATGAGATTCACGATTGAGTTGATGACGTTGACATCCATTATATCAAGAAAACTATGCTTTATTAATATGGTGAATATACCTTTCAGTACTTGGAACTGATACTAACAAAAAGTGAGAAGTAGAGTCCTGGTAAGGCACCTTCCTTCTTGTGAATATGAGAATCAATGGTCTACAGTATAAGGCTTCCCTCAAATATGACAGTAAATTATGCTTTTTAATGGTGTCTCAATTAGCTAAGGCTTAGTTCACCTCAACATAGTTAGGATTGAGTCTTAGATGACAATGATGATGAACGGCATATGACTTACGACATGATTCCCGCTTTCAAAGCAATGGCTTAACATATTGCCACTAAGTAACAATCATAGCCCGCCCCTTATCGTTCTGTAGATCTCATGAAGCCAACATCACCGTGCTTTTTCTGTTTGTAGTCAGTGATTTGCTTTGTATTGTTAAGAGTTTGCAGTCTCTTCTTATAAGTATTGTATATAGTGTGAGAAACCTTGTGTAAAATGCCCCATAAAGAGCCATGCTGAAATTGACAATGTTTTGTTTGGTGCCAGTCATGCTTCTAATTATTATGTATGCCATATCAAGGACTAGGGTTAGGCTAATCATGTAGTCGCCCCTCACCCGTAGAATGGGAAGTGGTCAACCTCAAAGCCTTATATGGGGGATTTCGGCAGGGTAGGGTGTTTTTTTCTTTAAGTTTAGAAAACCCTATGTCTCCCGTTACATCCTTTGACCACTTGCATGGTTACCAACTACCATGGCCATTTTTCAGGAGCATGAGAGGACATCGTAGGGGTTGCCACCTCATTGGTGACATTATGCTTGTGGGAACCATGTGCATGAATTTCCTCTTTTATGGTAGCTTCCCAGGCTGGAAAGAGAACCACTTACACATCTTCCTCCTTACGTCTTGGCCACCCATATGAGCAAGTCAAGGAGTATCTAGGCCCACTGTCTTTTCAAGAATGTCTTGATCTCAGTGTCCTGACCGGGCAATACGTAAAACTGAATTTTCACACATTTTGTAACATTTTTCATGTTGTAATTCTTGTGTCTTTTTTTGCATCACGAATTGACGATGAATGCTATAGAACATAACAGGCTTTCTTACTCCCATATAAATATTATTTATTTTAGAATGCTAACCAGGGACGTTATTAGATGACTTATTTAACCCAACTAGGAAAATTTGTTTAATGAATATGTTTGGATCAATGAAATGATAGTTAGTACACTTTCTGAATCATTTAGTATTCTTCTTATAATGAGATTTGACTAATATCTGGAAATCGTAGTTGACTACCTAATATTTTATTATTCAAACATTTTTCCTATTCATGTAAGTGACTTCAACAAACTTAAAATAGGCTAGGATATGCCCTAGCAGAATCTTTGATCTACGACAACTAGAATATCTGGATTATTGGATAATCACCATGATCATCTAAGCCTCAGCCCGAACCACGTGGAGCTTCAATACATGTTGAAAATTGTAGAAAGTTTGAGAGAGCTCTAAGTAAATGAATCAATGTTTTGTCAAGTATTCAAAGATAAAGGAGAATAGAGGGGTTTGTATTCTGTGTAACACATAAATATGGCACATTAGAAAATAGAAACTAGTAATATACCCAATGATCCTAAATATTTGGCACGTCGATTCCCACTTACAAGAACAAATCAGCTATAAAACGTTGTAATAATTTACAAAGGTATAAAGCTCAGGAGTCAAAATGAGATCTATGAACGCATAAAAAACAAATTAATATGGCTTTATGGTCAGTTCATTATATTGGCTTAATTAAAGATAGGCACGCCAACTCAACTATAGCACTTGCTGGTCTATGTTGTACATGTTCAAACCTTCCAAGACTACCCTCTTGCAATTTGTCCTCATTTCTTGAGACTCCTACTTCATTTCTTATACTTATTTCTAGTTCCATCATTCTATATCCATCATGGTATTCTTATTTTTGCCAGATTCATTTTGTGAGCACCTTATTTCTTTGCAACCCAACATTCGTGCCACACAACATGGTTGGACGTAAGCTGCTATATGAAGCATACCTCTCATTTTGCTTGAGATCTTATAGTCTCATTATATTCCATTCACACTCCATTCCGTCCACCTTGATGCAGTCCTATCAGAGACACTTCTTGTACTTCACTTTCCATGTGAGTAATTGACCCTAGCTAACGAAACTATATGTTATTTTGATACATCCACTCCATCTTATTTACTCCTACACTCATAGATAGGTTGGAATCACTATGCATATACCCAATCATGTTAAGAATCCTAAAACCTTTAGATTCCATATCATTTAGCTGGATAGATTGTATAACATTTAGCTATATGATTATTTTTCATTCACTTTATATTTAACTTAACATCAACCAACACAATGTTATTAGAAATTAATCTACAATAAGGAAAATACCACCGCAAATATGTGTTTCGGACCATCCATAGCGAAAATATTGATTACGAAGTGGTTTTCTATTACATGAGTAAAACTGAGTACAATGCATTCTCTTTTATAGGACAAGAGAATGAAACGGTAAACACAGTTAAGCAATATGAGATAAATAGCACAAGTAACATGTAGAGTAGAGCATAGGTGAATAGTAAATATAAACCGTATCTCTTTACTCCCCCTCAAGCTGGAGCATAGATGTCAAACATGCCCAACTTGTCCACTAGAGTCTTAAATCGAGCTTTAGGTAGAAGTTTGGTGAAGATGTCTGTCACTTGTTTTTCAGTGCTGAGATGTGGAGTACATATGTGGCCAGAAAGAATAGATTCCCGAACAAAGTGACAGTCTACCTCGATATGCTTTGTGCGCTCATGAAAGGTAGGGTTGCTCGCAGTGAATTAAAAAACGTCCCAGGCGGTCGCTTAAGCGGCCAAGACCCCCGGCCGCTTAATTTTTCCATTAATCGCCCGCTTAACCATTTTGAACAAAATCGCCCGCTTTTTGCCCGCCTCACCCGCTTTTTCCCGCTTTTTTCCCGCTTTTTGCCCGCTTTTTTCCCGCTTTTTTCCCGCTTTTGTTTAAAAATCCTAATGTAAGCATTAAATATATGAAACTTATATACATTAAATGTTCCTTGATATAGCTAGTCCTAATTTAGAATGCATACTTTGTGTGTAAGCTGTAATAATTGGGTATTGTTGTAATGCATCTAAGTAAATATCCTACTGCTCTATTATACTAGTAATACATGATTAGTTTTACTGATTTCCTTGCTGCTTTCAGTGATTAATGATTGGTACTACTGGTTACTATTACTTTAGTGATTACTTTAATTCAACAATTCATAGTTTGTTATTTAAATTACTGATCTGCTTGCTGATTTTAGTTATTAGAGATACTGATTAATAGTAAGTATTGATGAATACTTAGTTAATTACTGATTTGCTGATTAGATATGTATAGAAGTTCCTTATAAATATATTTTTTATATACACATACATGTAATTTTATATAAAAAAATATAAAATTTAGACACCCGCTTTTTCAAAAATCGCCCGCTTAATCGCCCGCCTACCGCTTAATCGGTTGCAGGGTGCTGTCCGCACGCCTCCCGCTTCCCGCTTTCTAATACATTGGTTGCTCGCAATAAAAATAGAGGCTTTGCTATCATAGAACATATGAATAGGACAAATATCAGATATATCAAACTCTTTGAGAAGGCTTTGAACCCACAAAAGTTCACATGCAGTGTGAGCCATAGCTCTATATTCTACTTCTGCACTTGATCTAGCTATCACCGTCTGCTTTTTGCTACGCCAAGTAACTAGGTTGCCTCCAATAAAGGTGCAGTACCCAGATGTAGATTTTTGATCACATCTACTCCCTGCAGAATCAGAGTCTGAGTAACTAGAAAGATTGCAATGGCCATGTTTCTTGTACAAAAGACCCCTTCGCTGGAGAACTCTTGAGATATTTCAGAATGTGACAGACAACATCCCAGTGACACTGCGAGGTTTATCAAGATACCTGCTTACAAACCTTACAACAACAATATCAACTCTCGTGACAGTATGATAAATGAGTTTACCAACCGATCGCCTGTATTGGTGGTTATCAACATAAGATGGAGAAGATTCATCGTCCCAAATCAGTGTTTGGATCTAGAGGAGTGCTGGTTGGCTTGCAACCAAGCATACCTGTTTCTTGCAAGAGATCTAGAATATATTTGCGTTGTGAGAGACATACACCCGCATATGACCTGGATACTTCAATGCCTAAGAAATATCACAGTCTGTCAAGATCCTTGGCGACAAAGTGCCGTTCTAGATATGTTTTTGTTGCCTGAATGCCTGAGGTGTCACTATCAAATGATATAATGTCATTTACATATACTATAAGACAGCCACATTTTGTCTAATAAACACAGTGGTCTGAATGAGAACGTCGAAAGCCAAATTTTATGAGAAGATGACTGAGCTTGTCAAACCAGGCGTGAGGATTTTATTTTAGGCCATAAATTGCTTTTCTCAACCTGCAGACTCACGAAGCGCTGAGCAATAAGGCCAGGAAGTTGCTCCATGTAAACTGCTTCATTTTCCATAAAGAAAGACGTTTTTGACATCCAACTGAAATAAAGGCCAATGTTTGTTCACAACAACAGAGATGAGGACTCTAAACAGAATTGAGTCGAGCTACTGGAGAAAAGGTCTCAAAATAGTCCATGCCATAAGTTTGATATATCCTTTTGCCACCAGGTGTGCTTTCAAACGCTCAATCGTGCCATCAGGCTGATATTTAATAGTGAAGATGCAACAACATCATAGTTTTAAAAAGCAGTATGCGTTATGCGTGCGGAGCGGTCACCGTATAGAGTATATGCGGTATGTTGGAGTATATGCGGAGTACATGCAATTTTATAATAATTAATTAGTATATAAAGTAATCGCAAAATTGCATATATAATTAGTCCATTACATATTTAGACCCTAAAATTTGAGATAGATTCAAATAAAAAGTTTCAATAAAAAGTAAAGCACCATTTTAAATGTATTCTAGAATCATTTAAACATAAAATTCAATGAAGCATGCACAAAATGGTTTAACACAAGTAGATAACAATCAATACTAACAAAATCATACAAAAAATGCATGCATGCCCAAGAGGTCCAAAATAACAAACTTTAAATAAGCATGTGTCTCGTGTACACAACATACAATGAAATAGTACATCAAGAGAAAGTTATCAATTAAAATATAGTCTAGTTTGGGCCGAGATAACAAATGTCTATCTGAAAATCGCTGACTAATCGGCCTTATAAGCGGGTAAGTATATGCGGGCCGCTTATGTGGTCCGTGCGACCTTTTTTTGAAACACTGAGATTCGAGATCCAACAGCAGGACAGGGAAAAGGGTGATCCACAAGATCCCATGTCTTGCGGTCAGAGAGGGCCTTCATTTCAGCTTCCATTGCTTCTCTCCATGTAGGAATTTTAAGTGCCTCTGTAACATTTTACGGAATAGACCCATCAGAGATTACAATAGTAAAACACGCAAAGTTAGCACCCAGATTAGTAGAAGAACAGAATGACTAATTAGATGTTGAGTACAGGAGCGAACACCTTTCCGGAGGCTAATAGGAAGGTGTAAGTCAGAGATTACCTGAGCTGTGCTGTCATCTTCCACCGAAGGAGGATTTTGTTGTTGAGAGGCCATGGAGAGGATAGCGGGCTTTGGTCTTCTCTTGTAAACTTGCAAGGATCATTCTTCATGTGAAAGCTCAGAGGGTGGGCCAATATCCACAATATCAGGTAACAAAGTGGGCGCCAAAAGTTCACAGGATAAGGATGCCCCTTTATCAGAATGGTATGGAAGATGTTTAAAGAACACTACGTCCGCACTAACATACCAGTGTCTCATGACAGGATCATAGCAGTGGTATCCTGTTTGGGTTTTGGAATAACACAAAGAAATGCATTTGGTGGAGCGAGGGTCAAGTTTCGTCATCCCTGGATGAAGGTTTTTAACAAAGCAAGTGCACCCAAAGATGCGCGGCGGAATAGGAAAAAACTATGCATCATGAAAAAGAATGCTATAGGGAATCTGATTTTGCAAAACAGAGGAAGGCATGTGATTGATAAGGTGGCAGGCTGTAGAAACAGCTTCAGACCAGGACGCTGAGGGACATGAGTTAGATGATGGTGAAGAAGTATGCTGCGAGCAAACTCTAGAAGATGTCAATTTTTCCGTTCTACCACACTGTTTTGTTGTAGGGTATAGGGGCATGAAGCCTGATGGATCGTCCACAGGATAAGCAAAAGTGACATATATTTGCATAAATTCAAGAGCATTGTCATTTTGAAAGATTTTAATGGTTTTATTGAACCAAGTCTTTATTTCAGAAAAAAAGGTGGTGATGGTGTCCATAACAGTGCTGCAATCTTTAAGTAAAAATAACCATGTAGCTCGAGAAAAATCGTTAATGAACGTCGTAAAATATTTAACACCAGAATGACCTGTGACAGAACATGGACCCATATATCCGAATGAACAATATCAAAAATGCTTTTAGATCAGTTTCTGTCTTCGCAGAAAACACAGACCGAGTTAGTTTGCCAAACTGGCAAGATTCACAGGAAAAGCTCTTATCAGCTAAAGTAGGAAATAAATGTTTCAACTTTGAAGCACACGGGTGGCCAAGACGGTAGTGCCACTGAATCCCAGTCACCGATCCTGAAAAACACAATCCGGCAGGTTAAACGTAATAGAGCACTATAGGCTCTTCACAATTTTACTAACAGAAAGAAGATTAACAGGAAATCTTGGAACATATAAGACAAATTTCAGATGCAAATTGCGAAATAAATGAATCATTCCAATGTCATGGACTGCTGTTTGAGAACTGTCAGCTACCGTTACCGGAGGTAGAGGAGTGGATCTTGTTATAGAAGATAATAAATCAGAGTTACCAGCCATATGGACCGAAGCACCAGAGTCAATACACCATCTATTTTTACCGGTGAATTGAGCTGCAAGCAAGGCAGACGAGTCGTCGTCTGAAGTAGACGGTAGATTGGACATCTGTTCTTGATAGAGCTTTTTGAACATAGACCGCATCCAGGCAGGAGAGGGTTGAGATGAGTTGTGATACGTAGCAATGGCATCTTCAACCACATCAAAGGTGAGTTGGTTAGCCCAAGTGGGCTTTCCATGTTTGATCCCAACGTAAGTCTTCGTTATGATTGTCACATCCACAAAAATTGCAGAAGTGAGGGCCAATCAGCTGACCGCGACCTGGTGTAGCAGAGGAAGTGCAACTCGAGGTAGGAGGGGGACGTCCACGACCACGATCGTGACTATTATCAGCAAAGCATACAATAAGAGTGGGGTGTTCAATAGCAGGAACATAAGTCAGTAAACGTTGAACACGTTTGAGCACATCTCGAAGAGTAGGCAGAAAGAATTTGGTCAACAACTCTAAAAAATGAGGAAGGAAGTTCGACAAGAAACTGGACAAGCTGTAGTTCATTGCGTTGTCGTTGAATTTCCTTGATGTTAACAGATAAAGGATGATAAATTTCATATTCATTCCAGAGGGCACTAGTTGTAGTAGTCTTCAACAGACACATCACTTGAGAACTCCTTTGCTAGGTTCTTGAAGATCTCAAACACCTTCTTGGGGTTCTGTTGATGGGAGTAGACATGGCATAGCCGATCCCACATGGCCTTGCATCATGTAGACGAAGGAGGGAGTAACTGATCCTCGACTTGGTGCTGTTGACGATATGGGAAATAACACCCAAGTCATCTTTACTCCACTGTGCATAGGCTTGTTGCGTCTTGTCATCTACCGACGCATCAGGGGGAGATTCAGGGTCGGCAGTGATATGTGAGTAGTGACCTTGTGCCTTCACATACAAAATAAAGGAGGCCGACTAGAGATGGTAATTGGAGGCATCAAGTTTTACCGCGGTGATATAGAGAACGTGGAGGCTCAGTAGATGCCATGACGCGTAGATCTATAGCCGAGGTAGAGCAGAAGCAACAGAAAGCAGAAGGCAACACCAACAACGGTCAAAAGATAACCAAAAAAACATTGGCATAGGCACAAATTAAAGCTGGGATCAGTAGATCCGAAGAAACCCGCTATGGGGCAGTAGATGGAGCAATGGATCTGATGCATCAGATTGTAGAAACCCACAAAAGAGGTAGAGAAGATGGAAGAAAAACCTACGCCACCATGAAGAGAATCAATATTCCGCCATGAGACGATGAGGAAGTCAACATGCTATTTTAAGATCTGTCCGAAGACGATGAGGAGCACAGAAGAGGACGGAAGGAAAGGAGAGGCTATAAGGTGGAAATTATGGTGTGTGAGAGGGGGGCAGCAGTGGAGAAGGGTCGTTGTGGGTGGGAAGAGGGCAGGAATGGGTGGGAGAGGGGGATGGCGGCGATAGGGTGGTGGTTCGGCTGTAGCGGCGGGGGGGGTGAGATGGGTAGATGAGAGGGAAGGGTAGGAAAGGTGGGGTGGAGGAGGGCGGCGGAGAAGGGCAAGGGAGGGTGCAAGGCTGCAACGACGACAAGGAAGAAAGAAGAAGGGGGGGCGGTGGCTAGGGTATGGGGGGAAACATTAGGGTTGGGAGGGGAAGGGCTGAGGGGATCATTTCTCTTGATACCATATTGATTACTAAGTGTTTTCTATTAAGTCAGTGAAACTAAGTACAATGCATTCTCTTTTATAGGACAAGAGAATAATACATTAAACATAATTAAGCAATATGGGATAAATAATACAAGTAACATGTAGGGTAGAGCATAGGTGAATAGTAAATATAAACATAGGTGAATATGTTTTTTGGATCATCCATAACGAAAACAAGTAGTAGGAACTCAAAAGGTGATTCCTGATGTACTACCTCCATTGCTGCTCGGTTGCTCCGTGCGGATTGTGTTCTCCATTGTCTGAGAGGGGAGGTAACACGGAGACTAATTGGAGGATGATAGCGCGTTTCACTCTAGTGGAGAGCGCCTCCCATGGCGTTGGCCCTAACAGTCTAATTCCTGGTCGGCATTTGTTGTGGGGTGGCCACCCAATCGTCACCCCAAGCCTAGTTCACATTGATACCATAGCAATCTTGCTAATCTATAAAACTAATCTTACTACTATCATTCACACTACTATAGAACGGAAAAAAATGGCCTCTACTTTGATCATCTTATGTTAGTCAAGTTTCAACATTGTGTTTGCAACCCAAAATGAATGACAGAGATCCTCCCATTCACAATCTTGGTAAACATGCCCATAAGGTAAGGGGCACTTGAAAGTTGAAAACCATGCGACAAACATTCCATATATGATGTAATGCCATCTAACTTGTAAAAAACGATATGATGGGGTAAATCTCCTAAAGTGTAGAGGTTTTTCTTTTTACTTTTTATAGGAGGCAGTCACCCTTTCCTATAAATAGGATAAGGGGGAAGCATACAGACACAGGACAAACCCTAATGGGCTAAGACACACTTGGGCCCATATTACAAATAGACTAAACAAAACCTAAGTAAAGGACTAAAACATTTAAGTAAATAAACACTAACACTCACCTTCAAGCTGGAGCTTGGGAGAATCCCAAGTCAGCTCGCAAATAGACAGACAAACTAAACAAAATAAAAGGATAAGCAAGCCCATACAAGAATTTCTCCCCCTTAATGTTACAATAAATCACTTAAGCACTCAAAGACTCCCCCTCAAGTAGATACTCCAAAGTAGCAGATATCTAGGCAGACAGAGGTTTCTTTATCATTATAATGACACTTGGAGCAAAAGAAAGAATAGCGGATAGGCACCAAGATCTTCATCACAGTCGTCGTCGTAGTAGCCAGAGAGTGCTGGATCACAAGTCCTAGAGAGTGCTAGGTCACAAGAAGCCCCAATAGTCAACGTGTAAACAAAGCACAGACGAGCCAGCGAGTGCTGGATCACAATAGCAGAAAGTCAACATGCTCACAACGCATGGGCAAGTAGAGAGTCAACTTGCGCAAAGCATGGGCAAGCCAAAGAGTGCTGACACACATAAGCAAAAAACTGGACGACGTAGGCAGATAGCAGACCAGTGTGCAAAGTAGCAAACAAATAAATAACTCCAATATGCAATTGTAGTCGAAGCTCCATGTAAAGTCAGCAACAAAAGTCTTCATTATCTTCCCTCTTCATAAAGTATCCATCACAATAGCAGACATCAAAGTCCAGAGAGTGCTGGAGTCCAGAGACTGCTGGTTCACAGTAGAAAGTCAACGTGCAAATAGAGCACGAACAACATATAGTGCAAAAGCACAAAGCAATAAGTAAAATGTGCTAATCTCAACACAAATAGCAAGAATGACGTCCCAATATGTATTTGCATAGCAGCAGTCGAGGTAGATGATATAATAAGCACTAATAGCAGCAGAAAGCTCCACATAGCATAAACAAGCATGAATAGTCCACATAATGATAGAAGGATCTACATAGACAAAAAGGAACACCATTAGTAGCAAAGGGATCTATATAATATATGTAGCACAAAGATCCATAGAATAAAAAGTGTCATGAAGATGCATATAGCAACATAACTAAATTCTTCTTCTTTCTTCGTCTCTCCATCTCATAACTTTCCTCTACTCTTCATCTTCTATTCTTCCCCTCACGCAAACCACGAAAAGAGTGAAGAGAGGATTGGAGTGGAGAGTTAAAAACAATGGTAGAGGTAGGGTTGTGTAAGCAACTATGTGGAGGAGGTAACTGATAATGTGAGCTAAGGTGCAATATGACCCGATTACATAGATCCAGATAGCAAATTAAATGGATCTTTTATGACCCGGAAAGAGCCCCCATAATTTTTTAGATTAGATCAAAAAATAATATGGGGGGGGGTAGGACCAAGTATTGAGGAGGTAGACAAAGGTATGTAGGGTTAGAAAGACCAAAAGGTGTAAAGGAAATATAAATATGCTGAAAAAGGGAAGACAATTGTTGCTGGTAAGAAAAGGATAAAAGCATGCCAAGTTTATAACCTTTCGCCATGAGTAGATGATGTAGCACGCCAAGATGTAACAACAGGAAGCAGCGGACACGCCGTGTCGTTGAAGGGACACGCCGTGTCAGTTGACACAGGAAGCAGTAGCATAGTTGACATGCCGTGTCAATGAAGAGACCAAGGAATTAAATGACCGATACCGACGCCGTTTCGACAGCTTGGGTATAGATATTTATAGGTATACCGACGAACATATCGACAGATGCAATCCTGGCCATACCGACGCCAAAATAAACGAATTAAATCATGAGATTTTACAGGCGTGGTCTCAACACCTAGATGCAACGTTTTATGCAATAAAATTCTATATTGGGTATGGGGGGGTCAATCATGTGTGAGTTAAGGAAGATGTCTTGTTTTTTGGAGGTTTCGATGAAGGATATCGATGACAAAATATTGGAATTAAGATTTGGAAATTTACTAGCACAATCCATAAACATAAACACACACACTTATGTAATAATATCCAATTTACAACACATGAATAACATAGTAACTTACTAACTCATATCAGTTGTATGTCGAGTTACACACTGATTATCCATACAAGATTGAGTTGATATGGTTGACTTATTGCTCCCCTGACATGTACATTATGTAAAGTTGGTGATATGAAGTTAAGTGTTGCTCAGACACATGTACAATTAAGATTTAGAATTTTACTAGCACAATCCATAAGCATAAACACACACACTTATGCAATAATATCCAATTTACAACACATGAATAACATGGTAACTTACTAACTCATATCAGTTGTATGTCGAGTTACACACTGATTATCCATACAAGATTGAGTTGATATGGTTGACATATTGCTCCCATGACATGTACATTATGTAAGTTTGTTGATATGAAGTTACGTGTTGCTCAGACATGTCATGTACAATACTATATAAGTGTATAATACTCATTCGTATTATGTAATTAAACACGATATGTTTTAGAATTTTACAATACTATGTCTCCATATGCATCATATTAGATTCTGAAAGAAAATATACACAAGGGCTTTCTATTGCTCTTCTTCAATGTGTGACTTTGACAATTAACTTCATGACTGTCAAGGAAGTTAAGCACCATCACTATTGTGACACCTTTTCTCCGTTGTTGTTTGTACCACATGATCTTGATATGCGGTAGTAAGATTCTCCATGGATTATGCACAATAGAGGGATAAGTATAAAAGCCATTATTACCATGCCCATTATATGCATATTGTGGTGATGCGATAATATAAAAGTGTAGTTAATATGTCAACCATGTCCATGTTGTGCGATATATGTAGCAAGTGTCATATATCAACAAATATAAGACTAGAAAATTACAAAGTCTATATTTTTTTACAATATTTGTTTGTTGTGTTGCGAAGTAGTACATTTTCTTACTTTGTATGATAAAAATACTAGTAAGAAGAACATATGTATACAAATTAGCTTACTACTAAAAATGATAGCAAATTATACTTATATTTTGTGAATTATTTAGGTATATAACTATTATTATAATGTAGATTATGAGAAAGTGTTGTGGATCTAAGAACACATACAATCAGGAAGACATAAAAAAGCAGATGGTGAGATCTTTGCCAATTTAAGGCATTTTGGTATGAGTTTACATTTTAATTGAGATAGATGGTGTAAATGAGAGAAATGGTAGAAAACATAAAGGCATACCTTAGATTAGACTTATCTGAGCCCTAGTTGCCGAGATCCCTTTGCTCCAACATTTCCTCCTCTCAAACAACAAAAACTGACTCAAGCACACAAAAAATCGGTATTTCTGTCGGTATATCAGTACATTTCGTCGAAATTTGGCAAAATTTGGCGGTATTTGTCGATATTTATCGATATTTGGCGGTATACCATCGGTATACTGATATTTGCAATCCCAGCGATAGGTTTGTGTAAGCCGATGACCGATGCCGTCGATATCGGTATACCGGTCGATATATCGACGATATCGTCGATATATCGACGATATCGTCGATATCTCTTTCATTGGAAGAGACACATCGTGTCTGTTATCACAATAGTAGCAGTTAGCTCCGACAAGAAGCAGGCGACACACTGTGTTGTTGGAAGGACACCATGTCAGTTGACAGAAGCTCGGGGTAGTAAGGCAACAACATGTTGTGTCGTATACTGACACGTCGTGTAGGTTGCGCGGCTGAAAAAGTCAACGAAGCAGGAACGTGCCGTGTCAAAATTTGACACGCCGTGTCTCGCATCGTGATATGGCAGATTTATTGAAACAGATGCACGCCGACACGCCGTGTTTGAAAGCAACACGCTGTGTTGCGGCGGTGAACCGTCAATAGCAGGTCCGAGCAACAACAAAAACGGTGGAGAACACCTTTTGTAACTCCACAAAAGCAATAGAGGATGATAGATCCTCAATATTAGTAGAAATAGGAGATCTTTTCCTTCATTTAGGAGCAGATCTCAATAGGGGTGGATGCATGGATAAGTACGATAGCGGCGACAACATATAGGGAGGCAGCGATGGCTCCTCCAAGCGAGCAATAATGAAGGCGGCAACACAGAAGGTGGAAGGCGGCGACTACAATGTCAATGACGAAGGCAAGAAAGATCTTTGGCGGCGGCACCATAGCAAACACCAACTTCAAGATGATTTTTGTTGTTGTGAAGATGGAGACGGCTCGAAGGAGACGACTCCAAGGAGAAGTAAGGTTGGAAAATCCCTATGGGCAGCCATTAGCAGTGCCTAGCGGGGCGACGACCGCCGACAAGGGGAGACATCTCTCCTTTGTGCTCTCTCTCTTAGGGTTAGGGCCAGCACATGACCGGCTGCTTTGATACCATGTGAAAAATGATATGATGGAGGAAATCCCCTAAAGTGTAGAGGTTTTTCTTATTACTTTTTATAGGAGGCAGCCACCCTTTCCTATAAATCAGATAAGGGGAAGCATACAAACACAAGACAAACCCTAGTGGGCCAAGACACACTTAGGTCCATATTACAAAGGGACTAAACAGAACTTAAATGACTGAAACACTTAAGTAAATAGACACTCTAACCTTACTAATAATGAGGCACAACATGAGATGTTCTGCTTAGTTTCTCAGAAAAGAGTGTTAAGCACAACAACCAAAATTACTAAAACAGAGAGACGAGTAATCTGGCTAATTATCCAACAAGATCTCCGGGCAACCCTGGTCTCAGTGAATGTTCACACTCATTATAGAGAAATATAACCTTATTAAATATTTACATCAAAGGTACAGATCCTAAGATAACCAAAAGAAAAGATTCACCTTTTCCTCGCCTTAGTAGGGGTTATCTCTATCTTCGTGTCAGTCGGAACTCGGAACAATGCTTTGCACTCTGGCAGGTTCCATGCAATCTCTGATTGAAAGGAGAAGAGCCGAGAGCTTATCCTCTTTGTGACTCCGGGAATGATGCCTGCAAGCGGCAACAAGTGTTCCATGTTATACAGTAATAATTAAGGCATTATTTTAAATATTTACACTCGTATAAAGGATGACCTTATTAAATATTTACATCGAAGGTACAAATCCTAAGATAAACGGAAGAAAATATGCACCTTTTCCTCGCCTCAGTATGGTTATCTCTATCTTCGTGTCAGTTGGAACTCGGAACAATACTTTGCACTCTGGCAGGCATAGTAACAAATTCGGTATACGGGATACGTACGGTCGAGCTGAAAAATTCGGTATTCGGGAATTATGCGGAAAATTCGGCTTAAAAAACGGTCAACGTACGGTAAAAGTACGGTCAATTATTTGGGAAAAAGTCGGGAAAAAAATGGATATATATACATACATATATATATTTACATGTTTGCAAAAATATATTAATTGGGCAACAAACTTGAGATATGGAGATGGGGGTTGCGGGTTGGAGAGTGGTGGCCGCGGCTAAATTGGTTGCTGGTTGTGGCCGAAATAAGAAGGGGATTGGGGGGTGGGTGGGGGCATTTGTGTGGAGTGTGGAGGTGGAGATGAACGGGGAATGGAGGATGAAGGGGGAGAGTGACTAACTGTGGGTGTAGGGGAGGATAAGGGGGAGGGTGGCTGTGGCCAGTGTTGCTGAATTCCATGGCCACAACAACTTAGAGATGGGGGTCGTGGGTTGGAGATGGTGGCCGCAGCTAAAGTGGTTGCTGATGGTTGTGGCCGGATTAAGAAGTGGATTGGGGGGATATTTGTGTGGACTGCAGAGGTGGAGGTGAAGGGGGAATGAAGGATGAAGGGGGGACGAAGGAGGGGAAGGAGGGGAAGGAGAAAGAACGCAAACAAAAATAGGGAGAACAGGGAACATACCTGAGAACGACGGCGACAGTAGGAGGGTTGGAGACGCAACTTCCGTGCTCCACGCCAGCAGCAACCGCTCTACGCCGCAGGGTGGGGCTTGTCGGCGGTGCTGCTGCTTGCCGGCTGCTCCTTGTCGGCGGTGCTGCTCGGCGGTGCTGCTCGTCGATTTTCCGTCGGGCGCAAGGGGGGCGGCTCTTCGACGAGGGCACAGAGGGGAGTCGGGGTTCAGTGGAAAAGATCGAGGGTTTACCAAAAGCCCCGCTCTGAGGGGCAATAAGGCAAAGACGGAAAAAAAGAAGTCCCCGCACAGTAGTGTTTAAAACGGCAAAAAAATGACTAAAATGCGTATAAAACGAAAATCGCGAATAAAACACGTTTAAAACGCGAATAGAACGTAAAATACACGTTTGGAAGTTTAATACGGCCGTAACATACGTCTGCCCAAAAATACGCGTTTTATACGCGTTTTTTTGAAAAAAACGCCGAATATTGTTACTATGCTGGCAGGTTCCATGCAATTTCTGATTGAAAGGAAAAGAGCCGAGAACTTAATCTCTTTGTAACTCCAGGAATGATGCCTTCAAGCGGCAACAAATGTTCCATGTTATACAGTAATAATTAAGGCATTTTTTGTAGTTGTCTTTTTGTCTGCAATGATGACATTCACAACAGTATTACGTCAAGTTAACAACAACTTTCTCTGTGGTCTTGCGAACCTTGTGAATCTTGATGGTTATGACTGAAACAGATAAAAATGTGGTCATTTCACTTTCCTCAGAATATCCCAGGTGATGAGATATAATTGTGAGGTTGGAGTGTTACAAACTTACGATCATAATATTTCAAGGGTTGGTCACCTATTGGTTCTGCAGTTAGAGAGTTATGACCATTCTCACAAATGGAATGGTCGTGGCCATTGATTCTGAAATCAGGTTTGAAATGATGAGCATCCACATGATGAAATTGTTGTTCCTTATTTAGAGCTCGGGGACTGGATCCAAAACTGGTCACGACTGTCTTCCTCAGGGCTTATAGTAATTCCCGTCGAAAGATTTGTTAGATCATTGTTGCCTTTTATGATTTTATCCAATTCTTCAATTGTTTGTATTAAGGTGAAAGTGTCTTGAATAAGCCTAATTTCCTGTTCTAAAACGGCCCGTCGGTGTTCATCAGAAAAAACTGAAACATTATTTTGACCATTGATCTCCAAGCAATACGTTTAAAATTTGGGATTTTGATGGATAGAATGTAGACAATGCAGGTCGATGAATTCTCCAAAAGTTACCTCTTCATATATGTAACTGTCATTGGAACCCCAAGTTTCAATGCCAAGTGCTTCATGGCTTTCACAATTTCATCAAAATACTTATTCTTGCTGTCAAGTGTAAAAATGCTTCTCTATGATTAACCTTACAGCTACTGTCTGTAGTTCGTCTTTTTGATATCATTCTTTATGAAAAACTGCACTGAATCGGGATGATGTCAGTTGGTGAAGAATCCAGCCCTGTGGTTGTGATTACATGAATGTTAAGCCATGCTTGCAATTTTATGTTACAATTTGCTACAAGGTCTATTGGTTGCAATGATTATGGCTATTACTTTTTTTTATTAGTTAACTATTTTCTTTGGCTCACATTATAGAAATCAAAGCAGTACGAAAGAAAAAAGAACGAGCGAAGGAGCTTGAAGGCATTGATCTAAGCAACATAGTTTCTAGTTCTAGAAGGAGGACTACAGCCAGCTTTGTACCACCGAAGCCAACAATGCCCATAGATGAAAGTGAAGAGGAAGAAGATGAAGAAGATGAAGAAGATACAGATGATGAAAATAGTCAGAGTGGAGGATCAAGTGAAGGATCTGAAGGTATGCTTTTGGCTTCACATTAACCCGCCAAAATGGGTCCTCTTCATGATTACTTGATGGACTTTTGTTTTGGTAATATGATATATGAGTCTATGACAACTATTAACAATCTAATCCTCAACCACATGGTTGATATTATCTCATCCAGCTATGTTTTGTGTCATACTTAAATCGAGATGTAATGATAACCAATTAGCCAATACTTCCTTATTAGCTCTCCCCTGTTATTTTTAGTCTCTCATACTTACGGATTTGCATAGAAAACAAGTCCGGGTCTAAGGCAAACCCAGCTAGAGCTTATTTGGGCTCAAGTTGAGCTTTTATGAGTTAATTTGTTTACTTAGGAATTTATGTTTTATTCAATTCCGAATTTTCTTAAATTAGGATTTTACTTTCCTATTTTATTTACTTGCAAGTCAAGTCCATCGAGTCTTATAAAAGCCAACATTGGGGATTATGTCAAGGCAGTCGGAATTGAAATATAGTTTGCTTGTTGCAAATTCATCCTTCCTTATTCCTCTTCTCCATAGCATGCTTACATCACATACCCTCTAACCCTGTAGTTTGTACAAAACTACAAATCAGCTTACTCCCTAGAGTTTTACACGTCTAAACCATCTAAGGCAACCTAACTGCACTTTGTCTCAATATCTTTGTGAGAAAAGATGAGGAGGAGAGGAGACGAACACCGAGAGATTTGTCGACTGCAAGGAGCAGCTTTCTTGAGAGGGCAATAGCCGTCTCTCCTTGTTTTTATATATTAGAGTAAGATACATTGTGGTACAAAGAAGAAAATAAGAGAAAAATAATAAAACAAATAATATAATAAAGATAGAACCAGGAGACGGGTCGTCAATTTCCGCCGCTGATAAACTCTCGATACCATCGACAGGACTGTCGATGGTATCGGCGGAATGCTCTTCTGTTACTGTGATAAAGTCGATACCATCGACCTCCTGTCGATAGTATCGATGGGGATGCAGGTTGTTTCACACTCCCCCTCAAGCTGAAGAGTACACATTGTGTATGTCCAGCTTGCCACAATCTCTGAAAAGCTGCTGGACCCAAAGGCTTTGTCAAGATATTCGCCAGTTGATCTTTAGACTTGACGTATGGCGTCACAATAGTACCATCTTTGATTTGATCACGAATAAAATGGCAATCAACTTCTATATGCTTTTTACGCTCATGAAAGATAGGATTCCTGGCAATGTGTATAGCAGACTGGCTGTCACACTTGAGTTCCATAGAAGACATAATAGTGATTTTTAACTCAGAAAGAACAAATTTGACCCATTGTAGTTCACAACATGCATGGGCCATAGCACGATATTCAGCCTCAGTGCTGGATCTAGCTACCACATGCTGCTTTTTGCTTTTCCAAGTAATCAAATGATCACCTAGGAAGGTACAATAGCCTGATGTAGACCTTCTATCAATATGATCACCAGCCCAATCTGCATCTGAATACCCTGTGAGAGTCAAAGTAGATGGAATTACCTTGGGTTTAGAATAAGCGATCCCCTTACCAGGAGCACTCTTCAGATATCTCAGAATTCGGCAAACTGCTGTCCAGTGTGACTGTCGTGGTGAGTGCATATGCTGACTCACAACGCCTACAACAAAAGAAATGTCAGGTCGTGTAACAGTCAGATATATTAGCTTGCCAACTATTCTCCTATAATATCCTGGATCTGAGTACTCAACATCATCAACCGTCTCCTTGATGTGATAATCCATAGGAGTAGATATCGGTTTAGATTCAGTCATGCCTGTCTCCTGTAGTAAGTCAAGCACATATTTCCTCTGAGATAGATTGACACATGCATGAGATCTAAGCAGCTCAATGCCCAGAAAATATCTCAGTTTACCTAGATCCTTCGTTTGGATGTCTCTGCAAACCTTCCTTCACACGAGATATGCCTGTAGAATCACTGCCAGTAATCACTATGTCATCAACATATACAACAATAATGATAGAGCCACAAGAAGAGCTAGAGTAGAATAAAGAGTGATCAGTCATGGAGCGAGAAAAACCCATATGGAGTACAACGTCATTGAACTTGTCAAACTAAGCTCGAGGAGACTGTTTCAGCCCATATATGGCTTTCTTCAATTTACACACCTTCTGACACTCCCCCTGAGCAACAAACCCAGGAGGTTGCTCCATATATACCTCTTCCTGTAGGTCACCATGTAGAAAGACATTCTTAACATCAAGATGAAATAGGGGCCAATCAAAGGTAGTAGCCAGAGAAATAATAATCCGCACAGAATTTAGACGAGCTACTGGAGAAAAGATCTCAAAGAAATCAACTCCATAGGTCTGTGTATAGCCTTTTGCTACCAATCTGGCCTTCAACCTCTCAACGGATCCATCCGGATTATGTTTGATGGTGAAAACCCATATGCAACCCACTGCTTTCTTTCCTGCAGGTAAGTCAACAAGATCCCATGTGCCATTATGCAAAAGAGCTGACATCTCAAGCTGCATTGCCTGTTTCCAGCCACTGTCCTTCATAGCATCATAGTGATTCCTTGGTATATCAACAGAATCAATCCCAATAGCAAATGCGCGGGCCTGCTTAGATAAGTGGGACAGACAACACACATTTGTAATAGGATGTCTAATAGTACAAGTACGAGTACCTTTCCGAGCAGCAATAGGAAGATCAAGATCTGATGCTTCTGTCGGAATCTCGTGAGTAGAAGACGATGAGGAAGGCTCAGGGACTGGTGTCGCTACCTCTTTTGGATCTTGTCTGCCTCGCCTACTATAAACATATGGGTACTGCTGAATAACAGGCCTGTCAGCTGCTTGCTCGTCCTGAATGAAAGTATAATCAGGAATGATGGATGGCGCTCCCTCACTCTGCACAGATGGTGCCACTCTCTCACTCTGAAAATCTGGTGGCACTCCCTCTCTCAACTGCTCCCCCTTACTCATAGCATCGGAGAAATATGGAGTGGTCTCATGGAAGGTAACATCTCTAGACACAAACATGCGACGAAGACTAGGGCAGTGACACTTGTATCCTTTGCTAGTACTAGAATAACCAAGGAACAAGGTTTTAATAGACCTAGGAGAAAGTTTGTCAGCCTTAGGGTCAAAATTATGGACAAATGAAGTGCAACCAAAAACTCTAAGGGGAACAGAGAAGGGCTGATCCGTGGGTCGTAACACAGAGAAAGAAGTTTGTCCTTTAAGAACAGAGGATGGTTGTCTATTAATTAAGAAGCAAGCGGTTAAAAGAGCTTCAGACTAGAATTTCTTAGGCACATTGGATTGAAACATTATCGAACGAGCAATATCAAGAAAATGACGATTTTCCCTCTCAACCACCCCATTTTGCTGAGGGGTGTGAGGACAAGACGTGCGATGGATCATGCTCACAGAACTGCAAAAATCAGACATAGCCTTTTGAACATACTCTAAAGCATTTAGGTTAATTAGTTAGTGGGCCTTTAGTGTCTTGGCCCATTTAGATTACTTGTGTCCTGAGTTTCTGGATTTCTCCCTTGCTCCATATATAGGACAGGGCTGTATGCCTTTTATTCATCGAATCAATATAATACATTCATTATTATTTCTCACAATGTACATATATATATTGTGGGCCGTGGCACCATAAGAGAGGGGATTGAGTGGTCCGCGCCCTCTGGGGCAAGGGTAACTGGGTAGGAAGCATGGTCATGTTTCACATATTGGCAAAGGACATGCCAAAACTGTTAAATGAGACATAATTGGTGACTGGACACATCAATACATAAAATGCACATACGTATGTATATAAACCAAAATATGCTTTTGCCTGATATGTATGTGGTATCATTCACTTATAACTTTGCATTGATGGATTTATAGTTGTGAGGTGCTCGCCTAAGTGCCCCCTAGGCACTCAAGGGAGTCCGCCGTCCGCCTAGGCCGCCACCTACTTGAAATGGGAATTGGGTGTTTGGTCGAGCACCTAGGACCACTTGGGCTGTTGGGCAGCCACTTGGGGCGCATGTGCAATTTTTCTCATTTGGATCTTTATTTTATATAATGTCACTTTAACATCTATTTGACATATGTAAGTGCTTCATGTGTTTTTAGGATACTACCTCACTCTTACATGACTATTTTAGGGCGTTGAATATCAAATATACACATAAAATACCTTATACATGTGATATTTATATTGATTCACAAAATAAAAGAAGGTTGCACACAGGCACCCTAGGCCCTGGTCAAGCTAGGCCACCGCCTAGGCGCTTTAACAGCTATGGGTGGATTACTTTTCAGTTGTTGAAGAAAAATATAACAAGTTAGAGAAGGTTGTAAAAGACTTGTGCATCCAATGTATTGTAACTGTTGTAAAGTAAAAGAAGGCTTTAGATATATTTCATAAGCCCTTAAACCATGTTGTAAAGTAAAAGAAGGCTTTGGCATATATTTGATTAGAGAAATCCTCTTCCTTTATATAGGACAAGGGGGAAGCGTACAAAGTTTAGACTAAGCCCTAATGAGCCAAGACACACTTGGGCCCATATACAAATAGTATTCACTCTTAAGAATCAAGATGAGGTTGTACGTAACACATTTGTCAATAAATCAGAATTAAAGGTTGATCATTTACCTTTAACACAGTTAATCAGTTGAGCACATCGATGGAGGCCCCATGCCCAATAGTAGTTGCAAGAGTCGAAAGATTGGAGTATAAACATATGAAAATCAGCACGCTTTGATTTCTGGTGCGGGCTTTAAATGGGTTGGCCATGTCCAACAAGTGTCCATTGTGTGTCCAGGAAGTGGCCAACTACCAAAAAAACATGTTGGATACCATTAGAGAAGTGTTCAATTCGTATTTAGGTGTGTCCAAAGAGTATGGGTGTTTAATATGTGTCCAATACTGGCACAGCACATGTTTTGAAGTGTTCTGTGGTGCTTCCTAGGTTTTCCAATCATTAATCTTTCTTGGTTCTTTGGTTTCCTAAGCGAGCTCTTCTCTCTAAGCATATGGCAATTCTTGATAAAGTTAGTCATTGCACTCACACCATCATCAACATGGTCAAGCAACACTGTAGAAGGTGCATTGAATCCGCCAGGCCCTTGGGTCTTCCTAGGATCTGCATCCTTGATGACATTCTGAATCTCTGCATGAGTATAGACACGTTGTTAATTTCCAAGTGTTTCCTTGAGAGACGGGGCATTAAGCTGTAATCCTCAGTAAGTCTCAAGGCACCAGAGCTGCTCATGAATATCTGCTGTATCGTTCTTAAAAGTATTCACTGGATAGCCGAGTAATGCAAAATATCATAGAGGATTCTAGGGATGGAAAATTATCCGAACTACTATCATCCATACTGAACACCTGCCATTTATCTGCCTTATAAAGGTAAAGCACTGTGATGGTGGTTTGGCTGTTCAATAGTACAACATGGTTGTGGATCAGTTTGTGGGTTTTTCATAATATCTGTTTTACAAAGAAACACAGATCGGAAAATGAAGCAGCAGGTGAAACAAAAATGTATGTAGCTGCAGCAGCTGTTAAGAAAAAGTTGCAGGTGAAAGTCCATGCTATCCGCATGTTGCAAACGACACAAAACCGGTCACTGTCCTACCATAGCTGCATTTTCGTATGTCTTGTACAACTAAAAACCATACCTTCAAACGTTGTTGACTACTTCATTCACATTGAAACAAAAAACAAAGATCGGATGATCTACGTTGATCAATGATAAATATCCAGTGTGAATGGTAATGGATGTGGTTGGTAATTTTGATTATGTGGATGAGTTGAAGTGGAGGAGTGCAACTGGGGTAGTATGTGACTTGAATATCCCCCTTAGATTAAAAAGTAAGTTTTATAGAACAACTTATACGGCTGGCCCTGTTATATGGGAGTGAATGTTGGGTAGTGAAGAAATAAGGTCTCAACAAGATGAATATGAGCCAAATGAGTATGCTGAGATGGATGTGTAGGGAGACTAGAAAAATTCGTTTGAGGAATGACTATATCAGAAACTAAGTGGGGGTGGTGAGCATCAATGACAAGCTGCGTGAAGGCCGTATAAGATACTATGGACATGTGTAGCTTAGACTGGAAAATGCACCTATTCGAAACAAGGTTATTGAGTCAAACACAACTAAAAGAAGCAGAGGCTGACCTAAATTAACTTGGAAAGAGCTTATAAAGAGAGATTTTGAATCTTTACATCTTGATCGAAGTATGATTCATAACAGAGCTGATTGGAAAAGAAGGATCCATGTAGCCGACCCCAACATGGTTGGGATTGATGATGATGATGCTAATGATGATGATGATGACGACGATTCAACCTCAACGCATTCCATGAGTGTTCTGATGTTGCGAGCGCGTCTTTATATATGCATAATATTCCACTTTTCTACTTGAGGAGAGACTCTTCAACTTTTGTTGCTTGAGGAGGTTTTGCTGCTTCCTCAATTGGGACTGCGGGTTGAGATGAGACAGTTGTTGGGCCACTGAATGCTGGGCCTTCAGTGGCTTAGCTGTCCTATTCTTTGCGTTGTCCCACAAATCACCCATTCTTTGTTGGTTCTGGGGCTTGAGTGCCTCCTTTGGGCACCTGAGCTTTTGGTTTGACAAAGTTGTGGGGGGTACCAATAATTGATGGACTCCACAACACAACAATAGTGTCTTTGAAACTTCATAATAATGAATCTAAAGAGGCATGTTTCTTAATAGTATCCTGGCAAGGCAAATGAGAAGGATGCAGTGGTCAGTAATCAAGATGAATCGATCCACAAGTTAGGAAAGCACTCCGTTAATGGGAGGATAAGGATGTGATCTATCTTCATATCTGGTATGGTGTTTGCCTTCCCGTTGCTTATCCCACATGAAGAAAGACCTTTTGACCTAGACTCAATCAGCTCAGGTTGGCTAATGGATTCATTGAAGTAAACTATGGAGCACTTGGAGGGGACCTGCGAGTTGTTCACCTTCAACACACACACCTGACAAGTCACAAGCTGATCCAAGGCTGCATGTCATTAAAGGTTAGATCTCATCCTTAGCTTCATAAATAGCAAAGAGCTCAAATTGAATTGTACCCTGCCTAACAAGGACATGGAGAACCTCGCTTATGTCAAAGTTCTATTGATGAGGGTATTAAGAGGATTCCACTTTAAGATCGCACGAGTGAGGGCCACAACCTCTTTGTATGGAATCTCGCTTGCATTGGGCCATGCTCTATTTAGAACTTTATGGAGGTTCCTGGCACAAACCTTACCTAATGTCTGCCATTCAACATCCTTTAGGTGCTGAACATTCCTAGACTCAATGTTGAGCTCTCCATTAAGGGGCCGTTTGGTTTGCTGAATTTTTAAGAATCCTGCATTTATGCCATCCTGCATTTGTAAAATAATGTTTTGTCAAAATCCCATAAACACAAATTGTATGTTTGGTTTTCTAGATTTGTAAAATACTTGATTTAATTTTTTTGGGTCCACCGACCAGCCACAATTGGATTTTGGTGTTCGGGAGAATTTTGATGGGAACCAAAATGCGGAATTCCTATTATGTTCAGAAATCTTGAGATTACTCTGTTTCCCACACGTTGTAAATCAAACATAAACTTTCTGCAGATGGATGCCAAAATACAATCCAATACGACAAAATCCAGGAAGCCAAACATGCCCTTAAGTGAAGCCAAAGGACCATTGGCTTGGCAGGTAGAGATACTACAAAGCTTTGATTGTTTAGCATGTGGATTTGTTTGTACTCGTAGGAGGCTATTGCTGCTTCTATTGGGCTTGCACACTTCTCGTAACCCAACATGATTTTAGAATCGGTTGTAAGTCGACGTGGCATTGCTCTTGGCTACAATGCTTTGGCATTGATTCTCTTTTTTGACATCAGGTGCTGGAACTTCCTGTGAGCTATGTTGGGGATCTGATCAACACAATGGACACATAGACAGGCGGGACTTGCCTTGGGGAGCTTATTGCTACTACATCTTCAGATGGGATTTGCAAGTAGGTGGGCCTTGATTTCGGGAGGTGGTAAAAACCAGTAGTATATGCGGCTTTGGAGCGGCATTATCTTGAATAGTTGCGTAGCACCAATGTTCAAAATTTCGACGAAATGGTTGAAATTTCGCCAATTTTTCTGTTTCAGTGGCAATCTGACATCGAAATGGACTGTCGAAACTCTCGAAACACGCAGATCTTCGATTGTTTTATACTTTTTCATGTATTATGTACTACCTAGAGCATATTTTTTTGCACAGTTTTGTGTCTTTAAGTCTATGTATTGTTCTTGCAAACTATAATGACTTAATTCATTGATTTCACCATTGAAAATTGACATCAAAATTCCCCTTCGAAATGCCCATCGAAACAGTTCAGGGTTATTCACTCACAAATGACAAGACCCCACCCCCACATATCCAATATGAAATATAATTACATATTTGAGTAGATCTAAACTAGTACATCATTCCGGTAAGATTTCATAAACTAAGTCATGAATTTGGCCGTGGAAATGCTAGGAACACATTTATCAAAAAAAAATGTCAAAATTTCCGTTTCTGTGGCCACTGAAACGGCATTGAAATTGGACATTTTCTTCTTAGCGTAGCACAATGCTTCTTCATGGCTGAAGGAGCTACAGTAGTGGCATTTGGAGGGGGGCTTTCATTCATATTCGATATTGACAAGGTGATCCTTGCCTGTATTGCTATGGAAGCGCAACTCTGGGAATTTGCATTCTGTGTCTACCACACTAATCTAGCTGTAATCCATGCGCTTCCTGGCTTTGTTACCTCACTCCACCCAATCTGGTTTGCCGAGGGAGGCACCGATCATCTGGTGCCATAAGTTGCAGAGGAATGGATGAGCTCTGATCCATGCAAAATCCTCTCCTCTAGAGGCTTGTTTTGCTCCCGTTTCTTGATCTGTTTGCCTTTGATAAAATATGTGCCGAGCTCCAAAGCCCTTGCCATGTTGAAGGCATTAGCAAATTGGATAATGATTCAGTGATTTCCTCTTGTGCTGGATTGGATGCTACATATAGTGGGCCAAATCCTTCAGAGGCGATCCACTAGTGTGGAGATGTAGGGATTGAAACTCAGGCTTGGGGGCATGCAATCGCTCTCTCGGAAAATCTCAATCTTAATTTCAAGAGCCTGGGTGTTATCCTGTACCTCCCTCGTCTTGATGCGTGCCTGCCCAAGATTTGGGTGTTGGGTTCACAAGTCGGCTGGAGAGGTTGGTTTTGCGGTGGCACAGTGGTGAATTAGGACAGATCCTGGGTCGTCCATAGTTTGTGCTCCTTCGAAGGCAATACTAGTACTACACTCGAATTTCTGTATACTACACTCAAATTTCTGTACTTATATACTCTAAATTTGTTTAATAAGCTTTAAATGATTAGTGTCTCTTCGTCACAATAAATATTATGAATTACATATATGGCCACTCACAGGTTTATCTTGCTATTTTCATTAGTATCTCTTTATATACAATTTTGAATCTGAATTCTTTGATTTTAACATATTCTATTTCTATTTGTTACAGAGGAAGAAGAGACAAGTGATTAACGTGAAGTAGTCCTACTGCCAAGAAATGGTATTAGTCGTCTAACGTTTAGTTGTATCCTTTAGGAGTTCAGGAAAATCTCTCGTGTTTCTGTCTAATGCAGTCTAGCGGCATTGTCAACAAGATTCCCTTTAGGACGGTACATGTATTTTATCGTCCTTTTTATTATTGGCGCTCTCACTATTCAGTGTTGTTTTCCGACTATTTGCGTAAATTGGTACTGTATATAGATCAACCTACCTATTAACATATTCTTTTCAAACTGTGAGTATATAAGGACCACCTCCGCCTCTCGACAACAGATCTTTTTTCCTTTTATTTTCGGCAAATGTACATGTCAAGTATTGTTGTGGGCCTGTGCAGAATATTCCTTTGTTTCCGTATGATAGAAGTGCTGTGCGTTTGTATAAGAGAGAATTTGCACTGCTAAACACAAAGTAACTTCGCTTTGGGAGGAGTTGACATTGACGTGAGACGTCACTAGAGGACGGTGCGATGGAGGTGTGTCATGAACATGTGGATTGCTCCATGTTGGATATTCTAGGGGTCCAGCTAGTTTGTGCTGGAGTCTGCTCCCCAAAGGTTTCTTCTATGAGGGATGGAATCGTATGTGCAAGACAGCTCAATTGATTAAAATAGAAAGATGCAAACCAATTAAAGAATGCCTAAAGCTGGGTAAGTGATACTTGGCAAAGTCTTTACTGTCAGTTGTTATCATAAGCAAGCATTAGTGTTGGTGAAATCATCGCTACTATCGTACGCGGGCCAATATAAGTTTGCCTATTTTTTTATAGAAAGACTGATTTACGAAGTTTAATCCATATGAAATCTGGAAAAAAATGTGATAAAAAAAATCTGAAAGAAAAATCAATCAAATTCGACAAGAGTCATGAATAAATTTATCTTCTCTGGAGATGACCAAAGACAAGATTATGAGATTGCATACAACATTTTTGTGTTACTTGTGGATTTGATTACAGGAAAATAGTTCTCCCTTGGTTCCCATTCAAAGCGCCACCAATAGGTTGTGTAACAACTGTGAGAAACTAGATATTTAAGATATATTGGGATTTAGATATAGGGTTCATTTTTAATACCCATGCAGTTAGCTAGAAATAGTTATTTTATTTTTGATTTTTTTTACTTTATAAATGTACATGATTACATTCCTTCCAAATAGTTACATTATATGCATAATAGTTGCATATGTATGACCAGTCTAAATCGCGCGTCCTGAATTAGGAGGCGGATTTGAGGTAATCGAGCTTTCACATTTATAACCCGAATCCTTCTAGACCCCCGCAATTTTGTTTGCGTGGTCGAACACAGGGACAAGGGTGGTAGTGTTGAGAACCCAGAATCGACACGCTACACTCTGGCAGGTATAGAGATATAATAAATTCTCGAAAGGGAAACAGTAAGATGTCACAAACAAAACGAAGAAAACTATCTCCAACTGGAGCTACAAGAAAGATTTAAGGTTTTAGTCATTTAGCAGTTTTTAAGGGGTTTCATACAACATAAACAGAAAGATAAAACCAGAGCTAGAGCAAGGTACGAAGGATAAGACTTTATTAAAACAAGCGGCAGCAGTAGCATCCTGCACCCTCCTCTCAGAGCGGGTACCTCTAACCAAGCATCAACACCCCTCTCGAGGTTGTTGGACTTAAGTTAGAGTGGAATGTTATTGAAACAACTCCGTTCCAGGCACTCTCGTACTTCAGAATCGGACCAAACACTAGAGTCACAACACAACTCTCGAAGCTGTTGCGACGGGAAAATACGATTCGGTAGCTAAGCGAAACGCGATCCAAACATACAAGCTAGAGTTCAGATATCAAACATGGCAGTCATCCAACATATTGCACCAAGCATAGAGCAGCAAGTAATTAAGCTTTTCTATTTCCATATACACTAGTGAACGCACACGTGCACATGCACGTGACATATAAAATTTGTTAGAAATGTGCGGGGAGATGATTCATCTGTGAAAACGTCCTTACGGTAAAAGATATTTGTGTTAGTTGTTTGAAAGGAGAGAATTAAGGAACCGTTTCCGTGGGATGGAGAGAGAAATACATAATTAAAGATAATAAAAGTTAATAGGAGAGTGTGAATAAATATTTGTAGGAGCGAAATTCCTTGAAAATAGGAGAGAAGAGAGTGATCAAGAAGAGCGCATCATCAAACTTGCTCTTTTTATAGTAGTATAGATTAAGGGTCTTAATACATTGCGTAAGAAAGGAATTAAATAACAGAATTAAAGATAGAGGTCACCTTCTTGATGTAGAAGGGCGACAGACTTCTGCGTCTCTCCACCCCGATACCAGACAGGAGCCAAGCCTGATACAGCAGTGTCGGGCGGTACACTCTCTCGATCGGCACACCGTGACGGCCGAATGTATCGCTCAAGGATCTTGGCCGATACGCTCAAGTCGGACGGCGCACCCTCTCGGACGACACGCATGACGGACGAAGCGTATCAGGTTTGTTATCGTGTCGGGCATGTAGCGACGCGTTCTACTGTCGGGCACTTGTGTCGCTCATCATCGTTGCCCGATATCGGCCCGCAGTGTCGCCCGAGACGGTCCTAAGTGAACCATCCCCTCCCTCTCGGGATGAGGAAGAGCTCACCTAGATTTGCCCGGCACGAGCACTGGGGCGCGATACTCTTGCTCTCACAGTTTCCTCCGAGGATCACTCAAAGCTTCCAACTGTCCGAATTCCGAACTATCCGAACTGTCTTTTCGGCTTCTTGTAGCTATTATTTATAGGCAGCGGTTGGGGGAAGTTATGGTGCTCGAAGCGCCACGTGTCCCCCGTATTCGCGAGTTGATGGACGACCGATACACATATCGCCCATCGTAGGGATGTTGGCTGTTGGTCACGTGGCGGGCGGCGCATGCCGATGGGTGGCCTGTCGCGCGACAAGCTTGGGTTGTCATGGCGAGTTCGGCTCCCTGTCGGGTAAGAGGCGTGTCGTCCGTCAGCTTCTTCTTGCGCGGCATCCCTTGTCGCACGTCGTTGCGTCGCGCCACCCTGTCGGGTAGTGCTTGTATCGGGCCGTTGGAAGGCCGATGCAGGTTGGACTTATTGCTTGTGGGCCGGGACGACCTTCTTGGGTCAAAATGGGAGGAAAATTCTGTAAAAGATGGAAATATTGGATTAAGAGCGTTGGTTGGCCAATTATTGCGAAAGTACTAATAAAAGAGAGGAAAATAGCAGAAAAGGGCAGTTTTGACAACAAAATAAAGGACAAAAACATTATAAAAATTGGTGTTATCAACTCTCCCAAACTTAGCATTTTGATTGTCTTCAATCAATATTTAAACTTTATTTTGTGATGCTTCTTCTTGCTTGGTATAGCTTTCAGGCCAAGAGGTAAAACAAATATAGTAATGCCTTTAGAGATAATGCTGCCTCACTGCTAACAAAAGACCATGCGTTTCCTTGCCTTATTATTTCAGTACATTTTTCTCTACAGCTTCGGCGAGACTTTGTTGTATGATTCCGAAGTTAGCTTACACACAAAATAACTTTATTTTAGAGACAGAAAATTGTGTATAAGGTAGGCTAAGGCTTTTTGGGTTCTTGTCTCCCATCGGTCCATCCAGGTAAGGGTCCGTTAACGGGCAAATGGTCCTTGCAGTCCAAGCCAGTTGGTTTTAGAGCAGTGATTTCACATCCTACGTACCATTGCCCCAGATCTACCATGCCTAAAGATGGGTACTTTTGGAAGACAAGTGTGTATATATATGTTTTCTCTTTTTCTTTTATTTGGCACAACTCTCATGCTTTTATTCACTCTCATAAGGCTTCTCTCTCTTTTTGGGATTTTTATTGGGTAAGGGGAAACAAAAAGATTCGTGCTGTTTGGGCAGCTTTTTCCTTCTCCATACTCGTCTCTTAGCTGTTTGCGAGATTATTATATTTTTCGAAATTTTTGGCATGGAAAATCGTAATCTTCTCCTTTGTTTGCAACAACATTATCAGAAAGATATAACCGAACTTGTATCTCGTTTAAGCACATAGAAAACTAACTTTGCAAGCAGTTGTATCAGGTTTTTACTAAAATAGCAACTTTGTACATGCGTTACGAGAATGATATAAACAAAATTTTTCAAAATTTTTATATGAGCATAGCATTTCGTACTATCAAGGATACATACACATGATATAAGAGAAGAATGAAGTAAAGAGAGATTTTTATACCTCCCTCACTGGTACATGGTTACCCCCCCAAACTTACTCCACACTCTGTCCTAGAGTAGTGAAAAAGACAGGGTGAGGTCATGTTAGCCCAGTGAAGGTTAGCTTAGCGGGTTCGCTTATGCCTTGGAGAAGCTGCAATATGCTCTTATTGCAGCCGGGACAAGCGCAAACCCTCAAGATTGTTTGCCCCCCATTTACTCCTGGTACTTCCGTTGTGAACATGAACAAAAGGACTGATCATCAATCCCAGTTCAGTCCATCTGAGTCCATTTTCGTTCCCAGGAGTGTGTAGTCAGAGGGCCTCTCTCTTTTTATTGTCTTCCTCTTTTGGAGATGACCCTAAACCACCGCAGAAGACAGACTATGATAATGAAATACACTTTTCTTGCTTTCTTTTCGGCGGATGGTGGCCTATCTGTCTCGGGATTCTGGCGTTTCTGTCCGACTGTTGTCGCTTCAGCCACTACGTCGATTCTTCTGCGATGTTTGCCAACTCTTCCGGAGGTTTGTTGGGGACGATTCATACCTGTTATCAAGTTCAAAGATCATTTAAATGTTAGGCAGGAAAAACTAAAAACCTGATAAAACTTGTCTCGCGGGAAGCCCGGGTATCGTTCAAAGAAAATTCAGGACGATACGGGATCAGACGATACGGGTTGAACCGCGCGACACAACCCGTTGCCCGACACGAGAATGTCGGGCGGCGAGGTCGCATGCCGCAACTGCCCGACAGGACGTTATTACGGAAGAACGTACCGCCCGATCAGGCGTATCGGGAAAACGCTAACGGCCGATTAATCGTGCTTTATACGCGTCGGGCGATACAAGAGAAGTCGACTGAGCCTGTTGACCCGATACGCAGCGCACGATATGAAACCGTGTCGGCCAACAAACTATCGAGCTATACCTTTTCTCTTTGAGGCTCTCGCCCGACACAAGGGCGAAGGCGAGCTACCCGACATGCGAGCAAAAGGGTGTATTACTGCATGTGTTACAGGTGGCTAAACCCACCTTACTATATATAGCAAACTCAGCTGGGGGTAAATCGAGCAATTCTGGGGCGCGCATCGGCCGTTTGAGACATGCCGTTCCCGAGACGACGATCCCGTCAGTCTAATTAAGGGCGTTTATCCCCATCCACGATACGGTTGTCGCTCAGGAATACCATCCGTCATGGCTCTTGCGGTGCCCAAGAAACTGCAGCCTGATACAAGCGTGACCGTGCTCCAGCTGAGCTGCTGCCCGAAACGGTTAAGGCAGGCGGCCAAAAACTAAAACTAGAAAAAGCAATTAAAGGGTAAAACATCATCTGCCAAGCGTTAAGCCCTTGACTTCAGGGGGTATTACTCTTTAAAGCCTTACAGAACGCAGTGGTGGCCCATAAAACAGAAGAGTCAGTACGCTCGACGCGTGCACTGACTCGGGCCTTATTACAATCCATAAAGTTTTTTTTACAAGTAATAAGAAAAATGCATCCTACTCTATGAAAGAAAGAAAAACTCAGACTGCCCCCGAGTAGCGCTAAAGTTTGCGTCGTCAGCTCGACAGGTGTAGGATCATCTTGTTCAGCCCTTGACTGTACCCATATCTTGCAGGTTGATATATGCTCTCCTGGCAAAAGCTTTATCCTCATAGAACCTTTTCACCCTGTGCCCATTCACTTGGAAGACTTTGGTCGGATCGTCCTTGTCGTAGAGTTCCATCATTCCTGATGGATATATCTTTGACACGGTGAACGGTCATGACCACCTCGTTTGTAGTTTCCCATGGAAAAGACGTATGGAGGACTTGAATAACAAGACTTTATCCCCTTCACTTACGTCTTTTCTCCTAAGGTGGGCGTCATGCCACAATTTTGTCCTCTGTTTGTAGATTTTTGCATTTTCGTAGACGTTCATTCTTAGCTCTTCGAGCTCTTAAAGCTTCAAAAACCTCTTTTCTCCTGCTTTGTCGAGGTCCATATTTAGGAACTTGATTGCCCAAAGGGCCTTGTGTTCCAATTCCAACGACAGATGGCAGGACTTTCCGTAGATAAGCTGGTAGGGGGTGGTTTCGATGGGCGTTTTGTAAGCAGTACGGTAGGCCCAAAGCGCGTCGTCAAGCTTCATAGACCAATCTTTCCTCGTTCGACTGACAGTTTTCTCCAAGATCTGTTTGATTTGTCTATTGGAAACCTCTACCTGCCCTAACGTTTGTGGGTGGTAGGGTGTAGCGATCTTGTGCTTCACTCTGTACTTGCGCATGAGTACTTCAAACTGTCTCTCTCCAAAGTGCGACCCTCCGTCGCTTATAACAGTGCGCGGTACACCGAAATGAGGGAAGATGGTCTTCTCGAATAGCTTGATAACCGACTTGGCGTCGCATTATTGGGTGGCTACCGCTTCTACCCACTTCGATACATAGTCCACTACCACGAATATGTATTGATACCCCCGGGATGGGGGAAACGGTCCCATGTAGTCGATCCCCCACACGTCAAATATTTCTACTTCGATCCAGCTTGCCATTGACATTTCATTCTTCCGCCCTATGTTCCCTGTAAACTGGCACTTTTTGCAAACCTTTACAAATTATGCAGCGTCTTTAAATAAGGAGGGCCAATAGAAATCTGACTATAGCACTTTTGCGGCAGTTCTTTCGCTACTCAGGTGTCCACCGTAGGGGGAGGCGTGACATTCGTTCAGGATGTCCGCGGTTTCTTCTTATGGGATGCACCTCCTGTATAAGTTGTCGGCGCATTTTCTGAACAGGAGAGGATCATCCCAGTAGTAGTTTTTAGCATCCGCGAATTGCTTCTTTTTCTGATTTTACGTGATGTCAGGAGGTAGTTCTCCGAAAGCAAGATAATTGCAGATGTCTGCAAACCAGGGTAAGCTCTCTTCTTGAGCTTCGGCCAACATAAGAGCCTCGTCGGCATAGTTGTCATTGATTGGAGGCCCTCCCTGTCTCTCAGCCACAATCCTTGATAGGTGGTATGCGACCACATTTTCTGCTCCCTTCTTGTCGATAATTTCGTGGTCGAACTCTTGGAGCAATAAGGCCCACCTCAACAATCTGGGCTTGACGTCTTTCGATTGCATTAAGTATTTTATAGCCCCGTGATCTGTGTATACCTTGACCTTAGCTCCGACGAGATACAACCTGAACTTATCAAACGCGAAGACGATCGCTAGCATCTCCTTTTCAGTTGTTGTGTAGTTCACCTGAGCCTCGTCCAACGTGCGACTAGCGTAGCAGATCACATGGTGCTTATTGTCTTTCTTTTGCCCCAGGACTGCTCCGACCGCGTAGTCGCTAGCATTGCACATCAGATCAAAAGGTAAACCCCATTCTGGCGCTTGAAGGATAGGTGGTGATGTTAAAACGTTTTTTAGGGCCTGAAAAGCACTGAGACAATCGTTATAGAAAATAAATTAAACATTTTTTACCAGAAGATTGGACAGCGGTTTGGAAATCTTTGAGAAGTCCTTGATAAATCTTCGGTAATATCCGTCGTGTCTGAGGAAGCTTCTCACTCCTGTCACAGATTTCGGTGGAGGAAGCTTAGATATTGCTTCGACTTTGCTTACGTCCACCTCGATCCCACGCCTTGAGATCTTATGTCCTAGAACGACGCCCTCCCGCACCATGAAATGACACTTTTCCCAGTTTAGGACCAGGATGTTCTCCTCGCACCTTTGAAGGACTAATGACAGATTCTTCAGACAGCTATCGAAATCCTTCCCATAGACTGAAAAGTCGTCCATGAAAACTTCTACGATATCTTCTAGAAAATCTGAGAACATCGATATCATGCATCTTTGAAAGGTGGCGGGGGCGTTGCAGAGTCCGAAGGGCATCCTTCTAAAGGCATAAGTGCCGTAGAGGCAGGTGAATGTTGTTTTCTCCTGATCGTCGGGCAAGATGGGTACCTGGTAAAATCCTGAAAAGCCATCCAGAAAACAAAAAAAATCGTGATGCGCTAATCTTTCAAGGATTTGGTCAATAAAAGATAGCGGAAAATGATCCTTTTTTGTAGCCTGATTTAGCTTTCGGTAATCTATGCACATCCGCCATCCGGTGACGGTCCTTACCGCCATCCGATGACGGTCCTTACCGCCACCTCGCCTCCCTTCTCACCCTTAACCACTGTCATCCTATCCTTTTTGGGTACTACGTGGATCAGACTCACCCAACTGCTATCGCTGATCGGGTAAATGATCCCCGCATCCCTAAACTTTATTACCTCTTTCTTGACGACCTCCTTGAGCATCTCGTTCAGCTTCCTCTGGGGTTGAACCAGAGGCTTGACATATTCATCTAAGTTGATGCGATGCATGCATAAGGCGGGGCTAAGGCCTTTGATATCATCTACTGAATATCCTATAGCCCCCCTGTGGAGCCTTAACTCCTCAAGGAGTCTGTCTAGCTGATTGCTTGAAAGACTGGAGTTTACGATGACAAGGTTTATCTGCTCTTCATCCAAGAACTCGTACTTCAGACCTTCAGGCAACACTTTTAACTCTGGCTTTGGTCTGGGTGCCTTCTCTTGAGGCTCCTCCTCGAGAGAGGCATACATTGCGGACTCCACCACCTTATCCTCTTCTTGCAAGCTTTCGTCAGAAAGGTCAAGAAGGTTGAGATACTCCGCGACTTCAGGATCTTCGAGGTCGGGATTCTGACAGCTTATATCCCTCAAGAGGGGGTCTACTGTTCGGATATCCTCCTCTATTTCCTCACAGAATTTATTGTAGCTATCTGCGAAACACGCTGATTCAGACAGGGACAAACTTCTCATGATCTCCTTCAGCTTGAAGTCCATATGGTCGTTTCCGACCCTCAAAGTGATCATCCCCTCGGAGACATCAATCAACGCTCTCCCTGTTGTCAAGAAAGGGCACCCAAAGATGATCAAGTAGCGGGGATATTACCTCTTTCTTGATGACCTCCTTGAGCATCTCGTTCAGCTTCCTCTGGGGTTGAACCAGAGGCTTGGCATATTCATCTAAGTTGATGCGATGCATGCATAAGGCGGGACTAAGGCATTTGATATCATTTACTGAATGTCCTATAGCCCCCCTGTGGAGCCTTAACTCCTCAAGGAGTCTGTCTAGCTGATTGCTTGAAAGATTGGACTTTACGATGACATGGTTTCTCTGCTCTTCATCCAAGAACTCGTACTTCAGACCTTCAGGCAACACTTTTAACTCTGGCTTTGGTCTGGGTGCCTTCTCTTGAGGCTCCCCCTCGAGAGAGGCATACATTGCGGATTCCACCACCTTATCCTCTTCTTGCAAGCTTTCGTCAGAAAGGTCAAGAAGGTTGAGATACTCCGCGACTTTAGGATCTTCGAGGTCGGGATTCTGACAGCTTATAGCCCTCAAGAGGGGGTCTACTGTCCGGATATCCTCCTCTATTTTCTTGTAGAATTTATTGTAGCTATCTGCGAAACACGCTGATTCAGACAGGGACAAACTTCTCATGATCTTCTTTAGCTTGAAGTCCATATGGTCGTTTCCGACCCTCAAAGTGATCATCCCCTCGGAGACATCAATCAACGCTCTCCCTGTTGTCAAGAAAGGGCGCCCAAAGATGACCGGGTAGCGGAGATCTTCAGCTGTGTCAACGACGACTATATCGTAAGGGATAAAGAAATCGCCAACCCTGATCGGCACATCTTCGACAATGCCGACAGGTCTCTTAAAGGTGTGGTCCGCCAGTTCAATCCTTATGTTGGTTCGAACCATTTCGGTTAAACCCACCCTTTGCGCGAAACTTAGGGGCATGATGCTGATGCTTGCCCCCAAGTCTGCTAGACCCTTACACTCGACATTGTCCCCGACGGCGAATGGGATTGTGAAGGCTCCGGGGTCCCTTCTCTTATTTGGAATGTCGGGCTTCACGAAGGCAGAGGAAGCAGAAGCTAGGTGCATTGTTTCAATCCTCCCCCCGTTATTTTCTTTGTGATAAGGTCCTTGAGTAACTTGGCGTATGTAGGCATCTCCTCCAATGTGTCAAGGAAGGGCACTTCGAGATGCTTCTTCCTGATCGACTCCATGAACTTCTCATGACGCTTCTTCAGATTCGCCTTTATTAGCTTATACGGGAACATAATCCTAGGAGCGTTAGCATTCCTTCCACCAGGTAGCTCTTCAGGGAACCTTTGCGCAGACTCTCGAACATCTGCCTGTCTTTCTTCCTCCTCTGCTGGAGTTGCACCCTCAGGCCTTGGCTCGGGCTTAGGTCTGACTTTATCAGGGCGCTCCAGCGTTCTTCCAGACCTCAAAACTGCCATTCTGGCAGTTTCAGGGTATGAGAGTGCTTTTACTGCAGGATCCTTCATCAGAGCAGTCATCTGGGTCAGCCGTTGATCGACCTCACGCTGGCGCATCTGCAAGCTTGCCATTTGGCATTGAATGGAATTCAGAGCCCCAGAGCTAGGAAGCGCACCCTGCACCAGTTGGCTGATGATAGTGTCTTGTCTTTTTATTTAGGCGGAAAGCTGACCAACCAAGTTAGGCTGGCTCGACCTCTCGCCTCGGCCCTGACATCCACTCTTAGAAAGAGACTGCTCACAACGAGACATGGTATCAAAGCTCGGTGGAACAGGTCACAATTCTTCAGAGTTCTTGAAATGACACGAAAAATCAAGTTTAGAAAATTGAATTTTTACTTTTAAAAGAATAACAATAAGAAGAAAAAGAATAAGAGTGCTGTCAAACTCATTTCTAAGCTTGAGGCACTGGGGTGTAGTTAGTGGATTCAGATTCGTCTACAGTACCATTTTTGCCTTGTCCCCGGCAACGACGCCAGAAAGTTGACCGGCCTAAATCGTGCGTCCTGAATTAGGAGGTGGATTTGAGGTAATCGAGCTTTCACATTTATAACCTGAATCCTTCTAGACCCCCACAACTTTGTTTATGGGGTCAAAGTAGATATACGGGGCCGAAGACAGGGACAAGGGTGGTAGTGTTGAGAACCCAGAATCGACACGCTACACTCCGGCAGGTATAGAGATATAATAAATTCCCGAAAGGGAAACAATAAGATGTCACAAACAAAACAAAGAAAACTATCTCCAACTGGAGCTACAAGAAAGATTTAAAGTTTTAGTCATTTAGCAGTTTTTAAGGGGTTTCATACAACAGAAACAGAAAGATAAAACCAGAGCTAGAGCAAGGTACGAAGGATAAGACTTCAGTAAAACAAGTGGCAACAGTAGCATTCTGCACCCCTCCTCTTAGAGCGGGTACCTCTAACCAAGCATCAACACCCCTCTCGAGGTTGTTGGACTTAAATTAGAGTGGAATGCTACTGAAACAACTCCGTTCCAGTCACTCTCGTACTCCAGAATCGGACCAAACACTAGAGCCACAACACAACTCTCGAAGCTGTTGCGACGGAAAACACGATTCGGTAGCTAAGCGAAACGCGATCCAAACATACAAGCTAGAGTTCAGATATCAAACATGGCAGTCATCCAACATATTGCACCAAGCATAGAGCAGCAAGTAATTAAGCTTTTCTATTTCCATATACATTAAGGGTCTTAATACATTGCGTAAGAAAAGAATTAAATAACAGAATTAAAGATAGAGGTCGCCTTCTTGATGTAGAAGGGCGACAGACTTCTGCGGCTCTCCAGCCCGATACCAGACAGGAGCCTAGCCCGATACAGCAGTGTCGGGCGGCACGCTCTCTCGAGCGGCACACCGTGACGGTCGACTGTATCGCTCAAGGATCCTGGCCGATACGCTCAAGTCGGACGGCACACCCTCTCGGGCGGCACGCATGACGGACGAAGCGTATCGTGTTTGATATCGTGTCGGGCATGGAGCGACACGTTCTACTGTCGGGCACTTGTGTCGCTCATCATCGTTGGCCGATATCGGCCAGCAGTGTCGCCCGGGACGGTCCTAAGTGAACCATCCCCTCCCTCTCGGGATAAGGAAGAGCTCACCTAGAGTTGCCCGACACGAGCACTGTGGCGCGATACTCTTGCTCTCACGGTTTCCTCCGAAGATCACTCAAAGCTCCCAACTATCCAAATTCTGAACTATCCGAACTGTCTTTTCGGCTTCCTATAGCTATTATTTATAGGCAGCGGTTGGGGGAAGTTATGGTGCTTGAAGCACCACGTGTCTCCCATATTCGCGAGTTGATGGACGGCCGATACACATATCGCCCGGCACAGGGATGTTGGCTGTTGGTCACGTGACGGGCGGCGGCTGCCGGTGGGTGGCCTGTTTCGCGCGACAAGCTTGGGTTGTCGTGGCGAGCTCGGCTCCCTGTCGGGTAAGAGGCGTGTCGTCCGTCAGCTTCTTCTTGCGCGACATCCCCTTGTCGTGCGTCGTTGCGTCGCGCCACCCTGTCGGGTAGTGCTTGTATCAGGCTGTTGGAAGGCCGATGCAGGTTGGACTTATTGCTTGTGGGCCGGGACGGCCTTCTTGGGTCAAAATAGGAGGAAAATTCTGCAAAAGATGGAAGTATTGGATTAAGAGCGTTGCTTGGCCAATTATTGCGAAAGTACTAATAAAAGAGAGGAAAATAGCAGAAAAGGGCAGTTTTGACAACAGAATAAAGGGCAAAAACATCACAAAAATTGGTGTTATCAATGTAACGAATGAACAATAACATATTTATCCCATAATTTACCATTTACTATGTCTGATTTTATCTTGTAAGTCGAATAATTATTTTTGAGAACATAATTATTTTTTTGTCTAGACAGTTACTTTTTCGATCAAATAATTATTTTTCAGACTGCACATGTAGTGAAAATACATGCATAGGTAGCGAATGAGCTTACTCCCCCCACATATATATATATATATATATATATATATATATATATATATATATATATATACACACACACACACACACACACACTAGTAAATACACACATGCACGTGTCATATTATATATATTATATTTTATTAGATATATCATATATACATATCTTATTAGACATGTTATTATTTTTATATTTTATTATTCTAATAATGATAATATATACATTTTAGTACTATAAAATAGACATTTGATGATATTGTACAAATTTAATGTTTAATGTTAAGTATATATAAAGAAAAGGTAAATAAAAGTAGATGATTGTGACATCATCATCATTAGTTTGTTATTTGTTATCATGACAGAGATTACTGTGGATCAAGTGTTATGTACGTTCAAAGTGGTATCTTTTTGTGGGTCAAAGCAAATTTTTAGTAAGAACTACGAAAGGAGAAAAATAATTTCTGAAAGGATATATATATTCGTCGAATTCATTATCAGTATACATACACAATCTACACATGTAAGAATATATCAATGAAAACCATATCTAATTAGTGTTTTACTTAAACAAAGGATACATGCGTCTTGTTTAGCAAATGATTCTATGACTTCCTAAGACAAAATTACAAAATTGCTAAAAATCTTTACAAATATTTAGCGATTTATGTATATTACTTTTGGAGTGTTTGAGGGTACGACTACTTATCACATGAATATGTAATGAAAATAATTTGTTACAAAACTAATTATTTGAACGAAATAAAAAAGTAATTATTTTGGTATATCTTGTATGATTTTTGGACTTAAAATCATATGATATAGATATTTTTATTTCATTGTAAGAACTTAGTTTTAATCATGTCAAAATATATGTGGTTTATAAATTTTAGAGAAGGTGGTTTTAAAAAAAAGTGAAAATTATTATCTTTTTTATAACATAAAAAAGCTATATATATTATACAAGTGTCATGCTATATATTGGTTGGTGATACACTACCACCTAGGAGCATTTATTCATAAATGAATGTTACAACACATCAACCACATAACCCATGCGTGTTGTGCATGTGTATCCTCATACAAATAAATTCATTAAGCAGCCAACTATAATTTTTCTATATTATTTTATATGAGTTGAAACATAAGAAGAACATAGAGATAACATTATGTGGTTGTCAACAATACATAACAAAATAAGTAGGAACGTAATATTATGAATTTAATGTATAACAATAATTACATGTAGAGGAAAATGCTTGGGTGTAAGTAAAAAAAATAGACGTATCGGAATCTTTTATGTTTCTTGAAGTGCTATATGGGAAGGGAGCGGGATCGCATGCCTATGTAGTATTGTCATCTTAACTTAGTAACTTGTAGGCACCCCACATTCACATTCACATGCATGGATGTGAAGCGAAATCACATACTGCGAAAACGTAGAATAGCAATCAGGACTCAGAAATTCGAAAGCAAAAAAATGAATCATTCAACTACGAATCAGGGAGAAACTTGTAGTCGCTCCAGTGGTCAAACAATATTTCACTGCATTTTGTGGGAATCTTAGAAAAGTTGGTGCTGTTCCAAGAGGCATTTGAAGATTAAAAAGATTGAGGACATAGAGTTTGATTCTATTACAAAGGAAAATAATGTCACCTCACTTACTGTGACAAGTTCGCAATAAGGATGATACCTTTATACTGATGAGATTATTCTTCTGGCATGCTCTTTGGACCCCTTGAACATCAAGTTATAGTGGTTAAATAATTCACGTTTAAATCTAATCTTAAATTTTGGGACTTACTTACATGAAGAAGACGGCTGCTGATTCACGATTGGGGTCTTTGACGGCACTTCTCTATGCCCACTCCAGTGCTTCTCACATCATTTCACGACTGGGGTCTTTGACGGCACTTCTCTATGCCCACTCCAGTGCTTCTCACATCATTCGTCAGTAGCACATCGATCCTGGCATGCCTATTATCCCTACTGAACTCTTTAATCATATCACCCTCACCCAGCAGTTGCGCATTCCTTAGAATATACCCCCGTCTACTTGTCGCTCGGTCCAATCATGCTACTGCTTACAACAACTCATCCTCCAGTAGAAAGAGCACAACACTATCGTGTAGCTTGTCACACCACTGGATGTTGAACATGAAGACGTCCGCCACCGTATTTAAGAATCAAGAGGAGTATGTCGGCTCCCAATCCCTAGACACAATGGACTAGGAGACCAGAGGGACGTCATAAACCGGTGCGATTGCAGTCCATTTTGCTGACAGTTAATGGGGTGCCCATATCCTCGAGATGTTCCAAGCAAGCTTGGTTGGTGGAAAGCACCACCACCATGGGCATATATGGTGAATTGCCGGTTTCATGCAATATTCAGGATGTAGTCGGTTGCCAAGGAAATGGCGGAGAGGGTTTACAAAAGTTGGCACGAATGGTTAAAGTCGATGAACAACCGAGTCTCACTCGGAATAGGATTAGGGACGTGCGTGGCTATATATATACGCCTCCGGTCATTAGGGTTAAATACACCGAAAACAGTCTTCTGTCGCCGTGTGTTTTGAGAGCCCTAATCCAGAGTGCAAGAGTTGTCGTCCCCGGAGTCGCTTTGCAGAGTTGTCCTCCTGTGCGAAGCGCGACTCCTCCTTCCTGTCTTCGAGACACAACTGTCAGTAGGGGTGAGCAAATAATGGTCCAGACCGCAAAACCGGACCGGACTGCTCAATTCGGTCCGGTCCGGTCCATTTTTTGTTCGGTCCGGTCCGCGGTCCGGGAATTTCAATGATTTTGGTCTTCGGTCCGGTCCGGTCCGGTCCAAACCCGGTCCGGTTCGGTCTGGACCGTAGATTGACTTTTATATAAAATTCATGTATATTTGAAGGTGTATTCTATAATAGTTACAAATAAAGTACATATACAATCACTACTAGTATAAATGTTTGATACAAAAGTTATATAATTGTTAGAAGTGACTAAGATTATCAACTTTGTACAATTAAATAAGTTGTAAAACATGTAAAAAAAGCTGATTACGGTTCAAACGGTCCGGTCCGGTCCTAGCTCAAAACGGTCCGGTCCCGGTCCGGTCCAACCTCGAAACGGTCCGGTCTGCGGTCCATATATTTGTTCAAATTCGGTCCGCGGTCCGGTCCGGTTCTGGACCGATGCTCAGCCCTAGCTGTCAGGCGGTGGTACCTGCGGTTGCCGTGCTGCACTGGTAGCAGTGCAACACGACTACGTCGAGCGCGAGCGAGACGTGCAAGTTCCAGATTCGTGCCAGATCAAGACTGGGAGAACGGTGCCTATCCGCAAGGATTGCCGGGCACTGATTTCTTTAAGTAACACGTTCGTTTTTCAACGAACGATCTTGTTTGCGAATCTAACTCTTGTTTTCTATTCTCCTGCTTTGTGTGTTCTTCGATTCTTATTTTGGATCTGCCTGGACTATTAATTACATTGCACCTGTCGCTGTTGCATGAATGACAATAACAAATATTAACAACAGTCTTAAAGAAATCATTTTCTGTCGTTAATTAACAATGGCCGGTCAGGGTGGTTCGGGATGTAAAATTGATACAACCAATATGCCTGAAAAATTTACTGGTACCAACTTAGCCCGTTGCCAGAGTCGGATGGAAACCCCTATAGATGGGACTGAAAAATATAGGTTGGGGATGGGACTGAAACCACTATAGATTTGCAGGCAGTAGCAACCCAACCCAAAAGAGTGGAGATCCCACAAATTGGGTTAAATGTGGTAATAACAAGCTGTCGGGTAAATCGGATGACACTATGTATTCTTGTTTGATGCTTCTAGCATCTGTGTGTCTATCTCCTGGAAACCTGTTAGTGTCACGACTGCAAGTTAGTAAGAGAGTAGTCTCTTAATGGTGTCAAGTCTTAGGACAGGATGTTAGCAGTACATCCTTGGAGACCCCAGCTAAGTGATTGATGTTGTGTAGGCCGCAACAGGAGAATTGAGTTGCTCTCTATTATCAATCATGATATAAAATTTTGTATGCATGGCCTTAATGCATTGTTTTCTTTACTACCATGTCTTTATTGTGTTGTTACCAACCTATACTCTTCTACCCAAGGTTCAGGTTCAAGACTTTTGTTCACCTAGTTCCTACGGGGGTCACAGTTGGATAACTCAGGTAGATTCAAACCGAAAGGTATCTGCTGAAAGCACAGTATGGAGGACTGAATGGTAGAGTACACTACACATTGGACTTTGTGGGGGATTGTTAGATAAATGATGATTACTGTTACAGGTAGTTACTATAGCGTCACATAATTATTGTAGCGTCGTTATCGTAGCAAATCATTTATTTAACATGAGTTAAGCCCAATGTAGTACAACAAGTATATGGTAAAATGTAGTGTTGTTTCTAGTGCAAATGGCAAAGAAGTTTTATCCCATATTGCTCACTCCTAGAACTTTTGTGGTCCTCATATGTAGGATCACATTGGGCACTAGTGTCCAAAGGAGTCCTAGGAGGGAGGTATGCTCACCTCCTTGGTGGGTGGGATTGCCACATCACAATGCACACACGCACGCGCGCGTTCCACGCCACGCCTGGCCTGGCCTGGCCTAGCCGGGCCGGGCTCGGGCTCGGACTTGTTGATTGTGGATTGTGGAGAATGTCTTCCGTCTTCCGTCTTCTTTTTGCACTAGGATACGACTAAGTAATTAATTACTCGTGTAATTAATTGTTTCTTTCTTATTTGGATTTCTTAATCCTAATTAGAAAGTGATTCTCTTTTGCGGATTATTCCGTATTGTGTACAAGGGCAACCGAGTGTTGCGTCTCACTGAGAATAGGATTAGGGACGTGAGTGGCTACATATACGCCTCCGGTCATTAGGGTTAAACACATCGAAAATAGTCTTCTGTCGCCGTGTGTTTTGAGAGCCCTAATCCAGAGTGCAAGAGTTGTCATCCCCGGAGTCGCTTTGCGGAGTTGTCCTCCGGTGCGAAGCGCGACTCCTCCTTCCTGTCTTCGAGACGCAGTTGTCAGGCGGTGGTACCTGCGGTTGCCGTGCTGCACTGGTAGCAGTGCAACACGACTAGGTCGAGCGCGAGCGAGACATGCAAGTTCCAGGTTCGTGCCGGATCAAGAATGGGAGAACGGTGCCTATCCGCAAAGATTGCCGGACACTGATTTCTTTAAGTAACACGTTTGTTTTTCAACGAACGATCTGGTTTGCGAATCTAACTCTTATTTTCTATTCTCCTGCTTTGTTTGTTCTTCGATTCTTATTTTGGATATGCATGGAATGTTAATTACATTGCACCTATCGCTGTTGCATGAACGATAATAACAAATATTAACAACAGTCTTAAAGAAATCATTTTCTATCGTTAATTAACAATGGCCGGTCAGGGTGGTTCGGGATGTAAAATTGATACAACCAATATGCCTGAAAAATTTACTGGTACCAACTTTGCCCGTTGGTAGAGTCGGATGGAAATTTGGCTAAATATTGCGGGTTATGATCATTATTTAGTTGAAACTGAACCTGTATCTGATGAAACAATTCCTGATAATGCAAACATTATTGCTAATTGGAAGAAGGGTGATAAAACGTGCCGCAGTTTGATTCTGTTTGGTTTAAATAACAAACTGTATGATTCTTACTCAAAGCCGCCAGTCACTACGTCCAAGGTTTTATGGGAATTGTTAATTAAGAATTTTAGCACTGAAAATCAAGGTGTTGAAAAATAATGCGTGTCTAAATTTCTTAAGTTTCAGATGGTTGAGGGTAAATCAATTTCTGATCAAACACATGATCTACAACTCCTAGTTCATGAACTCTCAGATGCTAAGATGGTATTTCCTGAGAAGTTCGTTGTTATGTCTATCATAGAAAAATTTCCTAAGTCTTGGGAATCATTTGGTATGTCTCTGAAGCATCGCAAAGGGACACACACCATGGATGAACTAATGATGGATATTAATATACAAGAAGAACACTTAAAGGAGAAAGAGGTCAAGGTGCCCACTGATGCAAATCCAACTGTTAATCTTACTTCTACGAAAAACAACAAAGATAAGAAATCTAAGAATGCACATAAACCCAAGGCAAAGATCCAAAAGAAACCGAAGAACAAACCTTGTTGGACTTGTGGACAGGTTGGCCACTGGAACAAGGATTGTCCTACTAAGAAGGCAAAGAAAGCTACTGCATATGCAACTAAGGAAGCTGTGGTCAACATGATGACTACATCCTTGAACCTCAATGATGGGTACGTGTCTATTAAACCTGAAATTCTTTCTATTTTTGAACCACTTTATTGGATAATTGACACTGGGGCTAATGTACATGTGTGTGCTGATAAATCCCTGTTTGTGTCTTATCAGGCCTCTTGAGGTCGGTCCGTGACTTTGGGCGATTCCAGCTCTGCAGAAGTCAAAGGCGAAGGATGGGTGGACTTGAAGTTCCCTTCGGGGAAGGTTTTGACTCTTAACAGGGCCAGACATGTTCCAACCATTCGGCGCAATATCCTTAGTGGCGTCATATTAGTTAGAGAAGGTTATAGAGTAGAATGTAAATGTAATAAGGCTATTATTACGCACCTTCGTGATTCTTTGTTTTTTGGCAAGGGGTACTTATGTGATGTAGAGAACTTGTTTAAGATTCATGTTGAACCTATTTCAAATTCCATTTTAAATTTGAATGATTATAGTTCTGTTTGCATGAATCTTGTTTCATCCGATGTATGGCATTCACGTTTGGGACATGTTAATGTTGCCTCAATGAAGCGTATGATGAATCTAGATTTGATCCCTAAATCTGAAATTAGCAACAACAAATGTGAAATCTGTGTACAAGCTAAATTGCCTAGGAAGCCTTTTCATATTTTGAATAGGAATTCAGAAATTTTGGATTTAGTTCATATAGACATCTGTGAATTTAATGGTGTTGCTACGAGAGATCAAAAGCGTTATTTTATAACTTTTATTGACGATGCGAGTAGATACTGTTATGTCTTTTTACTTAGAAGTAAAGATGAGGCATTGGATAAATTTCAAATTTATAAGAAAGAAGCCAAAACTCAAACCGGTAAAGTACTTAAGCGATTAAGGTCTGATAAGGGAGGAGAGTATACCTCGAACTTGTTTTTGGAATTTTGCCAATTACATGGTATAGTTCATGAGGTCACTGCTCCTTATTCACCACAATCAAATGGGATAGCTGAACGTAAAAACCGAACCTTAATAGATATGGTAAATACCTTACTCCAAACATCTGGATTACCCAACTTTATGTGGGGGGAAGCTTTGAATACGACTTGCCATATTCTGAATAGAGTTCCCCATAAACATTCAGAAAGTAGTCCATTTGAGTTATGGAGAGGAAGGAAACCGAGTCTTAAATATCTTCGAGTGTGGGGGTGACTTGCTAAGGTACTTGTCCCTGAACACAAAAGGAAGAAATTAGGACCGAAAACGGTTGATGCCATATTCTTGGGTTATGTAGAGACAAGCTATGCTTATAGATTCCTGATTGTAAAATCATATATCTCTGGCATTGAGGTCAATACAATTGTGGAATTACGTGATGCTACATTCTTTGAGGATGTGTTTCCAATGAAAACTGGTGTGCCCAATGAAGTTTCTCAAGAAGATTCATTCACCACAGGTTCCATTCCCGAGCATGTGGAAAGGATGACAAATGTGGGGGGCGACTCAGAACATGCTATTTCTGAATCTGATGATTCTGAAGAAATAGTTGAACCAAGGAGAAGTAAACGGCCTAGGACATCCAAGGACTTTGGAAGTGAGTTTCTCACTTACAATGTTGAGGATGATCCTGTTACTTTCAAACAAGTTATGGAATCTCCAAAAGCTAAGTTTTGGAAAGAAGCCGTGAATGATGAAATCCAATCATTTCTCTCGAATGGAACTTGGGAATTGGTGGATTTGCCTCCTGGTTGTTCTACAGTTGGTTGTAAATGGATTTTTAAGAAGAAACTTAATGCAGACGGGACAATCAATAAGTATAAGGCGAGGTTAGTTGCTAAGGGTTACACACAAAGGGAAGGAATATATTATTTTGATACCGATTCACCTATTTCCCGTATGACCACAATCCGAGTGCTTATAGCATTGGCTTCCATTTATAATCTCTATATCCATAAGATGGATGTGAAGACCGCGTTCTTACATGGTGATCTTCAAGAAGAGATATATATGGAACAACCTGAGGGATTTGTGGGACGTGGGAATGAGTCCAAAGTGTGTAAACTTGTTAAGTCATTATATGGCTTGAAACAAGCCCCTAAGCAATGGCATGAGAAGTTTGATTCTGTGATATCATCGTTTGGCTTTATTTCTAATGAATTTGATAAGTGTCTCTACTGCAAGATTGTCAATAATGGATTCATTTTGTTATGCTTATACGTCGATGCTATTATGCTATTTGGTTTCGATATGAAAGTAGTAAAAGAGACAAAGTCATTCTTGTGTAGAAAGTTTGAGATGAAGGATATGGGTGTCGCTGATGTGATTTTAGGGCTTAAAATCATAAGGTCTACTGATGGTATAACTCTCTCTCAGTCTCACTATGTTGAGAAGATACTGGAGAGGTTTGAGTACACATCACGTAAACCTATTAAGACTCCATATGATTCATCCAAACCCTTATTCAAGAATGAGACTGGGGTTCCAGTGTCTCAATTACGATACTATCAGATTATCGGAAGTTTGATGTATCTTATGAACTATACACGTCCAGACATTGCGTTTTCCGTGAACAAGTTAAGTAGATACACCAGTTGTCCCGACAAGACCCATTGAGAAGCTCTTGACAGAGTTCTGAGGTATATCAAGGGAACACGTTTCCTTGGGCTGCATTATGGTAAACATCCTTCCGTAGTCGAAGGATATAGTGATGCAAGCTAGATTGCCATGAATTCTGGGAGTAATGGTGTCTCAGGATATGTATTCCTGTTGGGAGGAGGAGCTGTTTCCTGGAGGTATAAGAAACATACCATATTGTCTCGATCCACTTTTGAAGTAGAGTTGTGTGCTTTAGATGAAACTGGATTGGAAGCTGAATGGCTACATGGACTTATGTCTAGTTTACCTATGGTAATGAAGCCGCTTCCTGCAATTTCAGTTCACTGTGATAGCACTACAACCATTGCTAAGATAAAGAGTTCCAAGTACAATCAAAAACAGCGTAGACACATCCAAGTCAGATTGAAATCTGTAAGGGAGTTAGTGTCTAATGGGGTCATGGCTGTGGACTACGTCGGTACCAAAGATAATACAGCTGCTCCTTTCACTAAAGGTCTTACCTTGGCTTTAGTGGAAAAATCCAGGTTGGGGATGGGACTGAAACCCCTATAGATTTGCAGGCAGTAGCAACCCAACCCAAAAGAGTGGAGATCCCACAAAATGGGTTCAATGTGGTAATAACAAGCTGTCGGGTAAATCAGATGACACTATGTATTCTTGTTTGATGCTTCTAGCATCAGTGTGTCTATCTTCTGGAAACCTGTTAGTGTCATGACTGCAAGTTAGTAAGAGAGTAGTCTCTTAATGGTGTCAAGTCTTAGGATAGGATGTTAGCAATACATCCTTGGAGACCCCAGCTAAGTGATTGATGTTGTGTAGGCCGCAACAGGAGAATTGGGTTGTTCTCTATTATCAATCATGATATAAAATTTTGTATGCATGTCCTTAATGCATTGTTTTCTTTACTACCATGTCTTTATTGTGTTGTTACCAACCTATGCTCTTGTACCCAAGGTTCAAGTTCAAGACTTTTGTTCACCTATTTCCTACGGGGGTCACAGTTGGATAACTCAGGTAGATTCAAACCGAAAAGTATATGCTGAAAGTACAGTATGGATGATTGAATGGTAGAGCACACTACACATTGGACTTTGTGGGGGATTGTTAGATAAATGATGATTACTGTTACAGGTAGTTACTGTAGCATCACATAATTACTGTAGCGCAGTTACTGTAGCAAATCATTTATTTAGCATGGGTTAAGCCCAATGTAGTGCAACAAGTACATGTGAGAATGTAGTGTTGTTTCTAGTACAAATGACAAAGAAGTTTTATCCCATATTGCTCACTCCTAGAACTTTTGTGGTCCTCATATGTAGGATCACATGGGGCACTAGTGTCCAAAGGAACCTATCATCACTCACACTTAGGGCCTCTAGAGAATGAGGAAAGATATGCAAACTTGTTTCCTTCAAAAGAAACCTCAACCATGATTATGTCGTCAACATATGATGACTCAATTAAATCATATCAGTATCCATCCATCAGAGTGAAACTACACCCTGTTACATCTGTGTAAGGATAAGTGGTCGAATATTAAAAATCTCATGGAGAATATGTTAGGAAAATGATTCCATTCAATCATTTGTACGCATGACCCTATCACTCACAAAGTTATTTTAGGCCTATTTAATGAAACCTTTTCATCCTACCCACCCTTGATACACAAGGGAAAATTTTTTCGTTTTCCTTTTTTTCTTTTAAAAAAAGTGAGAACAAGTCAAGGCACGAGGGGAAAATGTAATTGTACCTTTTCTTGATTTAGGTATTCTATATCATTCCTCCCTTGCCACACAAGGGGCAATTTAAAAAGTTTTATTTTTTGATATTGCAGAGTCACCATTGCACAAGAAGCATCTTTATGTACACTATCTTTATTAGGATTCACTCGTACAAAGTGTTACATGCACTTCCACCATAGGGTTTGTGACCAGCAATCTTCCCCTTTGAAGAGGTCCTTATTTCATCCTTACTCATATATGCCTAGCATCATCTATTAACACAATGTTTGGAGCCAATACTCAGGTCACACCACATGATGTCGACGAGCCAGTGGCCCATTATGAGTGTCTTGGGTGCCAAATACAAGAAGACCAAGGCCAACATATCTAACACATTTCTCAATATGAGCAACTAATCTAGCAACATCAAGAAGCCTAACTACTATGTCTACAGCGATTGACCCTACTTCAGGAAAGTTAAAAGGAAAAATCGTAGTGCATGTAAATGATTTAGACAATTATAATAGAAAAGAAGTTAACCGTGTTGTCACCATCACCCTTTAGAGAATCATGTTTCCTTTAGGGGTGGTATCTGGGGATGCTAGACTTTCCCCTAAATTACCCGTTCAGGAAGCCCATAATGACCCTCCTCGTCTTAGAAAACCTATTCCCCCACCATGCAACAATTATTAATGACTCCACCTGCACTCACGATGGCCCACCTACCAAGGGAGGATTTGAAATCCATATATTGTTAGATGATCTGGTCGAGGGTCCTGTGGGTGATGTCAAATTATCCAAGAAGAAGAAGAAAAGGGAAGGGTCCCCACCAACCCACAATCAGGAGCTCCTCCTCCCTTTTGATGGCCCTATACCTACCACCATACATGCCTTTATGGTTGTACCAACATGCTTATCCCCATGTCAGAGTGTTGATGGAGACACCACCTATGCTCTCTGTCATGTATGCTGATGCAAGTTCTAACACCATCCATGATTCATCAAAATTCATCCTAGAGTCTCTAGAAAACAAACTGAAGGAGAGTAGAGGCATAAAACAAAAAATAAAGTATTTCATTGACTTCTTCTACTTCCCAAAGGCACACCTTAGTAAGAAATTTGAGATCTTCAGTTCTTAAAATAGAAAGGGCATGTATATCCAAATCTCCACATCTGTATGTACTAGTATGATATGATTGAATTATAGGGCGAGGACAACATGCTAATTAGGATCTTTCCAAAGGTCACTTGAAGAACTAGTCTTAGCTTGGTACAACCAACAAAGCAGAAACAATAAAGTCCTCGGCCGAGTTTTCTAACTTCTTCATTGAGAAATATGCATAGAATATTGAAAACTTGCAACCAAATATGACCTTGAATCCCTCACACAAAAGGCTGATGAATATTTTACCTAGTTCTTTGGGAGATGGAGAGAGTTGGCAGCACATATTAACAACAAGCATGATGACAAGGATGGCATATGCATGGTCACAAATGCAGTCTCTCTAGCACTTTCAACTATGCTAACATTCCACTCATACAAATAATTTCTTGATCTCATCCATGTCGATACTAATATAGAAGCCACAATCAATAAAGAAGTTTACAAGAACATCAAAATCTCCATTATAAATATAACCAACCCCAGTAGTAAACTAGGAGGCACAACCACAACTATTAGTCCTATTTCTATCTCTATAGCATCCACAAGAAACAAGAAGCAACTACTAAAATGACCTCTCCCACAATGGAAATCACAATCAAACAAAAATATCCGATGATGGTTCGAAAAGGATGTCAATATTCTCCACCAAACTACTATGGTGGGTGGCAATATCCCATCCCATTCCAATCAACAACACAAAAGACAAATTCTCCAACCTTTGTGGCACTATCTTCAATGTCACCATCAACCAACAAGCTCCCATAGTGGTTTTATGAACTCCCCTCATGGTGTGATTTGATAGGTCCTTGCCCTGTCAAGCTCCAAAAAGGTTCAATATGCTATGGTGCACCTATGCATCCATATTCCCTAAAATCCAGTCCGTGCTCAAAATCCCAATGTAGTGTCTTCTTTCAGACCATTGTTGGAATTTTTTATTAGATGACATTCTGTGAATATTTTAGTTTTGCAAGACAAGTCATACATGGGTGTTGAGCATTCATGCACGTAGTGCAAGGTCTCATCGATGATGGTGCACTTGATCTGATATAGTATCCCGATGTAGTGAATATAGTGGCACTAATTTTGGAGGAGATTCTCAGACCTCACCAATTATAAGGTCTCCAACTCATCAGAAGAAATGGTGAATTTGTGGTTCGTGTGACAAATGGGGATTGGAGAATTTCTTCCACTCATTTGGAGAAATGTGGGATGCCTACAAAAGTCAAATTGGTTCCATCATGTAACATACTGGAACCTAGATCTTTTTCCTTACACTGCCTTTTGTATTCTCTTTTTCTTAGACTTGGTTTGGTCTCCCTTTGACCTAAATTAGATGGTGGTACATGGATTAACAATAGGCAAGATCACTGATAATGACTTTATCACATAATGACTTAGATTAGGTAATAAAACACATATGTGAATAAACATGACTAAGGACTCCTTTTTCTATGTGGATAGACATAAAATATCAAGGTTTATAATTTTTTCAAACAATCCTTGCTTTTAAATAAACCTAGTTTTCATAATTGGAATAACATTAGTCAAAATCGAGTCTAAATCATTAAATTAATAAATTAATTTATTTTCATATAAAATAATTATATTTACTTTGAATAAATCAATTCCTAAAATATAGGAACGTTTTACTTAAATTTGGATACCCAACTTGCCTAACGGATTTAATTTACGCATAGAATGACCATAATGCTCCTAATGTCTATAATGGCTTTAGGCATCCTAAAATATCACATTTGTATTTTATATAGGTGAACCTACCTCTAATCTACCTCTTTCTCAAATATCACCTTAATTGGTGCTTATTTGCCCATCTATTTAATTAATGCAAAATTGTAGCACTTTATGAATTGTAACAGTTCACTTACATTTCTCCTAAGTCTGTGATTTGTCCTTTGTCCGCATTGTTTAACTCGCTTTTAAATCTGGCGATCTAGATCGGCGTCTGATCTGCTTTGACCGGGTCACGCAGATGCCCGGTCATCACCTCCGCTTTTCCCCTTGCAACGGTACTGACTTCCGAAGGAGCATCGTCAACCGCAAGCTCTCTCCCCTGTCTATCTCTCTCCGCAAGGCCATGCCTGAACAAATGAAAACCTTGGTCTTTACCTCCTTCCCATCTTTCTACGCTGGACCTTAATCTTCTAGGATTTAGTATCCTCAAAGCCATCCCGAACCTAAACTCAGTCCTTCCCCTGTTTCACCTCGGCGACACCTCTCCCCTCTCTCAAGACCTTCATTCCTATTGGCTTCTGCCTTGAGTTCGTCATCAATCCCACAACACTGCAACGCAGCCGCTGGTACTCCTTCAACCCATGATCAACGTTCTTGACTCCATCTCAAACTAGTGATCACTGGTGTGAACAATGGCGACATAGGCCATGAAGGTCTTTACGAAGATCTGGAGTCGCCCCTACTGTGTCTGGAGTCCTCAAACTCAGAATCATGGTAAGCGATCTTTTCCCTATTTTCCCTCTCTTTCCATTCTATGCAACCGGTAATTATCGAATCTATTTTCGGGTGAATCCGACATCGCTGGATTTGGGTGGTTTGTCCAAAGATCATCAGATATGCATTTTGATCAAGATTTCTCCAAATAATTCCCAGCCTCCTTCCTTTCTGTGATCGAGTTTGCGTTCCGTTTGCAATTCTCCATTGACACCTGGGTCTCGAGCAAGATTCCAATGTGCTCGTCAAGTCCAATATTGCGGGCTCCTCACTCGAGTGTGACGATGGGAGAGACGATAGTACCTTACCTGGTTGGAGCTCCGATTGAGCCATGGTAATGGCGAGGAGGAGAGGGGCTATTCCCTTGGGATTTCTCTCAGCATGTCAACACCAGCCAGGGACAACTGTATCTTATCGGTTCGTATGGGCATGTTTGTTTACTTGGATTACGACGTATTGGATTGTAATTGTGACTCCTGCTAAGAGAAGTTTAAGTTTGGTTTGAAGGATTGGGAAAAAATAGAAAATCCTGGATATTTGGTTTATACAGAAAGTGCCCCATTCGCTTTTCCATCTCAAAACTGCCGTACGCCGCCATCCAACTCCGACTTGTGACTGTGATCTGAGAGGCTTTCAGCGGCCATAGTTCAAAGCAACCATGTCGTGGGAAACCAATACTGTCGGCGATCTGCGCCACCCTCCGATCTACCTCATGCTGGCATCCGACGCCAAATCAAAAGACGCCTTGTACCTGGAAAGGCCTTGTGCTTCTGAGGTTCGTCTTCCCCAATAACTTCCGGCGGAAACCAGGGACCAACATATGTGGCCCGCAAACCTATTCTCCCACAAATCATCTCACAGACAATCCCATCATTGTGCTTCTACGCAACGCCATTCAGGACATCGCTAACAACCTCTCCACCGTCAATAGTCATGGGATCTAGAGCAGTCTGTTCATGGGCAGATCAGCCCAACGACAACCTATCAGCGAGATCTATAGCTCTGTTCATGGCAGAGGCACCATCAATACTCAACTACCAGAGTTGCGGTGAGTATTGGCTGCCACTCGAGATAGGTCTCTTCTCTCCGCTTGGCGCCCACACTTCAACCTCACGCTCGGCGCTGACACTTCAGCCTCATGGTAACAGAGAACAGAACATCACGTACCACACTTCTCCAGCTCACCAAACTTAAAATTTGAGTTTGCCGCACTTCTCGAAAACCAGAAGATGATTGTTCTGCATTTCGTAAATGCAATATTCATCGTAATCCTGCTTAATCCAGTAAAACAAACGTAATAATCCAATGTGCAATCATTTGCAAGGCTCGAGTATCTTTCACCCTGTCACACCTTATATTTCTCGCAACCGTCATGGATAAGGGTTGTCTTTTTAGTAAACTACAAATACATGTGTTTTTTTTCGAATCAGAAAAATACGACTAATTTATTGGGACAGATTTCACGCCCAGATTTGCAACCTAATGTAGGATCGATTTCTAAGCAAAAGAATTAATGCATATTATATTAATCAAATGCACACATATTATGACTAGGTTGAGACAACCCTGACCCTGTGCGTAGGAGGTGTTACTGAATATCTAGGTTTGATCATAAGGTATGTACATCCTCTATTTTATTTTGGGCATTATTTGACTGAACCTACCTTTATTTAATGAGGCATCTCTTGAACTTTCAATTTTATTTAAAATCCAATTGTTGGACATTCATACTTTCTGCTTTGATTCATATAAATTCATGTGTTTGCTGAAATATTCATTTATAATGGGTCTTTGGACCCCTCCTTCTATGATTGCCATTTTATGTGAAATTGACTAAAATGTTAGTCTTGACACTCTATTTATGCATGCTACGTGTTTGACTAGAATATCTAGAATAGTGGTACTTATGTACAACCATACTTGTATAGGGCGTGCGTATTCCGTCCGGGGTGTGCGTTTCCACCCTTATTTCTTTTAGGCCATGATCCTATGGTGTTATGGCCCTGTTTTAGGTATATTTAGTCTACATTGTTATGCATGCAAATATTCGTTGTTTTAATATGATTCTATGGATGATTGTTATGGCAAGACACTCTTTTATTATCATGTTTGTAATTTGAAAATTTATATGCCTCATTTCTTTTGTTACTTTTCTCTTGAACATACCTAATCACAAATAGCCCCCTTTTCCTATGGGAACATATCTTTTTGTACTTTTAACCCTATATAATGCCCATAATGTTTTATATATGTACATACTCAGTCTTTGCTAACCTCTTTATTGTTTCCTATGTTCTGGGTGATGTTCCCTTCCACCCAGGTCTAGGTACATTGGAAGATAAGATGCTAAAGGATTGAATATATGGACTTGGACTTTGAAGATAGCTTGGGATAGTTGGTTTTCCCTCTGCAATCAGCCTTATGTGTTCTTAGGTGTATACCTTATACTTTTTTTTTTCATTCCACCTTATATGGTGAGGAATAATTGTACACAGAAAATTTTGTAATTGTGTAATAGTTTTGTTTCCGTTGCTTATTCATTATCATGCTCTGTATTATGTACTATTTGAGAAATGAATGAAATTCGTCCTTTCCTTATTACCTTTTGGTATGTTTGGGATCGGATGGGTGATTTCTTCAATTCAGTGAAGAGTGGATTCCCTATTGGGTCTCACTCTTTACAAAATGGTATCAGAGACTAAGCAGTTGGTAACTTGACTATTTCAAGTTATCCTACTTTGTTCCTTAATTGGGTAGTTAGGTGACCCTTAGAGGTTATTACTAGACCTATTTCTTTGTAGTGGTTTTCCAATTAGGATTTAGATCCCCTCGAAAATTAGTAAATACATTTTCTAACACCACATCAGTTGTTGAGACATAGTCCTTGACAAACCTTTATTACCCAACCCTCTCTATGGGATCTAATGATCACTATATTAGGATTATCTCTTCTAGTGAGATATTCATATCTCTTAATTTTTCGGTGGCAATCTAGACTACATTATGTGTAGGTTGATTTGAACACTCATAAATAGGTGTAACCCTGGTTATCACACTAGACCCCTTTCATTTGATGTTGTTTTAGAATGCCTAGCATACATTCACTTAGTTGTTCAGCATGCATGAATGACAAACACAAAATCCTAATTAAGAGTAGAGTTGAGACGATTCGTTTAATGTTAAGTATTATTCTAAACTAGCTCAATTGTGGATATAGCATGTCTTTCCCTCAACATGAGTATCTTAGCATAGTTATGTTGTGATTCCATCTATTTAAGGGCTAAATTTCACCCTCATTGGGATTGTTATGCTCGTGCATTAGAATCGGTTGATGAAAGCTATAAGTGGATATCATGAAATTTTCACCTCCTTCATCTCCAATAGTGTATTTGGTTTATCTAGTGATTGAGATGAATAGCTTGACTGTATAGGTTACGTTATCATGTGACGGCACTATGGTTGAGAAAACCCTAAATCTATTCCTATAATGTTGGGTAATCTCATGATTCCCTTAGGACTCGGGATGAGGTAGTGTGAATTATGATTAAGAATGACATGGGGAATGGTTGACGTCATGCTTTGGTAGGTTTCAATTAATGCTGACTATGAGTAATAAGAAACCCTTCTCTCTCATGCTTACATATTAGAGAAGTAGTCGTATGAAATTTTAGGTGATAAAAGGTTTAGACCCCTTTTTGGTGATAGGATAATAGTGTATGTGTAGTGTTGTGGAAGGTGGTCGACTTGGTTCTCGAATCGAATTTGGCGCCAACTTTTAGATTTTTTTGCAAAGCTTTTATCGATAAAATTATTTTCAATATTAACTTATATGTAGAAAGAAAAGCTTTTAGATTTTATCGAAGGTTTTTGGAACCAAATCACCACCACAACAAAATTCTAAGTAGTAAGAAAACTCTTTTAGTGGAGAAACCCTTGACGGGCATGATCAACCATGAGACCCTAGGATTGATGGGAAGTAGTGAGTGCTAAGAGGATATGTTGGATATATAAGGCCTAGGTCCATCCTTGTTTCCCCTTTGGATGATTAGGTAAGTTATATACTAATCTTTTTAAGGGGTGGAGTCTTATATACCTAGGGTGTAGCTTAATTTAAGGGAATAATAATAATAATTGTTGCAATAAGTAAAACATGGATAACTTCTACTAATAGTGTCAAATGAATGTAGCTACTGCCTAACCAATATTAGTGAGTTGACCTTACTAATTATGTTACCATAGATGTTACCTTGATGATTAAAATAAATTTTAAAATTTATCCTCACTTAACTTTAAAGGATAAAACTAAGTTAGATAAAATGCTCAGTTAGGTAAACAAGAAAACTACACCTAAAAGATCAAATTAATGCCCCATTTGCTGGTAATTTAAGGGTAAGGATTATGGTACAATAGATGGTAGGTTGAGCACACTATGTATGTTGGAAATTTGATCGTACATATTTCCCATGTAAACATGATAAATTGAAGTGTGAATGGATTAATTAAACCCTAATCAACATTTGTGTAATGTAATTTATATACTGATATCATAAGGAGCTAATTCAATAAGTTGCATACAATACACTATAGTCCTCAAATGTGAATGGTGAACATGTTTGCAAAATGAAACACTAATCTTTTACTATACCCTAATATGCCTAATAGGTTATAGATAATGACTTAGTAGGAAAATACCAACTAATTGATTTTCCTACTAAAATTTGTAAATATATCCAACTCAAGAGAACCCTTATATTGAAAGGAAAAGAAAACACATATGGATGATATACCTGAATAGTACATTTAATCTATTAAGAAAAAAAATGTTGTTAATCATAATAGGAAACAACACTTACAATAGTGTTGATAGCAATCATCATGATATATATGTGTAGGTTGACGCTCCTAAGCTATCTCAGCCTTAGTAGACATAGTCTAATTGGTTCTATTGGGAGATCTATGTAGGGATCAATTAATTATGCTTAAGTGATGGGGAATGACAAACTGTTGAACAACCTAATGACTTCATGTGTGTAGTGATGCAAGGCATGTAAGAAGATAATGAAACCACCATAATAATCTTGGCTACCTTAATGAATGTAACACTACTAAGATAATCTATTTCGTGGTGTCAAATTTTCCTAATCTCAACTTGGAATATGAGAAGACTGTGACGACTTGACGTACAAAATATTGTAAGTTCACATGGGGTTATCTAAATAAGTATGACATGTAGTGTTGTACAATACTCGACTACATTTACTATATTAGAAATCATCAATTAGTTTAGAAGTATGACTTAGTACAATTATCTAGGGGTGGCTGGATTTCGGGGACGAAATCCTCTTTAAGGAGTGGAGTGTTGTAACATACTGGAACCTAGATCTTTTTCCTTACACTGCCTTTTGTATTCTCTTTTTCTTAGACTTGGTTTGGTCTCCCTTTGACCTAAATTAGATGGTGGTACATGGCTTAACAATAGGCAAGATCACTGATAATGACTTTATCACATAATGACTTAGATTAGGTAATAAAAACATATGTGAATAAACATGACTAAGGACTCCTTTTTCTATGTGGATAGACATAAAATATCAAGGTTTATAATTTTTTCAAACAATCCTTGCTTTTAAATAAACCTACTTTCCATAATTGGAATAACATTAGTCAAAATTGAGTCTAAATCATTAAATTAATAAATTAATTTATTTTCATATAAAAATAATTATATTTACTTTGAAATAATCAATTCCCAAAATATAGGAACGTTTTACTTAAATTTGGATACCCAACTTGCCTAACGAATTTAATTTACGCATAGAATGACCATAATGCTCCTAATGTCTATGATGGCTTTAGGCATCCTAAAATATCACATTTGTATTTTATATAGGTGAACCTACCTCTAATCTACCTCTTTCTCAAATATCACCTTAATTAGTGCTTATTTTCCCATCTATTTAATTAATGCAAAATTGTAGCACTTTATGAATTGTAACCGTTCACTTACATTTCTCCTAAGTCCGTGATTTGTCCTTTGTCCGCATTGTTTAAGTCGCTTTTAATTATGGCGATCTAGAGCGGCGTCTGATCCGCTTTGACCGGGTCACGCAGACGCCCGATCATCACCTCCGCTTTTCCCCTTGCAACGGTACCGGCCGCCGAAGGAGCGTCGTCAACCACAAGCTCTCTCCCCCTATTTATCTCTCTCCGCAAGGCCATGCCAGAACAAATGAAAACCTTGGTATTTACCTCCTTCCCATCTTTCTATGCTGGACCTTAATCTTCTAGGATTTAGTATCCTCAAAGCCATCCCAAACCTAAACTCAGTCTTTCCCCTATTTCACCTCAGCGACACCTCTCCCCTCTCTCGAGACCTTCGTTCCTATTGGCTTCTGCCTTGAGTTCGTCATCAATCCCACAATACTACAACGCATCAGCTGGTACTCCTTCAACCCGTGATCATCGTTCTCGACTCCATCTCAAACTAGTGATAACTGGTGTGAACAATGGAGACATAGGCCATGAAGATCTTTACGAAGATCTGGAGTCGCCCCCTACTGTGTCTGAAGTCCTCAAACTCAGAATCATGGTAAGAGATCTTTTCCCTATTTTTCCTCTCTTTCCATTCTATGCAACCGGTAATTATCGACTCTATTTTCGGGTGAATCCGACATCACTGGATTTGGGTGGTTTGTCCGAAGATCATCGGATATGCATTTTGATCAAGATTTCTCTGAATAATTCCCAGCCTCCTTCCTTTCTGTGATCGGGTTTGCGTTCCGTTTGCAATTCTCCATTGACACCTGGGTCTCGAGCAAGATTCCAATGTGCTCGTCAGGTCCAGTATTGCGGGCTCCTCACTCGAGTGTGACGATGGGAGAGACGATAGTACCTTACCTGGTTGGAGCTCCGGTTGAGCCATGGTAATGGCGAGGAGGAGAGGGGCTATTCCCTTGGGATTTCTCTCAGCATGTCAACGCCAACTAGGGACAAATGTATCTTATCGGTTCATATGGGCATGTTTGTTTACTTGGATTATGACGTATTGGATTGTAATTGTGACTCCAGCTAAGAGAAGTTTAAGTTTGGTTTGAAGGATTGGAAAAAAATAGAAAATTCTAGATATTTGGTTTATACAGAAAGTGCCGCATTCGCTTTTCCATCTCAAAACTGCCGTACGCCGCCATCCAGCTCTGGCTTGCGACTGTGATCTGAGAGGCTTTCAGCAACCATAGTTCCAACCAACCATGTCGTGGGCAACCAATACTGTCAGCAATATGCGCCACCCTCCGATCTACCTCATGCTGGCATCTGACGCCAAATCGAAAGACGCCTTGTACCTGGAAAGGCCTTGTGCTTCTGAGGTTCGTCTTCCCCAATAGCTTCCGACAGAAACCAGGGACCAACATAAGTGGCCCGCAAACCTATTCTCCCACAAATCATCTCACAGACAATCCCATCATTGTGCTTCTACACAACGCCATTCAGGACATCGCCAACAACCTCTCCACCGTCAACAGTCATGGGATCTGGAGCAGTTTGTTCATGGGCAGATCAGCCCAACGACAGCCTATCAGCGGGATCTACAACTCTGTTCATGGCAGAGGGACCATCAATACTCAACTACCAGAGTTGCGGGGAGTATTGGCTGCCATTCGAGATGGGTCTCTTCTCTCCGCTCGGCCCACACTTCAACCTCACGCTCGGCGCCGACACTTCAGCCTCACGGTCACAGAGAACAGAACATCACATACCACACTTCTCCAGCTCACCAAACTTAAAATTTGAATTTGCCGCACTTCTCAAAAACCAGAAGATGATTGTTCTGCATTTCGTAAATGCAGTATTCATCGTAATCCTGCTTAATCCGGTAAAACAAATGTAATAATCCAATGTGCAATCATTTGCAAGGCTCGAGTATCTTTCACCCTATCACACCTTATAAGAATAAGGCACCATATCGTATCCTTGAGATCGTCATCTTACTTTTTATTAAATAGTTAGAAATTGAGTTAACTAGCAACCGTCATGGATAAGGGTTGTCTTTTTAGTAAACTACAAATACATGTGTTTTTTTTCGAATCAGAAAAATACGACTGATTTATTGGGACAAATTTCACGCCCAGATTTGCCACCTAATGTAGGGTCGATTTCTAAGCAAAAGAATTAATGCATATTATATTAATCGAATGCACACATATTATGACTAGGTTGAGACAACCCTGACCCTGTGCGTAGGAGGTGTTACTGAATATCTAGGTTTGATCATAAGGTATGTACATCCTCTATTTTATTTTGGGCATTATTTGACTGAACCTACTTTTATTTAGTGAGGCATCTCTTGAACTTTCAATTTTATTTAAAATCCAATTGTTGGACATTCATACTTTCTGCTTTGATTCATATAAATTCATGTGATTGCTGAAATATTCATTTATAATGGGTCTTTGGACCCCTCCTTCTATGATTGCCATTTTATGTGAAATTGACTAAAATGTTAGTCTTGCCACTCTATTTATGCATGCTACGTGTTTGACTAGAATATCTAGAATAGTGGTACTTATGTACAACCATACTTGTATAGGGCGTGCGTATTCCGCCCGGGGTGTGCGTTTCCACCCTTATTTCTTTTAGGCCATGATCCTATGGTGTTATGGCCCTATTTTAGGTATATTTAGTCTACATTGTTATGCATGCAAATATTCATTGCTTTAATATGATTCTGTGGATGATTGTTATGGCAAGACACTCTTTTATTATCATGTTTGTAATCTGAAATTTTATATGCCTCATTTCTTTTGTTACTTTTTTCTTGAACATACCTAATCACAAATAGCCCCCTTTTCCTATGGGAACATCTCTTTTTGTACTTTTAACCCTATATAATGCCCAGAATGTTTTATATATGTACATACTCAGTCTTTGCTGACCTCTTTATTGTTTCCTATGTTCTGGGTGATGTTCCCTTCCACCCAGGTCTAGGTACATTAGAAGATAAGATGCTAAAGGATTGAATATATGGACTTGGACTTTGAAGATAGCTTGGGATAGTTGGTTTGCCCTCTACAATCGGCCTTATGTGTTCTTAGGTGTATACCTTATACTTTATTTTTCGTTCCACCTTATATGGTGAAGAATAATTGTACAAAGAAAATTTTGTAATTGTGTAATAGTTTTGTTTCCGCTGCTTATTCATTATCATGCTCTATATTATGTACCATTTGAGAAATGAATGAAATTCCTCCTTTCCTTATTACCTTTTGGTATGTTTGGGATTGGATGGGCTATTTCTTCAATTCAGTGAAGAGTGGATCCCCCCTATTGGGTCTCACTCTTTACACATCATGTCTGAGATGGCTCTCAAGATGGTGATTTCCTCCTCAAGACCATGGAATTAAGTGGTCTATTATACTTCACAACATACATTGAATAGATGTTGGAGGAAAACTAGGTAGAGAAACAACAAGAAAACTCACAGGTAGATTCCATGAGTGAATACCTTATTGGACTCAACGACCCAACATCATGACCAAGGACCTAGTATAGGTCAAAGGTATATCGATAGATATTTGTTCCACAACAAGTGTAAGGATTCAAAGTCACCCAAAATGGGATCCTTGCAAAATAGTAGGAAACCTACATATTCAAAACAAAACAATCCTCCACCTTACTAGTGGAAGAGTCACAATTGTCATGTCTTCTTCCACTTACATAGGCTTGAATGCCATTGGAACAAACAAATGGAAGTCCTTACAAAGGAGCTCATCCTCTATATAGAAGACAACTCATATGCCTTTGAATGGTAATAGAAATACATATTCTTTTCTAACATTCTACCAATATTGAGGCTATCGACGTGCCCAATCAAAAGAAGATGTTACCAACTAGACAACTAATAAAGATCATGAACCTCCTACAACAATGGTACCAACTTTGGCATGCATTAAGATTTTAACAACAACCTTGACTACTATACAAAGGATTCCACCAAAACTCACATCTGGATCCTAGCCATGAAGCCATCACAATTTACCCTCATACAACATTTGGTGGGGCCTTTATCCTGACTATGTACTTCGCTAAGAATTCACGTACATGGTTTGACACCCATGAGACATTCCTCAACCCCATTGAGTAATCCACCCAGCTAGATGGAGACAGAGCAGAGGTTCTCCCTAATCCCTTACATTGGTGGCGCCATCATCTAGCGACCCTCCATCTTTTGAACTGATGACATAAAATGGGAAGAAAAAACTCATCATGTACATAGGAGTGACTTTGACATCGATGTCTGAAGTAGATGAAGCAACATCCTTGATAATCATACCTAATATGTACATTAAGATACAAGGACTATTCATATTTAATCATGTGTACTGTTGCTTGAATTCTTATCCTCTCACATCAGCAAGCATGGGTGTATTATCATCCCAACCAAACCAACACTATAATTTACCTTGTCTGGCCAATCCTACAACATTATAGGACACATGAAAAAACACACAAACATCTCCATGCGGGGTTTGAATTTGAGCTCACTAACACAGTGATCAACCATTCTAAATATCCCTTCATGTTAAAGGATATTCAAACCAAAATATCTCCAATACCATCAATGTGATCATCAAACTGAAGATCATAACCTTTTTTGAAGATGAGATCTTGATAGGTATGGATTCCAATCCGCCACTATGCATCACGACGAAGGATGCCAACATGATGGTTTTACTTGTGTTCATTTATAATGGTGTTGGTCTCAATGTTTTCCCAATAAATACATTCATCACACTCAATATCGAGCCAAGTGAGATTCAAGATACATGCACCATTATGATGAGTTTTGATGGATCTTTGAAAGAAGTTGTGGGTGAGGCAAAATTGCAAATACAAGTGGGCCCAAAAATGTACACATAAATGTTCTTAGTCACAAAGATCAATGCCTCTTTCAACCTCTTTCTAGGATGCCCTTATATACACAAGAAAAGGTCATACCTTTTTACTATATTAGTGCCTCAAGTTTTGTCACAGTAACACAAGTATTGGTGTCACCCAAGATCTTTTTCCATAAATAGTGGCTACTATCAGGTTTACTGACTAGGGCCTATGCTTTCTTCATGGTCGATAACAATGATCAACTAGATACTTAAATAATGTTGGTTGTTTGCTCTTATCCCATCACAACAACAATCAATATCTTAAGGTATTGAAGCATACATGCCTTGAACTAGGAAAGTTATGAACAAACTATGACAAGGTGCCATCACATGTGCATCTATCCCAGAAAAGTATGACACAATGAGACTCATCCAAAGGGGACCTCCAAGTGGAAGGTGAATCCCCTTATGTGCTAGTCTCCATATTGGCGCCCATCCATGGTATGTTTGACTAAGAAATATCTAAATTTTAGAAGAAGCAAAGATGATATACTTTCACCATAACACCCATTGAATGCCGCAATTATTAGGAGTAGGCACACTTCCACCATGAGTATGTGAAGGAGACACCAAGGTCATCCTATGTTCTCATAAAGGAACATGAAGACTTTAGGTGAAGTTTCAGTCAACTGATGACAGATTCTGACCATATTCCATTTCAATAAAGCACATTTTTAAAACAAAAAACTATTGCATGGAAGTTGAGCCATCATGCATTCTCCAACAACTCAACTATAAAAAATGTGCAATAATAGAATTTAAGGTCTAATCTTGAATCTTTATTCATACTTCTCATCGACTCCCATAATAGGTCTGCCTCCTTCATTGTAATTGCCTCTGTACAAATCCCCATAAGACAAAGTTGGCAATCTTCCATAACATGTGTCTGGTCCAACAAGAATTGTTTGAAGATATTGCAAGTGTGCTCATTGACGAGCCTCCATAGGACATAATATTTCTAGAATACATGACTTTAGAATGTCAACCATTCCACATTAGATGTAAAAATGAGACCATTGACATCTGTGCGGGCTCACTCCCTTGTCTTCTAAAAGTAGGCCCCACCATACCACTATCATTCAAAGCAACCTTGGTCAAGCTCCTTTCTCCGTACATTGACATCATCACAGAAAGCTACACTAATATTATAGAACTTGATGAGTCGATTGTCATACATTGACTCCTGAGCATGCCACAAATGCATCCCGTCAAGGAAAAACCCAAACACATTAAACCAGAATAGAGATTAAAAAATACATGAAGAAGTTCATAATTGATACAAGGTAGGCTTCACAAGCCATGTGTCATATCTGTCTGTTGTGAGGGTTCTAGAAAAATATTGATGTGTCTCATGTGCACTAACTACAAGGATCTCAATAAAGCTTATATAAGAGATGAGCTCCTACTACTGATGGATTATCGAGATACAACCAAATTTTGGTGGCATCTCCAAACATGGAGAAAACCATATTCACTAAAGAATGGGGCATTTTATGCTACAAAGTCATGTCACTTTGACCCAAGAACGTAGGTCCAACTTGCAAACAAGTCATTATGGCTCTATTCCATGACCTTATACACAATGAATTCATAGCCAAAATAAATGACATGATTGCCAAGTCAAGGCCAATAGAAGATCATATCACATTTTTAGAAACACTATTCTAAAGACTATGACAGATATGCATCCAATTACGTTCAACAAGGAGTACATGCAATGTCAAATCCAACAACCTACTATGCTATATAGTTAGCCAACAAGGCATGGAGGTTGATCCAAGAAAGTCTCTAGAGATCACTGAGTTACCCGCTCCATGTATAGAGAAACAGATTAGAGGCTGACTCATAAGACTCCAATACATTAGATGGTTCATTATGAAGGTAACCTATAAATGGATCTTCAAGTTGTTGCACAAGAATGCCAAATTATAGTTGGAATGATTATTGTTAGAGTGTGCTTGATAAGTTGAAACAATACTCATCCAACCAACCTATACTTAGACCAACAGTGCAAGGTTATCGGCTAATTTTGAGGCTCAATCATGGAAGAATCTACGTGAAAATACCTAACACAAAAAATTGACTAAGATAAACATGACATCTACTACATTTCCAAGCAGTTCATAAATATATAAGGGAGATACACTCTGGTGGAGAAACCACACCTATTATTGCTTCATGCTATTAATTTCTTTTTGACATTACCTTATGTCATATACATTGTACCTAATAGCACATCATGATCTAGTACACTACCTATGTGATTGTTTGACTGTGATAAGACAATGCGCCAAATATTAGGCCCTGCTCTCTGAGTTTGACATCACATACATCCCCATGAAGGAAGACATAATCCCAAGCATAAGTATAATAATTGGTAGAGAATTCCACATCTTCATAAATAGATGAGGGGTTTTATTTCCTTGATAGTGACATCAACATGATCAATTATTCATGACCAACTATGTTCAGTTTTGATGACAAATGGACCGTGTCCTTTAATGATGCCTCAAACCAACATTGAAATGATATAGGGGTAGTGCTCACCAATCTAGTAGAAGAATACATCCATGTTACCCTATAACTACTGGTAAAACTTCACCAACCACAAGTACAAAGATTGAATCTTAGGCCTACAATTGGACAATATAATGGGAATTTAAAAGCTCAATGTTATCGTTGTCTCTCTACTCCTTGTGTCACAAGTAAATCATGAGTGGAAGAAGAAAAAATGAGGGCTACTTATTCTATACCAGGGTTCCTCTTAAAGCTAGTTGAGGAATTTGACAAAATCAAATTCACTCATTGCAAGAGGGAAACGAATGTTTATGTTGGTGTGCTAGCAATTCTGCTCTCCTTGTTTGATAATATAGACATAGATAGCTTCACGATTGAGATCAAAACACTACCTTGACCAGACCACTACATGCAAATTGAATCAACCCTTGGGGGAAACAAAGAATAGTGGTTCAACAATACCAAATGATTCCTTGAAGGGCACCCCTTCCCATAAAGGCACCCCTAAAGATGAACAACAAACAATGAGATGTATGGTAGTTAATTAAGTCTTGGAAGCTGGCACATTGTATCGATACTCTGCCAATCGGACAATCATACATTGCCTCAATGGCGAAGAAGCCATAGACATCACGTGATAAGTCCAAAAAGGTATTTGTCACAACCACATTAGCAACATCATTCTTTCCAACAATATCTAGGTCTTGGGTTTTTATGGAGTTAGATGACGTAAAATATGTCAACAAATCCCGAATGTGACAACTACATGCCAACTACACCCACATGCATCCCACTCATCTATATGACATGGCCATTCCATGGACATGTGCGGTATAGGGCCTAGACGTGATTGGCAAAATCCACCCAAAGGCCTTCAACGACAATTTCTTCATAATGGTTGCCTTTGACTACTTTACTAAATGGGTGGAATACATCTCAATCTCTATCACATCAACCTCAATGGTCATAAAATTCTTCTACAACAAAAACATCACTCTATATGGTGAAATCATCTATGACAATGACACTGTTTCATATTCAGAACAACATAAATAATATCTAAATTCTTTTGGCATCAAGAATTACAGGATGTATCCTTATTGATTTAGTTGAATAGAGGAACCATTAAAAAAAATCTTATCAAGATACTCAATAAAACTTCTGAGTCAACTCATTATTAGCATAATTATATTCCTTTAGCTCTCTGGGTATACATGACATCCATCCTCATATCTATTTCTGCCATACTTTACTCTCATATATATTCAATGAAGTTGTTTTATCATTTGAAATCAAACTATCTTCCTTGAGTATAATTTAATACAAGCACATCCCTAATGGAAAATTGAGTTCAAGAAAATGTTTACACCCTTAATATGATTGGGGAAAAAGATTCATGCCTTACACCACTTACAATGCTACCAGGAACATTTAGCTTGATCATTTCCCAAAAGGTACATCCTTAATGCTTCTAGAAAGGTGACCTTTTGATGCACAAGTATCTCAACCCTGACACTCAGGGTAAGTTTGACCAATAATGGGAAGGGTAATACATCGTCCATTAAGTCTACAATGATACTTCCATGTGGCTACTCAAAAATACAAGTAGGCCAAAAAAGTTCATAGAAACACTCTGTCAAGGAAACCAATGCCTCTTCCAACCTCTTACTAGGATGCCCTTAGATACATAAGAAAATATCATATTAGTGCCTAAGTTTCGATGCAGTAACACAACCATTGATGTCCTCCAAGATCTCTTCCCATTAATAGTGGCTCCCATCAGGTCTATGGACCAAGATCTACACTTTCATTCACGACCGACAATAATGATCAACTAAATACCTAAACAATGCTAGTTGTTTTCTCTAATCTAGCACAATAACAACTAATATCTCTAGGTACCAAAGCATTTGGGGGCAATACGTAGGCAAGTTATGAACAAGTCTGAAAAGGTGCTATCGCATGTGCATCTATCCCAGAAAAGCATGCAGAAGAAATATGGTGTGTCTATAACTTACAAAAATATTCTTTTTTAAGTTCATACTTCAAGATACAAAGTTTTTTCATATTCATATTATTTAAATTAATACCTTCCTTCCTCAATTCTATTTTTGATAAGGACTCTATGGATCTAAATTACCCCTTTTTCATATTACATTTGATATCCATTTCAAAGTTTTTTTCCAACTTGGTACAATATGATTATATAGAGTATACTTATTATTCATTATCAAAATTGTAAACTTTGATTCAACTAGTCCTACTACACCTATATATATATATATAATTGAAAATACACATTCCATTGAGACATAAGTTATTGTTTGATTGATTATGATGTGTCTGAGGTGTCTCTATTATACATTTCCTTTCTTTCTAGCTCTTGCAAATTGAAGTACACCATTTGATGTCTGATAATTTATTTCATATAGTGGTTTGACAAATTTCTAACATATGTATATTTCTATGGTGTAAGTCTATAACATGGTCAAACTAATGTTAACAAATATAGTTATCAACATATACACATACCATCTTTTATATACTTATGGATTACATCTAATGATTAAGATTACCCAAACTACTCAATTTCAAACCTAAATCAATCACTTCCTTTGGCCATTTCCATTTGTTTAAGTGATAGAACTTATGAACATACTGGACTAAAGGAGGGGGGTGCTTAACTATCAAGGTTGGGTTCCATGGATCTGTACTACTGGTGGCTGATTATACATATATTTGTTGATTAGAATCTTTTCATCCTGCTCTTAGATCTCTATCAAAGGTAGTTCATGGATTCTAGACTGTGGCTCAAGGAGGTTTCTAGACTGGCAAGGTAGTCGAGGACTCCTCTGTGATCATGGCATAGTCAATTCAGGTTGGAGGTTGTCTCATTCATGGCAGGATTCTAAGGAGAAGGTGTACATTTGATTGAGATGGAAGGTAGGTTTTCATACCTACGAGGATCATACATGTTGCTAGACTATGATGAAACAATCAACATTGTCGAAGGTTGGGTGAGGTGATCAGGCTTGTGGCAATCAAGGCAAGATGATAGCGGGTATGTAACTCTATGATGAAGTTTGCAGTGTTGCGGTGGTGACATCGATTGAGGAAGAGGATCTTTGGTGCAATAGACGTTATAGGTCTTGGCTATCTGAGCGATGATTATGAAGGTGGTTGCAAGTCATCGTTGAAAGGATAAAGGGCATCATGTAGTTGTAGGTCTCCCTTGCCTAACTTGCAGGTATGTTGGAGTTGAGACTCCAATCATCTCTTATAGACTCGAGACAAGAGAAGAGTGTCAAGGAGGATGAGGTGGTGGCCGTGCTAGTTTCGACCACTATGGATCATGTTGGACAACATAGTCGGGAGTAGGGATGGTAAGGTCACATGCTCTCAAACGACATACAGACTTTAGTGCATCCTCACCGGTGGCACTACAGAGTCCGTAAGGGTTCAGACTCACTTTAGTTATCACAGGTCTATTATTGGCAAGGTTGTGGTCAGTAGAGTTGATGATAAGACATGGTTGTAGGTTTGTGTGTAAGCAATCATGGCTGGAGTCGTAGCTATTATACATGATAGGGGGAAAAAACTCTAGGGTTTGTTGTCTACTAGAGAGGAGTAGATTCCAATGGCCTCAAGTCATTTTGAGAAGGTTTTCATTGAGAGTGAGGAGTGTAGCGATGACTATAATGACATTGCCATTTTATATTTGTAGAGTATGGTGGTGGCTATTAGGGTTCAAAGTCATTGCATGAGATGACCTTTGGGGTGAGGAACTTCAATGCCGAGGAGGATGTATTGGCTTCAGGTCCTAGGGTGGCTTCATCGAGGTGAACAACCTTGTCATTCCTCTGTGTAACCGACAAAGAGCGTGATCTTGGGAGGAAGGAGACATGATTCTCCCATATCCAAAGATGATTACTTAGTATTAAAGTAGTCATTTAAACCCCTATTTTCTTAACACTTCACATTTTCAAAAGTTCTAAAATGCCTCCAATATTTATGAAAATTAAACCACTCATTCTACTTATATCAAGTTTCTTTATTAAATGTTAACTAGCTACTTTGTGTCTTTAAGTAGGCCATTAAATTATCCTTTATTAATCACTCAATAATCAAGATTTATAATTTTAAGTGTAATACTATGTTTATTCTTAAGTCGTTAGTTGAATAGTAGGTGTATTATTGGAATAAAAGCTCAAACCAAAGTATTTAAGCACAAGGATATCAATTGCACCAAATAATGTCAAAGTGACTCATGAAATAATTTTAGGGACTATTTTGCAACTATTTGATCAAATGATGAGAAGGAATTCATTTAGAGATAAAATTCTATTAGAGGCCAATTCACATAGAAATAGGTAGTTGATCAAAATAATCGAACCAAATTTAGAAGAAAGGACCACCTTGAAATGAACTCATATTAGAGGGGAATATGAATTATAGTTCAATATAGATTTAGTACTCAAAATTGAGTATATTACAACACTTCACCCCTTAAAAAGGATTTTGTCCTCAAAATCAACACATCCATGATCCATCATATTCCACCCTACCCTACAAAGGATTCACTAACAATATAAAAAGTGTACAAAGGGTATGTTTCCTAATATCAAATACTCATTAGTTGCCTTCTATATCACCATGCATCAAAATCTAGGTCTCAATGATCTTTGTACCCATTCATATGACCCTCCTTGAGAGTTTGCTTCTCTTTTCTTTTTCTAATCTATTACTTCATATATCCTTGATTGTGACTTGGCTTGGAAAATCATCAAAAAATTATAGAAAACCTTTTTTTCTATTTACATATATAGTAGTATAAGAAAATAATTTTTGACAATTTTTTTTTGATGTAATACTAAAATGTTACCAAAATCGTGAGAACCAAGTCATAGTTTTCCTGCTTACTAACCGTCTATTACATAATGTAACCTTAGGCATACAAGTTTGGTTCTCCTTTCCCCTAATATACACCCTCAAATCAAATCATTCATAACAACTGCTCATGTGTTACTTTAACTAGAACATAAAATCCCATTCTAACACTCTTCCATGAGATTAAGTTTTTATTCATGGTGACCAACAAATTCATTACTACACTTCTTGATTGACTTTATGGATTTAGGTTCAAATCACACTTCCAAGGTGTATCAAATATTAATGGGCACTTAGACTGATCCAAACAAGATTTTAATTTGAGTACACATATGAGAACTCAAATTGTGGGTCTTAAAACTTTGTTGTATACATTTTAAGTTAGGAAATTATACTTTTATGGGTTAATCCTATTTTTTAATCAATATTGTTGTCATGAATATGTATATGATATTTTATTTATTCAAGGATTGCTATGTTCTTCATATTTTTTCCTTTTTGAATTGGGTAAGGATTTTAGATCAATTTGATGATATATGTTATTCAACATTTTATCTAACTCCAAAAGTTGGAAGCTCAAAATTCTAAAGGTGCAAATATTGAACACATTTTATCAATTCATCATCATACTATGGATTGAGATGCAATTTTAAGTCACAATGAAAAAGTTAAACTATTTTCATATGAATATAATTTGGAATATATTTCAAGTGACATATATATTCTATTTTATATGTTGTCTTGCATGTTGGAACCCACATTTAGAAGGATAATATTTTTTTAGATTCCAGTAGATGATTTCTACATGTTATTTTTGTCAAAGTTATTGTGAAAGATACTTCCCTGAGTAGACATGTAGTTTATAAGTGTGGTTACAATATTCTTTAGAATGCACTTTGTATTGGGTAGGGTTTTCCCTATATGTCTTAACATTTTCCTTGTTGACATATTGATCTTGTTGGTGAATTTATTCACGATTTATAATTTTCCCAAGTAGTAGAAATTACTTTGGCCTAGTCAATATGTTAAGTGAGGAAACCCCACCACCAACTAAGTGGATCAAGAGAAATTATGCCAGAACCTTTACTAAACATCTTTCCTTAGACACCTCAGTTCACTCCACTTACATGGTAATGTTTATTCTATATTCTTAGAATATTGTATTATGCTCTTTTTACATCAGCTTCAAAGCGTTCCAAATTTTGTCTTTAATCATCAAATTGTAATTAGAAAATGTGACAATATTTATGTGAATACAAATTATTTTAGGGCTTTTTCCAATTATTTAATTAATATTCTTATAGTTACAAATATTTCTAGATTTCACAAATGAAAGATAAAGTCTAGGGTACTCTATCCATATATATACCTATAGTGATGATTTTAATATTATAGGGGTCTCATTGTAAATCTTCTTACATGTCACCAACAATTCTTTATAAAAAATAACTCTAAACTTAGATAAGGGCCCTAAGGCCCACCAGTTGAGGCATAGGTGTTCCATAGTTGTATAGGACAAGGTACACCCATTATCACCTACATATCCACTCCTAACATAGGTAAATTCTTTAAGTAGGGCTATAAAAACTAATCTTGGTTGTCAACTATTTTTCTAAGTACTAACTACTCCATTTGTATTCCTACTTAACCCTAGTTTTCTATGAGCACGTACATGAGTGCCGACTGTTTATGGCTCTGATACCATGTTGCAAAGACATGATCCTTGTGTTCGAGTGTTTAAAAAATTTCATTATAAAAATACAAAATCTTTTTACAATCATACTTTACATCAATGTCGTGGAAGCTTATACATATGAACTACAATTAAAAACATAGATGGTTCCTATATCTACTCTTTAACAGAGTACTACCCAAGCATGTCTCTTCAAGATCTTCCATCTTTCACCTATCCATCTATTTCTAGGGGGGATGAAACCACATATGGACTCGAAGAAGGGAAACTTACGTCAACAAAGCTGGTAAATTCAATTATTCAACTATTAAAAAGAAGTAGGTTCAAAATATGATTCATGTATAAGATCAATTCTTGGAAGGGACTGTTTGGTTGACTTAGTTTTGCAAAATGAGAATAACAAGTATCAATGTTTAAACGTATAAAATTCAAGATGGTGATTTCACAAGTCTAACAATTATGCAAAATTGTCTAGGTTCAAGATATCAAAACATCAATAATATTTGCAATGATCAACTTTACATATTAGGATTAAGCACTGTCACAACAGTTCTTTATCAATGGCTACAATTGGATGTGTTCAATCATTGAGAAAATGATAGGGCATCCTGCTATTTCAACTAGTAACTAAAGGACCACTAGTCCATTGCATCCCGTGCACATAGCGGCGAGACATACCTAACCTCTAGGAACCAAATCTCTAAAGGGGCCAAAGCCCAAAGGGACTAAAGTCCATTGAGTCAAAACTCCAACAGATCAATTCTAGTGCTGTCTTAATATTTAACAAAATCCAACAATAATGAATTATGGATGGTGGACTTTCAAAAGGCAAGAATGGCTTATAAAAAGTTTAGGATTCACCACCAAAAAAGATGCAAGATATTCAAGAGGGAAACAAAATAATTAAATAAGTAAATTGAGAATATGGTACTTATTCCAAATGAGGATTTCCAATCGAGATGTCCACAAGATCAAGGATGCCAATTTCTCATAAATCTAGAAAAAAAGAATGTACTAAGGTTATTTTATGGTACTTGGCTTGGAATTCACTTCTTAGGTCCTTATTAGGTGAAATTACCATTTCCCCCCATAAAGAGTAGGATATTTAGTAATCACCTTAGGGTTGTTATTATGTCTTATTATAAAGTCATTAAGTTCATTTCTTCCAGATAGACATCATGTGGTCACATATAATATATAATATACACTCGTATGGCAAAATGGGTATTAGTTTATTAGGGTGTATCTTCCTTTTTATCTAGCCATGCTTATAGTTCCATACTATATTCCTAGAAGTTCTATTTACTGATTTCAAGTTCTATCATACATAGAAGAAATATGGTGCGCCTATAAGTTACAGAAATATTCTCATTTAATCATACTTCAAGATATACAGCTTTTCCATATTCATATTATTTAAATTAATACATTCCTTACTCAATTCTATTTTTGATAAGAATGTGTTTCATGATATATTTAATATCCATTGCTAGGGTTTTTGGTTTCTTTTCAACTTGGTATAATATGATTATTTACAGTACACTTCTTATTCATTATTAAAATCGTACACTTTGATTCAACTAGTCCTAATGCACCAATATATATTTATATGATTGAAAATATATGTTCCATCGAGACATAAGTTATTCATTGATATATGTTGTATGTCTGAGGTGTCTTTATTATACATTTCCTTCATTTCCATCTCTTGCCAATTGAAGTACACCATTTGATATCTGATTATTTATTTCATATGGTGGTTCAAAAAATTTCTAACATATGTATATTTCAAGGGTGTAAGTCATAACATGGTCAAACTAGTGTTAACAAATATAGTTCTCAGCATATACATGTACCAACTTTAATATAGCTAAGGATTATATGTAATGATTAGGATTACCCAAACTACTCAATTTTGAACCTAAATCAATCAACTCTTTTGGACATTTCCATTTGTTTAAATGTAGAACTTATGAACATATCTATCAAGGTTGGGTTCCATGGATCTGTACTAGTAGTGGCTGAGTATACATATATTTGTTGATCAGAATCTTATCATTCAACTCTTGGATCTCTATTTATGGTAGTTCATGGATGCTAGATTGTGGCTCAAGTAGGTACTAGGTGTATCTATATATCGATAAGGTGGTTAAGGACTCCTCTGCGATCATGGCATAGTCAATTCAGGCTGGAGGTTGTCTCATTCACAATGGGATTTTGAGGACAAGGTGTACCTATGATTGGGTTGGAAGGTTGGTTTCAGACCTCTGAGGATCATCTGTGTTGTTGGACTATGATGAGACAGTCAGTGTTGTTGAGGGCTTGGCGAGGTGATCATGCTTATGGTGATTAAGGCAAGCTGACGACAGGTCTGTAACTTATGATGAAGTTTGTAGGGTTGCGATGCTGACCAAGATTGAGGAAGAGGATCTTCAACGCATTAGACATTGTAGGTATAGGTTGTCTGAGGGATGATAATGAAGGTTGTTGCAAGTCATCATTGAGAGGCTGGTAGGGTGTCAGGTTGTTGCAGGTCACCCTTACCTGACTTGCAAGTATGCTAGAGTTGAGACTCTAGTCATCTCTTACATACTCAAGACTATAGAAAAGTGGCAAGGAGGATGAGGTGGTGGTGGTGCTAGTGTTGACCATTGTGGAGAAAGTTGGGCAACTTAGTCGAGATTAGGCATGGTGAGGTCACATGCTATGAACGATCTATAGATTCAATGCATCCTTGTCAATAACACTGCATAGTCCATAAGGGTTGAGACTTATTTCAGCCATCATAGGTTTATTGCTAGCGAGGTTGTGGTAAGCTTGAGTTGATGATCATACATGGTTGTAGGTTTACGTGTGATTCATCAGGGCAGTAGTTGTAGCTATTATATAGGACAATGGGAAAAAGTTCTAGGGTTTTTTGTCTACTGGAGAGGAGTAGGTTTTGATGGCCTCAAGCCATTCCTTGAAGGTTTCAATTGATAACAAGGAGTGCAACAATGACTGTAATGGCACTACCATTTTATATCTGTAGAGTATGGTGGTAGTTGTTAGGGTTCAAAGTCAATGCAACCATCAAGCATATAGAGAGTCCTATTCATGTGCAAACTTCCAAGCTATCAAATAGAACAACACAATTGGCCACGAATGACATAATAGTGTGCAGGGGAACTAGTCCCTATCACTCACCATTCACCCTTATGAGGATCCATTGAAATGGGTAGGCATAGATCTATATTTTCTAAGTTAAGATTTATAGATATGATATTCTTAACTCACTTAGGGGCAAGGAATGGTACATAGAGTAGAAGGAGGGTACTTCATCTCCTACTAGCTCCATCTAACCACTTAACAAACCATTTAGATAAGCGCATATGAAAGGTCACATCTAGTTATTTAGATCTTATACCTAGGACTACAAGAATGGGTAGACAAAAGGGAAGGTAGAGAAAGTATCTAAGGTTCCACTAGGGACTTAGGATTTTCTCCACTAAAAGCCTAAAATTATTGATTTTTCCTACTACTTAGGCAATTCAATAGCTCAAATAACCATATCAAGAGGTACGTAATAAGAACAAGAAATAAAATACCATTAGACTATGAAATGAGAGTTAGATGCACACATATTTTCCAACATGGTATCATAGTTACAAATTTTGCCCCAAAATAGCCCACATAGGAGCTTAGCTACTCATAGGTAAAGAAATAATAAAATAAATGAGAAAAGATAATAGAAACTCAATGGGGTATGGATGAAGGAGATCCTCTCTTCACTTCCAACTGCTCTAAGGGCGTCCTCCTTCAACAAGGGTGTAGGATGGCATGAAAAATAGAATTGATATGCCCAAAACCCTAGAAAACTAGGAATTTAAGGTGGAGGAGGAAGGATGTAAATATATAATATTTAAAATCAAATTTTAATAAAATTATATCATAATATATAAATGAATCTTTTTACATCAACGCTTTACACATCTCTCACAAAAGCCCATACATAAGGACAAAAAAAAGTCCTATCTATTCTCTAATCCACAGAGGACATCTCCTTCATGTCTTTTCTGCATCTTCTTTGCATTAGTTATCCATAGATTTTCATAGGGAAGAAAATCCACACATGAACCAAAGAAAGGTTGGTATCAACAAATCTAGTACTAAATTTAATTATTGAGCTATTCGAATAAGTATGCAACAAGAGGGGATTTGATGCATTTACAAATTACATAAGGATTGTTTGGTTGAATAATACCAATAGTTTAAGGACCTCAAGGATGCAAGTTTGTAAAACAAAATTCAAAAGAGTATTCAAAATACAAACTTAGCAAAAATGTAGACAAAACAATATGTACTCAAGAATATAAATAATTCCAAACATCAAGCTGTCAAAGTATTCAAAGTTCAATGATATATCCATTGGCACATTCAATATAATATTTTAATTATCTAGGGATATGTTCCTAGTGTTCTCCCCCTCTTTGAGAGAATGACACTTTTCCCTATGGGGGTAACCAGTATTAAGAGACCTCTATGGCCATTATCCACTGTTCAAGGTATCCTGTTGCAATGTGAAAACTAGTTAAAGTTATCAACTTTAATGCATTAGTGGGTAAGAAACCCTAATCTATGATGATTAATGAATTGGGAAGGGTTATATGGATGTTTAAAGTTGATATTAACCTGTTGATTATAAAAAGGACACATTAGATCCAAAAGGATAATCTTTATGCATAGTTTGATTAATTTAAGGTTCCATATACACGAATATGCTTTAATGGACCTTGAAACCCTAATTGAGAATATTGGTTGAGTTCATGTTACTTAATTATTGAAATTGAGTATTTGCAACATGTTGGTTAGTTAATAACAAACTTGAACCTGATCTAGATGTTTCTTGCATGATTTAGGGTTTTACACCAAATAAGAATGATTAAGCACTTAGAAACCCTAATTTAGGGTAACCAGTATTAGGAGACCTCTATGGCCATTATCCACTGTTCAAGGTTGGGGGATATGACCCACCAAATATAGGAGTCATATCTTTAGCCAATACTTGACTTTGTTCCAATGTACATATCTAAATTTATTCAATCATTCAATAATATACTATATTCAAAGTAGTTGTGGTGACCTTTACGAGGAGAGACAAGGCTAATAGACAAATTGGGTTTACCAATTGCCAAAATTCTATGAATGATGTTTAAGAGGGATAAAATGCACAATAATTGAAATAGAAAATCTAGTACCTCTATCTCAAGCAAGAGTCAAATGTTTCTATGATCAAGATACACGTATACTTAAGATTTGATGAAGAGAGATATATACAAACATATGGTTATCACTTCCTTGTAATGACTTATTAAATATAATTTGGCAGATGTTCATATATCTTGTATCTTCACCCATTATTTAGGTTATAAGTTTTCCCATGGTGATGGTTTTGTTCATATTAAACATATGGGTTGATGAATATATTATATATGATACATAGTAGGGTCAACATTATGTGATACATTAATATATATAAAACACACCTCTGTATCTATGTATAAATTACATTAGTACATACATATAGTATGGGTTGGGGTATCAACCTATTAGTGCACAACTTTGAAACTTCTATATGAATCGAAATGACAATATATATAGAACTCAGATCATCAATCACTCATTCTATTTCTTAATATCCTCAATTTTTCTCATTTGTTCTCTTTATTACATTTTTATTATTTCTATAAGAATTAGTATGGAAAAATAGTCAAATTAGGTTTATGATTTTGAAATATATTCTAAAATGGTGAATTGTATCAATTGGAATCTTTTCTTGAATTTTATTTCATTTCTAATCATTCATTATATTTCCTATTAGCTTATTTAAGTCATGCGTATATGACATCTTATGAGTTGAAATTAGGCCAATGTGGATAGATACTTTAAGGAGTATGTCACGATATTTAGCTATTGATTCATTCAGTTTCCCATATATTTCTACTTTAAACTAGGTTTTTATAGTGTGTTGATTGATAGAAAGGGGAAATTGACGAGAGGATTTAGGAATAACATACATCTTTTTGACCAATGGTTGATGGTGGCTTGTTCTTGACCAATCAATGTTGTTGGGTCATTATGAAGATGATAAATCCATCAGGTCATTGCTGTGAGGGCAATGTAGAACTGAGGGCCAACTCCTTGTTGTAGACTTCAATATGAAGCATGGAGTGGGGCGTAAAAATTACTCTAAGGAAGTGAGGTCTGGAGAGGTGGCTACGGGTCCAAGGTGTTCTTTGAGGAGTTACTGGTCTGCTACATTCAGAAGATCAATTGGATGAAAATCATAGTAGTGTCAGGAGGTTGTTCTCTTGGACGAAATAGTGGAACAAAGGGTACTTGGTCACCACAAGGTTGTGTGGTTATCTCTAATGTTGCAAATAGGTGTCTGAGATGGGTAGCAACATGGTAACATGAATGAGTTGAGATGTTTAGCTCTTGAGTTTTCTAGAAGGCCCAAAATGGTCAGAGAAGAAGGATGCGACTATAGATCTAGGTATGCCCAAACATCTAGTCAGTGTATGGACTGTACAGGTTAGAGGGGGTCAAGTATATCCTATTAAGTTCATCCTACTATCATTGCAGATAGTGTTGTGAATTCTACAAATACATTTCATGGTTGAGTCAAAAATAGCATATGCCTAGAGGAGCAGATGTAGTGAAAAGATATTACTCAATCCTTTGATATCCTGGGTTATAGGCAAAGTATATGATATTAGCTCTAGGGTTTGGCATGTAGTCATGTCATTGATATAAGCGATAAAATGTCAAAAGAAGTCTGCATATTCTCAAACATTGTCAAAATCTGAATGAGAAAGAAGGTGTATATGGTCATTTTTTATCATATGTTCATATATAGATATACAGATCAATGCTAGGGACTAGAGGAGGTGTCAAGGGGTTGTCAAGAGTTGTCGTGGAGGTCTCATTCTAGGTTTGAAAGGAGGAAGGGTTGCATTCAAAAATTGTTGTTTTTTCTTTGCATAACCATTGGTACGAGTTATTTGGAAGGAAACAAGGCTTTTACTCTTAAGTTAGTTAATTAATTCCTATTGAAGTGGTGATTACTTCAAGATTTTATAACCCCTAAAAGAACATTCCAACTGCTCTAATATTTCAACCAACGGTCCATTTTATTGTAATCCAATTTCTGAGTATATACTATATTAGTTTTTTCAACTGAAGACCATAGAACGAGTGGTATCCAAACGAAGAACTAGAGAACAAAAATAAATTAAAGCTATATTAGCAAGTCAAGAATGGATTTAGAACTTTAGATGTTTTGGATAATGATGGTTAAAACTTGGATTTGATTTCACCTTTTAAGGTCTCTCACCAACATGCAATACTCACACCCATTGAATACCCTTAACATAGTTTACAAGAAATCATCATTAGTGAATATTCCCTTCTCCTCGAGCTTAGTATAGATCTACATCATAGGAGTGCCTCTCTCTCCTGATGGCAAACAGACAATCAAAATACAACCATATGATTGTTATCTCTAGCATTCCAACATTCTCATGTCTTATGCTACTCCACAACTCTAGATATAAACTAACAATACTATATCGAGGCATTAGTGGTAAAACAACATAAGATGGTATCTAGTCATGCAAGTGAGGCAATAATGAACAGAAGTATGGAGATAAACTTTTCTAAGAGTATATCAATCAATGGATATAATCAATTAAATGTTGGAAGAGCCTTAGTGGCTATTCCCAACCCAAGAAAATAGTTTAGCCACTCATAATAGTGAGTGAAAATATGCATTTACAAGTGAATAAGTCTATGATGAATGGATGAGCAAAGGGAGATGAATAGATTAGGGAAGAGGGAAGATGATACAACAAACAACAACCACTATGGTACTGACAGTGATGACCTCCTTCTCCATTGAATCTGATCATGGTGCATCAGTGGAGATGTCTAGAAGTCTTCCTTATCTCAAAGAAGATCCTTCAAACATTGGGAAAGCATGGATGGTCAAGGAGACCTTGACTCTTATCCTTGGAAATTGATAGTCAAACATCTAGATGAACAATGGAAGCATTTTTTTGGCAGAAAACCAAGGTCCTCTCAATGGTGGACCTAAATGTCTATTTATAGCCTTAATGCATGTGTCTTTGGGTATAAGATTTAACTAACTTTAGTGGTGGTGTCTTTTGCAGATGACCCTCCAATTGACAAGTTTGAATTGGTTGTCGACTCTACTTGGTCTCCAGGCAGGGAGTAGTTAGTGCCCTTGTCAGTTGATGGTTTTAATTACTCATTGGTCGACAACCCTTTTTATCACCGAGCAAGGACAACTTATGTCTTATATGTAGACATCCTAAGGGTCAGAACACTATTGACCAATGGCGACCAATCTGGGCAATCCTCAAACTTAGGTATTGTCATATGTTGAATGTACACAAGTCATCATGTTGTGATACTTTCAGTCTTTGACTGATCGTTAGAGAAAATGTGGGTTACCCAGTCATTAGTTTGGGGCCCAATGGCTTGACTTAACTTTGATATTGTCAATGAATTTGGGAGAGGGATCCATAGCGAGTGATTGATGGCTATGTTGTGCATCTTCGTCTGTCATTTGAGGGGTCATTGGGCCAAGGCTGATGGCAGTGCTTGTTTTAGCGATTTTCCTACAAAAGATAGCATGTGTAAGCAAAGAGGGAAGTATTCATGGAATGCTATTAAAAGGTGGGTTTTATAAGCATAAATCCTAAAATGTTAAGAGAAATGAGGATAAAATACGTGTCTAAAAGCCACAAAAAATGAATGTTATCAACCTCCACCCCCAAAATTAGAATCCAGATTCTCTTCAAGCTAATAAATAGAATCAAAGCATCAAGTGACATCAAAGGGTTGTATTAGTTTAGTAGCATTTAGCATTGACCATGTTTTTATGCCATCTTTAGGTTAAAGTATATGACTAACTACTTTTTTTTCTAATTGCACCTCTAGCTTCATTCTCATAGATTCAAAGTTGCATGACCTCTATATCTAGTGCAACCTTATCCTAGGAAGGGTATCTACTTCCCAATTCTCGATCAAAGCCTCGTTTCTTAACCCTACTTGTGTGTTGATCTCAATGACGTCAGCTTTCACTGCCAATTTTTGTTTGTGTATTCAAGAGAGATGTATGGGGTGGGCTAAGACTGTAGTGTATCCTATCCTTCTTAGGGACACTCAACCATGAGTAATGTTGTAATAATAGTATTACTTAGTTGTTGGTTGAAAGATATTGGACTTCATTGGTGTCAACATGGATGTATTTGGAACATATGAAGTTCCATGTGAGGATGTTGAAGATGAGGATGAGCCTCCTTGTGATGTTAGAGCCAAGAACTTGCATTGGCATTGTCGTCATGCATCGTGGCATTCCTTTTTTCATGAATGCATGTCATTTTTCGTTCTTTATAGTTGTGCATTTTGTGATGTAGAGTCAGCATTTTTGTAATTTTTAGGGGGAGGTGAACTGAAGCATCAACTTAATGCTCCAATGCAACTACTTGTTGTGGCAACCATTACAACTCATGCACGGTCTTAGTGAGGGTCTCGACTTGAATGAATAACACATAAAAATCTTATTTTAGTTTAATAATATCAGACATATGGTTGGTAGTTACCTCACACAAGATGCCAAACTCCCAACCAAAAACTCTACCTAGTGTGTCAAGATAAACCATATCAGAGGAATGGTATGAAGATGGTGGAGAGGAGGGGCCGAGATGTGATGCATCATGTTTGTCTAGAATTTCATGAACCGCCTGAGGAGGATACAGGAGTGGCACAATTGGTGTTGCAATAGATGAAGATGTTGGCAGACAAGATGTTCATACTAATAAAATTGGAATTTTAGAAGTGGAAGATGGGAGATCACGGTGGAGCCATCTTTGTAGTTTTGTTGTGTAAAATCTTTGCACTTCTTCTTTAATGTGTGGGCAGAAAGAGAGATAATATTCTTGGAAGGAGGTTATGACAAAGGGGGTGGAGATGCCTCAAAGTCATCATCCATCAATTCCTCATAGTCCCTCTCATCTCTAATGATAGGGAGTGGCCCCTGGGATATTGTTGGTATATTGGCACTAGGCGGGTTTTGGAGGAGGAAATGGTGTAGGTACTTCCTAAAATTGAAGTAGGAGCACTTGGTTGACCTAGAAGTTGTTTCCGTGCGGCTTTTATAAAAAGTAATTGTTGTGTGTTGTAGTCCCCGAAATATGGTAGAGGAATATAGACTTCATATCACATGAAGCGGCAATGGATCTTCTTATTGTGACTCACAAGAATACCCACATAGGTTAGGTATTTAATTTTGATATGGTGTTCACCCTTAGTTTTAGTGAAGCTCTTATGTGAAGTTGTATGTCCATAAGCTCTATAGATTAGGCTGATAAGTTCTCCCATAAAGTACTCCTTTTGTGGTTGGGATCCTATGTAAAACCATCCATAGATTAATAACCTACCAATATTAACAGGTTTTCCCTCCATGATACAATATAGAAAATATAGTTCTACATGATAGATGCTACTAGTTTTAGATTTGGTGAAAAGGATGTTGGTGAAAATCTTGTGCATGATTCTCGATAAAATAGAGTGAACATTTATAGTTTTAGCAGCACCAGACTTGTATTCCATTTGTCCTATGAGTTTTGCCTAATAAGTGTTGGCCTTAAAGAAGGAGTCATCTCTATCTATTAGGCCAGAACTTGCTATTTTTGCTTCTTCATCAGATGCATACTTTTTTTTATTAAATATCTTCTTAGTAAGTATCTAGTTAGAGTTGAAGAGGCAGACATGAATGTGTCGATGCTCCTCGTGTGTTCATCGCTCAGCCTATGCCATTGAGACCTCTTTGATGGAAGATATGAACTCCTTTATATGTTCAATATAGGATGTTGGGCTTTGGAAACAAATTATAGCAAGATTTGAGCTGGCCAGGAGGTCATATACTCAACTCTATATACACAATTCCTTTAGAGTTGCCTTGAATGCAAAACATTTTGCTTTGAAGGGTCTTCCTGCTTGAATTGTTGGTAGCCATATGTTTGTTATCACAAGGCTAGAACATGCCATGTCGCGTGCCCTAGATAAGGTTCTCATTGTGGGAAGCTTGAGCTGTCTCTGCAGTCGAATTGGCAAGTTTTAGTCATTTGCTAGAATCTAAAGCTAAAGTCTTTAAGTGAGTCCTCTTGGATACCTATTGGTGGGTATTGCCTACTATGGTGGTCTCTTCCTCATTGTAACCATGGGTAGTTCTAGAAAAATCATTGTGATGATACGACTTGGTTGTTTCATTACATGCTAGTGGTCGCATGATTAAACATGTCGGTCAACCTATAGGTTAATAGAGGTTGATATTATTCTAGGAATGTTTTTGAGCTTAGAGGTCAATAGAAGAAAAGGGTCGATAAAAATATCAATATTCTCTCGTGGTGACAGGTTGATAGACAATGGTCAATTGAGACAAGGTTGAAAGCCTTATGGTAGGATGATATTGACTTTGGAAGGTTGATGGGTACCCTCTATCGAGCTTGGTGTCAAATTCCTTAGAAGAGAGGCATATAAATGTATTGATCTTAAAGTCAAGAATGTCTATCAAATAGGGTAACTGATCAATCTCTATGGTGATCAAGTTATGAGGTAGATGGTCATCATGTGAGGAAAAAAATGATTAGTTATGCTAGGTTGATAGATCATAGAGTCAAGAGTCAGAGCTTTGTGGTAACTAAGAGAAGGTAATAGAAATTATGGCACAAAACTCATTTTATAGCTGAAGAAGAAAGGTGATTAAAAAGGCAGACAGAAGATATTCGACAGATAAGGGTCAATGGAAGATGTTGGGCGGATCAGAGTTTAGGTCGATGGATCCCTATGAAAGGATTATTGACCTATCATGTAGCATCCCAATATTTGAGGCCTCAGATCAAATGATCTTAAAAGGAATGATAGGACTACCCATATCACCAAGGTGTAGCTCCTTTTTAGGTAGCTTGTCACTAAAGAACTTTGTGGTTAAACGTGCTCAACCCAGAGTAGTACTAGAATGGGTGACCGGTTGGAAATTTTATCTTAGATTGCACATGAGGACAAAGTGTGTAGTTAAGACTAGTGGTGACCTATGGGGCCGGTCATCATTCTTGAAACCTCACTAGAACCTTGAGCAGTGGGCTCAGATGTTACAAATGGTATCAAAGGCAATTCCCCTTTAGAAGGTGGGGCCCACATGAGTATGTGGCATGCTAGTCTTAAGATGTGCGGTCTAGGAAAGTTGGAAAGGGCTATCCATTGAGATAAGATGGAGCCGCCCTTACACTGGTTGTCATGGATGGAAGCTGGGTGTCCATGGGTCATTATGGGTTTGCACTGAAATGGAGAAGAGATTATGAGGCCGTACCTTGAGACTTGACGAGGATGTTAAGATTCTAACTGATAGAGATTGTAACTTCCCAAGATTTGAGGCCTCAAATAAAATGACCTTATAAGGAATGATTGGACTACCCATGTCACCAAGGTGCAACTCCTTTTTAGGGAGCCCATCACTAAAGAACTCTATGGTTAAGCCTGCTCAAACCAGAGTAGTATTAGGATGGGTGACCCGTCCACAAATTTATCTTAGATTGCATGTGAGCGAGGACAAAGTGTGAAATTAAGGCTAGTGGTGATCTATGGGGCCAGTCGTCATTCCTAAAACCTTATTAGAGCCTTGAGCAGTGGGCCCAGGTGTTACATATCATCATTTTAAAAATTATTGAACCAGTAGGTGGATATGATTAAAAAAAGGTTGATCGATTGATAGGTTGATCAAACGAGTTACATATCCATTTAGCTAAGTAAAAATCAAAATAAAGCATAAAACAAAAATTTAAGATAGGTCCTAGGATGCCTCCCAAGTAGCGCTTTGTTTAGATTCATCTAGCTAGACTATAAAAGTTCTTCTATTCTACAGTGGGTGCCTCAGACAAATCCAAGGCTGCTTTCTTTGTGAATACTTCATTATCATAGTAGAGTTCTAATCAATGTCCATTGACCAAGAAAGTCCAGGACTTGTTGTGAATGTCCATCATACCAGAAGGGTATATGGTGATGATAGTAAATGGACTAGACCACCAAGATCATAGTTTTCCAAAAAAGAGACGGAGTGTGGAATTAAAAAATAAGATATTATTCCCTTCGGAGATATCTTTGTGTTTTATATGATAATCGAGCCAAATTTTCATTTGTTATTTGTAGATTCTTGTGTTTTCATAGACATTCAAGTGGAATTCCTATAACTAGAGGAAATGCTTCTCCTTGGAAAGGTTTGAGTCCATATTGAGGTTCTTTATCGACCAATAAGCTTTGTGCTCTAATTCCAAAGGGAGATGGCAATATTTTCCATAGATTAGTCAATAAGGTGTTGTTCTAATTGGTGTTTATATGTGGTCTATATGTCCGGAGGGCTTCATCGAGCTTGGAAGGCCAATCTTTTCTAGATTTTCTCACTCTCTTTTCAAGTATTTGATTAATTTTTTTGTTTGGAACCTCCACTTGACGAACAGTTTGAGGAAGATATGGAGTGGAGATCTTATGTTTTACCTCATATCTTTTTAGAAGAGCCTCAACTTATTTTTCTATAAAGTGTGAGACATCATCACTTATTATTATTCTAGGGACTTATTGAGAAGATGATTTTTGTAAAGAGATGTATAACTTTGTTGGAGTCACAAGTAGGTGAAACCATAAATTCTACTGACTTTGATACATAATGGACAACAATTAATATGTACTGATCCCTAATAGAAGAAGGAAAATGTCCCATGAATTCGATTCCCCAAATGTCAAAAACTTCAGCCTCAACCAGTCAACGAGAAGCATTTCATTTCTCTTGTTTATATTCCCAATTCTCTGGCATGCATCACATGCTCATAGATAGGCTTGTGAATCCTGAAATATGGACAATCAATAAAAACACGAATTCCAATATTCATAGTTGTGTTCTCAGTGCCTAAGTATCCCCCACATGGATCTATGTGGCATTTCTCAATGATAGAGTGATCTTTTTCATTTGAGATGCAGTGGCTACAAACATTATCTACACATCTCTTAAACATGATTCAGACATCCCAATAATAATTTTACAAATAAAAAAGAATTTCTTTTTGTTTTGGTTATGCATCATGTAAGGTGGCAGTTGTTGGTAAGCAAGGTAATAAAAAAGGACAGCATACCATGGCATGACTGGATCTAAGGTATGAATGGATAGGATGACTCATATCAATATGATTTATTGATAGGCATAAAGTCTTATTCTTCCACACAAGTATGGGAAAGGTGATCAACAACCATGTTATTTAATCCCTTTTTGTCAATAATTTCAAGATCAGATTCTTATAACAAGAGTGTCGGACATAAAAGATGAGGTTTAGTATCCTTTATCTGCATCAAGTACTTGATTCCTCCATGGTCTGTATAGATGATTACTGTTACAACCCCAATTTTGATATGTTTTCATAATTGAAATGTAATAATTTTATGAATATGGACTTAATTGAAAAGGTTGTATGCTTTGCTTAAAAGAAGGGATTTATTTGCAAATCTCCCTTTTGATAGGAATTTCGTGGTTCCTATTATTAGATTAATCCAATAATGGATATAAAAGAGAAGAAAAGAAGAAAAGTCCAAATATTAGAAAAAGATACAAGATAATGAATATTAAGCAAAGTATTTATGATAATTATATAGAAATCTCTAGAAGGTGGCATTAATGTCCACAATTGAGTAAATTTCGTTTATATGTGATTTCTAATGGAAGAAATAGGAAAAGTGGAAAAAGGAAATAAAAGATAAAGAGAAATCCTTGAAAAGAAATCTTTTAATAAAGAAATAAGTAAGATAATGATAAATAATGGATGTGGATGCATCTAGAAGGATAATAAGCATCCTTAAAAAGGAATTTCGAAATCTAAGGATTTCTTGGGATCCAAGGAGTCCCAATTGATAAGAAGAAAGAGAAAATATAAATAATACAAAAATATGAGGATAATGTGCTACATAATTAATGAATTTTTGGTATTATAAAAAAGAGGTACTTTCTACTATAAGGAAGTAAAATTTCATGGCCAATTGATTAAAATCCAAGCACAAAGATGATAAGAGAGATGATTTTTGAATTCCTAATAACTAAAGAATATGGATTATCAAGGAGATATTTAAGAGAGAGAGATCACTTCTTGATTAAGGAAAATAGGTTTCCAATTGGGAAAGGGTCTTGTTACCTCATGGATAGGCATCCTAGGGCTTTGCTACCCTCCCCTATATAAGGGGTAGAACCCTTGGCTCGAGCCCAAGAGAATTCCATGCATCCCCCTCTCTCCTTCTTCTTGTTTTCTCTAAAATCCCTAACAAAGAGGAGCAGCGCAACCATGGAGCAACGAGGAGCCAAGGAGGGGTTGTGATGGAAGCTTGATGTGCCACCATGCCAGAGAGCAGCTTATCCATCGTCGTCATGCCCTAAACCATGCGCAGCAGTAGTCGCATGGCTACAATGTCAGCCGCACGTTGCATGTCGTCGTGCTTGAAACTGGCCATATGGGTCGTGAGCTGGGTGGCACCCTAGGTGCGGCAGAGGGCGGCGGCTGGTGGCGACTTTCGAGGCCTAGGGAGGAGAGGGTGGCCCCGCACATGGTTGCAATCGGCGGCCGCTGCGTACGTCGGGAGGTTGAAGATGACCTAGGGCTGTTGGACGGATTTGCCCCTCCGCGCTGTGATGAGCCAAACACTTATGCAAGGGCAAAAGTGTCTTTTCATTATGTTCTCGGCCGGCTACGTATTGCATGGATTTCTGACATGTCAACATCCCATTGGTCCAAGTAAGTGAATTTTGTAAAATTCATATCTAATTATTGGTAGCTCGGATTGATACATGTAATATATGAATTTTGCTCAAAAAATAAGAGGAATCCATTAAAAATAGTTTTAGAGCTTAATTCCTCTTTAAATACAAAAAATAGTTAAAGTTATCAACTTTAATGAATTAGTGGGTAAGAAACCCTAATCTATGATGATTAATGAATTGGGAAGGGTTATATGGATGTTTAAAGTTGATATTAACCTGTTGATTATAAAAAGGACACATTAGATCCAAAAGGATAATCTTTATGCATAGTTTGATTAATTTTTGGTTCCATATACATGAATATGCTTTAATGGACCTTGAACCCCTAATTGAGCATATTGGTTGAGTTCATGTTACTTAATTATTGAAATTGAGTATTTGCAACTTGTTGGTTAGTTAATAACGAACTTGAACCTGATCTAGATGTTTCTTGCATGATTTAGGGTTTTACACCAAATAAGAATGATTAAGCACTTAGAAACCCTAATTTAGGGTAAAAAGAGAAAAAGATCACTTTTAATTTTATATATGTGATAATATGTTGTTGGAAGATGATCCTAAGCCTGTTGAACGAAGTAGGTTAGAATCATTAGGGTTTAAGAGCAATTTTGCCTAACTAGGGTTTGTAATGATTGCAATAGAGACCCTAAAAGTGGACTAGAAACCCTAGGAAGCAATCTAGGTTTAATAGATCTTGATGGCATGATTTATGATAGGAAATTATATGCATATTTCAGGATCTCTTTGTGTGCTTGCTTGCCTATTGGATTTCTTGCATTGATTGGATTATTTCTGTACTCAAATCATCCTGACAGGTATGTGGTTACACTTATGAATATCTTGAACTAGTTTTCCGAGGATTTCCAAAGTTTTCATCGGTTGCTTGAATTAAATTGTTGGATGAATTTAATTCATGCATACTATAATGTGGATATGACTATCACCTAAGATATATGCCTACTAGCTCAGATCCTAGTCCCCTTTGTAGCTTGATAGGTTGACCTAGTACATGGCTACCTAAGGGGTAGGTCCATTAGGTCATTGGATGACTTAGTACATGGTTGCCTACAGGGTAGGTCCATCAAGTCACCATGAGTCAGAGATTGGGCTACCTTTGGGTAGGGCCATGCAAAACCCTAAGTAATGGCTACCTATGAGGTAGGACCATGGGGGTAAGGATCTACCATATGAGAGAGGTAGTATCCAAGTCCACTGTAGGGACAACACAGAGATAGGGGATAGGTATGGATTGAGTAGTATTGCTTAAAATGTAACCTTGATTGTTAAATGATATTTGGTTACTTACATTGTTACCATAGTTGCACGATTATTGTTTCCCCCACATACCGACATATTCATTTATGCTGACCGACGTTTTGTTTGTCGACGTTTTAGGTACGACATCAAAAAGGACAAACAATAAAGTGTTACATTGTGAATTTATGAATTAAAGTGCAAGGAGGATTAGTTAGAATAGACTACTATTATAGATAGAAGTTAGATATCCAAGTTTTTAAAAAGGTATGCAAAGTTTTATTTTATTACAACTTTTCAGTATAGTATGGTAGAATTTAGTAATTATTATTGATTATTTTTCGAACCTTTGATCTGGAAATTGGGATAATGGCTCTGACCTCTTGGTCTCCCTTAATTGGGGGTTATCGAGAGGCGGGGTCGTTACAATTACCTTTCATCCCAATAGATATGATCCAATTTTTTTAAAACCATAAATGTCACGAGCATTTCTTTCTCAATGGTTGTGTGATTTGCTTGTTCTTCGTCAAGAGTTTTAGTAGCGTAATAAATCACATGATGTTGTTTATCAATCTTATGCCCAAGGACTGCCCCAACGAAAAAATCACTAGTATTGCACATAAGCTCAAAAGGTAGATCTCAATCTGGAGGTTGCATGATTGGTGGAAATTTGAGGGCATTCTTTAGAGTGTGAAAAGATTTAAGGTACTCCTCATCATAGAAAAAGGGGTTCCTTTCACTAAAAGTTTAGACATAAGCTTCAAAATTTTGGAGAAATCTTTGATAAAATGGCAATAATAGCCACCATAGCTGAGAAAGCCTTGGACTTAAGAGAGGAAGGAAGGGAATGGTAGCTTTTATATGGATTCAATATTACTTTTGTCAACTTTGACATTGGTTTGGACACCTTTTTCCCTAAAACAATACTTTCCCATACCATAAAATGGTACTTCCCCCATTTGAGAATGAGTTGTTTTTCCTTGCACCTTTGTAGTACCCGAGATAAAATTTTCAAACAATCATCAAAAGAAGACCCATTGATGGAAAGTCATCCACATTTCTTTAATAAAGTTAGCAAAGATAGCCAACATACACCTTTGAAAGGATGCAGTGTTGTAGAGTCTAAATGTCATTCCGAGAAAGGTGTAAGTTCCATAGTGATAGGTAAAAGTGGTCTTTTCTTTATCATCAAGATGGATAGGCACTTGGTAGAAACTAGAGTAACCGTCCAAATAGAAGAAGTGAGAGTGACGTGCTACACATTCCTAAATTTGATAAATGAACATGAATTGGAAAATGATCATTCCTTGTCACAACATTTTTTGGTCTGTAGTCGATGCACATGTGCCAATTGGTTACAATACACATTTCTAATTCCTTAGCATCACTTCTTTTAACAATGGTAATTTGGTGTGATTCTTCTCAAGGCCACACACTAACCAACTGAAGGTGGCTAGATGCAATCCCAAGGGAAAACACACATATCTCTCAAAATTTATATGTGTGGACCTAGTCCAACTCACAGGCTCAACTAATCACATGTTCCCGCAAGCACACGGGGTCGTGCTGTAGTATAGGCTAGTGGTAAGATTAGGGCCAATCCTCAAGGAGAGAGGGGCACTAGAGCTAAGTTGTGTTAGCTATGCTCCTAAAGCAGAGATTAGGGTTTGAGGGTTTTAAGTTGGGTTTGGTTTGATTACACTAAGCAAGTAGGCAAGTAAAAGCAATATGAAAACTGGATTACCAAAAACCCTAGATTACCCTAACCAAGTTAGGTCTAAGAGACTAGATTAAGCAATCAACTAAACAAGATCAAGATGATCTGCACTACTCTAGAAAGGCAATTAGCAACTAAGAACCAAGCTAAACACTAGAGAAAGAAAGAATCTAGGTTAACCCTAATTAATAAGACTAAGCAGTTGACTATAGGCAATAAAGGCAATTAAGCTAAATTGGCATTAACAAGCTAAGTTGACAAGTTAGGTTTTAATAAATGGATTGGATAGGTGGGTCGTTTGGGTATGCAACTTGATATTAGTTGAGGGAAGGTCAACATAGCATGAAAATCTCACATTTCAATATAGATTACCAAACCAAACAACAAGGCAAGTATATTAGAACATACCCTATACTACTAGTTGGAGAACTAGGGTTAGGTGCAATTCTAGTAGGACTTGGCAAGTCTACATTTCTAGGGTAAGTGGTATTAGGGAAATTGAGAGCCAAGGGTAGGAATGGGAGTAGAGATGAGGATATTTCACCTCATGTTACTTGCCATCTAGCCTTTAGGAAATTCTAGGCAATTGCACTAATCACCCTTACACTATCTACTTAGATCTCACACTTACTTGTAGAAGAAGGGAGATGTATGTAGGAACAAAGGGGTCTAGGTAGGGATCCACTAATTGGACCTAGGAGCCATTCCTAATATTATTACATACATTCCAATTTCTCCTAGAAGCTAAGTGTCATCAAGCATCACAAAGCAAGAAATCTATGTTAAAAGAACAAACCACATCCAATATAATGGGGAATGAGATAGAAGTAAGAGGCAATCATCATATAATTAAATTATATTCATTACATATTAGTTTCCCCCAACATGGTATCAAAGTCACATTTTATCCCCAAACAACCCAACACTAGGGGCTTAGCTAGACATGCTCAAAGAAAAGATAAGAGAAATGAGAAGAAGGGGATAGGATTCCATGGAGCTCGAAGTAGATCCTCATTCTTCACCTCCTAGATGTTGTAGGGTGACCTACCTCCTCCAAGGTGGATGATGGGCATGGAAATGAAGGGGATTATGGTAGAAAACCTAGAAAACTAGATTTCTATGGTGGAAATGAGGTGGAAATGGTGGGTGGAGAGCATAAATGCAAGGGGAGTGGAATGAATGCTCAAGAGTGGGTGGAGAGGAGTAATGACAAATGAGGGAAGGTTAACCTTAATGATGTGGCTTCCACCTATGTATATATAGGTGGTGGGGAAGCACTAGGGTAAGTAGGGGCAAAGTAAGAAAATCTGTGGTGAAAATGGGTAGGTTTAGGTGGTCATCACGGCCGTGTTGAAGTGCCACGGCCGTGGTGGGGGTTGTATGGCATGGTCATGGGAAGTGGAATGGCCGAGGTGGAAAGAATAGTGGAAATGATAAGTGTGTATGGTGGCCACAAACATGGTGGGGTGCCACGGTCATGGTGGGTAGAGGGTACCATGGCCATGTGGGATACCACGGCCATGTTGGAGGAGGAGGCCACAGGCGAGGCCTTTTTGAGGTCGTTGTGTCTTCAACTCACCATGGGCGTGGGGATAACCACATGCGAGGTGGTCTTCATGGGCCACGGTCATGCAAATGGCCATGACCGTGGGCATTCACGTGTAAAATGGACCAACTCCATGTTGATTTTTGATAACCATGCATAAATTGCCATGGGCATGTTGATGACCACGAGAGAAGTGGAAGGTGATGGCCATGGCCGTGGGGTCTTCAATGTCCACAGCCGTTGTGGTGACCACGACCGTTGTCATTCATGTGTAAATTGAGCACATTCCCTATAACGTTTGGAGCATAATTCCCACGACCGTGGTGATGTACCGAGGCCATTTTAGGGCTTCTTGGTACTGATCTTTAGTTCATCTTCTTCATCTAGCATCCTTTTACTTTGAATTGCTCTTGTGCATCCAAGGAAATCTTGGTGAAGAGATAGGTCCACTCAGGTGTAAGACCCCATAGACGTTCTTCATCTCTCTCCCATGCATCAATGCATGCATAAGTGCCCTAAAATACACACAAAAGGAGGCATATGTGCATTTATCATAAAAGATCACATTAAGGGGAATAACTTGTAATCTATGATGTTCAAATGTGATTATCATTAAAAAAGGAACAAGATGAAGCCCTAAAATAGGGCTGCATCACCATCCCTCATTTTTTGGTACCACATGAACTAGTCTAACATAGTTACTATCACTAATGGTGTAGACGATCCTAGTGTCATAAAGTTTGATAAATTCCACGTGCACTACCTTGTGCATTTTGTCATTTAGTCTTCTTTGACCTTAGACACATGGTCTAGAAGTGTCCTCTAAATTGATCTAATGCATACAAACCATTGGACTGAGTCCCTTAATATCAATTATAAAATACCAAAGGGCTTACTTTTGAAGTTTGAGTTCCATTAGGAGTTGTTCTTGTTGGTCATATGGTAATTTAGAATTTATAATCATTGGGTTTCTTTTCTCATCGTCCAAGAATTCATACTTCAAACCCGTTGGGAAAGGTTTCATTGGGGAGGGGTTTTGGTGTAGAAACGTCTTTTGTTTCTCTATGAAGAGAGATTTACTTGGTAGTTTCTACAGTCCCTTGTTGATTTTCCTCCTCCTCTTCTGTTGCTTCTAAGTAGGCAAAAATTTCTTATACTTCTGAATCAATGAACCTAGAAGTTGGATTAGTAAGTGCTCATATCAAGGGATCTACAATGGTGTTTTGTTCTTGGATCTCAACACATAATTGGTTGCAACAATTGGTGAAATAACTTGTTTCCACATGGGAAGATTCCTTCATGTAATCCAAAACCTTGAAGTTAATGTGTTCATATCCAACCCAAATGGTTATTATCTCATCCGTAACATCAATCAGGGCTCATGCAACATAGAGAAAAGGTCGGTTGAAAATCATCGGGCACATAGGATCCTCAATAGTGTTGATGATGACTATATCACACAAGATGAAGAAACTTACAATCTAAATTGGGACATATTTTACCACACCAACTAGTTTGGTGTATGGATGACCAGGTAGATGTGACTTCATATTGGAGGGAAGTATGTTAGTTAGTCCCAATTTTATTTCTATAGAATGTGTCGTGAGGCTTATGCTTGCACCTAAGTCTGTTATGCCATATATTTATAAAGTTTCTTCTATAATAAATGGGATTGTGAAAGATACAAGATCCTTCTCTTTCTCCTCTCTTTCTGTTGGCATAGTTGATTAAATGAAGGTGATAGCCATCCTGGCTAAAGGAATAGTTTCTATTTCTCCTCTCTTTCTTTTCTTAGTGATAAGATCCTTTACAAATTTGGCATATGTTGGAATTTCATCAATGGCATCGAGAAGAGGGATATCGAGGTGTATCTTCTTGATAGTATCTAGAAATGTAGTGTATCTTTTCTCGAGTTGCTCCTTGATGAACCTATGGGGAAAGGTGCTTCATAGGAATATTTGGAAGACCTAATAGAGGGAATTTCTGTGGTCGTTCCTTGTGACTTCTTCCTTGATGGAATAACTTCTTCCACAAAGTGTGTTGAGTCATCGTCCACATTAAATACATGTTGAGATGTATATGGTGAATTTTAGGTTGTACAAGACTAGACCATCATTGTATTTGCAGTTTTACTCTTTGGGTTATGTTCTGTATTAGAGGGAGACTAGCTAGTTGGATTCTTGATTGATGAATTTAGTTGTTGATCCATCAATCTATTATGATGCTACAAGTCATTCATATGTGTGTTCACTGTCCCCATTTGTGGTTGCATATCGGTCATAAGGTTGTTATTAATTAGGATACATTGCCCCAATCTCATAGTAAGTGCATTTAAATGTCTTATTGAGTTCTGTTGTTGTTGGAAGAGACTTCCTCAAGGTGGCCCATTGAAATTTCCTTATTGATGTTGTATTTTATTGTTGCTTTGTTGGAACCTGAAGGGATTTTCTCTTCATTTTTATTAGCCTCTACCCATTTTTTGAGATGGCTAATTCATTGGTAAGGATCTTCTGCTATAGAAGTATTTCCATACGAGAAACTAGGATGATCTGGTCTTTTGTAACTCACATAAGAAACATTCTCCATTGAGATCGCCTCATGATCTTCAGATTCACTAGTATATATGCTATGATCAACTATGTGGCCACCTTCCCCATAGGTAGCACATTTCATGATTGATTTAGTGTGGTACCCTATGTTAGCTTCCTTCATATTTTGCACATCAGTGGACATTTTATCCATCTTGGAATTCATATACTCAAGCAATTTTGACTTAGAAGTGGTGTTGGTAGTTGATGTGGTCCCAATTGGTCCTCTATCATAGTCTATTCTAGATTGTAGCGCAGTCATGTTATTAATGATTTATTTAGAACACCTAGCATTGTGTTTCATTAAATCTCTCTCTGTTTCTATGCTAAGGGATGTTCTTTCGGTCAGAAGTAAGCCCATTACAGAAAGTGGTTATTAGGAAGTTTTCATCAAAGTTGTGGTATGGGGAATCTCATAGATATTCTTGGTATTTATCCCAAGCTTCATACAAAATTCTTGTTAGGATTTTGTGTAAAACCTGTGCTTTTTGTGTGTGCATTAAATCCCTTTATTGATGGGTAAAAATTTGTTGACTAAGGCTTCAACTAGCTGATTCCAAGTATTAATTTCCTTCAATGATAGGTACCAAGCTAGGTATTTGTCTCTTGAGGAGAAATGAAAACCTTTGAGGTAGATGATATCTTGAGGGACCCTATTTATTTTGAGGGCATCACAATTTTTTTTAAGGCATCGATATGATGGTAGGGATTTTCTTAGCTAGAATTTCTACAAAAGTTTGATGTTGAAGAATATTAAGGAAGGCGAGTTTTAATTGAAGTTGGCCACATGTAGGAAAGGGACCACTATAGGTTTCATGTTCTTATTGACACAAGTTGTTTCCAATGAATGAAGAGACAAACAATTGTTGGGTCCTGGAACTAAATATTCTTGAGCGACCATTGGTTTGTCAAAAAGGTGATTGAGTGGTCAAAAGTCTCCAAGGTTGAAAAAATGTGTATATTACCTAAAGGAATGGAATGCGTCAAAGTTAAAAACTAGAAATGTAAACAAAACCGTAAAAGGAAAGTGTGATGATATGGAGAACGGTGTAGTAAAGATTATTACTAAACTTAACAACACCTGACTAAGTCTAAGTAGGTTTCAAGTTCTTAGTGGTTTTTTGTTTCCTTATTCCCACTAACAACGCAAAAAGTTATAAGTGGTTTTGTGTTGATTTTTATTTTTTTATATTATTTTTGTAAGAATATATGTATTAAATAGATGAAGGAAAGATTACATGGTTGGTAGGGCCTGATAACTCCTCCCAACTCAAGTTATTGAGTTAAGCAACTCATGGTGCAACAAATAATCAAACCACAACTTGAACAACTCATAGATGGTTCATTTGCACTAATTATTATATTTACACTATGGTCATCTATTTTTGTTTAAGACTATTTTGACCTTAGTTCTAAGTTTTTATCTTTTATTGTAACTAAACCTATTTTATCATGAGACGTGCATGAGTGCTAACTATTTATAAATCTTATACCATGATGTAAACACCTAATCTTTATGATCAAACTTTTACAAAGTTGTATCAAAATATATAAACAAATCTTTTTACATGCATGCTTCACACAGATCTTGCTAAAGCCTATACATAAGGACTACATAATTAAAACATAGGTCATATCTACTCTTCAATCCACAGTGGACATATCATGCATGTCTTATCCATGAACTCTCATAGAGAATAAATCCACACATGGATCAAAGAAAGATTGGGGTCAACAAAGATGAACAACTCTCATATTTTTATATCTAATACTTTTTTTCTTACTAAAGTGGTTAGGTATTTAATTTAAATAATGGAGATTGCAAATTGACTGACTGGATAGTGAACCGACCAATTCAAATGTTGAACCAACCGATTCAAGTGTCAGGTCAATACAAACAAAATTGGTTGAATATTTTCCTGAGCTAGACATATGAAATGACCATTTCACATATGAAATAGTTCTTTCAAAAGTGAATTTACTATTTCATGATGTGAACCGATCGATTCATCATCTAGATTATTTGATTCAATGATCAATTTGATTAGATCAATGATTTTTGTTGACATCATGTTATACATTAATTGGAAATTAAAAGTCAATATGTTATACCGCACAATAGAATTAAGCTAGAATTGTGCGAAATAGGTGTTTCTACCACTATAGTTGGAATCTTTAATTCATGTAATAGGCATGTAATAATATTAGTGAATTTCTATTATGTATCTGCCATTAATGAAAAACATCATGTATCTTGAATGGAAAAGATTATTATGAAAAATATTTTATCTTTTTCTTTCAAAGATAAGATCTTTTATGGAAGTGGCCCTAATATCTCATAGTTTATATTTGATAGTTCGAGAGACAGATATATTGGATGACTCAATGATTCAAACAATAAATACCTATAGAATTGTCATATAGATCAAATTAATGAGAAATGCATTTCTAGAATCCATAATGTTGGTTATTTAGACTCTTTTGAGTATTGAACCAATAGAGACATGTGAGTCTAATTTATTGGGCAATATGACAAAAGCATCTTTACCAGATTGAACTTGAGGCATGGAATTGTCATCCGCTTCAGCATTCGATCTATGTTCCTTGAACTAGAGAAGATTGTTTGAGATGCATGTGAGTTCATATATCACATATTAAATCACATGAGTATGGCCATACATTTCTCAGTCTCACTTATCAAGTGGCCTCGATATTAAACTCATGTAGGAGGGACAAATCCCATCTATATCACTCACACTCAATCCCCATGTGTTACAGAGTGCCTGAGCATCACCTTTATGGCAACCCTTATTCAAGGTCACGTTGGATGATGTCAGAGTACAACGAATGGCATGTGATGAGTGTAGTGATTTTAGGTCTAAGAGCCACAATCACCACTATCACTATGAGAGTTGATTCTGACTACCATTCCATGGTCTCCATGTATAACTCTTAAGGTGGGTCTGTCTGATATACTATTCTATAACAAGTACCTACGTGCTTGGTTTGATATCACATATCATGACTAATGAGATTTTGTCATCAACCAACACACACTCTAGTCTTATGTATTACTATTGTCTATTCATCTTCCACAGTAATATCCAACTAGGGACATAACAAGAATATATGTACTCTTATCATACATATGATCTCATTGTTTAGGTCCTCGACCTGAAGGCATATGTCATCGAGTAACATCATTCTTTAGACATCTATCATACATGTGTCATCATCTCATGATTGAAACAAATATAATAGACGAAATTACCAAAATCATTATCAAACCGGGTATTTAATGCCCCATTACAATCATCGTATGATTGGATCTCTAGACATACATACCAATAAGAGATACTACAAAGATGAAGCATTTACCAGGAGAGTTGAGTTGCAACTTGAAGAAACACCACCAACAACACAAGAATAGAGATACTAGAGAAAGTCAAGCTAAAGACTACCAATCAACACTTCTTGGGAGGCACACCTAAGGATTTCTAAACTTTCTTTATTCCATTTTCATTTTTAGCATTGATAATTAGATACTTTTCTTAATCTTTCTATAATTTGGTTTTTATATTTACCTTATTTTGTAACTTGTTTGTTTGCTTGAAGCAATTTATTTTGATAATTTAAGTGTACAAAGAATAAAATTAGTTATTGATTTTGTGGTACTTTAGTGATAAGACAAGAAAGGGAGCTAAGGTAAACCTTCAAGACCTCCATCAAACCCTTACAAGATGATATTAATAGGGTGAGCAAGTTCAGAAACCCCATCGGGTTGGTGTTCTGTCATGGTCACTCACGTAGACTCACCAACGGAGGAAACCAATGCCCAAGTAGTTAAGTAGATACATCAAGGTCATAAATAGAAAACATATTGGGAACGTTCACTAACACTGCATTGGTCCCCAAGTTTGGAGTCTGTTGAGGTCTTAGTTAGGTACCCTTTGAGGTCCATGGAGAAGTGTTGTGATCTTTTTTGGTCGATGAGACCCTAGCCCATTACTGTGGCAAGACCAATGCCAAGGCAATTGACCATCAGGTCGACATGCCTCAATATTTGTCATTGGGGGGGGTGGTAGAGTTTAAGAGACTCTTGACCTACCTGCTAGACAAAGTATCTGTAGCCTACACACTTAACTGGATGGGGAATAAATACACACTTTAAAAACCCCAATGAACCATCATGCCCTAATTCATGCAATCAGAGCAACTAAGACCCTAGACACTGCACTGAGTTTTCCACTACAAAAATTCCTACAATGAACTCCTCCACTAACTACAAGATAGATGCCACATAGAAAGATTGTTCTCCACCTTTTACTGTCAGAAACAATTGCCTTCATTGTCACCTTTTCAATGACTCTATGGACTCCACACCATCACCTCCAATGACCTACCCTAACTAGATCAAGAAGGTGAAGTGAAGATGAGCACCACTGCCATTGTTGTCAGCATTTCTAGAGCGAAGAAATGTTTAAAGTTGTGGAAACAATTGTCATCAACCTGAACAAACACAATGTTGGGAGACCAATAGTGCACCCTAGTCGGTCTAAGACCATGAGACTAAGAGTTTAACTCCCTCTAATTTCACATTTGATCATAATCTTTCACATTTCTTGATTCTAACTTCTCATCGATGCTCTCTTGTCCTTTCTCCTTCAGTTTATCTTCTCCCAAAGAATTTTCATCGGCAATCCTTTTCATTGGACCAATATTTTTCATCTTCTAACATTCTTGTCTACCCCCTTTATATCTAGTGATCCTCTTATCAAACCAATGAACTCTTCCTCAATTGACCTAAGCTAACCATCATACAAACTGACTATCCATCAGTTCATCCTACCCATAATTGGAATTCCCAGCCTCACTTTATGGATTCTTCCATTTGTTCCCTAACATTTTCGTCAGATCCCTCTATTCCCCTATACCCTCTAGACCAATGACCCTATCCCAAAGAGCATGTCATCGGCCCCTTAGGTTATTAAGTGACAATATCTCTAACTATCATCGATCTCTAAACCCTCGTAGACCCATTGATTGACACCCATCGGTTGAGTGCAACCAATCCTTTCCTGTTGATTTGTCTGCCTATTGAAAGTAGTACACTTTATCTCTTCTTTGAACTCTAACTCCCAGGACCTTAAGGCTGCATCAAGGTAAGAGATTGAATAATTACTTCTAAAGGTCAATAGATACTTAGACGCAAACAAGGGATTCTCCTCCACAAAGTGTATACAAATGTAGTTGGAATGAGATCACTTGATAACTCAGTTGGAACATGTACCTTTTGAATCATAGGGACAAAGGGAATCAACCCTTATCTCATGTAAGTATATGCCATCAGATGAGTGGGGAAAGAACAAGAGGAATGCAGTAGAGGCATAATATAAAAGCCCAGTAAAGAAGAGAACTAGGATAGGAAAGAAAGGTGAATTAGAGCCCAGGCCAAGGAAACAAAATTTCCACAGATGACACCCGAGCCTGAAATCAATCCTAGAGCCCCTGTTGATCCCACACAAGAACCTAAAAATGCCATAACAATGACTGAATAACCTTCAGCCACAATGTCCAGTTGGAAGCTTGAGAACAATTTTGAGCCTAGAGACAAAGACATCATACCAAATATGACTTGTTCATGAAAAAAAGACCTATAGGACAACAAGATACACCTGTCGCAAGACCATGAAGGATCCCATGTTGAGCCTAACTATTATTGAACAAATGTTCTTCAAAAATATGAAATGAGACATATTTTCAAACATTTTTATATCTAGGATTGATATTTCGAGCCCCTGTTGAGCCTCGAATTACATTATAAGTTCATCTATTTGAACTTCTTAATCCATATAGTATCCTTTTCTATGTTCATAACACCTAAGGTACTCGACTTCTTTTGTAGAATTAGCAAATATCTCTTGCTCAAAACTTTTCTAGCTTACATCTCTATATTAAGGTCAAACACAAATTTAGATTGTGATCATTAATTTTATTTGTCATTTTAGAAGCTTACATAGGTGTAACAATTTACACCCAACTAGACCTTATCACCATAACTAAGGTACGTATCCTTGTAGTGCTTCTCAAGTACTTAAGGATGTTCTTTATGGCAGTCTAGTGACTTTCACAAAGATCTCACAAATGTTCACAGGATGAGTACATAACATTTCATTCATGATAGATCCAATTGTTAATGCACATGGCATCTATCCATGTGTTCCTGTTCTTCATAAGAAGTGGGACACTAGGCTCCTGAGAGACTAACTCCATGGAACATGGACAAGTTATCTCTCATTGAGTCTTGCACGATGAACCCCTTCATCATCTAGACAATGTTTATGTTCTTTCTTAGGTCAAGAAGCTTTCCAGATCTATCTCTATAGATCTCAGTTCCTATCACATAGGATGATTTGCCTAAATTCTTCATAGAGAAGGTACTTTCTAGGCTTGGAAGTATAAAGATGTCTTTCCCCATCATTATTTGGAACATAAACATGCTCACACTAAATCTTCTCAGTTCCTATCACATAGGATGATTTGCCTAAATTCTTCATAGAGAAGGTACTTTCCAGGCTTGGAAGTATAAGGATGTCTTTCCCCATCATTATGTGGAACATAAACATGCTCACACTAAATCTTGTAATCACAGATTTCATCTTCATCTTGACTCAAGTCAAACTCTTTGATTGTCTTGTCAAATAGAAGATTCCATTTCTGATATGCTTACTTCAATACATAGATTGACCTTTGAAGCTTACAGACTTTATTTTCATTATTGGATTTACAAAACCTTTAGGTTGTGTCACCCACACATCATCGTGAATAATCCCATTAAGGAATGTGGTTTTAACATCCATATGCCAAATCTCATATTCATATTAAACTACAATATCATGCATGATCTTCATGGATTTAACCATGGAAATTGGTGAAAAGATTTCGTAATGTCCAACATCTTGAACTTGTTTGAAATCTTTCAACCAATCTACTCTTATAGGTTTGTACACTACCGTCCATGTTGATCTTTTCTCACCCTAAATGCACCCTATGGGGCTTACCCCTTCAGGTGGATCCAGCAAGGTCATGCCCCATTGGTTTACATCGACACCATCTTGGATCTCATGGCCTTAATCTATTTCGCATGCTCTGGTCCCTCAATAGCTTTTAGGTACATTATTGACTCATCGTCTATGATCAACTTACCACCTCTTGAGTTATAAGATATCATAATCTTTCAAGCTCAAGGCGCGTTTACTAGAACTATGAGGTTTTGTGTTACATAAGGAACTTGAGACTCCACTACAATTTGCAATTCTCCTTGTTCCTATTGTACCTCTTTAGCTTCAATGTTTTCTTGTTTGTCTCAAACTTTTCAAGTTCTACTTTTATTCCCACTTATTCCTTTTGAACTAAGTTCCCCTTCAGGAATACAACCATCCTGGTCAACCAACAACTTTGTTGTTGGATTGAAATATAGAAGTAGTATTCAACAAAATAACTTTTATGTGATTTATGGACAAAGCTTTTTAAGAAACTATTTTTTGACATAATATTTCAATCCTAACCCTTATAAAAGACATATTGGGACATCTCCCATGCCATATCTCATATGGTGTCTTTTGAACCAATTTAAGATGGTACATTGTTTAGTGTAAAGAATGTGCCCAAAAAGGAAATTAGAAGCTTAGCTAGATTTATTGATAATCACATCATGACTAGCATGGTGTGATTCCTTCTTTCTGAGACATCATAATGTTTCATGTGGAGTTCATCATGATACACAATCATGATTTCCCAGAAGGTGCCGAAATACTTATCCCAAGTGGGTTATGTACTTCATTCTTAATCTTCTTGAGCACTTCAAGAGATTTATATTTGTATTTCATTAAATACAATCTACCATATCTACTGATATCATCAATAAATATAATGAGATACTAATAACCACCTCTAGCATTTAATCTAAAAGGTCTATATACATCAGCACATATGAGCCCTAATAGAATAGTCACTCTCCCACTACATCTAGTAAAGATGCTTTTGTCATATTGCCCAATAAATTAGACTCACATGTCTCTATTGGTTCAATAATCAAAAGAGTCTAAATAACCAACATTATGGATTCTAGAAATGCATTTCTCATTTATTTGATCTATATGACAATTCTATAGGTATTTATTGTTTGAATCATTGAGTCATTCAATATATCTGTCTCTCGAACTATCAAATATAAACTATGAGATATTAGGGCCACTTCCATAGAAGATCTTATCTTTGAAAGAAAAAGATAAACTATTTTTCATAATAATCTTTTCCATTCAAGATACATGATGTTTTTCATTAATGGCAGGTACATAATAGAAATTCACTAATATTATTACATATCTATTACATGAATTAAAGATTCCAACTATAGTGGTAGAAACACCTGCTTCGCACAATTTTAGCTTAATTCTTCTCAGTTTCTAAAGTGGATATCTCTATATCCTTCTTCTTTCATAGATCCTCTATATAAAGAGGACAGTTTCTTTCCAATGTCTAGGCTAGTGACAATGGCATCACTTTCCTTCCTTATTCACTCCTCCTTTAGCTTTCAACGTAGAAGACTTTGGTTAGAACTCTACTTACCTTTTCCTTTGCCCTTGGACTTCCCTTTATTGATCATCATCACGATTTAGGTTTGTCCTTCTACATCTGCACTTCATCTATCCTCAACATACCAAGTAATTCTGACAATGACTTGTCAATATCATTCATGTTCTATTTCATGACAAACTAGTTGTATGATTCTAAAAATGACTACAGAATCACATATGTGGCCAACTCTTGACCCAAGGGAAATACCAATCTAGTGAGGATCTCCACATACCCAATCAACTTGAGTACATGAGGACCTACTGGATCTCCTTCTGCCATGTTGCACTTGAACAATGCCTTAGAGGCGTCATATTTCTCTTGTCTTGCTATCTCTACAACTCATAGTTCATTGAGCATAGCATCATGTACTTGACATCTACAACATCTTCATAGTGCTTCTTGCAAGCATCCCTGTCAGCCTTAGGTGTAGTGGGAGGAGGTTCATCTGGTTCTGGTGTCTCCAGGATATAGAGCTTACACTCCTAAGTGAGAATGATTCTCAACATCCAGAACCAGTCGTGGAAGTTATTCTTGTTTATCTTGTCCTATCAAGGGCCTATTGCAAAGAAAATGTGTTTGTGTTTGCTATTAGATTCTATAAAAGAAATATTAAAACTTTTGTCATAAAACATTTTGGATTTGATTTGATAAGTTTGATGATATTAATAAGTCTTATAATTAGTTATCACTCCCACTATTTTGTTCAAATCGATAGCCCTCACTACCAATTCAGAAAATTGAAGCGTACAACCTTCTAGTGAGCCAAGACCCAAAACAATTGAATTATTACCCGACCAACACCATCACCCATAACCAATTATTAAGGTAGGCAACATTTGCCAATTTCATCTCATGTAATTCTTAGATAGATGGTATGCACAACTCCTTGCCTTATCCCTCTGTATGCTTCTAGGCACTTAATCCCACTAAGGTCACATAGTTAAGCCTGACCCAAAAGTCAACACGATAGTAATGCACCCTACTTGGCAGGCCTACATGACTACCATCACACTTTAATGAGATAGACAATGCACCATGCTTGGCATGCTCATGCATAGTCGATCAATATTTTCATATGTGTTGCTTATGGAAAGCATCTAAGACTTAATATCTATTGAGGGATTTCATATAAGTACATATACACATCCAATCACCATGTACTTATAGTATGTATCATATACATGCTACAACCACAATAAAAAAAATTAGAAATATACAGGTGATGGTTATGGACATACTATTGTAATTACTTTGATCCATAAGGAATTACTACCACCTAAGGTCCACATCATATGTAGCAACATGTTGTTGATGAAGATCTAAGTAGGAAGCAGTCTAGGTTGATCTCTTAAACTCTTGAGCTGACCGGTTGGCCTCCTGGTTGGTTAGTTGGTTTCTTGAAATGGTTTTGTGGTTCTCAGGTTTAAGCAACATATAACACCTCCAGTCAATCGGTTGGACCACCAGTCGATTTGTTCCTCCTATTGTCTGGCCTCCTCGGTCCTCTGGTAAATCAGTTTGATATCTGAGTTGGTCAGTCATCTGGTGCGAAATGTCTTCTCATGATGAAACATAAATTAAAACTATCTTATCTCACATTACATTGTAAAAGGGAAAACCTCGAATTACATTATAGGGGAAATAGGAAGGATACCATTAATATGAAACCTCAACTTAATATCTATTGAGGGACTTCATATAAGTACATATACCAATGTATATACATTGGGAAAGGAGGAGAGACGATCAGTATGCAAACTGCATAACAACATGATATAAACCAATCAACCATGCAAACAATCTAATCCCCATCAAAACACTTTTAGGGCAACGTGCATTCATTGCATATATATCATATATATATGTATATATACATACATGTATATGTATGTATGTATATATTTGTGGGACCGTATGTGGTATTAGTCAAATATGCATATTAACCGGTTTAATATTCACATTGTATGTAATAAAAATAAATTTGATCACATTGATTTAAATGCTTGATACACCTAGACCTATCAAACTGGGTCAAAATCTGTGAGTGCCCATGGGTTGACCCATTTAAGTTGGGTTTGGGTCCTAAAATTTGCCACCCATTGGAGAAAACCCAAACCTACACCTACCCATTTAACTAGCGTGTTTCATGGGAAATCCGCAGGCACCAGTGGGTGACTCACTTAATTACACAAATTTTATTAATGGATATAATCATATAAGATTTAGCTATCAATAAAAACATTTACACATGCAACATATGCAAAACTTGTTGCTTGTGTGCATTTGCGTCCATGCCACTACCAGTTGGTAGTAATGGGAAATATTAACTATCTTGTACTCTTATTGTAAAATTGTAAACCTCAACCATGTTAACAAAACACAGAGTTGTGGTTTATAATATTTGTAAATCATTAAGTAGTTTGTAGAAGTTATCCTTTTGTATTATGTTGTGAGAACCAGAGGCATACATTAGGTTGTGTCATCTTCATATTACAAATTAAAAGGGCATGGATTTTTTGGTTGTGTCATATTCATACTGAAAATTAAAAGGGCATGGAGTTGTTGTCTATGCCATCTTCATACTGCAGAATAAAAGGGTGTGGAGTTGTTGTTTAGAACAAGCCACAAATTCAATCCATTTTAGTTCCCTCATCAATACCCTATCTCATTTAGATGCATCCTTCATAATAGACATTGTTCTATTAATGTTTGGTTGTTTGATGTAGGTGGTCCTCATTATTTAAAAGATGCATGCTTCTGACTTCGTCATCTAAATTATGTAGTACATTTGTTGTTCCAACATTTATGCAATCCAGATAATTAATTCAAACAACTAGTGACTTTTCTTTACTAGCATGTAGCATCTATTTTCATGGGTATATGGTTGTTTGATACTCTTCTTATAACAAACTTTTGTACAAATAAATAAACGTTACATGAAAATGTAGAATGTGATTTTTTGTGCCATATCTTATGTTTATAAACACTAACATAGTACTTTTTTATTTTATATGGGCAACCGCAGGCAACCCAGAATCCACTGGGTCGGGTTTGGGTTTGTCTTCATTCCACCAGTTTAGAACTAAGTATTTTTGACCCACACCCGCGAGACCCAAACCCGCAATGACCCAACCCAAACCCATTCCACCCACCCATTTGACAGGCCTAGATACACCGTAAATTAACCTGGCTCTGATACCACTGTTGGGAAATCAGAGCAACCGATAAGTCAGTAGGAACAAAAAAATACTTGATTCCCTAATCAATAGATCATATCAACAATGATGTATCTAGGAAGGAAGGTAACAAGCGTTATACCTGGTCCTGGAGCAAGTCTAATGATAACTCTTATTGTAGTAGTGTGCTTCTTCTCCAAGTAGCACTCGATTAGTCATCGACAATGGTCTCGTGGTCTGGTACCATGGACAAAAATTGATGGTGTCCTCATAGCGGAAGACAAAAGCCTCCTTAACTCTAGAGTAGTCCATACAGACCATTGGGAACTCCACGTTACACTACTAGAACCAACATGAAGGAGTTGTCCGTTCAAACGTCAATCTACTGGGATTGATTTTCTCTCCCGATTGTCTCTCCCTTACTATCCCTCTATAAGGAGTGGGACCGGAGAGGGTATCCACTCCCTACTAAAAATTTGAAGAATAAAACATCCACTCCAAACAAAATCAAAGGTATACTGGAATAGGTGCAAAATTTTTCAAACTTCAATAAATGGTATCCAAAACAACCGAAGTGCAGCAACGGAATTAAACAAAGGACTATATTCAATTTTCACAAAAGATTACACGAGTACATCATAATATCTCATAAGGGTTTACATGTATGATACAACATAAGGATCTAAGTAGAGGGAAGTCTAAACTACTTCAAATCTTTCTCCATGCAACATCTCCAATTGTTAGGCCCATGTTGGAAGATATGTTCTCCTTAGTCATGTTAAACACCTCGGTCTAAACCTGGGTGGTTGGGAAAACACCCAAAAAAAGGGAAAGGAAAATAAAGTATGTGTCAACCAATATGAATAAAATATCAAGGAAAAGAAAACATGTAAATAAAGGCTAGTTTTCATCATAAGATGAAGATTTTAAGAGTATGAGGCTATTTTTAAATAGATGCCTACCATAAACAAAATATAATAAAAGGATTGCATGCATGATAATTATGACTACCTTAACTAAGTAGGGTTCAGGCACCTATCGGACCTCAACCTATAGGTGAGGGGAGAATTGATACATTCCCAGTCACCTACACATATTTTTATGGGGGAGAATAAGACATTCCCCAGGGCAAATTAACACATGCCCTATCTATGGGTGGTTGTACATAAGTCTGATTTAGAAAAGAAATCATGTCAAGTAAAAGCATCATATCAATTAGAACATGGTAGTGGGGTACACAACTCAAACAAAAGAGAAACAATACTGATTTAGAGGCATATATTACAAAGGATTCAAGAGTAGAAGACTTAGGGTTCATTTAAGCCTCATTAGGGAAATATAGGGTTTTATTGCAATTATCCCAACATAGGGTGTAAGGAATGCACAAACCTCTCTTACTGATATCAATTACAAACTTTCACCACTTTAATTGAGTCCAAGTTCCTCTTTGCCTATTTTCAATGTATTAACATGTATTAGAGTACATAATGCACATTAATGTATAGAAATCCAAATTTTAAACATTTTTAGAAAAACTTATATTTAGACTCTGAAAACCTCACCGATGAAATTATTAGGGTCTCCTAATCAAGAACATATATTTTTATGTTAATTTTGGAGTTATGATTAAGATGTAAATTTTATGGATTTTATGCATTAAATTCATTTTCCAAAAATCACCCTTTGTCAAACGTTGAAATCAGACCTTGAAAATATTTTTATTAGATAGAGATTAGTTTTCCAATTCTAAAATATATTTATTTGTTAAATTTGGATATGCATATTAAAAGATATGAATTTTTTCAACTTGAACTAATCAAGAAATGACAAGTTAGAAATCTTCGAGAGAGAGAGGAAGAGTGAGAGAGAGGGAGAAAACACCATTTGACCCAAGATAAGGGTTGGAGATGCATATGTAACCAAACTAAATCTTCTAGAGAAGGTAAAACATCAAGAAACCAAAACCCTAGAAGAACATGGTAAATAGAGATGGAGATCATCTATTTTAATCATAGAAGCATGAGTTTTATGCATGTAGAAAGCAATATATGAGAAGGGGGTTATAAAACTCACCTCTAGGGAAGGTGGACAAGTTCAATAAGAAAGATTCCCGAGCTAGAGAGGCTGGTTTCTCCAACAAAGCTCCTATCTCGAGCAAGAAGTACCTTCTCCACTTTAGAGGTAAAAAACCATAGCAAAAGAACATGGAGATGAGGTGTTTAAGGCTCTACGTGGGGTTTCACCGTGGAAAGCCATGGTTCCGACCTATAAGAAGGTGGTATGAAGACTAACAATATGAAAATAGGGAAGGAAAGGAGGAAACTTACTATTTTTGGTCAAAATCACAAGGAGCTTTAGAAACCCTAAATAGAGCAAATTTGGAACCCTAGGAGCCTTCTTCACCAAGGTAAGCACTCTCTTTTACCTTGGGACATCACCTTCATGGCCAAATAGAGTAGGAACGATGATATAAGCTAGGGGGAAGAGAAGGAGAGTATTGCTTCTTGGATTGGGAGGTGGGGAGGGATAGATATGGCTTTATAAAGAAGGGGGCAAGCATGAGGTGTCTATGGGACTTTCCATGTGTCCTTAGGCTAGGGCTTCATGGCCATGCAAGAGGAATGCTCATAGAGACTTCCTGTATATCAAATGTCGGTCCTAAAAGCCCATGGAGACTTCTAGGCCATCCCAACCGTCCTCTAATCAAAGAAATAACCCCATTGGTTGATAGCTTTTAAAGATAAGCTCATTTATAAAGAGGGTAATTCCTAAAATGCCCTTGGAGAGAAACACCTTCAAACCAAGGTGCAACTAGGTGCCCCATGGTTCAAAATCTCGATAATGGTAATGGAATATCTAAGGATTATAATGCATGTGATAATTTGCAAAGAAAACCTCTCAATTGGGTAAATTGTAGAAAAGTCCAGAATGTACCTAAAATTACACAACTTGCACAAACAACATCCAAACTTAACCAAATTTGAAACTTAGGCTCATTTTATGATTTCAAAACACATCAAAAAGTTATATTAAGGTTTATAGAACTTTAGTATTTTAATTAAGCTTATTTAATACATTAAGCAAGGTTTGTGGTGATTTTGCATTTTAGATCCTTAAATAAGCTTTTATTGAGGTATTTGTGCATAAACCCTTTCATTTGTATAATTATTGAACAAATGTTTGCCAAACCATTATATATTCCATAATATAAACATCAAGGTCAAAAAGGATAGAAAGGATAGGAAAAGCTTAGACAAGGGCCAAAAAAAAATTGTCCAAGTATTAATATGTTACACCACCCTTCTATTTATAGAAGGGCCAGGGTCAGGATTTTCAATCCTATTGGGAGTTGAAGAGATAGATTTTCATGAATTTTCCAAAACCTACAAACGGTGAAGCGGTCGGTTCATAGGGGAACCAGTCACTTCAACCCTTGAACACGTTAGTTCAACATGTTTCCTATTTGCAAACATATTGACTTTTAATTTCCAATTAATGTATAACATGATGTCAACAAAAATCATTGATCTAATCAAATTGATCATTGAACCAAATAATCTAGATGATGAATCGATCGGTTCACATCATGAAATAGTAATTTCACATTTGAAAGAACTATTTCATATGTGAAATGGTCATTTCATATGTCCAGCTCAAAAAGTGATTTCAGGTCTAAGAACATAGAAAAGAATATATCTAACTTGAAGAAGGATATAGAGATATCCACTTCAGAAAAGGGAGAAAGGTACTACTACAAGTTTACCAAGATGAACAACTTACTGTCTCTACCTAAAAAGAGAAACAACAATTATGATAATTGACGGAGCTTCCACTTGCGTGGAATTGCAATCTCCATTCTTGTAGATTGCGAATGGGTCTTCAAAGACCCATTTGAATAAACAAATTTTCAAACATTTTTATATCTAGGATTGATTTCAGGCTCAACAATTGTTTCTGTCGCAAGACCATGAAGGTGTTATGAATTAGAGCCTAGGGCATGGAAACAAATTTTCCACAGATGACACCCAAGCCTGAAATCAATCCTAGAGCCCCTGTTGAGCCTACACAAGAACCTACAAATGCCATAACAATGACTGAATAACCTTCAGCCACAATGTCCAGTTGGAAGATTGAGAACAATTTTGAGCTTAGAGACAAAGACATCATACCAAATATGACTTGTTCATGAAAAAAAGACCTATAGGACAACAAGATACACCTGTCGCAAGATCATGCAGGAGTTGGAGATTAAGGACAGAGTGGAGAAAATGCTAAAGGGAATCCATCTCCTCTGTCCATGTACCTACCATGAAAGGTCATATACAGAACTCACAATGGAATTTATGATGTCTTTGAAGAATCTGCCATTAGATGAAAAAGAGAAATAATAGGATAGAGAAGGATTGAAACTTTCCAGTTGCATGTTCGGTAAAGATATCATTGTAAAACAATGAAGCTTGAACTATATATTTTGCAAAATAGATTAGTAGGTAGCTGCCTCTTGCAAGGAGGATTACGACAAGGAAGTGAGGTAATTCAGCAGCAATAGGCATAGGAGATGTTGACCAGAGAGTCAAAGCATAAACCTGGGAGTTCTAAAGATTCCCAAGCATCCATACACTGATTGGGTGAAACCCTTCGCATCTTACCTAAAACAACTCTCAGGTTTTTATATCTAATACTTTTTTTCTTACTTACTAGGCCTACGGTTGATGGGATTTTAAGGGTGTGTGTGCCGCAAAGCCTTTTTTATCCCTAGATGAGATTGATCACTAGAAGGGATAGCTTTTCCTTTTGGCAATATGTATGCATTTCCCACCCTTACTAGGAGGCTAATGTGATCGATCATGAGTGTACCATAGCATGTTCTCCTTATTTTTGAGAGTTTCTCCAAGGATAGTGAGCATTATTTTAGTTTCTACATTGTCTTGGGATAAAGATGGCATAGAGACATAATCAACATCAGTTTATTAAGTGAATTAAATGCCCAAACCAATGCTCTAGCAATGATCATGCCAAGAAGTAGTTTGAGGACAAAAATATCTAAGAAGGGATTGAGAAGAACATCTAATAAATTTGGATTCAAAAATTTCCTATATCAAAATTTATCCTTGATTTTAGCAAAATTTCTAATTATCAACAAGTGGTAACTTAACAAGTATAGGATAAAGGGTTCAAAATTTTCAAAATTTAAGGGAGAATATATATATATATATATATATTTATATATATATATATGGAACAACAACAAAGGGAATCATGTACCTTTTGAATCATAGGGACAAAGGGAATCAACCCTTATCTCATGTAAGTATATGCCATCAGATGAGTGGGGAAAGAATAAGAGGAATGAAGTCGAGGCATAATATAAAAGCCCTATAAAGAAGAGAACTAGGATAGGAAAGAAAGGTGAATTGGAGCCTAGGCCAAGGAAACAAATTTTCCACAGATGACACTCAAGCCTGAAATCAATCCTAGAGCCCCTGTTGAGCCTACACAAGAACCTACAAGTGCCATAACAATGACTGAATAACCTTCAGCCACAATGTCCAGCTGGAAGCTTGAGAACAATTTTGAGCCTAGAGACAAAGACATCATACTAAATATGACTTGTTCATGAAAAACAAGACCTATAGGGCAACAAGATACACCTGTCATAAGACCATGAAGGAGTTGGAGATTAAGGACAGAGTGGAGAAAATGCTAAAGGGAATCCATCTCCTCTGTCCATGTACCTACCACAAAAGGTCATATAAAGAACTCACAATGGAATTTATGATGTCTTTAAAGAATCTGCCATTAGATGAAAAAGAGAAATAATAGGATAGAGAAGGATTGAAACTTTCCATTTGCATGTTCGGTAAAGATGTCATTGTAAAACAATGAAGCTTGAACTATATATTTTGCAAAATTGATGAGTAGGTAGCTGCCTCTTGCAAGGAGGATTACGACAAGGAAGTGAGGTAATTCAACAACAATAAGGCGTAGGAGTTGCTGACCAGAGAGTCAAAACATAAACCTGGGAGTTCTAAAGATTCCCAAGCATCCATACACTGATCGGGTGAAACCCTTCACATCTTACCTAAAACAACTCTCAGGTTTTTATATCTAATACCTTTTTTCTTACTTACCAGGCCTACAGTTGATGGAATTTTAAGGGTGTGTGTGCCGCAAAGCCTCTTTTATCCCTAGATGGGATTGATCACTAGAAGGGCTAGCTTTTCCTTTTAGCGATATGTATGCATTTCCCACCCTTACTAAGCGGCTATAATGATCTCTTCTTTGAACTCTAACTCCCAGAACCTTAAGGCTGCCTCAAGGTAAGAGATTGAATAGTTACTTCTGAAGGTCAACAAATACTTAGACACAAACAAAGGAATCTCCTCCACAAAGTGTATACAAATGTAGTTGGAATGAGATCACTTGATAACTCTGTTGGAACATGTACCTTTTGAATCATAGGGACAAAGGGAATCAACCCTTATCTCATGTAAGTATATGCCATCAAATGAGAGGGGAAAGAACAAGAGGAATGCAGTCGAGGCATAATATAAAAGCCCAGTAAAGAAGAGAACTAGGATAGGAAAGAAAGGTGAATTAGAGCCCATGCCAAGGAAACAAATTTTCCACAGATGACACCCGAGCCTGAAATCAATCCTAGAGCCCCTATTGAGCCTACACAAGAACCTACAAATGCCATAACAATGACTGAATAACCTTCATCCATAATGTCCAGCTGGAAGCTTGAGAACAATTTTGAACCTAGAGACAAAGACATCATACCAAATATGACTTGTTCATGAAAAACAAGACCTATAGGGAAACAAGATACACCTGTTGCAAGACCATGAAGGAGTTGGAGATTAAGGACAGAGTGGAGAAAATGCTAAAGGGAATCCATCTCCTCTGTCCATGTACCTACCACAAAAGGTCATAAACAGAACTCATAATGGAATTTATGATGTCTTTGAAGAATCTGCCATTAGATGAAAAAGAGAAATAATAGGATGGAGAAGGATTGAAACTTTCCATTTGCATGTTCGGTAAAGATGTCATTGTAAAACAATGAAGCTTGAACTATATATTTTGAAAAATAGATGAGTAGGTAGCTGCCTCTTGCAAGGAGGATTACGACAAGGAAGTGAGGTAATTCAGCAGCAATAAGGCGTAGGAGATGCTGATCAGAGAGTCAAAGCATAAACCTGGGAGTTCTAAAGATTCCCAAGTATACTACAAAATAATACGAGTAACTCATAAGACAGTTGCTTGTACAATCTTTACGGAATCTGATGTAAGAAACATGATGAGAGCAAACTTGTTCATCATCTAGAGCACACTTGAGAAGAAACAAGTTAGCATTGGGTTACTATTGATTGAGAAGTTGGCTGCTACTAGTGCCCCCAATGGTACAAGGGAATTATGCATGAGAAATCTAATCACAGTAATAGATTTCCACTTGAGTTTCCCTCAACTACTAAAGAAGTCAATAGAGTGAAGGTGATAGATTTTTTGATCAAAAATACCTACTCTCCACATTTGTGATCGCTAAAAAGGGAGAAAGGTACTACTACAAGTTTACCAAGATGAACAACTTCCTGTCTCTACCTAAAAAGAGCAACAACAATTATGATAATTGATGGAGCTTCCACTTACGTGGAATTGCGTGCACCACTAAAAATCCTAAAGATGATAAGTCTTTAGGTTTAGCCTTGATTATACTAGATAGAGAACTCCACCCACGTATGCTAAGATATGTGGAAGTCTTATCGTAGTATTGTTAAGGGTCGAATCCACGGGACAACGGTCTTGTTGGTAGCAACAAGATAGAAAACGTTGGAATTTCACTTAATCACTTATTAGTTGGTATTTCGATCGAAAGGTTGGTTTGATTGTTTTAAACTAAGAACATGTAAAGTAAGTAAGTAAATTTAAGGAAGTTAAACAATGATAAGAAGTCACTAGGGTGTGATCGGTTTTCACCGCCGCTACACATGAATCAAGACATGCAAAACAAAACATAACCTGCAACAAGAGTTTAGTCAGTTAGTATCTTCGTAGATTTAGTTTCCTTTCGGAAAACTAACTACAAGAATGGAGATTGCAAATTATTGTTGCTCATAGATGTTGAATGAAACCCAAGTTATTGAGTTAAGCAACTCATGGTGCAACAAATAATCAAACCACAACTTGAACAACTCATAGATGTTGAATGAAACATATGAAATAGTAAGAAAATGAGAAGAAGTAGATACAAGGGTAGATCACGTCTAAAGGTCAATCTATTCACATTTAGGTTGATCTGACTAGGAGGTCATTTGCCCTAGGAAAGGCTGACATGTATATCTCAATCGACCTTGAGGAGGTTTATCGTCTCAACTTCTTTCACTTGTGGAACTTGATCAAGGAGGTATTTAAACATGATGATGGAAATGGTTGGTAGAACGTCTAGAGATTGGTGATCTCCATAGGTTGATAGCAATATCTAGGTAAATCATCCAGACCTAGTCCCAGTCTCTATGACGACCCTTTGGATTGTCTATAGAAAACAAGATGCATAGAACTAATGTTTTTGGGGTCTATTTATAGGGTTTGACTTGTTCCTTGTTGGTCTCTGATTATTCCATGTGGCACTGACCCTTAGTCTTCCTATCATCGATTTTGGGGATTTATAGGTCTTGGTTTGATTGATTCTTTATCAACCTTGATGAGGTCAATCTCTTAGACATTGACAGGTTGTTTTGATTAACTGTTGACCTAGAACTCGACATTGGTTTGGCAATTAATAGCTCAATGAGTTGTCTTGAAGTTCATTGACCTAGAGGTCAATGTCATTCTACAAGTGTTTAGCTTGATGGGTCTTTTTTGAGATCTTAGATTGATGTTTTTTATGTCAATATTGGGTTCATCAATCCAAAGATCAATGACCATCTTGGTGTAAAAGCTCAATAGATTGATCTATTGATCTCTTGAGTAAGGTTCTTCGGACGACCTGGGAGGTCAATGGGTTGTACTTCTTTATTTTGGTTGATATCCTTGTTATAAATAGTGATCGACCTTGGAGGTCAATTGATGAGCTATCAATCTTCATGGTTTTGAATTCAATTCTTACATTTTTCAAGAGGACCTAGTTAGAATAGAGTGTTTGGTGACTCAGTGTAAAGTGAAAGAATTCATGATCTCTAATCACTTAATTAGATGATTTTATATCATGAAAGAGTTATAAAATATGCACAAAATTGATGTTATCACTTTCACTCCCAAGTTTTTTTGTGGTAGTCAAGAGATATGTGTGGGGGTGGGCTAAGGTTGCATTGTATCCTATCCTTCTCAGGGACACTCAACCATGAGTACTGACACTATTACTCAATCGTTGGTCCTATTGTAATTTTAGGTGGTTTTGTGAGATCACCTTTGAAAGATAGGGTATATGTTTTTGCTTCCTGGTTCTACTACTGGGCACAACAGATCTACATTCTTGAGTGCATCCATACATTGATTGGGTGAAACCCTTCATCTTACCTAAAACAACTCTTGGGTTTTTATATCTAATACTTTTTTTCTTACTTACTAGGCCTACGGTTGATGGGATTTTAAGGGTGTGTGTGCCGCAAAGCCTCTTTTATCCCTAGATGAAATTGATCACTAGAAGGGCTAGCTTTTCCTTTTGGAAATATGTATGCATTTCCCACCCTTACTAGGAGGCTAGAGTGATCGATCAAGAGTGTACCATAGCAGGTTCTCCTAATTTTTGAGAGTTTCTCCAAGGATAGTGAGCATTCTTTTAGTTTCCACATTGTCTTGGGATAAAGATGGCGTAGAGACATAATCAACATCAGTTTATTAAGTGAATTAAATGCCCAAACCAATGCTCTAGCAATGATCATGCCAAGAATTAGTTTTAGGACAAAAAGATCTAAGAAGGGATTGAGAAGAACATCTAAGAAATTTGGATTCAAAAATTTCCTATATCAAAATTTATCTTTGATTTTAGCAAAATTCCTAATTATCAACAAGCGGTAACTTAACAAATATAGGATACAGGGTTCAAATTTTTCAAAATTGAAGGGAGAATATATATATATATATATATATATGGAACAACAACAAATATTGATAGAGTAGCAACAAAATTGACTGAACAACAAAATAGAAGTAAGGTAGAGGGAAGAGGATAGTACATCCCTTGCATGTTTACACCCCACCCAAACTTATCATACAGTCTATCCCATAGTGTCAAAGAATGAGGTTGAATGTAAACTAGCGAGGTTTTACTCATCTTGCAATCCCTCATTCACCCAATGAGAATGAAGTAGTTGAGCAACAAATACCCCGCAAAGAAGATGGCAATGTTCGTGTTGCAGATTATCTACCTTTACACCCCTCCAGACAAGGGCTTGTATCTAGCTAAGGCAATGCAACTCGTATTCATTTGATTGAGGGATCTATGAGGCCTTCAGTGGTAGAACTACAATTTATTAAATTCATTACTTGGGACATGATTGTATCCCTTAACATGAGTCTGGATTAGCTTGATAGTTTATTCTGCACATGATTTTGCCCTTTCTTTGGTGATCCTCTATGGCTGTGTCATGTTTGTGTATCTTTGTTAGTCTATTCTTAGCATATGAACTATTGTACATGACTATTGCTTTTTTCATGATATTGATTGCCAAGTGCATCCATTGGTTGTCATGCAGAATAGGAAGAAAGATGAAATTCTGGAGAGAGTTTTTAGACATCATATAAATCTCTCCTTCTCTCTTGAGTTCTTATTCATAAGGATATCATCCTAAAGTAGGTATATTCCATGTTCACAGTTGGCAATCAATCTCCCAAAAGGGAATGGTAAGTTGATATTGTTCTCATTGACATATAACTATTGACCTCTAGTGTGTCATAGAGGTTGTCTTTCAGGACTCCTATCTAGCCCTTATGGAAGACAATATCCCCATAATCACTGTCTTATTTGAGCCTATCCATAAGCATGTCCAAGTCATCTTGTGATAGACTTTCTCTTGTGATAGACTTTCTCATGCCCACCTGTCAAAGTTGGGAACATTGCCTTCACATCCCTAAGTCGGATCGGTAGGTACTGCTTCTTCAAAACCTAGTAAATGGGTGTCTACAGGCTAGTCAAGGAGGACTTCATCATTCAACTCCCCCTCCTCTGGTTTGTTTATAACTATAGGTTGTTCTGCTTTGTGAACATTGGTTTTTCAATAGATTTTGATGGAGGGAGCATTGCTATGTGTTATTTTGTCTATTTCTATGCTCTTGTGTGTTTGTTGATCTGTTGTTTGATGATGTATCTTTGGGTTGTTGATTATGTTTGATTTGTTGCTCAATGGAATTCCATGCCTTCTGCCACTCCATGGTCCTTTATTTTCCCATAGGGTCAATTTGTAGCTCTTTTGTAACCTCTTGCCTTGGCCTCTTTTTAGTACTTCCACATAGAGTCTACATGGCACCACATCTTGAGGCATCATTGGGTGCTGGAAGAAGCGTCTATCATAGATTACCTACATTGTGTACAAACCACATAGTATGTGTAAATCCTCCAAAAAAGATCTTCAAATGGTATTCCTTTCTTAAAAGCTCCATCAACCTCATTATTGTAAAAGTGAAGTACTTAGATCTTGTCTCTTCTTGGGGGACTTTTGTGTTTATCACAAAATCCTTCCAACTACTTTTGTGCCAATTGCACACCCCCTTAATTGCTTGTTCTAGTTGTATCGGGATTTTTTTATATATGCATGCTTCTACATGCCACAAGACCATTGTGTTTCATTTAAGCTTATGGATAGAACAATTGTAGATGACCATGTACCTTTAGTAGAGATTTGCCATTGTTAGAAGTCAAAGGTCCTTGTTCTTGAATGGAAGCATGATGAACTTGGTTTGCTTTTTGTTCACTATATCATGTAGCTTGAGGACTCGCTTTCACATTTTCTTTTTATGGAAAAGGTTGTTAGTTAGAGTAGGAGTTCCGTTAAAAATAGGTTGAATCTTCTTTGGGTCCAGTAACTCTTCCTACATAGTCCCACATAATATTTTGAATAAGTGTGTGCACCTTTGCTTTCTTTCTAAAAATCCCCCTAAAATGCTCTCAAGTCCTCATTCTATCCTTGTTATTATACAAGACACTAGATCTAGGAAGGTTGTCGTTTATGATTTCTATGGGTACATGAGCATCTTGATAAGAGATCCTTGACAATACCGTCTTGTCCATCCCCCTCATTTTGTAGGCAAGGGGTGGAGACATGGGTCCATTCTTCATGTCTTGAGGTTCAACTGCCTGGGTAGAGGGGAAGTGGTCCTTGGTAGGGACATCATTGAAGAAGGAGTTCCCCCTCTATATATTTGTTAGAAATCTCTTATCTAGTTGCCACTGGATCTGGTGTTTCAATTACTATCACCTTGTCTGTTAGGGGCCTCTTTTTTTGCTGCTTCTTTAGCCATGGCTCCCATATCAATGATTTGATCAGTTGTTACCCCATTGGATACTACATTGTTGACCGGTTTACGACATCAGTCTCTCTGAACCAAAGGTAGACATTTCATATATCTACATCAATGATCATGAGACTTGTTGCGATAATGTACATTTGTTCTATAGTTTGTTCAAAGTCATCTTGCACTATCTCACATACACCATATTTTGTGCAAACTGTATTAGCCCTTAGGTAATCAAGTACAGTTTTATCAAATTCTTCCTGAAAAGGTGCAACTATTTGTAGGGGTTGTGGTTGGCTTTCTTTCAGCTAAGAAGGGTCTTCCTCCATTAGCTTCACAGCCATATCCTATTTATTGTTCTTCTTAATTTGTTCCATCATTGATTGTAGAGAGTTTGAGGTCGATTCCACTGGCTAGACTGCTTTTTTTATCAGGGAAGCTTTAGGTTTGCTTTCTTCATTTGGAGCTAAAGGTGGCTGCTCTATTCCCTTTTGGATGGTGTGTTGGATGGACTAGATGAGGCAAATGACCATGATGGGCTCATGCCACACTTTCAACTTTTCTTTGCACATTTATCTTTGTATTGTCTCCACTCATCCTCTATTTCCTATAGGAACTCATCTCATCCCTATAACATGTCATCTCTCTCTCCACAGCTCCACCAACTCTAAAACCATGTCCACCATGTTCTACATAACTAGCACTAGAAGTCTATCATACCCTTCATGAATTGTGGGAGAGGTGTGGATCTTTCGTCTAATCTTTCTACCTGCATGGTTAGTATCTGTAGACTATGTGATAGAGAAGAGAAATAGGATTTAAAGATCATCTCATGCATGACGTTTAATGGACATCCTAGAACCTTCCCAAGATTAGGTATGCACAGTTGTCTCTATGGCGACAAAGGTTTCATTACTACCACATCTTTTATCTATGGGGCGGGTTTGATTTCAGCCTATATTGGACTTGGAGTAGCTTGTTTGGTCTATTCCAACGAATGAATATATTATGCCTTGCTCAGTGTGAATTATTATTCAGGCTTGTTGTCCTGCTCAGTATCAAGATCCTCTGGTTGGTTTTGTGTTGATAGTAGTTCTACATTGACTACCTGGGATCTGTTGCCTCTTTCCAATTCCTTGCCCTTATATGTGGCTTCATCTCTACTGGTATCTAGGTCTTCCTTGACATCTTGGATGATGTCGTCTTCATTCCCATTGTCAACTACTTCTTGTTCCTTATTTGCATCTGTTGTTTCTATAGTTTCTTATTGCTCTACAATAGCACTTGTCTCCACCCTCGAGCCCTTGGAGATTGCCTTAGAGACCTTGAATTTTATCTTTCTTTTTGTTGTCGGCTCTACAACTATCTTTGCTTTAGTTTCCTTTTGTCCCCTACCTATTTTACTTATCTCAGTCATCTACCTTGCTATATTGGATATCATCTTTATGATAGCCCCAACAGAGAATGTGAGATTATTGATAACCTCCAATCTTGGGATGATTATCTCAGTCTTTTCTTTAGTTTTCCACACTCTTTATCAATTAAAATTATACATAATACCTAAATATTCCCTCTTATTGTAAATATACTATTAGACTAACTTATCCCCTTTATATTTGCAGAAAAAGACACAAAAAATCGTAAAAGACTCAACCAGCCTCAAGACCGCATAGGCTCAAACGGTCCCAAGACCGCATGAAGCCAATCGGTCCCGAGACCGCATGGAGTCACACGGTCCCAAGACCGCATGAAGCTAATCGGTCCCGAGACCGCATGGAGTCAAACGGTCCCAAGACTGCATGAAGCCAATCGGTCCCGAGACTGCATGGAGTCACACGGTCCCAAGACCGCATGAAGCCAATCGGTCTCGAGACCGCATGGAGTCACATGGTCCCAAGACCGCATGAAGCCAATCGGTCCCAAGACCGTGTGGGTCCTGAGACCGCATGGAGTCACACGGTCCCGAGACCGCACGAAGCCAATCAGTCTCGAGACCGCATGGAGTCACACGGTTCCAAGACCGCATGAAGCCAATCGGTCCCGAGAACGCATGGAGTCACACGGTTCTGAGACCGCATGAAGCCAATCGGTCCCAAGACCACATGGAGTCACACAGTCCTGAGACCGCATGAAGCCAATCGGTCCTGAGACCGCATGGAGTCACACGGTCCTGAGACCGCATGAAGCCAATCGGTCCCAAGACCGCATGGAGTCACACGGTCCTGAGACCGCATGAAGCCAAATGGTCTTGAGATCCAAACGGTCTTGAGATCCAAACGGTCTTGAGGTCCAAACGGTCTTAAGGTCCAAACGGTCTTGAGGTCCAAACGGTCTCCAAACCATTTGGACTTCACTTAAGGCCTATAAATAAGACCCCAAAGGTCCTCCAAAAGACATCAAGTTTCAGACGTCCAGAGGCTGCCTCGATCACTCCAGAGCAAATCTGACTTCCATCCTCTGCCCAGGGGTTTCCGGTATGAGACCCACACTCCATCTCGAAGCTGCTTTCTCTCTCTCCCCCAAAGAAGGTGGGAAGAGGGGACCTCATCATCAAGAAACATGTGAAGCTAGAAGATTGTCTCTCTCTCTCCAAGGGGTTGACTTTCCTCTCTCCTTTGTGGGGATGACGCTCTCTCTCTCTTCTTTCCTCCTTCTTTGTCCTAGTTATGAGCGAGTAGTCTCTCTCACTGGGGTGCGGGGAGTAGCCTCGCTACCCATGTTTCATCTCATGTAATGTAATCCATGATTTGCAATATAGAGATTCTATCTTTTCAGTTCAACATCAAACGTTTAATGAATGCTTGTTGCTTGATCACCAACTTGTGTTATCTTTTATCTTTTAGTATGAATTGTCTACGTTTGTACTATTAGATTCGAAACTCATTTGTATGTTGGTCCTTGGTGCATGTATCCACCATGTGCTTGTTTCGATATCTAGGGGTGCTTTCAAGAAGTGGAGTAAACTCACTTCCAAATGTTGTACTTTCATACTATGAAATGGAATCAGTTGACGTATAAAAGTACAACTTTGGTAAGTCGAGGAACACACTTTGAGGAGGGAATGATGCAAAGTAGTTGATCATTTGTTCGGGGATGGCTGGCGTTGCATCATTCCCACACTTCTTGTAGTTAGTTCTCCGAAAGGAAACTAAATCTACGAAGATACTAACTGACTAAACTCTTGTTGTAGGTTATGTTTTGTTTTGCATGTCTTGATTCATATGTAGCGGCGGTGAAAACCGATCACACCCTAGTGACTTCTTATCATTGTTTAACTTCCTTAAATTTACTTTCTTACTTTACATGTTCTTAGTTTAAAACAATCAAACCAACCTTTCGATCTAAATACCAACTAATAAGTGATTAAGTGAAATTCCAACGTTTTCTATCTTGTTGCTACCAACAAGATTGTTGTCCCATGGATTCGACCCTTAACTATACTACGATAAGACTTCCATGTATCTTAGAATACGTGGGTGGAGTTCTCTATCTAGTATAAGCAAGGCTAAACCTAAAGACTTATCATCTTTAGGATTTTTAGTGGTGCACGCAATTCCACGTAAGTGGAAGCTCCATCAATTATCATAATTGTTGTTGCTCTTTTTAGGTAGAGACAGTAAGTTGTTCATCTTGGTAAACTTGTAGTAGTACCTTTCTCCCTTTTAGTAGTACCTTTCTCCCTTTTCTGAAGTGGATATCTCTATATCCTTCTTCCTATTTGCAAACATATTGACTTTTAATCTGTCAGAAACAATTGTTGTCATTGTCACCTTTTCAATGACTCTATGGACTCCACACCATCACCTCCAATGACCTACCCTAACTAGATCAAGAAGGTGAAGTGAAGATGAGAACCACTGCCATTTTTGTCAGCATTTCTAGAGTGAAGAAATGTTTAAAGTTGTGGAAACAATTGTCGTCAACCTGAAAAAACACAATGTTGGGAGACCAATAGTGCACCCTAGTCGGTCTAAGACCATGAGACTAAGAGTTTAACTCCCTCTAATTGCACATTTGATCATAATCTTTCACATTTCTTGATTCTAACTTCTCATCGATGCTCTCTTGTCCTCTCTCCTTCAGTTTATCTTCTCCCAAAGAATTTTCATCGGCAATCCTTTTCATTGGACCAACATTTTTCATCTTCTAACATTCTTGTCTACCCCCTTTATATCTAGTGATCCTCTTATCAGACCAATGAACTCTTCCTCAATTGACCTAAGCTAACCATTATACAAACTAACTATCCATCAGTTCATCCTACCCTAATTGGAATTCCCAGCCTCACTTTATGGATTCTTCCATTTGTTCCCTAACATTTTCGTCAGATCCCTCTATTTCCCTCTACCCTCTAGACCAATGACCCTATCCCAAAGAGCATGTCATCGGCCCCTTAGGTTATTAAGTGACAATATCTCTAATGTGTATGAAATAATAGAAATTCACTAATATTATTTGGTTCAATGATCAGTAAGTTCAAATAGATGAACTTATGAGATATTTGAACCATTAATGGCACAATAGAAATACTATGATAAGAATGGAGATACTAGATAGGCAAGGAATCTCAGATAGCATACTACAAAAATTCCATCTCATACGAGAGGTTGTATAAGGTGAGGAGAGAATTTGCAAAATACCACTTGAAGCAAACATTGATAACCCACTACACACTTGTGTAGTGAAACCATGATGGACATGTTAAGATCACTTGGAAAAAGATTTGTGGGTGATTGTCTCTAAGTGCAAGTGGGATTTTGTTGGTATGTATGCCCAGAGAGCCAGTCATATGATGATTGTAATGGGGCATTAGATACCTTATTTGATAATTATAAAGGTAATTCCGTCTATTATGTTTGTATCAATCATGAGATGATGGAACATATATAATACATGTCTAAACAATGATGTTACTCAATGACGTATGCCTTCAAATTGAAGACCTGAACAATGAGATCATATGTATGATAAGAGTATATACATTCTTGTTATGTCCCTAGTCAGATATTACTGTGGAAGAAGAATAGACAACAATAATACAAAATACTAGAGTGTATGTTGGTTAATGATAATTTCTCATTAGTCATCATATGTGATATCAAACCAAGCACATAGGTACTTGTTATGGAATAGTGTATCAGACAGGCCCACCTTAAGAGTGATACATGGAGACCATGGAATGGTACTCAGAATCAATTCTCATAGTGATAGTGGTGATTGTGGTTCTTAGACCTGAAATCACTACACTCATCACATGTCATTCGTTGTACTCTGAAATATCCAATGTGACCTTGAATAAGGGTTTCCATGAAGGTGATGCTCATGTACTCTGTAACACATGGGGATTGAGTGTGAGTGATGTAGATGGGATTTGTCCCTCCTACAGCAGATTGATATACATGCCACTTGATAAGAGGACTGAGAAATGTATGGCCATACTCATATGATTTGATATGAGATATGTGAACTCACATGCATATCAAATAGTCTACTCTAGTTCAACGAACTTTGATTGAATGTTGAAGAGGATGACGATTCCATGCCTCAAGTTCAATTTGGATATCAAAGACAAAGGAACAATGTGATCACAATAACACTAATCACATATTGTAGGTTGAAGTTGTTCTCCAAATTCTCGAAATTTCTGGGTAGTAGTGATGTGTTTCTAGATACCGCTCATTGCTTGTGATGTCACAAATCAATTATGGACATTCACCAACGTAACTTGGGACCTATAGGGTAACACACATAGGATGCACTCAGAATAGGAGTTTATTCCATGAGTGATGTTTAACTTGATTACTAAAGTATTTAGGTATTCAATTTATTCAACTGAGGTTACAAATTGACTGACTGGACTATGAACCAACTAGTTCAACTATTGAACCAACTTATTCAAGTGTCAGGTCAATACAAATAGCAACTAGTTGAATATTTGCATGAGTTGGACATATGAAATGACCAGTCCACATATGAAATGACCATTTTAAAAGTGAAACGACCATTTCATGATAAGAATTGACCAAATCAAGATGTGAACAAAACAATTCATCATTTGGATTGTTTGGTTAAATGATCAATTGGATTGGATCAAGGATTTTTGCTGACATCATGTTGTGCATTAACCAGATATTAAAATCTAATATGTTTTCAAATAGGAAACATGTTGAACTAACTGGTTCAAGGGTTGAACTGACCGGTTCACTGTTCACATGTTCTAAAAAATTCATGAAAAACTGTCTCTTCGACTCCCAAATGGACTGAAAACCCTGAACCAGGCCCTCCTATAAATAGAAGGGTATTGAGGGCTTCCCAGACACAACAATAAGCTCTGATAATTATTGTCCTCTCTAGTTGTGGTAATAATAGAGAGCCTGAGAAAGTCATATTTGTAAAAGGGAGGGATAGCAAGGGAGAGACAATTGGGAAAGCAAATCAATCCTAACATATTGGTTTTCAAAGGACAACTCCTTCCTATTGGCTCTGGTAGCATAACGTAGAGTTCATGATGGTTTACGTGGACTACTCTAGAGGCAACGAGGTTTTTTCTTTCCACTAGGAGGATGTCGTCAACCTTCATCCATGGTTTCCATACCAGGAGGCTGTTGTTGATGACTAATTGAGTGCTTCTTGGAGAAGAAACATGCTACTGCAATAAGAGTTTTCATTGTACTTGCTCCAGGACCAGGTATAACTCTTGTTACCTTCCTTCCTAGATAGATTATTGTTGACACGATCTTCTGATTAGGGAATCTGGCATTAAACATTTTTGTGTCTGATGTCTTATATGTCTCTTGATTTCCCAACATCTCTTTACCCTATGCTTATTGACATGGAATGTTACAAACTTTTCACTAAATAGTTCCATCATACATGATGGATATATTTTTGTCACAATAAATGGAACAAACCATCTTGATCTAAGTTTTCTTGGGAACAACCTTATGGTGGAACTAAATTACAACACCATGTCCCATTCATTTACATCCTTTCTCTTTATTTGTGCATCATGCCACACCTTGGTTTTCTTCTTGTAACTGTGTGCATTCTCATAAGCATGCAACCATAACTCCTAAATATCATGTAGTTGCAAGAATCTCTTCTTTCCAGCCATATTGGGATCCATGTTTAAGATCATGATAGCCGAGAAATCCTTGTGTTTGAGCTCCACTGGGAGATTGCCAACTTTTTTTTATTTGAGTCTATAGGGTTTAGTCCATATATGGGTCTTGTAAATGGTGTGATATGCCAATAGAACATCATCCAACTTCATAGATTAATCTTTTCTAGTTCTACCACGATATTCTTTAGGATTTTCTTGATTTGTCTATTTTAAACCTCAACCTATCCAGATGTCTGAGGGTGGTGCAGAATACCAACCTTGTTCTTCACTCCATACTTTGTAAGAGGGACTTCAAACTATTTTTCCCTAAAGTGGGATCCACCATCAATGATGATGGTGTGTGGAACCCCACATAGAGGAAAGATAATTTTCTTAAAGCACCTAATTTATGACTTTAGAATCACAAGCTAGGGTTGCCACAGTCTCGACTCACTTGGAGACATTGTCAACTATAACTAGAATATACTAATTCCCATAAGATGAGGGCAAAGGGCCCATATATTCAGTCCCTCAAACATTGAAAATGTCTACCTCTATCTGGTCTAAAAGAGGCATCTCATTACGCCTCAATATGTTCTCATTATGTTGACATTTGTCACATGACTTGACATAAGAATGATCCTTTTGAATAGGGTAGGCCAGTAAAATCTAGATTGAAGAATCTTCACAACCATTCTGTCACCTCCCAAATATCCTCTGTGATGCAAAGAATGACACTCACAAAGAATTTTTAGCACTTCCTCTTCTGGTATAGATATTTTGTACAAATTTTCAGCCACACTTTTTGAATAACAATGGATCATCCCAATAGTAGTTCTTGAGATCCAAAAATAGTTGCTTCTTTTTATTGTAGGTTATGTCCAAAGGTAACTATTGACAAGCTAGTTAATTGAATATGTCTTCATACCATGACACAATAGGATCAATGTCCTTGTCCATCATGAGGGCCTCATTAGGGTAGTTGCTATTTATGGGTAAGCAATTATTATCCTCCAAATTGATCCTAGACAAGTGGTTGTCTAGCACATTCTTTGTACCCTTCTTATTGATGATTTCATGATCAAACTCATGCAATAGGAGTGCCCATCTCAGCAGCCTCAGCTTCATGTCCTCCAATGTTGTCAAATACTTGATTTCCATGTGGTCTGCAGACACAAAAACTTTCGACCGTGTTAGATTTGACTTGAATTCATCAAAAGCATATACAATCATCAACCTTTCCTTTTCTATAGTTGTATAGTTGCCTTTAGATTCATTTAAGGTCTTTCTTGCATAATAGATAATGTAGTGCCTTTTATCTTTCTTTTTCCCTAAGATGGCTCCCACCACATAGTCACTCGCGTCACACACCATCTCAAATAGGAGATTCCAATCTGGAGCTTGGGTGATTGGCACAGTAGTGAAAGCATTCTTCAAATGTTGAAAGCCTTTAGGTGCTCATTAGATTCTAAGACACCATCCATCCTTCAGAAAGGGACTAGATAAGGGCTTTGAAATCTTGGAAAAAAATCTTTTATGAAGTGTATGTAATAACATGCATGCCCCAAGAAGCTTCTGACTCTTGTTAAGACTTGGGAGGTGGAAACTTTTCTACGGCCTCAACCTTGCTTAAGCCAACTTCAATTCCTTTTTCCTAAAACTTTATGCCCCAAAACCATCCCTTCTTGTACCATGAAGTGAAATTTCTCCCAATTTAGAACAAGGTGTTTTTGTTCACAACACTTTAAAACTAGAGATAGAATCTTCAAGCAATTATGACATATTATAAACAGAAAAGGCATACATAAAGGCTTCCATTATGTCCTCTAGGAAATAAGATAAAATGGATATATGAACCTTTGAAAAGTTATGGGTGCATAGTAGAAGCCAAAAGGCATACGTCTGAAAGCATACATACCATAAAAGCATGTGAAGGTAGTCTTATTCTTATCGTGAAGGTGTATTCAAACTTGATAGAATATAGAATAACCATCAAGATAATAGAAATATGAATGGTGACTTAGACACTCTGGCACTTGATCAATGTAGAGGAGGGAGAAATGGTCTTTCTTTATAGCCTCAATAAGATTTTTGTAATTAATACACATCTACCATCCTATGATGTTTCTAGTAGCAAACTCACTATTGTTATCTCTCTTAACTAGTCCCATAAATGGATATTCGAAATCTGCACATTCGGTATGAAATTGAGTATGAAATTTTGATAAAAAGCCAACATCTATTGGATTTAGATCCGATTTTGGATATCAAATTTCATATCCAAAATTTTTAGATTGAATATTTGATATTGTTGCATCTGCTCCAAAATAATCCAAACTCGACAAACATATATGTAAATTAGTAAATGTATATTATTTTTATAAAAAAGCATAAGTATAGACAGTCTACCATCCATATATTTTATGTAATATTGATATTTCATGCATATGATATATTTAGTAACATTAAATGTACAACTTTTCTTTGTATTTGATATCTATCTAATTTTGTATATCATCCCTTCAAATTGGATTTAGCTGTTGTCATGTAATATTTGTTGGATATTGGATGAAACATCTTTTTCAGATTCAGATATCACATATAGTGTTTTCTCCATATTCCATTCTTTAATATGGATACTCTTAACTATCATGCCTCCTTTGTTGGGCACAATGTGGATCTGGCTTCCCATTTACTATAGCTAATAGGATAGATGATTCTTGTATCGTAGAGCTTGATAACCTCTTTCTTAACCATCTCTCTTCTAATTCAATCTTCTTTGCCCTTGGGCTATAGACGTTTCACATCATATTCAAGGTGAATGTGATGCATGCAGTCGGTAGTGTTTATCCCTCTGATGTCTTTAATAGAATGTCCTATTGCTATTATCCTTAGTTTAAGCTGAATTAGGAGTTTTTCTTATTGCTCCTCAAACAAAGAAGAGCTTATAATCACTAGATTGTGTTCTTCAATATCTAAGAACTCATATGTAAGTCCTTTGGGAAATTTCTTAAGCTCACACTTGGGCTTAGGGGCTTCTGCTTCATCAAGTATCCTCTCAATTGAGGCATACTTCATTGTCTTAATGAATTCTTCTTCTTTAGTTGCATACTTGTTTTCTTCTACGTCTAGGTAATCAAGAAGTTCAACAACTTCATGATCTTCTACATTCAGGCATTGGTTAGTTAAAGATCTCATCAAATGATATACAATAGAATTATGCCCTTGTATCTTCTCATAGAGTTAGTTATATATGTCTATGAAAAAAAACAACTCAAATAGAAATGGACCCCTCATGGAGTCTTGGACTTAGAAAATGATGTGGTCATTTTTGACCCTGATAGTAATCATACCAGCTTTCAATCAAAGCTCATCCTATATAAAGGAAGGGTTTTTAAACTTTGGATAGGTAGGATCCTCCATAGTGTCTATCACAATTATATCACACAGGATGAAAAAACTTCCAACTTTGATGGACACATCCTCCATGATTCTTAGAGGTTTGATGAAGGTGTGATCAACGAGTTGTATTCTCATCCCTTCATTAACTATGTCAGGTAGACCAATACTTTAGGCTAAGGTGAGAGGCATCAAGCTAATGCTAGCCCTGAGATTGGCTATTCCTTTTCTTTCCTTATTATCTCCCATATTGAATGGGATGGTGAAAGCTTCAGGGTCCTTTTGTTTGGTCAGCATCTTGGCTTGTACAAAGGTGCTAGACATTTTTACAAGCTTCATAGTTTCAACTTCATCTCCCCACCTTCTCTCAGTGATTAAGTCTTCAAAGAATTTTGCATAGGTTGGCATTTCTTTGATGTCATCCAAGAAAAAGATGTCAAGATGTAGTTTCTTCACAAATTTAATCAAATTCTCGTATATTTTCTTAAGATGCACTTTAATTGTCTTATAGTAAAAGGTATTTAGTGTGTAAGGATCCCTGTTAGTAATTTCTTCTTTGAAAACATCAAGTTTCTTCTATTTTATTGACTTCTTTTCCTTACCCTTTTCTTTTGATGTTGTCTATGTTGGAATCTCTACAAGTTTAGGCTCCTCCTATACCACGATAGTTTCACGTAGTGACACAAGAATAGGAATGTTTACTTGATAAGTCATGGGTGATGGCTTCTTCAAAACTGTTCTTGACCTAAGTGTGGCCATCTTTACATTCTCATGGCCTATAGGATTATTCTTGATCATTGATGGGTTCTCCCCTAGGGGTTCTTGATCAGTTTTAACAACTTCGCCAATTTGGTCAATCATCTTGTTGTGAACTCGTAGATCAACCATCTACCTAGTTACACCACCCATCTAAACTTTCATAATATTGAGCATATTGTTGTTGTTTATCACACTTTGATTGAAATTATCATTAATGTTTGCTTGTCCTTTTACAAATTCAAACATCTCATTTGAATTAATTATAATTCTGAGTTTTCCCTTGGAAATAGGTTATGTTCTACTGATAATTAGTTGTTGTGAGTGAACCCATAAAATCCACTACCTCTCCCAAAACCAGGTGGCCTTTGGGGTGAATTGTTAAGAAAATTCAGGTGATGAGCATTCTTAACAACATTCTTATTGCCATAGGAAAACCCAGGATGATCATGTCTTTGAAAACCTACATAAAAACATTTTCAATTGTTTAATCTTGGTTATCCTTCTCTTTTTCTATGTTTATGCGATGCTCAATGCCATGGCCACTCTTTCTGCATGTTGTTCAATTCATCATTGTTTTAACACAATTCTTTCCTTTGTAACCACTATCTTTCATCATGCAAACATCGATGGCTATCTTCCCAATCTTGGTTGTTAGAGCTTCAAGCACCTTGGATTCAACAATGGTCCCTACAATGGAGACAATACTCGTTGGTCCTCTTTCACAATCAAGTTTGTCTTAAAAGGCAACCATATTATCAATTACAATCTTTTAGTCTTTGAAGTTTCTCCCAAAAAGTTGCTTCTAGCATCAACATTAAGGGAAGTTCTCCCAACTATAGTCAACCCATTGTAAAAGGTTGTCACTAGATATTCCCCAGTTTAGTTGTGGTGCAGGTAGTCTAATTGGTACACTTAATATCTCTCCCAAGCTTCATTCAAGTTCTAGCCAAGTTTTTGCATAAAACTAGTGATCTTGTGTCCATGTTGAATAGTTTTCTCTATTTGGTAGAACTTGGTGACAAAGGCGTCAGCTAGAGCATCCCACACATTAAGACTTCTATTCTTTAGAGCAAGATACAAGGAGAGGGCCTTGTCCCTTAGAGAAAACATGTAACCCTTTCCATAGATTACCTCCTAATGAGCCCTATTAATCTTAAGAGTATCATAAGTATTTCTAATGGGACCTAGGTGATGGTAAGGATTGTCTTCTAGTGAGTTTCCCCAAAGGTTAGCTATTGTAAGACACTCAAGAAGGATGGTTTTAACTCTAGGTTTGTGATGCTAATCATGGGTAGGATAATGGGATCATATGATTTAATTTTTCCTTGTAGTAGCTAAAGATTGGAGGGATGGACCACCATCATATTCCTCTCTATCTAGTTGAGGGTCATTATCTTTGAGTTCATGGAATGCTTCTTCCTCCTCACCTTGTGGCTGCTCAATGTGATAATCTTCTTCATTCTCATTTCCAACCACTAGCTCTTCAGGGAGGCATGACTCCTTTACATATCCAGTTGACACTATAATCCTGAAAAAAATTGTATGGTCAAGGTAAGAACCCCATGTTAACTGAATTTTTAGGAGTTATAGTTTCATTGGATCTAAATGTGTGCAATTATAAGTCTATCACTAGACCGAAGGCAGTGAAGTATGCTAAGTATACCTCAGGTCCTTAACTGTTCTAATTTGCCTTATCCTAGGCATCGACATTAAAAGTTGATTGTCTCAGATCACACATCCAAAAAGAGGTGCTTCCAAAAATAATCAAACTATATATTTATACCTGAAACATAGATGCTTGCAATTATAATATGGGGTTGTATAGAAAATAAGGTTGAACTCAGGGACAAGGATGAAAGGTGTTTAGGACTTAAGGCCTTATCTTAGTTACATCTAACCAAAAGAAGATATGAGTGTCCCTCATGAGATGATGGTATTAAAACAAAGAAATAGAGAACAAAAATAAAGTAAATCTATATTAACAAGTCAAGAATGTATTTAGATCTTTAGATGTTTTGAATAATGATGGATAAAACTTGGATATGGTTTCACCTTGTAAGGTCTTTCACCAACATGCAATATGAATATCCATCGTATACCCTTAGCATAGTCAACAAGAAATTATCATTAGTGTCTATTCCCTTCTATCTTGAGCTTATAATAGATTTCTCTCTCGATATGGAAACCACACAATAAAAATACAACCATATGATCATATGATTTAGCATTCCAACATTCTCATACATTCATGTTACTTAGTGACTCCAGATATAAACTAGCAATACTCTTTCAAGGTATTAGTGGTCAAAGACAAGATTGTAGCTAATCATGCAAGTGAAGCAATAAAAAAATATTGTGGAAGTAAACATTGCTAAGAGTATACAAATCAATAAATATAAGCATTTACATGTTGGGAGAGCCTTAGTGGCTAATCCCAAGCCAAGAAACATTATCCACTCCTAATCATGAGTGACAATATGGATTTACAAGTGAACACATCAATGGAGAATGGATAGGAAAAAGTGATATGAACATATCAAGGAAGAAGGAAGACGAACAACAAGCAACAACCACCATGGTACTAATGTTGGTGATGACCTCCTTCTCTATTAAATATAGTGACGACACAATGGTGGCAATGTCCAAAAGTCCTTCTAGCATAGAAGATCCTTCATGCCTTGGGGAAGCATTGATGGTCAATGGAAACCTTGACTCTCATCCTTGGCAATGGACAGTTGATAGATCTGGATGAAGAATGGAAACACTTCGTGGTATAAAAAGAAGGTCTTCTCAGTGGAGTCCACATGTGTCTATTTATGGGTACTCCCTATGTACTCGAGGCACCTAGGTGTAGGGTACTATGCTTGTGCCCCAGGCCTCAAAGCACATTCCTTGAGTCACACACTTCAACTAACTTCAGTGGCGACATCTTTTATAGAGGACTCATCAGTCGATGGATATGAGTCTTTTTTAGTCAACGGCTATGCTTTTCTGTCGGGTAGTGGTGCTTTCAGGAAGGGAGTAGTTAGTACCCTCGTGGATTAATGGTTTTATTCGCTTGTCTGTCTATGGCCCTTTTTTATCATCAGGTAGGGATACCATCAGGCTCAGATGTAGATAGGACAAAGGGTCGCAACACTATCAATCAATAGATGACTGACCTGGGTAGTCATTCGGCTCAAGTATTGTAGGACTAATGTTGTCACAATGGTACATCAGTGCAAAAATTAATCATGTTGGTTAAGATCTTCACTACTCTTTGGCTAGCTTCACCTAAAAAAAGTGGTGGATTAGATGTACAACACTTGAGGCTCTATGTCTTGAGTTCTCTACCAAGTGTTAAAAGAGAGGCCACAACTCTTAGTGGGGTTTTTCCATGAAGGAAATGCTACAAGATGAATCTATTACTATTTGCCCCATTCATGAAAATGCAGAGTAGAATGATCACAAAAGTTGTCACAATGGTACACATAATGATTAGGGTTGCCTCCCACTTGATTCTTCATCAAATTAATCATGTTGGTTAAGATCTTCACTACTCTTTGGCTAGCTTCACCTTAAAAAAAGTGGTGGATTAGATGTAGAAGCACTAATGTTTCTAACATAATCGTTTGCAACACTTGAGGCTCTATGTCATGAGTTCTCTACCAAGTGTTAAAAGAGAGTCCACTACTCTTAGTGGGGTTTTTCCATGAAGGAACTGCTACAAGATGAATCTATTACTATTTGCCCCATTCGGGTAGTGGTGCTTTCAGGAAGGGAGTAGTTAGTACCCTCGTGGATTAATGGTTTTATTTGCTTGTCTGTCAATGGCCCTTTTTTATCGTCAGGTAGGGATACCATCAGGCTCAGATGTAGATAGGACAAAGGGTCGCAACACTATCAATCAATAGATGACTGACATGGGTAGTCATTCGGCCCTGAATGTACACAAGCCATTGGGTTGCATTATTGTCAGTATCTAGCTGATCATCAGTGCCAATGTGGGTCACATGATCGTCGTGCTGGGGTCTGATGGCTTGACTGCACTGCGATCTCATCGATGCATTTGGGAGAGGGAGCCATTGACATGGGACTGATGGCTCTGTTGTGCACTTGCCTCGGTCATTTGAGGGGTCATCGGGACAAAGATGATGGCAGTGCTTGTTTTGGAAATTTTCCTGTTAAAGATAGAAAGTGCAAGAAAAGAGGGAAGTATTCATGGAATTCTAGTAAAAGGTAAGATTTATAAACATAAAGCCTAAAATGTTAAGAGAAATGAGGATAAAATTTGTATAATATCCACAAAAATGGATGTTATCAATCTTTCATTTACTCTCCCTCTTATTCATTGCAAATATTAATAGCAATGAGCTCAAATTGTATTTTAGTGTGATTCCAATATCAATAGTCCAAAAATAGGTTCAAGTATTCAAGTGTGGGCCCCAAATAGGATTAATTGATCATGATGAAGCATAATTGTAATTTAGAACTTGAATTCCAAGGAAATTCAAAAGTAACAAATTGAAATGGAGATTAATCAATAGAGTTATTTGAGAGAGACAGTTATGCAAAATAGATCAAATAAAACCTAGTACTAGATTTTCATTAACTCTCTACCCTTAAAGTGATTTTGTCCTTAATTGGCATATTTATGGTATGATTAGGTGCTATTCTACACCCCTTAAAAGGATGCATTTTGAATCTAAAGAGGTGTAATAGTATGTCAACTAAAATTCAGTATCCTTCACTTTATCTTAACCATTACCCTACACCAAACTCTATGCTTAAGGGTTTCATGTGACATTATGCTAGAGTTTTCTCATGCCTCCTTGATATTGGCTTATATCAAAATCATCGATAAAATTCCATTAACTTGTTTTTCTTATACATTTAGTATTATAAAGAAAATAATTTCTAGATCGGGAAAGTTTTGATGTAAAACTTAAAATATGGCCAAAGTCAATGTGAAAACCAAGTCACAATCGCATGTTACCAACTTTCTATTTACTACTACTCACCTATATTAACTACTTGAATTCATTGTGAAAATAAGATGATCATGGAACCTATAGGATCACTAGAGTACCTTTAGTTATGGATGAAGGGAAAAAATATTGTTCTCTACCAAAGGGGATTCACATATGCAAGCCCAGGGCATTTAGTCTCATTGTTGACCTTTCTTCATTCCAACATAGTCAAATATTAGATTGTTCAAAACGTTGTAATCACATGTTCTATCTTTTTCTATTAATTTCTACTTTTTCTTTACATATCAACTTGGTGTCACAACTTTGTTTAGGATTTATGTTTCTCCCAAGTAGTAGATATTACCCTGTCCATGTTGGTTAGTAAAGTGTGGAAACCCTGCCACCAACTAAGTGGATTAGGAGTGATTATGGCATAACTTTCACTAAACATCCTTTCATAGACCCTTCATCTCATATCTACTAGCACGGTGATGGTTCATTTGCACTGATTATTATATTTACACTATGGTCATCTATTTTTGTTTAAGACTCTTTTGACCTTAGTTCTAAGTTTTTATCTTTTATTGTAACTAAACCTATTTTCTCATGAGACGTGTATGAGTGCTAACTATTTATAAATCTTATACCATGATGTAAACACCTAATCTTTATGATCAAACTTTTACAAATTTGTATCAAAATATATAAACAAATCTTTTTACATGCATGCTTCACACAGATCTTGCTAAAGCCTATACATAAGGACTACATAATTAAAACATAGGTCATATCTACTCTTCAATCCACAATGGACATCTCATGCATGTCTTATCCATGAACTCTCATAGGGAATAAATCCACACATGGATCAAAGAAAGATTGGGGTCAACAAAGATGGTGCTAAATTTAATTATAAAGATATTTTAGTAAGTATGCAACGATAGGGGTTTTAACATATACACTATAAAGCATGATGTTGACACTAGATCCTAGATCAATTGATGAGCATTGAATGAGGTGGTCACCAATGTAGCAAGAAATAAGAGGGATCCTAGGATCATTCCTTTCTTTGGGGAAAGGGTTGTCTAGTACGAAGGTCACTTTTTACATCAACTTTATCCTCTTAGAAAGCCTTCACTTTGACTTTGTTTTAAAGGTACTCAAGCATCCTTGAGAAATGTGTAATCTAGAATTTGCTTCATGGCATCAAGCAATGAGATGTTGACCTTCACTTGTCTAAAAATTTTAAGAAATTGTGTTTCCACCTCCTTTTGATGGAGGTGTCTTCCAATGAATCTGGGAATGGGGGCTCAATAAAACTATCCTTGCTTTAATTAACTGGAGGACCTTGGACTATTACAATATGAATCCTTGGTGTAGCGAGTGGAACAGTTTGTGTTACATTCACTTTGTATCACAAACTCATAATAAGGTGAACGATCATAATTTTTTGTACTCATATCATCATACAAGATCTTTCCAACAATGTGACATCACCATGAGTTCTTCATTTTGATTCTCTCCCTTTTTTGGTTGATCAAATACCTTGACAGTCCTCAAAATAGTTACAACATTTTACTTGCTCATGGGAGGAAGGGGAGCTTGTGATTTAATGTGGTGGTTATGGTGATCTTAGTTGTTGATGGTAGTGGGATAGGTGTTGGAGGATGTATGGTTGTGGTGGTGGTTGATGTTATTGAGGTGGTGATGGATGGAGGTATGGTTGTTTTGGTGGTTGTTGACGTAGCAAAGCACATTGATAAGTGAATTGGGGTTGTTTTGGTGGAGGAGAATATGTGTTGGGGAGCTTGGTATTGTTGAAAATATTGCACGTGCATGTATGGTGGACCACTGGAGCCTTGAGGGGCCAATACTTGTCTACTTTCATTGTTTGGGATCACCAAAGTTGGGGAAGGGAGCCTCCCCTCCTCTTGGCAAGCAAGTATCAATGTTGGTTAGTCTAGTCTTTTCCCAAGAAAATATGTGCTTTGTCCATGAGTGGACACATCTTTCTTAACCTCATAAATAATTCTTAATCATTCAAAAACTACATTTTCAAATCTTGAGCTATAAATTTTGGCCTTGACTTCTCTTTCACATCATTACCTTGTTGCTTCCAAGAAAATTTTGGGTGATTTCTCCACTAGGGCATGTAAGAATTTCACATGGGACCATGTGTGTGGCGATTCCTAAAGGATTGAATAGCCTTCATTTCTTCCTTCAGAGAATCTATATATGTTACACATAATGATTAGGGCTGCCTCCCACTTGATTCTTCATCAAATTAATCATGTTGGTTAAGATCTTCACTACTCTTTGGCTAGCTTCACCTAAAAAAAGTGGTGGATTAGATGTAGAAGCACTAATGTTTCTAACATAATCGTTTACAACACTTGAGGCTCTATGTCTTGAGTTCTCTACCAAGTGTTAAAAGAGAGGCCATGACTCTTAGTGGGGTTTTTCCATGAAGGAACTGCTACAAGATGAATCTATTACTATTTACCCCATTCATGACAATGCAGAGTAGAACGATCACAAAAGTTGTCACAATGGTACATCCTGATGATGTCAATCCCTTATAAGTTCTTGGACCCTTTCTCAGCTCTCATGTAATTGGTCATGACCTGTTTGAAATATGCGATGTTCCTTCTCATTGGAGTTCACTTTTCTAATAAAATAAAACTTCTTGACAAATTCATTATCCATGGCCTCCCATGTTATCACCTCAGTCTCTGTGGAATACCATTCATTTTCCTTATCGTTCATGAAAATAGGAAGAATGAAAGGGGAATGGAGTCATTGGTAGCACCAAAGTGCAGAAGGTAGAATAGGTCGCCAAAAGGTGTCAATACGCTTATAGGGATTCTCATTTTCTAGCTGATAGAAACTGGGATAGTCGTGTAGGGGTTGGAGGAATAGAGAATAGGTGGCCCAACATTTTTCCACTCTTGTAGCAATTAGAATTGTAATTCAGTATGAAATAATCATGGAGAGGCCTTGGTGTGGATTTACCTAATGGGTCATTTTGTTGAATGTCTTCATGATTCCTCATGGACTTCTCTTCTACTTGAATGATGTCCTAGTTTGTTTGCCTTCTTATCCCTATCTACAAATCCTCAAAGAAAGAATAAATAGATAGAGAGAAGTGTTCAAACATGTAATGTCACATGCACAACTATATATAAGCAAACATAAGCAAGTTAGGTATCACAAATGCAAAATAGTACAAATGAATAAAGATAGTAAGGGTGAGGGCTACTAGAAAAAGGAAACAACAAGCAACTAGCTAGGTCCTAAAATCCACTCTTAGGAAACGATACCAGAAATCTTGATGCACCTTGAGGCACATTGGGCTAACATATAATTTGTAAGACCTAATAGACACTCTCTTAAAACACACAAAACTATCCCGCAAGCACACAATTTTTGTGTTGTAGCAAAGAAACTAGGTAAGTTAGATCTCGAACCATGAGGAGCAGGGTAGGATGCTAGCTAGGGGTGAATCTTTTGAATTTCAAGAGTGTATATTTAGGGTTTTTAGGGTTTGATTGGAATATTTTGATTACATTAATGTCAAGAAAGGAATGAAGTAAAGTTAAACTTTCACTATCAATGTTATTCAATTAATACTAACTAAAGGATAAATTGAACTATGTTAGGATGACCATAAATAAGAGAAAAAGAAGCTAACTAAATCAAGATAGTAAGTCCACTAGATAAGTAAGCAAGATATAACTAAGCAAGTAACTAAGAAAAACCAGAACAATCAACTAAGAAATCACTACTTATCTAACATAGACAAATTACCAAAAACTAGGTAATCCAGCTAAGCAAATAATGATAATAAACTTGCAAGAGAGAAAAGGAGGGTTTAAGAAAGTATATGGGTAGTGGGATGTTTGAGGGAATATGCAACCATCAACCATATAGAGGGTTATATTCATGCACAAAGTTTCAATGAATAGATATGAAACCAAATAACAAGGATAAAACTAGGCCATGCAACCCATTCTTTTAGTTGGCCATGGATGACATGGTAGTGTGTAGTGGAACTAGTTCCTTTCACTCACCATTCACCCTTTCAAGGATCCATTTACTAAGGAATGGGTAGGCATAGATCTACATAATCCAAGTCTAGGTTTCTAGACATGGTCTTCCTAGTGCACTTAGGGGCAAGGAATGGTGTGGAGAGTAGAAGGAGGGTATTCTGTCTCCTACTACCTCCATCTAACCACTAAGCAAGCCACTTAGCTAAGTGTGTAAGGAAGGGAACATCTAGATACTTAGATCTCATACCTAGGACTAGGGTAATGGGTTTACAAAGGGTAAGGTGGAGAAACTAGCTAAAGTTTCACTAGGGAATCAGAAGTGTCCACTAAAAAGTCAAAAATCATATGTTTTATCTACTTCTTAGGTATTCCTATAGGTCAAACAACCATAGAAAGAGGTATGGAAGGATAAAAAACAATAAAATAGAGTTATACAATGGAATGAGAGTTTGATGCATAAATATTTCACAACATGGTATCATTGCTACATATTTTTGCCCCCCCAATAGCCCACAAAAGGACCTTAGATACTCATAGTCAAAAGAATAACAAAATAAAGGGGGAAAGAGAATAGAAACTTCATGGGGTTTGGATGAAGGAACTCATTTCTTCACCTTTAGAAACTCCAAGGGTGTCCTCCTCCTGCAAGAGTGTAGGATGGCATGAAAAATCAAAGAGATATGCCCAAAACTCTAGAAATTTTGGGTTTTGGGGTGGAGAATAGAAGGAAGTGAAGTGAAATGAGTGGAGAAGGAAGGTGGTAGGTGAAGATGCTTGTAGTGGATAGCCTTAGATACCCAACCATTACTAGTGTATATGTAGTGGCCTAGGGGTCTAGGGTTAAGTGGTGGTAAATTAGTAAAATGATATGTCAGAAGATGTAGGGTTAGGTGGGTAAAACCGTCATGATGGGAACCATGGACACCACATGTGAGGGTAAGAATGGTTTTGGTGGATGGGAACGGTTGTGGTGTGAAGATAAAAGTGTTAGATAATTTTGGGTGGAATGAGGTGGAGTTGCACGGTCGTGGTGGCTTGATGGTATAAGAATCGTAATGGGTGTCACAGTCATGATGGGAGAGAGTGGAGTTGAAGAGCACTGGTGGCATGATTGTATTGCATGGAATAGTTGTGTTGTTCACTTGGCACTACATCCATGGTGGTGAGAACAATTGTGGTGGCTAGGTGTCCTGGGGTAGCTCTTGTACTAGATCAACATTGTGATTTCCACAGTAGTAGCACAGTTGTGGTAATGTATCATGGTCATTTTGGGGGCTTTGACTTGCACTTTGATCTTATAGGTATACTTTCATTGTGCTCCTTGCTTCAACTTAGCTTTATGGATCTCTTAGGTTCCTCCATGGATATGAAAGTCTAGAATCGTGCTTGTTCTCTCCCTTCCATCATTAAGTGTGAAAGTACCTATAAAAACATGCAAGAGAAACCATAAGTGCATTTGACAAAATAAGGATATTTATTGGAAAATGGCATGCATTCTACATATCTTGGTGAGAATAAGAGACAAAATAACACAATATTAAGAACCAAACTAGGGATCTATTAGTCACCCATATGAGGATACATGTAATGACCCCCAATTTTAAGCATCCATCAAGCAAAGGTGGCCTAGAATATAAATATAGATACCTAAATTTCCCAAGCTCGGGTTTTAAAATAATAAACAATGATAAATAATTTCCATAAAATTTAACTTGAATTGGTGCATTTATTTGAATTATACTCCTCAAAGGTGTTACATGAATATTTATAAAAGCTAACTTGTACATAGATGAGAAGAAGAGATATATTATCTAGCTAATCCTCCTTGGCATAGGTTTAGTGTCTTCAATAGCTTTCATATTTATCCTCATATCATTGTATCATGTGTATCAACTACCTAAAATGTTGGAAAAACATGGCCAACATATTTGCATACTGGTACATTGGTCCATCCAAAACATGACATGTACATATGTACTCAATAAGCATTTAATAACACATACGAGCTTGTATTTTTGTTAGATATTCTAACCCATTCTTGGTAATCTTTCTTGGGTGTAATCATTGTCCATCCCTAGACTCATGTGTATTACCCCTTGATGCATGTAACCTAAGGTTCAAAACATCATAGTTTACTTCATGTGATACTCATTGTGGCATTATAGTTGAAATGAATTAAAATAAACATTCAATAGTCTATTCATTAATCATCAAGAAACAATCCTAAAATCTGAGAGTCGGTACATGTGAATATTCATAATGGTAACCAAGTACCTTATGTAAAACCATGCATTATACTTCAAGTGTGTTTAAGCAATCCAATCAATAGATCCAAATAAGCAATCATGCAATCAACATTATTTTCATGTAGGTATCGTACACATGTGTCCCCATGTATTTACATTATTCATATTAAACCTAATTTTGGTCATGATCTAGGTTTAAGGTTTGTCCCGAGTTTAGAATAGGAATAAGGGTATCCGACCATAATTTCATCTTATTGAAGCCCCTAAGGGTTACAAACCCTAGTCAGACATTAGGTTTAACCCTAATCATTATCGTAATCTGGTTATCACATTATGACTCCATTAACCTGAATCATGATGTTTAGTATATAAATATCAAGATGTACCATCATTAAACCTTAGTTATCTCATTAATGCCATAGAAAGCATAAAATATTACCATTATTAACCAAATCTAGTTAAGAGCATAAATCATCACCATTACTCAACATATTTAGATTAGAACTCAAATTCAGTAGGTTTGTCATGTATAATACCCAATTAATAAAACTAGGGTTTAGATGTACAAAAGTTTCTACTTTTATGTTTTTTCTTCACTTTCATAACTAGAGGCATAATTAGACTTGAGAATCATTTTATTCATGGTCAACTCATTTTTATGATCAGATCCATAAATAATTACTAGAATTAATGCAAGATTAATATAATTTGACTAATGTAAAATTGACAAATCAACAATTAAGGCCTTATCTCATTAACCATGCGGGACTCTACTTAGCCAATGGGAAGATGCGGCATCAACTTAGCATTCCACATGTACAAGCTCTTGTTAAAAGGCCAAAAGACCTAATTACCCATACTGGTGAATCATGTTGTCACGCACCGAAAAGCTAGGGGATTCCCGCGGCCCAACAATTACTTCAACCAGCCATGGTCGAATCAAAATATGATTGACTCTTGAGTCTAGGGCCTCGCGATATGATATGAAGCCTTATTTAAGCTCGGTAGGAAATGGCAGACTAAAAGAGCCCTTTGGGGATTTTTGTGGTGACCGGTGGATGGGTGATAGGAATTAGGCTACTAGAATAAAAAAAATGAGGTGAAAGTATGGAATTACCATTACGTTGGGCATATTGATGGTTACAAAATATTCATAGGACTTTGAGGATCCACTTCCATCCCTCAGGAGGTCTCACAGTGCACCTGAGTGACTCTAGATGAGGAGCTTCAGGCTCCTGATGCTGATGATTGGGGATGTGCTTCTCGAGCCTTCTTGTTCCCTTTTGAAGATAGGGATCCACTCACCCACTCCATGTGGTGCTCTAGGCCCAAGATTTGTCTGGAGACACCTTCTCCAGACGTGATGAGGTCTGAGAGGATGGCAGTTGATGACATATGGTGGAGAGTCTTTGGAAGTGATGAGGAAAATTGAAGAAGGACGAGAACTCTAGGGTCAAGGTTGAGCTTTGTGATGCCTTATACAGGAGAGGGGTCTAGGAATAGGTAACCATTGTCATCTCTCACTTCTCAACTCTCTAAGGTTTTGGTCATTATCTCATTTCTTAAAGACATATAACATTTGTTGGGTTTGCCTTGTTCTCTCAGATCTGGCACACTTCATTTCAGGGAAAGTGATCAGGGGACGAGGGAGATCGGGTGGTGCATGATTCTCACAGGTCTCCTACCACAAGATATAAGATGAGATGTCTAGGGTGTTGAATCATCATTCAATGAGTCTGATAAGATTTGACATATGTGTAGAGTCAAACTTTAATCTGGCCTAAGTCCTGGTTGATACTTCAAAAGCATCTATCCAATTAATTCCAAAGGATCTTCATATTATCTAAATTTTTGCTAATTCATGTAAACCACTAGGAGCACTCAAATCTTACCAAAATTTAAGGATATCTTCCCAAAAGGTTCATCTTAGATTAGACCAAGTTTGTAAGTGAAACACTAAACTTAAATGCATCTTTCATGTGATCCAAATAGTTACCTATTTTAATCACTATGTCACAACTAAGAGTATATTTATCATAAATCTTGTATTTGCCTCTATTTAATCTGGATCTTGTGGTAGACCAAGTATTAGGTCATATTACTTTCATTTAATATTCTAATACTTGAAATCCAAGTAAAGACTGGATAATTGCCCATTTAATTATCTAAGTCATTTATCTTCTTAGAATCTTTTAGAAACTGTTTTATCATCTCATTATGACTTTCCCAATCATCTCACAATATTAATAGAATCATAAATATGCATGAGATTTCAATTCCTTTATCTTATCTACCAATAGGTCTATTTGTCATACAAATAGTCTAGTTGGGCTCAATTTGGATTCTAAGGCTCGTGACTTAAGATAGGCCTTCCATATTATCCAACCCCTTTATTATTCTATTTAATCACGAAAGTAATACTTTACGTAATCATAATATCTCAATCCAAACTTATCAAAATTTTGGAATCTTACATTCATCCCTCCTTAAAAGAGAATGTTGTCCCCAAAATTCAAACCTAGTCAGTTAAGGTGAATGATAACTTATATTTGCCTCAAGCATTAGGTCTAGTAACCTTTCTTGGATAGGTTTTAGCTATATTACCCTTAACAACTTTGATTGGTACGAAATTCTCATATTATTGAGGTTGGAGCATGAATTCAATGCAAAGGGATTTCCACGTCCTCATTCATTATTTGTATCATTTGATGCTTTTATTTTCACTTGGTGATTCCATTTTCACTTTGTGATTTCATTTTCACCTAGGTTTCAAACCTACTAATCATTATTCATTATATTTTCATGAGAGGGGGTCTAACACCTCTATACACTAAATCATCACTTTCAACTTATGATATTTATTTTCACATGTCAAATATCTATCATGTGTGTTTACCTAATCTCTAACACAAATAATAAGATGAAATAAACAATTTGGTGGTAGTATAAATAAAAAGTTCATCCTTTACATGTACAGAGATGGTGTACCCACACATTATCTTCTAATTCAAAATTTTGGGAATTAGTCTTAACAAGAACTCCAAACCATGAATACATTTTACTCCACAAATTTATCTTATTTCATATACTTGAGGGATAGTGTTTTCTCAAAATTATTTAGTTCATTATCAACTCCCTTTGGGATTTTATTACAACAATTATTACTTATGTTCTTGTATTTTTATATTTACATCTCATGTACCATTATCCTTAGACATCCCATAAGGTCTTTAGGTGTATATGTATATTTACAGTGATCTCCTGCCTCTAAGGGCCTCATGTACTTCTGGAGTGACTTTCACATTGACCCATTGGGCCTTATGTACTCATGGAAGTGGGTAATCTTATGACCCCATGGGCCTTGTATACACTGGGATGGATTTCTCCTGATCCCACAAGCCTTATGTACTCAGGTAATGATCACCTCATGACCCATTTATGTACCATTAAGTATCCCTGGTTGACCTTAGGATTGAGTTAGGGCTCTAACCTTCTATGGTTTATTGAGATTCCATCATCGTATTTTGATTCTTCATTACCTACACCTTGGTTTAGGACAAGGGTCTCTAATATCATTATGTATCTATGTCCAATTAATCATCCTTCCACTAGAGAATATATGCTTAGATGTCCTTTGTATGATTATATTCAATGTGTGAACTTATCATATCACACATTTTTCTTAATACTTCTCACACCAATGTTTTCATTCTTATATATATGAATATAGGGAATTAATCCAAACACAAACCCTTCTTTTCCAGAATTGGTCTACATGGCTTAAGTACCTTAGATGCATGATTTCCTTCAATGTAAATTACATGTCATTACATGTTTACCCTGGGATTTCACTAACCAAGGTTTTCATATTTACATACATTGGAATTATATTTCCCATTTGACAACTTATTGTGATTAGGTAGGGTAGAGGCTTCCATGCCTTGTGCCAATTCCATCCCTTTAGGGTTAGGTCCTTAAAGGACGTCCAAAGTTACCCTTGATTCTTAACATGAGATTGGTTAGCTCACCTCCTAGGGAAGGTCCTACAAGGTGTATTCTTGATCGACATGAGGAGGTTAGGATTTTTAACCACAACTTGACCCCACAGGTTTAGGGTTATGCCTTCCTCTATAGGTCTTTTCTCATTCTTGGGTTGACCCACTTTAGGTCGGGACACCACCCATAAAGTTCATTTCAAGATATAATATTTTCCCTTATGTAATTACCAATTTTATATGTTCATTTGCATATGTTAAATCCATCATGCACACCATGCATGCATGGTTTTGTACTCCATGTACTTGCATGCACGGGATATTGTGGGTATCTAAACTTGGGTACTAAAATTGAATTACCCAAACATGTTTGGATTTTCCTCTTTCCACCGCCCTACTTAGGGTTTGGTTGGGTAGGGTTATTTCTCACTCATACTACTTTCATTACCTAGGATTACAGTTTTGGGTTAGGGTTAGGCATTACACCCTAAATTTTAGGGTTTATGATTCCCTTGACCTATTAGGAATTCAAACCCTAATGGGTTTCCCTACTCAAGTTTTTAATAAATGACTAGGTTTTCCTACCCATAGTAGTTATAGGGCTTACCCTCAATAGAGAAAACCCAAACAACACAACCATTTTTCATAACCATGTCATGACGTGTGCATTAGTTGGTGGAGGATGCCATAATCCAACTTCATCTTAAGACCCTAACTTGAGATGAGGAGGGAAGTGTATTTTAGGGTTTATTGAGTAAAGAAATGAGAAGTGGAAGAATTTTTGATATGAGAAACATATAGGAAACATTATTTTAGGAAAACTTTAGGTTCTAGCCAAGCAGGTATTACATTCGCTAAGGGAGTCCCCGTATACCAACTTAATGATGCGGACAAAAATATTTCCAGCCCCCAAAGTCATGATCCTTTAGACACCATTATCATTAGGTATGTCTTGATAATTTTCCTTATATATCTCTAGATTATTTGAAACTATCAACTATTAAATAGTATTTGATGTATCTAGGCTCTGATACTAAATGCAATGACCCCCAATTTTGAGCATCCCCCAATCAAGGGAGACCTAGAATATCAAGATCAATACCAATATTTCCCAAGATCAGATTTAATAGATTATAAGGAACAGTAAATAATTTTCATTAATTTGAACTTGAATGAATACATATATTTGAACTATCCCCCTCAAGGTTGTTACGTGAATATTTCTAAAACTAACTTTCACATAGAGGATGATATACTATCAAACTAATCCTCTTTGGCATAGATTTATTATCTTCAATAGCTTTCATCTTTATCCTCATGTCATTGTAACATGTGTATCAACCACACAAAATGCCAAAAAATACAATCAACATATTTCAATACTGGTATGTGGATTCATCCAAAACATCACATGTACATATACATTCAATAAGCATTTAACGACATATACAAACTTGTATTATCATTAGATATTCTAACCCATTCTTGGTAAGATATCTTTTGTGTAATCATTTTCCATACTTGGACTCATGTGTATTACACCTTGATACATGTAACCCAAGGTTCACAACATCATATTTTACTTTATGCAATACTCATAGTGGCTTATAGTTGAACTAAATTAATAAACATTCAACAGTTTATTCATCAATCATTTAGAAATCGTCGTCAAACTCTAGGAATTTATACATGCAAGTATTCATAAGGGTAACCATGTACCATATTTAGAACCATGTGGTATACTTCAAGTATGTTTAAGAAATTCAATCAATAGATCCAAGCAATCAATCATTCAATCAACATTATTTTCATGTATGTATACTATACATGTGTCACCATGTATTAACATTATTTATATTAAACCTAACTTAGTTCATGGTCTAGGTTTTAGGGTTGTCCTAATTTTTAAATAGGAATAATGGTATCAAACCCTAATTCCATCTTATTGAGACCCCTAAGGGTTACAAATCCTATTTAGACATTAGGTGCAACATTGATCATTATTGTAGGTTGATTATCACATTATGACTTTATTAAACTAAATCATGAGATTTAAGATATATACATTAGTATATATCATCATTAAACCCTAATTATCTCATAAATGGATTCAAAGGCATAAAAAATCATCATTATTAACTAAATCAAACTAACAACATAAATCATCATAATTACTCAACATATTCAGATTAAATCTCAAATTTAATATGCCTATCATATCTAAAACCCAATTAATCAAACTAGGGCTTAAATGTACTAAATTCTCTACTTTCATGTATATGCTACACTTAGAGAACTAGAGGCATAGTTTGACTCTAGAATCATTTTATTCATGATAATCTTTTTTATCAAATCCATATTTGTTTCAATATATTTTGGCCTACCAATTAATTGCTACAATTAATGCAATATTAATATAATCTGATTAATAGGAAATTGATATATCAGCAATTAAGACCTTATCTTGTTAGCCAAGTGGGACTCCTTCTGGATAATGGGAATATGCCACATCAACTCAGCATTCCACGTGAGTCGGCTCTTGTAAAAAGGCCAAAAGACCTAATTACGCATGATGGTTGAATCTCATCGTCATGCACCCAAGGGATAGGGATAAAACTACTGCATGGATTCATCTCCCTCCTGTGGCTCAGCTATTTCTCCAGCCACCCATGGCCAAAGTCAACCAAACAGTTGACTCTTGAGTCTAGGGCCTTGCAATACCACCTTAAACCTCAATCAAGTTTGGCATGTAATGGCAGACTGAATGAGCCCTTCGGGACTTGCTACGGTGACTGATGGATGGGAGCTAGGGATCATGCTATTGGAAGGAAAATGGAGAGGTGAAAGTAAGGAATTACAATGGGTTGGGAAAGTTGATGGTCGAAGTAGCTTCACTGGACTGTGAGGATCCACTTCCATCCCTCATGAGGTCTAGTCGTGGACCTAAGTGACCTCTCGACAAGGATCTTTAGGATCTTGATGCAACGATTGGGATGTTCTTCTCGAGCCTTCTTGTTCCCTTCTAAAGATCAGGATCCACTCACACACTCCCTGTGGTGCTCTAGGCCCAAGAAATTGGCCGAAGAGACCTTCTCTGGGCGTGGTGAGGTTCGAGATGCTAGAGTGGTCAATAGTGTATAGTGGAGAGAGTCTACAAACTAAGAGGGAAATCGAAGAAGGAGGACAGCTCTAGGGTTCAAGGTCGAACTTAGCGAGGGGTCTAGGAATAGGGTGTCCATTGTTAATCCTCACTTCTCAGATCTCTAGGTTTTGGGATTATCTCATTTCTTAGAGATAATGCATGAGATGATGTTTGTTGGGCTCTCCTCATTATCTCGGATCCAACACACTTCATTTTAGGGAAAGTGATCTAGGAACGAGGGAGATCAGGTGGTGACTAACTCTTACATGTCTCCTGCTGCAAGGTAGAAAACGAGATGGCTAGAGTTTTATCATCATCTAATGGGTCTGATAAGACTCAACATCCACATCACGTAAGGGAGTCAAACTTTAGTCCTGATCCTAAATCCTAGGCGATAATTCAAAAGCATTTATCTAGATTAATTCCAAATGATCTCAAAATTATCTAAATCTTTGGAAATTTGTGTAGACCACTAGGAGAGCTTAAATGTTACCAAAATATAGGGATATCTTCCCAAAAGGTTCATATCATATTAGACCAAGTTTGGAATCAAAATACTAAATTGAAATACCTCTTTCTTGTGATCCAAGTATTTGCCCATTTTAACCACCAAGGTCATAGATAAGAGTATATTTATCTCAAATCATGGATTTGTCTTTATTTACTCATGGTACGCCAATTATTGAGTCATATTACTTTCATTTGATATTCTAATACTTGGAATCCAAGTAAATACTAGCTCATTGCCCATTTAATTATCTAGGTCATTTATCTTCTTAGAATCTTTTATAAACTTGTTTTTATCTCATTATGGGGTACCCAATCACCTCACAATATTAATAGATTCATAAATGTGCATGAGATTCCAATTCCTTTATCTTACCTACCAATAGGTCTGTTTGCCACACAAATAGTTTAGTTGGTCTTAGTTTGGATTCAGAGGCCCATGATTCAAAGTAGGCCTTCCAAATGATCCAACTCTTGTATTATTCTATTTAATCACGAAATTAAGACTTGTGGTAATCATAATATCTAATTTATCAAAATTTGTAAATCTTACAATACATGTAGTAAAAAAAATATCAACTAGGCATAGGGTATTCTATGTTACTTCAAGTCTATCTCTTAAGAGTCAACTCCACTAAGCAAAGTCTTGGTCACCAAGCCAAGTCCTCCATGCCCTTCCTAAGGGGTTGGAAGCATACCCCATGAAACAAGAAAAGGTGGAAGTTTTTAGCATAAAAGTTGGTATGTGCATGTAAATAGAGATTGAGTAATATTCGGGGAAAAGGATAATGATAGACTTGTCATGGCTTCCAACAAAGAGGGAAATAGAACATTCAAATAAATATCGAAGAGAACAAATAAAGGTATACAAAATATTTACTTTCCATTTTAAAAATATCAACATGTGCCAGTTAAGCACAAATAATAGATAAGGGCACACAACCCATAAATTAGCCAAAGGCTTAGCATCAAAGTATGATAAACACATTACTACTGAAAATATAAGACATTGTTGGTTAGGGCACGTAACCCTAAACCTGATAGAGAATAGCACACAACCAAACTCCCAAAAATGTAGCGTTGGGTGAAAAAAAACACCCTGGGTAGAAATATGTTTGCCCTTTATAAATACATGAGTGGAAAAGCACACTTTGGCAGGGAAAGTGTAAGGCCCCTAACCTAGCTTAATGCTAATTTGTACTTACCTTGCTTAATGAGATACTTAGAACCTTTCTCTAATCCTTTGGGATGTTTTGTTATCATGTGACAAGATTATGTTTCAAGTTTGGTCATGTTTGAATGATGTTTGAGCTATGTTTGCTTGTTTAGGACCAAAATGTAGTTTACCCAAGTTGAATGGTTTTCTTGTAATTTGTCACATATAGAATGTTCCTTTTATTTCTTGACATAATTTATAGTAGAGACAAAGAGGCAAGTGCCTTATTTGAGCCTTGGTTGAGAGATGACACCCTTAGTGGTGATTACGGCTTTCTAGGGTTTGGTGTGTGATGACCTATGTGTACCTTGAGGGTTGTCTCAACCTAGGTTGTGACTTAGGGAAAGTTTTGTGGGTTTCGTGGTCGAGACACCTTTCCTAGGTGTGGTGGTAGTGGCCAAGATAGTCTTGGGTTGAGATAGTTGCTTTGGTATAGAGTGTCTCGACCTAGGGTGTGTGTGTGTGACTCTTTGTCTCGACCAAGTGATGTTTTGGTGTTGATGTTGCGACCATGGATGATGTTCCTTGGTAGGATTGCATGTTGGTTTCTTTGACGGACAAGTGCTCCTTTGGTGTTCTATTGTGTTGACACCTCATGCATGCCTTACTTCCCTCCTACTTTGGGTATATAACCCCTTTCCTTCATTTGTGAGAAAAATTTTCTACACTACTCTCTTCCTTATCTCTTTTAGACGACCTTGGATCTTGGGGGGGAGGGGAAGGAGATCATATCCAAAAGATATGGTGGCCGATATACCTTGCTTGAGGAAGGATTTGTACTAGATCAACTCATTTAGTGGTGGTTTTTTGGTGAATCTTCTCTTGGTAAGTGGTTCTAACATTTTGATCAGGTTCTCCCCATGAAACCTCCATCATCTTATTCTTACTCGGTCATGGACTGTATACCACCCATGGTGTCCGTTTGAGAAGAACTCCTCATCATAATGGGTCATAAACTATGCTTTTACATGGTGAATCCGAGTGAAAGGATGATTCCTTCTCTTTTTCTCTTTTTCTTTTGGTTCGACCTAGGGTTTCTTACCCTCTTTCTTGAGCTACTTCTTAATCATGGTGTTCCTCTTTTGTGAGGTGATTTAGTGGCCGAAGTTCTAATCCAATTGGGGCTTCTTTCCTTCTCTTTGAGCTTGTGCTATGGATCTTGATTATCTACAAACAAAAGGCAGGTTATATAACTTTTCCCTCATCTATTTTGGCACCATAATCTTGCTCGTTTTGTTGTTGTTTCTATCTCTAAAATATGATCTTAACATGATAAAGAGTTATCAAGAATTAGGGTTTGAACTGTGATAATAGTTCTATGATATTGCTTCTATGTTTCTAAATCCTAATTTCTTTGTACCCAATTTTGAGATAAATACAAAATGGAAAGTTTTCTAGTCTTGATTGATGGTTTATATATTTATGAATGGGGATTTGGGTACCTTAATGTAACATGAGTATTGGTGTTGTTTTGCACATAATGAAAATAAGAAATTATCTCTCTTAATAAGGTTCTTATATGGAAATTTTATCATATACGTTTAAGGGATATTGGTGATCAACTTTGTATGGAGTCATCCTCTTTAGTTTTAATGAGTATCCCTTGGTCATTGCCTACTATTTTGGTTATAGTTCATCCCTATTTTGAGGATGATTATATGTTCTTGAGGTCTTTTGACCTTAATGGTCATGACACCTACATTTTAGTCTTATATGTTTGGATTAGTGGGAGAGAACCATGTTTGATAAGAAAGGGTGAAGGTGATGACCCTACAAGTATTACGATACTTGGTGTTATTAACTTGATGGTTAAGATGGTGAATGAGGTCCTTGTGATTTTAGGGTTATGACTTTGTAGAATCTTCATGTAGGTTGCTCTCTTTCTAAACCCTAAATCTATAATATTGATTCCTAAAGTGTTCTAGAAAGGATGGTCTTATATGTATCATAAGACTTGGTTTAATTACCATGTGCTAAGTTTCGGTCATCATATTATCTATAGTGTTATGGATGATGTCTCATATATGATGAAGTTCAACTTCCTCTTTTCTAAGTGGCTTGACTTAATGACCTTCATGGTGACTTGTTTTAGGATTTGAATAATCTTGATTCCTAAGTTTGGGTATAGTAACCCTTGGTATTCTTGTTGTTTAGATTTCCATTTTGAGTCAAGACATATGTGTCTCTTGATGAGTTGATGTTGACACATCCATGTATGGATGTGGGTAGTGACACTTTGATACGATGAGGTCAAAACATGTTGAGATGTTGGTTTTGATGCCCTACTGTGATGGTTGAATGTAACGCTTTGTTGAGATGGTGGGCCCAATGCCATGTTTCAAGTTGCGACATCACCTTGTTTTCAGTCACGACGCAGTGTTGATCTCGGTCGCAACATTGTGTTGAGTTATGTCACGATGTTGCATTGCTTTGGTTGAGTCACTATGTTCTGGTTTGAGGTCGAGACACATGATGTAGTTGTGGTCGAGACATCTTGTTCAAGGTAGATCACGACACCATGGTTGGTCACGGTCGAGACACCATGGTTGTGGGAGGTCGTGACCCACATGATTTGTGGTCGCAACATGTACATAGTGGTTGGTCGTGACCCATGTGTGATGGGTGGTTGCGACACATGGATGATGAAGGATTGAGACATATAGTTTAACACATGATTAACATATGTATGTGAGTAATGATTCATGTATAGTTCTAGTTGAATGATTGTTTGGTTAAACCTAATCATGTTCCCTAATCCTAATATGCTCCAAGAAAGTGGGAAATGTTGTACCTAGGGTTTGGTGATGGAATAAAGTTATAAAACCCTAATCGGACAAATAAGGAACCCCTAACCCTAATGTTGGGTCATGTGATGTGTTTACTTCTCTCTCTTATAGGGGTTATCATATTATGATGTTTCCTCTCTCCTATTGATATAGTTCTAACCTTGTAGATTAATTGAGTGTCATATCTTATGTATGCTATGAAGATGACTAAATGATACTATATGATGGCCATGAGCCTTGATGAAGTACACTAGAATTGTAAATATGTGCATGTGCACACTTAGCTATGATCTGTAATGCTTAACCTTAATACACTCCAAACTTGTGGGAGAAACTAGAGATTGGTAAACAAATAATGTCATGAAACCCTATGTGTCTAAGCATGAAACATAACCCTAAAATGAGGGGACATATTATGCATTGCTTACATTACCTAAAGAGTTTCATATGGTGAGATAACAATGAATATCCTCTCTCTATTTGTATAACGTTGATTTTGCAGGTGAAATGATAATCATAGATAATGATTGATATGGTGTATATGTGATGCGATACAGGTGATGTTTATATGTTTGATAAGTCAAGATGAGACAATAGTGACTAACGTGAATAATGTGATTGGTCTTATGACCTAGTGAAGGCTTAATGCCTAGTGTGAGGTTATATCCTCCAGTGATATGATAATAGTGATCAACCGGATATGGAAGTGTTAACAAATGGTGATGTTGATGGCCTTATTCAAGGCAGTGATAGTGTTTCCCTGAGATGATGTGACAAGTTCCCACTTTATACATTTATATCTTATGAAGTTGTTTCATAGTTATGCATGCTAGATTGAATTAGGGTTTTGTGTGTCCACTTGTATGATGGAACCTTAGTCCACCCAATTGGCATAACTAATAAAGTGAAATCTTTAATCATGCAGTTGCCTTGTACCATAGATCCATCTTTAGCGTCAACATTTAACTAGATGGTGAAACGAGTAAGTCCTACAGGAAACTCAGAGCTCATATTGTTGAATATGTAGGGTATCAGTAGAGGTATCTCCCTATATCCTTAAATTTGTGAAATAGTGAGATGATGTTTTATTATAGAACGGCCATGCATGAGCCTGTTCTTTAGTGTTGTGCCATGTACCAAGGTAGGCTAATTGTTTTATAAGAACATAGCTTTGATTATAAGTTGTTGTCTTTACAGGACTATATATGTAGCTATAAGTGGTTGTATTTATAGTTTGACTATATGTCACTGTGTTGCAAACTCATGCTGACTAAGTAGTGTTGGTGATGATCATGGAGTCTGACTCTTCCATTGATCTTGTATGGTATTGATTTTGACTTAGCAGTGGTCAGTTGGATTTGAGTGGTACGCCTCAAATCCTTAGGGCATAATAATTAAAGATGTAATACAATCATGTAGTATTATTTCTTAGGGTCACATACAAATAACATTGGATGACCCCCTTGTTTTGTTTCTTATGTTGTTTAGATTATAATAGTTATACATTTTCTTCATATTCCTTCTTAAAGCATAAGATGATGTATTATTTATTGTAGATGCCGCTATTGCTTAAACTGTGATAATTGCCATGCTTATATCATTGAGTTGAGTCTGCTTATCAGTTAATAATATAATTTCCTATATTAGTTGTTTGTGCTTGTAATAAATGGTGGTGGAGAGTTATATCTCTCACTGGGACGTTTGGTCTCACCATGTGGGCTCCACATATTTTTAGGTGGACGTGCACAATGAGATAGAGTTTGTGTGGTTGAGACTGATAGCTAGAGGAGTTGTAACAATTGAATCATGGATATGCAACTAATGTCTAGTAATAGAATCCTATGTGTTGTCCATGGACACTTAGGTCCTTGGGGTGTTTTGTGAATGTGTACATCGATTTGAGATTTTGGCTTCATGCCATGGTAATATAGACATGATTTGTATACCTGAGAAGATGATTATATGTAACAAGTTTTGGCTAGTTAGCCAGTAGACAATGGTGTATAACACTTTTTGATATGAACGAAATACAAGTGGAATTAGTTTATGGATTCAATTGTGAATTGTTCAATTTGAAATCATGTTATGGAATCAGTTTTAATTTACCTTGTTTTGAGGTAATGTTGTTATTAGTGATAATTCCACACTTTGTTTTGAGTAATCTCTCTTGTGTGGCAATGGGTGTCATAGGAAGAAAACTCCAAAACCAAAGCATTATATAACTCTATTACTATTGAATCAACTAGCATGTGGTAATGTAGAGTTAAGTGAAAGTTTATTCATAATATGAATCAAATGATATTTCCAACATAAGTAAAGTTGTGCATCTAGCATTGCCTCATATGTATCATCTACCAGTAATCACCATCGTGCTCTCGATTGTTGTTGTGGCTGTAGTGACATAGACATCAACGGGCGTGCAGTTGTAAATGACGGTCGAGTTGCCGAAACCGAAGGGTGAGCTTTTGAGATTGATGGTCGGGGTACTACCCTACCTCTGCTAGGTAGTCTGAATGACTCCTCCATCCTAGGATCCACCACCATAGCCGCATGGTGCGATTCCCCTTGTGAATCAGAGGTTGGTGAAGGTGTCGGGAGGGAAAGAGGGGTCGTCAGAGTTGAAGAGGATGTGTTCTTGGGTCAGCGTCCATAGGAAATGACCTACTAGGTCTTAGACATAGCTTTCTTGACCATTTACTTCATTTTGGCTCAAAATTGGTGGAGAAAATGAGGTTTTAGGTTTTCTCTGAAGAGCATGGATGTTGGGGTGGATTGAGATAAATGGGGTGTTTTGTGGGTGAAAATGGGAGAAATCTGGAGATTGAGGTAGTGGAAATGGTGGGGGTTGATTGGAGATGGATTGGGGGTGATTTGGTGGAGATTCGAGGGTGGTAGGGTGGCTGGGGAGTGTTGCACGGTCGTTGTTCATGGAGAAAGGTTGTGGCATTCGCGGAGAAATTATTAGAACTATTTAGTGATTTTGCAAATTGGCTTACTTAAGTGCTAGAGTCGGGATGTAGCAGGGCCATGCTACGCGGCATGGCCATGATGGCTTGCTCGCTGCACGGCCGTGTTGGCCCACACAACCGTTCTGAGTAGGTGGCTACACAGATATGTTGCCTTGCACTGCTGTGGTAGCTCTATTCTTCAATTCTCAATTTCTTGATTTCTCTTGATTCCCCTGTTGATTTTGTATGCACCACCAAGGCCGTTCCATGTCACCACGGTCGTGGTGAGTCTTTGGCTGTTGTTTTCAACTTGATTCTCATCAAACATCAAATCTTTGGTCCAAAATGATTTTTCATAGATCACTTGTCAAAATTTCATCCAATTTTCCTCATTTCATCCTATTTTCACCTGCACGCCTTAAAACTAAATGAAAACTACTAAAAATAAGTGTGTGTATGTGTTTTCTTGGAAAAGTGTAAAAACAAAGCAAAAGTATCAAAAACAAAAGGTTGGGTGAAAAATTCCCAAACCTGGGTGGGTTGCCTCCCACAAGCACTGAGTTTCATGCCTTCAGCTAGGCTTCTCGGAGATTCTTCAATTTTTCATCCATTTGGCATCCTCATGTGCCCATTATTGCAATAGATACATCTTTCGTTTACATTCAACCTATGTTCCTCATCCCTTTGATCACCAAAGTTGTCATCAATTCCTTCATCTTGACCTTCTTTTCCCGAATGATCAATAGGACCCTTGAAGTGACCATATGAAATATCCTCATCTCAAACTCTCCAGTTTAGGGACTTGTATATGTTGATTTTTATCTTCATGTCTATGAAAGATACCATCATTATACCGCTACAAACATGTATCTAAACATCAACTGAGGACAAGAATGGTCTCCCCAAGATGATGGGGATCAACTTATCATTCGGTTCCATGTCAAGAACAATGAAATCAGTCGGAAACATGGCTCCTATTTCCTTGTCAATCATCACTAAGACATCATCCACTCGTCCCCTAGAGACTTTGATGGAGCAAACCGCCAGTTGGAGAGTGCAATATGCCAATTTCAACTTGCCTAGACCCAGCTCAACATAGACACTATATGGCATCAAATTCACACTTGATCCCAAAAAAAGTAGGGATTTGCCTATGTGATGCCCCCCAATGTAGTTAGGTATGATTGGGGATCCTAGGTCTTTCCTCTTCACAGGGAGTGAGTGCTGGAGAATGGAGATCACTTGTTCAGTCATGTTCACTTTCTTTGGAATTCTACCGCTGACCTTCTCTTCACAGTACATAAGTTCTTCAAAAACTTGGCATATGATGGGATTTGCTAAATAGCATCTAATAATGGAATATCGACCTTCACTTGGCAAAACACCTCAAGAATGTCAACATTGTGCTTTTATCTTCGCCTTGCTTCTAGTGGCTCATCTAATGCTTTGATGAATGGTGGCTCACTTGCTTTGACCTTGCTTGCATCAACATGAGGTGGAGCACTAGGGATGGTGGGACTTGCAAATGGAGTATGAGGTGGATCACATGGTATCACAAAATCAACAAGATGTATCACTGGATCATCTTTGGCAATCTTAATAATAGTATCACCACTTGGTTGCCTTTGCTTTGTTTTATCAACCTTTCTTTGACTAGCAGGTTGCTTAAGAGATTTTCCACTCCTTAGAACTGTCATAACACTTCCTTGCTCATGGTGGAGAGGGTGAGCTAGTTGTGGCTGTGGAGGAGGTGGATGTGATACTTGATGTTGAAATTGAGGTTGGAAGGTGAATTGTTGAGAAAATGGTGGTGATGGAGGGGGAGGTGGTGTATAAGGCTTGGGATCTCCTTGGAAGTGATAGATGGGCTGCACTTGCATGGGAGGTGGACTATAGAAAACTTGTGTGGAAGGCATTGGTCAACTTGCTTCATTGAAGCTCAAGATAGGTTTTGAAGACAATTTTTCTTCTTAGAGAGCAATTATGGAAGATAGTTGCTCTATCCTCTCGTCTAGCCTTGTCACATTCATTTGTATGTCATCAACGCTCTTTAGCCTAGAGATGACCTCTTCCTCAAACCTTGAGCTATATCTTGGGCTTTGTGGCTCTTGGTAGCTATAGGAGTGAGGTGTCTTCTTTTCTTCACCATTGAACTCAATCGAATTGACTGGGTGGCAAGGAACATTTGTCACCTGGTTCTTCATGAAGCTCACCATGTCACCAAGAATCGTCATCACTTGTGGGCTTGAGTCATTATGAGTAGGAGGTGTCACACCATAGGCATATCCCTCATCATTCATCATGCTAGAAGCTCAAATTCTCATTGCTTCAGCCAGCTACTGAAACAAAGACCATATCTCCTCAGGTGGCCTAGCCATGAAAACTCCCCCACAAGAAGAGTCTATTGTATCTTGGTCTTTTAGAGATAGACTGGAGTAGAATGATTGTACTAGCTGCCACAAAGGGATCTCATGGTGGGGGCACTCTCTTAAAATCTTCTTAAACCTCTTCCATTCATTGTGAAACTGCTCATTGCTCATTTGACTAAAACTTGTCATGGCACGCGGCATTTGAGTTAACCTTGCTATAGAGTAGAATTGCCTTAGGAAGGCATTCTTCATTGCTTCCCAACTCATGATGTCCCTTCTAGAGTCATACCAATCTTTGGCTCTATCTTTGAGGAAGAATGAGAACAAGGTCAACTGGATTGTATCATCACTAGTCGTCGACGTCCTGAAGGTGAAGCATACTTAAAGAAAGGACTCCAAGTGTTTGTAGGGGTTATAACTCTCTGAGCTATAGAAGATGGGTAGGATCCCAAGAAGACATGGAGGGATGGAGAATTTCTCCCCTGGCATTTGATCAACCCTGCTAGGAATTGTTGATTTGTAGTTGCTAGGTGTGAAGTAATCTTGAAGTGGCTTGTGGGGTGAATTTTGGCCTTCCATCTTGTCTTCTCCCGAGTGGCTTGTCACATGCACAAAGCACAACCAAACAAAAGAGGGCAAGTTAGCAAACCAATATGCAAAAAGAATAAATAATAGTAATAATGAGGGCAGTAGGAAAAGTCAAAGCAAAACTAACTTGTTAGGACGAGTTCCTTTCTCCCCGGCAATGGCACCAGAAAGTTTGGTGTGCCCCCGCCAATGGTGTTACACACTACTCAATTGAGACTTGAATAGATGCAACCCCACAGACAGAAGCACACAGTGGATTCACTTTCAAATTTTATAATGACCTAAACTCAAACGACCTACTTCTACCAAAACACTATCCCGCAAGCGCACAGGGTCGTGTCATAGTATAGCTAAGGTGGCAAGTATAGGGTCGATCCACAGGGAGAAAAGGGAGCACTAGAGCTAGGTTAGTTTTTGGTGCTAGGTTCCTACTGTGGAGACTAGGGTCAAGGTTTAAAGGAGATTTGATTGTTATACTAAGTTGATCAAGAAAGTAAGTAAAGGAAAGCAAGCAAGAACAAAACCTAAGTTAACCCTAGACAATTATATCTACTAAGCAGAAAAAAGCAAAGCAAGGTAAGAAACGAGCAAACTACACAAAGGCAAGCAAGGAGACGTCTACACTACACTAAGCTAGCAAACAAGACAAAAGAGCAATTAAAGACCTAAACTAGCAAGAAGAAAACAAGAACATGGCAAGAAGCTAGCTAAGCAAGAAAAGAGCTAATTAAGCTAACACTAGCTAAGAAAGATGGGAACTAGAGTTTTAAAGCAATTAAGGGAGATGTGGGTTGTTTAGGGGATGCACTTATCAATTAAGTTGGGGGTGACATATGAGCATAATGATTCCATTTAGATTATCAAACCAAACAACAAGCTAGAGTCTAATTAATTAGCCTAGGCTACTAACTAGACATAGATATGCTAGGTTGTGTTTAGGGGAACTAGTCCCTAACACTCCCTACTACCCTTGCGAGGCTCAATTGGGTTAGGGCTTGGGTGTAATTCAATCAAAGTCTAAACAAGCCTAGGTTTCTAGGGTAGATGATCTTAGGATGATTACGGGGTGATATTAGTAATGGGGGTGGAAGTTAGGTTTTAGGCCTCCCCTCACCCACATTCTAACCTTGAGAAAGCTCCATGCTAAACATACCAATTTCATCTAAACTAGCTACTCAGATCTCTCAACTAGGGTTAGAAGAATTTATTAGGATGTAGGAGGATGGGTAGCTAGATAGGGATCCAAGAATTGGACCTAGGAGCGAATCCCAAAATTCACACATATAATCAATTTCCCTAAATTCCCAATTGATTTCCAGCACAAACCAACAAGCAATTCATGGAAAATGAGATAAAAATAGAACATGATCATTGGCAAATATTTTTACAAGTTACATATCATTTTCCCCCAACATGGTATCAAAGTAACATTTTACAACCCAAACAACCCACCCAAGGGGCCTAGCTACTCATAACAATGCAAAGTACAAAAAGAAAGGAGAAAGAGATAGAAGAATCCATGGAGCTCAGTGTAGATGAAGAAATCCTTCACTTCAGCTGCTGCAAGACGTCCTCCTCTCTCCTCCAAGGTGTAGGGGCATGGAATGATGGTGGAAATAGAAGAAACTAGGATTTTGATGGTGGAAATGGAGTGAAATGGATGTGGAAATGGAGTGTAATGGATAAGGGGTGAAAATGGGGGGCTAAGAGGTGGTAGAAGGTAGCTAACCTCATGTTGGAGCAGCCACCTAGGTATATATATAGGTTTTTAGGGGAAGCACTAGGTCAAGTAGGGGTAGTATGGGAAAAATAGTGCAAAAGTAGCAAGATTTTTGTAGGTAGCATGGTCGTGGTGGTCACCACAGCCGCGGTAGAGAGGGGTGAGAATGGTCGTGGTGGATGGGAACGGTCGTGGTGAGAAATGGTGAAAAATCATAGGGAATTGGTGAATTTTGTACTGAAGGTGGCACAGTCGTGGTGGTCACCACAGAGTGGTGGGGCTAGGGTAGCACGTTTGTGGTGGTCATGACAGCCGTGGTGGCTCAAAACATATAGCCCATTCTCTCCTTCATAGTCATTCTACCTCTGCTGCTACATGGCCATGCAAGGGGGCACGACCATTCTGGGTCAGTGCACCATGACCATTTTGTGTGGCACGGTCATGGTGATTCTAGTTTTTCTTGGAGATGACTTTGTTGCAAGTGTTCTAGCATGGCCATTCTGTGGTACCACAGCCGTGTTGGACTCTAGGTCAGCACTTTGACTTGTTTCCTTGGATTTTCTTGGACATATTTGCTTTAATGGGTCTTTGGCCAATAGGGGTAGGTTGAGGGAGCATCGAACTTCACTTTAGGTCTCTCCAAGGGTAGAGAAACCCCATGATCACTCCTTCTCTCTTCCTTCAAGCGTGATGCAAATGCCTAAAAATGCAAATAATGTCCATAAGTGCATTTTATACAAATATGCATAATGAGGGAAATAACATGTAATCTAACAGGTATATATGTGACTAAAATGCAATATGACACACGATGAAGCCCTAAAATAAGACTGAATCATCATCCCAAACTTAAAACATACTTGTCCTCAAGTATGCTCCAACTCAATCTCTCTGCAATTTTTTCACAATCAAGAAATGACAAATGCAATGCAAAGGATGATTATTGCTGAATGGGATCAATAATGACTAAGTGCATGCATTCCACCTCTCTCCTCTCCTACTTTCACAAACCAATCATGAAAAGAGCACAAAGCATATGAACTTCAAATATAGTGCATAAAACACACAAGCTACCCATATTTCTTTCATGTAGTTCTGGGTAGACCGTTTCATGATGGCATTAATCAAGGATGACTGGAGTGTTGTTTCACCTTCATGCATTCAGCCTTATGTTTCAAATCACACCAAGTGACCCATGTGGCTAAGGAAAGGGTAAAATGAGCTAGGTTTGATGTTTCCTATCTCAGTGGGTATGAAAATGGAAGAAAGGATTGCGGTAAGCTTTTGGAGTGCTCTCACACACTCATCTTTTCTTTATTTAGATGCTCTTAAATAGGAGCATCTTTTATTTTCTTTTTGCTCTTTTTTTTTCTTTTTTGTTGCCCTTGGAGTAGATAAGGCACATGGTGATGAGAGTGAAGCGGTGAGATGTAGATGTGGCCACCCCAAACTTTTGGAGGTGGCCAAGACTGATGTGTGCACTTTGGCATCCTTTCATGAGGCGAAGGGGTAAGAAGATGGTGAGTGAAGAGTCAGTCAAAGAGGGGTCATTGGTGTGATTCTCAACATAAGGTCTCCTGCATGAAAATTAATCCAACACTTCATGCAACAATTTCACACCACATGAATGAACAACCTCAAATTGATACTTCTATCAAGTGATTTCATAGGCACTAAGCACTCATAGCTTGCTCAAGTTACAATTCAACCAAAACATTCACAAACACAAGAGGGGTGACGCGCATGTAAAAAGTCAAGAACTGATACCATTTATCAATAAATAACGATAATTCACTTACATTTGTCAAAGGTTGTCATTTTGAATCCAAAAAGTAGAGATTGGGTCAAAACACACTTTTAGGCAAGAAATCTCAAATTTGGGCAAAATTGGCCAAAATGGTGCTAAGTTGCCTTCAATCACATCTAACCCTATATTATTGAACATAAAGCAGGAAACAAGCAAATCCTAGCTAAAACATGCAAGAATTACCAAAAATCTACATGATGTGCAATTCGTGGCAAAAAGAGCATTTTTTTAAATTACGCAAAAATGCAAGAAAGTAACTACATGGAATGCATGTCTGCAAAGTAAGTAAATTCTATACTAAAACAAACAAAAGTAAATGGCAAGTGAAATGCAAAATGAGAGTGAAAATGAGAAAAGGGCATACTGCCCTACCACCCCAAACTTTTGAATCATGTTGTCTTCAGCATGACACTAAAGTCTAGGAGTGATAGGGTAAATGATTACTGTGGTGGCGGTGATCCTCCCTGTGGTGGAGGGTGCTAGTAGTAGGATCCCCAGTAGTCTGACTGTGGAGGTAGGTAGTTGTCTTGATATGCTGACAATGAACTCCACCAATCTTTCCCCCATTGGGGGTTCCTCTATGATTGGGCATGCTGGAACTGATATAAGTGGTTGACCTGGTAATGCATCCGTTGATGGCCTAACCACATGGCATCTTGAGTGCACTGAAAACCCTCTTGTGCCTGCAAAATACCCTCTTGGGTGCTCAATATGCGATCATGAGTGCTCTGGATGCCATCCAGCTGCGCATGTATGGTGGACAAGACATATGTATTCGCTATGGGTTGTTGTTGCTGCTGTGATGTCTCTATCTCACGACGCCTCACCCTACGGTTCTCTCACTCCTCATCTGTCCTCCTCTCAGTAGCTGCTTGTGACTCTCCAAGCCCCTCATGTATATTGTTGGGCTGTTGCTACCATGTATCTCTAGGATTCTCCTCTCCCACCTCCTCAAGATGTCCATAAAATCTAGAGATGGGCCACATCCATCTAGGAGAGGTGTGGCATGGTAGGGGATCTCAAGTGAAACCCTAACATAAGGAGGGTTGACCTGATAGAAAATCTTCTGATCAACCACTAATATCATCGATGAGTGAATCAAGTAATGCAAGTCAACTAGCTTTCCTCCGTTCACCTTTGTGTAGCCAGATACATCATGTCCTAGGGCCAAAGAAATGGAAGTAACAATCCCTTCCATGATAAATGGATTCTTTCTCTAAGATGGGATTGTCTTCATATGATCAATAATAAGTGACCCCAGATTTACAATCTTCCCCTGCACCATCCATCCTAACACAAAGAGGTCTTTCCTGGTGCAACTATTTTGATTTTCATATCGGGCAAAGATGGTGTTTTCTAAGACTTTCTGAATGTACCTTAGGACGGGGTTGTTAATCAAGCTAGTCTTTGATTTACCCACCACAAAATTGCTTTTCCATGTGAGTTTCTTCCACATTGTAGCGTAATTTGCATTAGTTTCCCTGTCAGTGCTTCTTTGATCAAGTGATTTTGCTACCTCGGGAGTTTAAGTAAAGATACCATTTAGGAAAGATGCAGTAATAAGGTAGGTGCTACTCCCCAAGGTTACATTGATGGTGTCCTATGAGACCTTATCTAATGTTGTAAAGAATTGATGTGTAAGCTCCACATAGGTATCCTGCACTATAGTCAACACCTCAACTAGCCCAACGGGCTCCACGACATTCTGAAAAAATCAAAGATGCCCAAAGTCTTCATCATCTCCTGGTACGCATAGCAAGTGGTAATCACTCAGTGTGTCAAGCACTCTGGATGCTTGGGCTTCTTCCCTTTCTTACCCTGACTGTTAGGTGTTTCTTCATGATGCACTTTAGGTGCATCCTCTAGCTGTGCATCTGGAATTGCCTCATCTGTATCATCTACCAATAATCGTCGTTGTGCTCTCGGTTGCTATTGTGGTTGTGGTGTTGTAGACATTGACGGGCGTGCAGCTATAAATGACGGTTGAGCTGCCTAAACTGAAGGGTGAGCTTCTAAGACTGAAAGTCGGGCTATTGCCCTACCTTCGTTAGGTAGTCTAGATGACTCCTCCATCATAGGATCCACCACCGCAGCCACATGGGGCGATTCCTCTTGTGAACCGGAGGCTGCTAAATGTGGCGGGAGGGCAAGAGGGGATGTCAGAGTTGAATAGGATGTGTTCTTGGGTCGGCGTCCATAGGAAATGACCTCCTTGGTCTTAGACACAGCTTTCTTGGTCATTTCCTTCATTTTAGCTCGAAATTGGTGGGGGGAAATGGGATTTTAGGTTTTCTCTGAAGAACAGGGTTGTTGGGGCGGATTTGAGGGAAATGGGGTGTTTTATGGATGAAAATGGGAGAAATCTGGAGATTGAGGTAGTGGAAATGGTAGGGGATTGATTGGAGATGGATTGAGAGTGATTTGGTGGAGATTTAAGGGTGGTACGGTGGTTGGGGAGTGTTGCACGATCGTTGTTCGTAGAGAAAGGTTGTGGCGTTCACAGAGAAATGATTAGAACTATTTTATGATTTTGCAAATTGGTTGACTTAAGTGCTGGAGTCAGCTGCAGTCGTGGTGTCTTGCTCATTGTATGGTCGTATTAGCCCACATGGCCATTCTGAGTAGATGACTACACAACCATGTTGCCTTGCACAGTCGTGGTGGCTCTGTTCTTCAATTCTCAATTTCTTGATTTCTCTTGATTCCCTTGTTGATTTTGTATGCACCACCATGGCCGTTCCATGTCACCATGGCCGTGGTGAGTACTTTGGCAGTTGTTTTCAACTTGATTCTCATCAAACATCAAATCTTTGGTCCAAAATGATTTTTCAAGGATCACTTGTCAAAATTTCATCCAACTTTCCTCATTTCACCCTATTTTCACCTACACGTCTTAAAACTAAATCAAAACTATTAAAAACAAGTGTGTGTGTGTGTGCCTCTTGGAAAAGTGTAAAAATAAAGCAAAAGTATCAAAAATAGAAGGTTGGGTGAAAAATTCCCAAACCTAGGTGGGTTGCCTCCCACAAGCGCTGAGTTTCATGCCTTCAACTAGGCTTCTTGGAGATTCTTCAATTTTTCATCCATTTAGCATCTCATGTGCCCATTGTTGAAATAGATACATCTCTGATTTGCATTCAACCTATGTTCCTCATCCCTTTGATAACCAAAGCTGTCATCAATTCCTTCATCTTGACCTTCTTTTCCTGAATGATCAATGGGACCCTTGAAGTGACCATATCCAATATCCTCATCTCAAAATCACTGGTTTGAGAACTTGTATATGTTGATCTTCATCTTCATGTCCATGAAAGAGACTGTCATTATGCCACTGCGAACATGTATCTTAGCATAAATTGTGGACAAGAATGGTCTCCCCAAGAATATGGGGATCTTCCTATCATCCAGTTCCATGTCAAGAACAATGAAATCAGTCAGGAACATGGCTCCTCTTTCCTTGTCAATCATCACCAAGACATCATCCACTCTTCCCCTAGGCACTTTGATGGAGTGATCAGCCAATTGGAGAGTACAATGTGGCAGTTTCAACTTGTCTAGACCCAGCTCAACATAGACACTATATGACATCAAATTCACAATGGATCCCAAATCAAGTAGGGATTTCCCTATGTGATGCTTCCCAATGTAGCTAGGTATGATTGGGGCTCCTGGGTCTTTCCTCTTCATGGGGAGTGAGTGCTGGAGAATGGAGCTCACTTGTTCAGTCAACTTCACTTTCTTTGGAATTCTCCCCGTTGACCTTCTCTTCACAGTACATAAGTTCTTCAAAGACTTGGCATATGATGGGATTTTCTTAATAGCATCCAACAATGGAATATTGACCTTCACTTGGTGAAACACCTCAATAATGTCAACATTGTGGTTTTGTCTCCGCCTTACTTCTGGTGGCTCATCTAATGCTTTAGTGAATGGTGGCTCACTTGCTTTGGCCTTGATTGCATCAACATGAGGTGGAGCACTAGGGATGGTGGGTCTTGCAAATGGAGAATGAGGTGGAGCACATGGAATCCAAAAATCAATAGGATGTATCACTGAATCATCTTCAGTAATCTCAATCACAGTATCACCACTTGTCTACCTTTGCTTTGCTTTATCAATCTTTCTTTGACTAGCGGGTTGCTCAAGATATTTTCCACCCCTTAGAACTGTCACAGCACTTCCTTGCTCATGGTGGAGAGGGGGAGCTAGTTGTGGCTTTGGAGGAGGTGGAGGTGACACTTGGTGTTGAAATTGAGGTCAAGGGGAGAATTGAGGTTGGAAGGTGAATTGTTGAGAAAATGGTGGTGATGGAGGGGGAGGTGGTGTATAAGGCTTGGGATCGCCTTAGAAGTGATAGATGGTCTGCACTTTCATGGGAGGTGGATGATAGAAAACTTGTGTGGAAGGCATTGGTTCACTTGTTTCATTGAAGCTCAAGATGGGTTTTGAAGACAATTTTTCTTCTTGGAAAGAAATTATGGAGGATAGCTGCTCTATCCTCTATTCTAGCCTTGTCACATTCATTTGTATGTCATCAACGCTCTTTAGCCTAGAGAGGACCTCATACTCAAACCTTGAAATGTATCTTAGGCTTTGTGGCTCTTGGTAGCTATAGGAGTGAGGTGTCTTCTTTTCTTCACCATAGAACTCAATCGAATTGACTAGGTGGCAAGGAACATTTGTCACCTGGTTCTTCATGAAGCTCACCATGTCACCAAGAATCTTCATCACTTGCGGGCTTGAGTCATTATGAGTAGGAGGTGTCACACCAAAGGCATAGCCCCTGTCATTCATCATGCTAGAAGCTCAAATTCTTATTCCTTCAGCCAGATGCTCAAACAAAGGCCATATCTCCTAGGTGGCCCCTAAGCTTGATTCACAACCCCATCCTAAGGTACATTCAGAAAGTCTTGGCGAACACCATCTTTGCCTGATATGAAAATCAAGCCATTTGTACCAGGAAAGATCTCTTTGTGTTAGGATGTATGGTGCAGGGGAAGATTGTAAATCCAGGGTCACTTATTATTGATCATATGAAGGCAATCCCGTCCAAGAGCAAGAATCCATTTATCATGGGAGGGACTATTTCTTCCATTACTTTGGCCCTAGGACTTGATGTATCCGGTTGCACAAAGGCAGAAGGAGGAAAGTTAGTTGATCTGCATTACTTGACTCTCTCATCAATGATATTAGTGGTTGATCAGAAGATATTTTACCAGGTCAACCCTCCTTATGTTGGGGTTTCAATTGAGATCCCCTACCATGCCACACCTCTCATAGAGGGGTGTGGCCCATTATCAGATTTTCTGGACATCTTGAGGAGGTGGGAAGAGGAGCATCCTAGAGATACATGGCAGCAGCAGCCCAGAGATCTACCTGAGGGGCTTGGAGAGTCACAGGCAGCTGCCGAGAGGAGGAGGACAACTGAGTAGTGAGAGAACTGCAGGGTGAGGCATCGTGAGGAAAATACATCACAACAAAAGCAACAACCCACAACAAACACATATGACATGTCCACCATACATGTGCAGCTGGAGGGCATCCAAAGCACTCATGATCGCATATTGAGCACCCAAGAGGGTATTTTGCAGGTACATGTGGGTTTTCAGCGCACTCAGGATGCCATGTGGTTAGACCATCAACAGATGCATTACCAGGTCAACCACTTATATAAGTTCCAGCATGCCCAGTCACAGAGGAACCCTCAGTGGGGGGAACATTGGTGGAGTTCACTGTCAGCATATCAGGACAACTACCTGCCTCCACAGTCAGACTATTGGGGATCCTACTACCAGCATCCTCCACCACAAGGAGGACCACCGCCACCACAGTGACCATCTACCCTATCACTCCTAGACTTTAGTGTTGTGCTGAGGACAACATGATTCAAAAGTTTGGGGTGGTAGGGCGGTATGCCCTTTTCTCATTTTCACTCTCATTTTGCATTTCACATGCCATTTACTTTTGTTTGTTTTAGTATAGAATTTAATTGCTTTTCATACCTGCATGCCATGTGGTTTGTTTCTTGCATTTTTGCGTAATTTTCAAAAATTTTGCTCTTTTTGCCTTGCATTGCACATCATGTAGATTTTTGGTAATTCTTGCATGTTTTAGCTAGGATTTGTTGGTTTCCTACTTTATGTTCAATAATATATGTTTAGATGTGATTGAAGGCAACTTGGCACCATTTTGGCCAATTTTGCCCAAATTTGAGATTTCTTGACCCAATCTCTACTTTTTGGATAAAAATGATGACCTTTGACAAATGCAAGTGAATTATCATTGTTTATTGATAAATGGTATAAATTCTTAACTTTTTACATGCGCATCACCCCTCTTATGTTTGTGAATGTTTTGGTTGAATTGTGACTTGAGCAAGCTATGAGCACTGAGTGCCTATGAAATCACTTGATAGAAGTATCAATTTCAGGTTGTTCATTCATGTGGTGTGAAATTGTTGGATGAAGTGTTGGATTAATTTTCATGTAGGAGACCTTATGTTGAGAATCATGCCAGTGACCCCTCTTTGACCTGATTCTTCACTCACCATCTTCTTACCCCTCTGCCTCATGAAAGGATGCCAAAGTGCACACATCAGTCGTGGCCACCTCCAAAGTTTGGGGTGGCCACATCTACATCTCACTACTTCACTCTCATCACCATGTACCCTATCTATTCCAAGGGAAAAGAAAAAGAAAAAGAAAATAAAATAAAAGATGCTCTTGTTTAAGAGCATCTAAATAAAGAAAAGATGAGTGTGTGAAAGAACTCCAAAAGCTTACCACAATCCTTTCTTCCATTTTCATACCCATTAAGCTAGGAAAAATCAAACCTAGCTCATTTTGCCATTTCCTCAGCCATGTGGGTCATTTGTGTGATTTTCAAACATAATGTTGAATGCGTGAAGGTGAAACAAAACTCCTAGTCAACCTTGATTAACGTCGTCATGAAACGGTCTACCCAGAACTACATGATAGAAATATGGATATCTTGTGTGTTTTATGCACTATATTTGAAATTCATATGCTTTGTGCTCTTTTTATGATTGGTTTGTGAAACCAAGAGAGGAGAGAGGTAGAATGCATTCACTTAGTCATTATTGATCCCATTCAGCAATAATCATCATTTGCATTGCATTTGTCATTTCTTGATTGTGAAAAAATTGCAGAGAGATTGAGTTGGAGCATACTTGAGGACAAGTATGTTTTAAGTTTGGGGTGGTGATTCAACCCTATTTTAGGGATTCATCATGTATCATATTACATTTCAATCACATGTATACCTGTTAGATTACATGTTATTTCCCTCAATATGCATATTTGTATAAAATGCACTTATGGACATTATTTGCATGTTTTTCAAGCATTTGGACCATGCTTGATGGAAGGGAGAGAGAGAAGGAGTGATCATGAGGGTTTCTCTACCCTTGAAGAGACCTAAAGTGAAGTCCCTCAACCTACCCCTAGTGGCCAAAGACCCATTGAAGAAAAGATGTCCAAGAAAATCCAAGGAAACAAGTCAAAGTGTTGACCTAGAGTCTAACACGGCTGTGGTACCACAGAACGGCCGTGCTAGGACACTTGCAAATCAACAGAGTCATCTCCAACCAAAACTAGAATCACCACAGTCATGCCACACAGAATGGTCATGGTGCACTGACCCGAAACGGTTGTGCCCTCTTACACGGTTGTGGAGCAGCAGAGGCATAATGACCGTAAAGCAGAGAATGGGCTATGAGTTTTGAACCACCACGATCGTGGTGACCACTACGACCGTGCTACCCTAGCCCCACCACAGCCGTGGTGACCACCACTACTGTTCCACCTTCAGTACAAAATTCCTCCAATTCCATGTGATTTTTCACCATTTCTCACCACGATCGTTCCCATCCACCACAACCGTTCTCACCCCTCCCCACCACGGCCGTGCTACATCCAAAAACCTAGCTACTTTTACACTATTTTTCCCATACTACCCCTACTTGACCTAGTGCTTCCCCCACACCTATATATATACCTAGGTGGTGGCTCCAACATGAGGTTAGATACCTTCTACCACCTCTTAGCTCCCCATTTTTGCACCTTAGCCATTCCACCTCCATCTAACTCCATTTCTCCATTTCCACCATCAAAACCCTAGTTTCTTCTTATTTCCACCCATTTCCACCATCATTCCATTCCCCTACACCTTGGAGGAGAGAGGAGGACATCTTGCATCAGCTAAAGTGGAGGATTTCTTCATCTACATTGAGCTCCATGGCTTCTTCTATCTCTTTCTCATTTCTTTTTATACTTTGCATTGTTATGAGTAGCTAGGCCCCTTGGGTGGGCTGTTTGGGGTGTAAAATGTTACTTTTATACCATGTTGGGGGAAAATGATATGTCAACTTTGTAATTCCATTTGCCAATGATTATGTTCTATTTCTATCTCATTCTCCATGAATTGTTTGTTGGTTTGTGCTTGAAATCAATTGGGAATTTAGGGAAATTGATTATATGTGTGAATTTTGGGATTTTCTCCTAGGTCCAATTCTTGGATACCTAGCTAGCTACCCATCCTCCTACATCCTAATCAATTCTTCTAACCCTAGTTGAGAGATCTGAGTAGCTAGTCTAGATGAAATTGGTATGTTTAGCATGGAGCTTTCTCAAGGTTGGAATGTGGGTGAGGGGAGGCCTAAAACCACACTTCCACCCCCATTACTAATCTCAGCCCCTAATCATCCTAAGATCATCTACCCTGGAAACCTAGGCTTGTTTAGACTCTAATTGAATTACACCCAAGCCCTAACCAAATTGAGCCTCGCAAGGTAGTAGGGAGTATTAGGGACTAGTTCCCCTAAGCACAACCTAGCATATCCATGGACAGTTAGTAGCTTAGGCTAATTCATTAGACTCTAGCTTGTTGTTTGGTTTGATAATCTAAATGGAATCATAATGCTCACATGTCACCCCCAACTTAATTGATAAGTGCATCCCTTAAATATCCCACATCTCCCTTAATTACTTTAAAACCCTAGTTCTCATGTTGCTTAGCTAGTGTTGGCTTAATTAGCTCTTTTCTTACTTAGCTAGCTTCTTGCCCTGTTCTTGCTAGTTTAGGTCTTTAATTGCTATTTTGTCTTGTTTGCTAGTTTAGTGTAGTGTAGACTTCTCGTTGCTTGCCTTAGTCTAGTTTGCTCTTTTCTTACCTTGTTATGCCTTTTTCTGCTTAGTAGAATTAATTGTCTAAGGTTGACTTAGGTTTTGTTCTTGCTTGCTTTCCTTTACTTGCTTTCTTTCTCAACTTAGTTTCACAATCAAATCACCTTTAAACCCTTGACCCTAGTCTCTGTAGTAGGAACCTAGCACCAAAAACTAACCTAGCTCTAGTGCCCCATTTTCTCCCTGTGGATTGACCCTATACTTGACACCTTACCTATACTACGACATGACCCTGTACGCTTGTGGGATAGTGTTTTAGTAGAAGTAGGTCATTTGAGTTTAGGTCATTATAAATTTTGAAAGTGAATCCACCGTGTGCTTCTGTCCGCAGGGAGATCTACTAAAGTCTCAATTGAGTAGTTTGTAACGCCATTGGTGGGGGCACACCAAGCTTTCTGGTGCCGTCACCAAGGAGAAAGGCACTCAACCTAGCTAGTTAGTTTTGCTTTGACTTTTCCTACTGCCCTCATCATTGATATTATTTATTCTTTATTCTTTTCATTATTTGTGCATATTGGTTTGCTAAATAGCCCTCTTTTGTTTGGTTGTGCTTTGTGCATGTGACAAACCACTTGGGAGAAGACAATATGGAAGGCCAAAATGCACCCCACAAGTCACTTCAAGATTACTTCATGCCTAGAAACTACAAATCACCAATCGCTAGTAGGGTTGATCAAATGTCAGGGGAGCAATTCTCCATCCCTCCAGGTCTTCTTGGGCTCCTGCCCATCTTCTACGGCTCAGAGAGTGAGAACCCTAACAAGCACTTGGAATCCTTTCTTGAAGTATGCTCCACCTTCAGGACGTCGACAACTAGTGATGATACAATATGATTGACCTTGTTCTCATTCTCCCTCAAAGATAGAGCCAAAGATTCGTATGACTCTAGAAGGGACATCATGAGTTGGGAAGAAATGAAGAATGCCTTCCTAAGGAAATTCTACTCAATAGTAAGCTTAAATCAAATGCGGCGTGCCGTGACAAGTTTTTGTCAAATGGGCAATGAGCAGTTTCACAATGCATGGGAGAGGTTTAAGAAGATTTTGAGAGAATGCCCACACCATGAGATCCCTTTGTGGTAGCTAGTTCAATCATTCTACTCTGATCTATCTCTAAAGGACCACGATAATCAAAATCTAGACCCGCACCATACCCATACCCATAATAATAGCGGGTTTGCAGTGTGACTAAGAGGGTAAGCGGTTCTATACAAACATTATATTTTTTATGTAAGAAAGTTTATTACTATGCTCTATATACTCTTATACAACAAGATATTGCTATTATATAGGATACAAACATGCAATAGTTACATTAAACAATGTAATACTTTGTAGATTGAAGATTATTTGAATTAATTTTGTACATATTTGTAGTCATTGTCATAGTGTTTTAATAATTTAGCATATCACATAACTAATTTAATTTTAAGGTTACATATGTTGCTCATGTTTGCAACTAGAATAGTTCATTCTCAATTAGATGATTAGTCATAACCTTAATATAATTAGAGTAATATATAATATGAAGTTTTATATTAATTATACTAGTAAAGTATGATATAATAACATATTATTAAAGCAATTATTTATGTGTAGTGGGTCCACGGGTTTGTGGGTCTCGGTCCAAGCATACCCATTAGTGGACCCTCTTGTATGCGGGTCCATAGGTATGCAGGTCCATAGTTCTGCGGCTCTAAAAATTTAGACCCATGATGGGTTTTTCTAAGGGTCCGAATTTGCAGGTCTGCAGGTCTACCTGTACGTATTTACAACCCTAATCAAGATAGTCTTTGATTTACCTGCCAAAAAATTGTTTTGCCATGTGAGTTTCTTCCACATTGCAATGTAATTTGCATTAGTTTCCCTATCAGTGCTTCCTTGATCAAGTGATTCTACTGCCTTAGGAGTTGAAGTAAAGATACCATTCAGGAAATATTTAGTAATAAGGTAGTGCTACTCCCCAAGGTGAAATTGATGGCTTCCTGTGAGACCTTCGATAATGTTGTAAAGAATTATTGTGTAAGCTCCATGTAGGTCTCATGCACTTTAGTCAACACCTCAACTAGTCCAACGGGTTCCACGACATCTTGAAAAAAACTAAAGATGCCCAAGTCTTCATCGTCTCCTGGCACGCGTAGTGAGTGGCAATCGCTCGATGTGTCAAGCACTCTGGATGCTTGGGCTTCTTCCCTTTCTTACTCTAACTGGAAGGTGTTGCCTCATGATGCACTTCACATGCATCCTTTGATTGTAAACCTGGCATTGCCTAATCTCTATCATCTACCAGTAATTGTTGTCGTGCTCTCATCTACTATTGTGGTTGTGGTGCCATAGATGTTGATGGGCATGCAGCTGTAAATGATGGTCGATCTGTCGAAACTAAAGGGTGATCTTCTGAGACTGATGGTCGGGCTTCTGCCCTACCTCCGCTAGGTAGTCTAGATGACTCCTCCATCATAGAATCCACCGCCACAGCCGCATGGGGTGATTCCCCTTATGAACCGAAGGCTGTCGAAGGTGTCGGGAGGGCAAGAGGGGTCGTCAGAGCTGAAGAGAACACGTTCTTGGGCCGTCGTCCATAGGAAATGACCTCCTTGGTCTTAGACACAACTTTCTTGGCCATTTACTTCATTTTGGCTCGAAATTGGTGGAGAAAATGGGATATTTTGTGGATGAAAATGTGAGAAATCTGGAGATTGAGGTAGTAGAAATGGTGGGGGATTGATTGGAGATGGATTGGGGGTGATTTGGTGGAGATTCGATGGTGGTAGGGTGGTTGGGGAGTGTTACACGGTCGTTGTTCACGGAGAACAGCCATGGTGTTCGCATAGAAATGATTAGAATTGTTTTGTAATTTTGCAAATTGGCTAACTAAAGTGTTGGAGTCAGGCTATAGCACGGTTGTGCTGCGCGGTACGACCATGGTGGTTTTCTTGCTGCATGGCCGTGTTGGCCCACATGGCCGTTCTGAGTAGGTGGCTACACAACCGTGTTGCCTTGCACAACCATGGTGGCTCTATTCTTCAATTCTCAATTTCTTGATTTCTCTTGATTCCCCTATTGATTTTGTATGCACCACCATAGCCATGGTGAGTATTTTGTTTTCAACTTGATTCTCATCAAAAATCAAATCTTTGGTCCAAAATGATTTTTCATGGATCACTTGTCAAAATTTCATCCAATTTTCCTCATTTCACTCTATTTTCACATGCACATCTTAAAACTAAACAAAAACTATTAAAAATAAGTGTGTATGTTGTCTTGGAAAAGTGTAAAAACAAAGAAAAAGTATCAAAAACAAAAGTTTGGGTGAAAAATTCCCAAACCTAGGTGGGTTGCCTCCCACAAGCATTGAGTTTCATGCCTTCAGCTAGGCTTCTCAGAGATGCTTCAATTTTTCATCCATTTGGCATCCTCATGTGCCCATTCTTGCAATAGATACATCTCTAATTTGCATTCAACCTATGTTCCTCATCCCTTTGATCACCAAAGTTGTCATCAATTCCTTCATCTTGACCTTCTTTTCTCGAATGATCAATAGGACCCTTGAAGTGACCATATCCAATATCCTCATCTCAAACTCTCAGGTTTGAGCACTTGTATATGTTGATCTTTATCTTCATGTCCATGAAAGAGTCTGTCATTATGCCGTTGTGAACATGTATCTCAACATCAGCTGTGGATAAGAATGGTCTCCCCAAGATGATGGGGATCTTCATATCATCTGGTTTCATGCCAAGAACAATGAAATCAGCTGGGAACATGACTCCTCTTTCTTTGTCAATCATCACCAAGACATCATCCACTCATCCCCTAGGAACTTTGATGGAGCGATCTGCCAATTGGAGAGTGCAATGTGCCAGTTTCAACTTGCCTAGACCCAGCTCAACATAGATACTATATGGCATCAAATTCACACTGGATCCCAAATCAAATAGGGATTTTCCTATGTGATGCTCCCCAATGTATCTAGGTATGATCGGGGATCCTGGGTCTTTCCTCTTCATGAGGAGTGAGTGTTGGAGAACGGAGCTCACTTGTTCATTCAACTTCACTTTCTTTGGAATTATCCATGTTGACCTTCTCTTCACAGTACATAAGTTCTTCAAAAACTTGGCATATTATGGGATATGCTTAATAGCATCCAACAATGGAATATTGATCTTCACTCGGCAAAACACCTCAAAAATGTCAACATTGTGCTTTTGTATTCACATTGCTTCTGGTGGCTCATCTAATGCTTCAATAGATGGTGGCTCACTTGCTTTGGCCTTGCTTGCATCAACATGAGGTGGAGCACTAGGGATGGTGGGACTTGAAAATGGAGTATGAGATGGAGCACATGGTATCCCAAAATCAACAGGATGTATCGTTGAATCATCTTCGGCAATTTCAATAATAGTATCACCACTTGGCTACCTTTGCTTTGCTTTATCAACCTTTCTTTTACTAGCGGGATGCTCAAGAGATTTTCCACTCCTTAGAATTGTCACAACACTTCCTTGCTCATGGTGGAGAGGGCGTGTAATGCCCGGGCCCACTGCCCAAGGCTCTAGTAGAGTTTTAGGAATGACGACTGGAAAAGGAGGTGCACCTTGGTGATATGGGTAGTCCAATCATTCCTTTTAAGAGTGTTTTATTTGAGGCCTCAAATCCTAGGATGTTACAATCTCCCCCACTTAGACTCTTGATGTCCTCGTCAAGGCTCAACTATAAGGCCTCATAATCTCTTCCCCATTTCAGTGCAGACCCACAATGGCCCATGGACACCCAGCTCCCGATCACGGAATACCAGTGCAAGGGTGGCTACGTCAACCATGGACAACCCTTTCCTACATGCCTGGACCACACAACTCAAGACTGGCATGTCATGTCCATGTGGGCCCCACCTACTGGAGGGGAATTAGCTCTAATACCATTTGTAATGCTCGGGCCCACTGCCCAAAGCTCTAGTAGAGTTTCAGGAATGACGACTGGCCCCACAGACCACCACTAGCCTTAATTGCGTGCTTTGTCCTCATGCACGTTTAAGTCGGGGTCAACTTCCCGACTGGTCACCCATCCCAGTACTACTCCAAGCTGAGCACGCTTAACTATGGAGTTCTTAGTGATGGGCTCCCGGAAAAGGAGGTGCACCTTGGTGATATGGGTAGTCCAATCATTCCTTTTAAGAGTGTTTTATCGGCGGCCTCAAATCCTGGGATGTTACAGGGCGAGCTAGTTGTGGTTGTGGAGGAGGTGGAGGTGACACTTGGTGTTGAAATTGAGGTGGAGGGGAGAATTGAGGTTGGAAGGTGAATTGCTGAGAAAATGGTGGTGATGGAGGGGGAGGTGGTGTATAAGGCTTAGGAACACCTTGGAAGTGATAGATGGGTTGCACTTGCATGGGAGGTGTGTTGGATCGATGGGCTCTAGAGGGGGGTGAATAGAGCTACACACACTTCACAAAATCGATTAGACCACCAATTTAATTGAAGTGCAAAAACTAATGCAAGCAGCAATTTGATATCCTATTCTAGCATATAAAGCAAGGATAAGAGATAATGAATATCATGCACTTGGACAGGTGGTTTAGAGTGGTTCCACGTCCTAAACTTAGGAGCGATGTCAGTCCACTACCTAGAGTTGGTTAGACTCTAGGATTTGCAACTTGGTCCTCTTATATATCACGATAAGATTACAAGAAACATAAACCACACAACCAAGGGCTTAATTACACAAGCTAAGATCTTCTACCTATCCAAGGACTTACCCACAAAGCGAGATTCTTCAGCCTTCTACAAAGGACTTACCCGATCTCACCTTTGTCTTCAGCCTTGCAGGAATTACCTATCTTACTTGAGCTTGCCTTGCACCTCTCCTTCACTTGGAGAGCTTGCCCACATTTTCCCTTCACCAAGGGAGCTGGAGCAACGATCAATCTTCACTCTTGAAGATCAGCAACACATCTTCCCCTTCACTCGTAGAAGAACAGCAGCAACTCCTCTTTCACTCGGAGAAGTAGCTTCAATCAATCTTCAATTTGATTTGGAGGTGGGAAGAAAGAAAAGAGAGCTTTACATAGCACAAAGGATATCTCTCATACACAGGGACCTATCTCACTCACGAAATTGTCTTGAAGGTAGAGAGAGAAAGGGGCTCAAGGGCTTGGAACACTCTCAACTAAGCTAGAACCAAGTTTGGAATGGAAGAGCAGCTTGGAATGAAGTCCAAGGGGTTCTATTTATAGTTGAGGGTGGCCCTTTATGTTGTGGGACACTTGGGTGCAAAAGTGGTCGTTTTTCCTTCAAGAAAACGGCTATATTTTTGCCCAAAACAATTCACCAACGGTCATATTACTTTTTCTGGAAATTCCGTACAGTGCATTCAGTTGAGTATCAATGGGTGTAACTCGACCGATCAAGTAGCAGGCAATCTGATTGTCAAATGATCGGTCGAGTTTGTCCTGAGGAAACTCGACCGACCATTTCAACAAGAAATGTCCTACTACCCAATCGGTCGAGTTCTTTGAGTGCACAACTCGACCGATTGCAATCTTTAGAAAATTGACTCAGGATGATCGGTCGAGTTTCAGGGTGGGAAACTCGACCGACCAAGTGCCTGAAATTGATTTTCTAATTTGTAATAAAAGTGATTAGCACTTGGTGAATTTTGTCCCAAACATTTTTCTCTTCTAAGTTACAAGCATATTCATCGTTACAAGTGATTACATTTATGTTCTAAGGTGATTTACATGGAAATCCTAAAATGCACACTTGTAGTCAATTTGGCTTGCACTTGGTGCATTCTAGGGCTTTGTATATATGATCCTTTTCATGTACCTAATGCCTGCAAACAATCTTAAATGCACATGTTAGATACATATGAATGGAATGGTTAAGTCATTATCAAAATATAGGTAATGTATAACCTCTAGGCAACATTCTCCCCCTTTTTGACAATGACAAACCATTCCTCAAACATATTGAAAAGGATAAGAAAGTTATACTTTTGCCTTGTGAATTTGGGGGATTCATGATAAGAACAATTGGAATTTGCTCCCCCTCAAACTATGCTTCCTCTCACCTACATGTTAGGTTTTCTATACATAGCAAAAACTAATATCCATGTAATATGTAATCCTTTACATGTCATATGATCAATCAACAAATTAACAAGAAAAAGGATCACTTAGGCAAGAAAACAATATTATTATCACAAGAAACAATATGATTGAGTTTCAGACCATGAGATATTTCTCCCCCTTTTGACATTATCAAAAAGGAAGGGGGTGTAGAAGAGCAAAAACAAGGTCTTCTCCAAGACTCAACCACACATATATGCAAAAGATAATAGACAACATTGTAAAGGCATATAACATACAACCACAGAGGAGAAACATACAATCCAAGTCAGAATCAAAATATAGCTCAACAAACACCAAGCATAAGATAACACATATTAAATAGCCAAAGTGCAGCAATGATATTCCAACTCGGACATATGTTCTCAAAAGCGACTACAACCATAAAATCAAGAAAACATAGAATAAGAAAATAGTACAGCTCAGACTAATGTGCCAGGATGTTGTTTATACAAAAGAGTCTAGAAAGATATATATAATAGACATGCTAGACTATAATCTAAGACAACCTCCTAGACATCTAAGCTATCTATGTCAACTGCCTCCTCGTCATCACCTGGGTTGTAGTCCTCATCGCCATCCGAAGGCGGGGCAGCTGTGCCAGCAGCAGAACCAGCACCATCATCGCCATCCCCGTCAGAAGAACCATCACCATCAGCATCATCAGCATCCTCGTCGGCATCCTCAGCCTGGTCGGGCATGTCCTCGTCGGCAGGACCAAAAGAGTGACCAGACTAGCGAGCATTCTACTCAGCCCATGACATGCCAAGAGCTAGGAGCTCCTGGGCCTGTGAAAAGGATGGTGCAGAGTCCCCCAAGGACGCGAGCAGAGTGGCCATGGGGCCAGCAGGTAGCGGTAGATATGCAGGAGTAGAGCTACCAGGGGGATACTGAGGTGGAGCAGCAGCGGAAGGCTCGGCAGCAAACGGTGGTGGAGCAGGGAAGTAATGCTCATATGCATAGGAGGCATAAGCACTACCCGGATAAGGCTGGCAAGTTGGGTAGGGTGAGGAGTAGGATAGATTCATGTGAGACATGATGGCACATAAATCCTGATGAAGGTGCTCCTGGACCTGGCGATTGTACGCATGTTCATGCATCATGTATCCCAGAAGAGTTTCGTTTGATGCTCTGAAAGACGCACGGCTAGGGCGAGGGTGGGGCTGTGGGGGTGGAACCTGGGTGGAGGTGGGAGGGACACCAGAACCAGAGGCGAAGGCAGAGGCTGAGGCAGAGCCAGAAGCACCAGGGGCAGGGGCAGGGGTAGGTACAGCCTTCAGAAGAGTGGTTTCACTAATGCACACTCCCTTTCGAGCAACCAGGTAATGGAAGTCGGAAAAGAGTGATTTGTCAGTGGCGAACTAGAAGAGACCACATATCAAGGCTGGATAGGGAGGGTGGGTGCCCTTGGTTGTGGGCTCTGATCTCCAAACCATGATGTAAACACGATTTAAACTTAGCAGAAGCAATTCGATTAGCAGCGGAATACCAAAAATCAGCGGAAATTAAAACTTTTTGAGATAAAGCATTGAAACCATAAAACTTCCTTCATAAAGGGAGATAAACTGTTTACATCTCAGATAATTACTTCTTGAGTAATTATATATAACATGATACAAAATCTCAAGAACTCATAACCAAAATCTCAGACCAAAAGACTCCAAGACCTGAGAGTACAGAGGACACATAGGATTGACTCTAACTACACCACATGGCAGGCTAAATCTCCACCTGAGATTTTACTGCTACTCCTGGTGTTGCTGCTGCTGGGACTGGTCACCTGTAGACCTGTTCCTCCGTCTTCGACGTCCACCTAAAAAGTTGAAGTCTACGGGGTGAGACAATTTTACATAATTGTCCCAGCGAGAGTTATAACTCTCCGCCAGAAGCTTTATTATAGTACCTCGAAGAATAACTTAAGCAGTAAAAGCTTCAAAGTATTCAACATCAGATTTAATAGTAAGCATGAGTTCAACAGTTATGAAATATGAAGACATTTGCACTATACAGTGTAACATCAATCAATCAACTCGTAGTTATCTCTAACAGGTGTGCTACGCTGTGGATTATGTTTTTCAAACATTACTTTTATGCCCTGTGGAGATGAGGTTTACCACTCATCCTCCAACCAATCACTGCTAAGTGCCTTAGTATCATACTAGGTCATTGAAAGAGCCAGATTCTCATGACCTTCACCTTCCTCAGTCAGTAAGAGGATTACTTGTAGGACATCTCGTGCCTCTACTATAATAGCTAACCAGGGTAATCTGGTCCTTCGCTATTTTAGAGTTACAGTGGCGTTCTGTACTCTCTTCGTCATCAGGAGATTTCATGTTTATCTTCCACTGATACGGATATCTGTGCTTTCTTCGTCATCAGGAGGTTTCATGTTTACCATCCACTGATTCGGTATAGGATTGTAGTGAAGTATTGATGGATTACACATCTACATCAAACACCTACACTAGGATGTAAGGTTCTACACATCCATATACCCCACATACTCAAAAGTATGTGATCCAGGAGTTCCCTTAGGAAAACCTGTTTCACCATCATTTGATCTCTGACAATGATGGATCTATGATCAGGGATCTACATTACACTTGATTAGTTAGGTACATTCAGTATTCTTTTAACATCATACATTGTTCTTCAAACAATAACATTAGCATAACATCTATGAAATGAGAATACTAAATGTAACAAGCCTAACTCTCATCAATCATCATATCTCAATACATTCATCACAAGTCATCTCTAAAGCATGACCTTGTTGGTAATTATGGCTCTCAGAGCCCATTTTAATCCATAAGTTGCCATTGACAATGCATCAGGATATATCACTATTCATAAAGCTAAAGCATGCTTTCAATGAATATAGTTTCATAATCCATACTTGGATATGATCATCATCTTATGACAACCTGCATGGTTAATTCAACTGATAACAGTAAACAATTCATTCTAGAAGTTACACTTTCAAACTCTTAGAAGAGTCAAGTTTTCCCAATATTCATCAATCAGGTTTTACTATTCACAATACATGTCCTCACCCTAGAATTAGGGTTTACTATTCACCGCATGGCGAATTGAACTCATAACATCATCATGTATGAGAAACATCATCATTAAAGCTCCTAGAATAGATTAAGATTCACTAAACATCATAATTAGGGTTTCCATGATCTCACATAGGTGGATCATACCCTAATCATGCACATTCATGTGTATTGAAGGTACTTTACTTAAGTTTCCACTATAAAAGGGTACTTTCTCTCTCTTATGATACTTTCTCTCTCCTCTTACTAGTAGATGGTGATAACACCACTTTAGATCAGGTTGAGTTAAGTCCTCATTGATTAGCATAAGCCAAAACATCATTAACATGTGATTAGGGTTTTATTAGAAAAAGGGATTACTCAATTAAACCCCTCAAGGGTATTTTGGTAATTTACCTCATGATCACCATCATGGGTCAATTCATTAATCACTTAGTCCCTTAATGTTCTAAGTTACCATTAGGGTTTAGATTAGATCACCATTGAACAAATTACAACTTCAAGTGATTATGTATAAATAACCTTGAAAACCTCCAAACGGTTTCAACCTTCAACCACCAAACGGTTTGAAACCGTTTGGGTGCGTTGACCGTTTGCTAGGTTTGACTCCAAGACCACATGACCTCAAGGTCGTTTGCCCAAACCGTTTGGGTGTGTTGACCGTTTGGAAAGGTTGACTTTCCAAACCGTTTGAGCTTATACGGTTTGAAACCGTTTGATCAACTTGTCTTGAGATCGATTGGTCCAAACGACCTTGAGATCGTTTGAGCCCAAACGGTCTTGAGACCGTTTGGACCCAAACGGTATTGAGACCGTTTGGCCTCAAATGGTCTTGAGACCGTTTGGATCCAAACGGTCTTGAGACCATTTGGTCCAAATGGGCTCAACCGTTTGGACCTCCAACATGGTTCAAAAGTTACAAATGTTTATGATTAAGTATGTTGAAGCCCTCAATTGGCCAGAGCCATGTTAACCACTTATAAATTGAGTCAATTAGGATGAGCCTAAATCAATTGGACACCAAATTAACCCTCAATTGAAAGCCAATTAGGGTTAAGTCCATCTCAATTAGAGCTTCAAATTGGATGGTCATCAATATTCAACAATGTGAATCAATTCAAGGTTGAACCTATCAATTGACCTCCAATTGGGCCCAAACTTGGCCCAAACGGTGTTGAGATCGTTTGGATGACCTCCAAACGGTCTTGAGACCGTTTGCCCAAGAATTCATCAAAATCGAAGTTGATTTGATAGGGGTTGAACCTTAATTAAGTCACAAATCAGCAATTTGATTATTTCAATAACCCACTATAATTGGGCCCTCAATTGATTAAATTACCTTAACCCTAGACCTCCAAACGGTCTTTGGTTGACACCAAACGGTCTTGAGACCGTTTGGATGAGTTCCAAACGGTCTTGAGACCGTTTGCCCATCCATCCTTTGGACTCTAGTGAAAATTCATCAAGGTTTGATCTATTGAGTTAATCATTACATCAATACTTAATTGCAATATGATTTGGTACCTTTGGACCTTCAATTGGTCGACTATATTTGACCCCAGACCTCTAAACGGTCTTGGGTGATCCCCAAATGGTCTTGAGACCGTTTGGATGATTCCCCAAATGGTCTTGAGACCGTTTGGGCTAATCAACCCAAAATCTCTAACTAACTCATTGGGATTTAAGCACTGATTTCAATTAGGGTTTGCCCTATTGATTAGCCTTCAACTCATGACTCGTTTGGAATTAAGCCATAAAATTTGGTGAGTCATTGATCAACATCATTATGAACAGTAATCCCAAACGGTCAATGCTTGTTCAACCATCTTAAACGGTCTTGAGACCGTTTGCCCAAAAAGGGCAAATTAAATAGATTGAAAATCAGAACTTAATTCAATTGGATTTGCTAATTGATTTGCTTATATCTCACGATTCCTTTGGAGTTAACCCCTCAATTTTTGTGGGTTATCAGCCTACATAATTAGGAACAGGATTCTCATACGGTCGTTGCTTGGTCAACTGGACCGAACGGTCTTGAAGACCGTTTGCCTCCATGCGACCCTGAAACCGTTTGCCCACCAAACGGTTGTGCAAACCGCATGGGCAATTGGTTAGGACCGTTTAGTAAAGTGGAAATCCGTAGATAAGCATAGGAATTAACGCCCTTATCTTCTACCTCAAGAACAGTAGCAGGTCTTCACGATTTTGCTTGCAAGGATGCAAGGGAAGATAGGGAAGAAGAAGAACTAGCAACTATATGCATAAAAAAAGATGTATAATCAAAGCATAAGGTTTAGAGTTATAAAACCCGCCTAAAGGTTGTTCCTTGAGCTCCAAGCTTCCAAGATTTAGGTCTTTAATGGCGTCTTTGAGCTCCATAGGTCAGCCAAGGTGAATTCTCCAAGGAAGAGTTGGAAAGGAATGGCTAGAAAGATAAAGCTAGGTGAGCTAGCCATGAATTCAACCTTGAAATCAAGTTTCCTTCATGAATTCAAGCAAAAGGGATGATCCAAACTTACCTTGAACTCCCTGGTCGTTCTCCTATGCTCCAGAGCTCTGCCTTAGTCGGTTTGAGCAGGGGGGATAGGTGAGGGAATGAAAGAAACGTTCCTTTGCTTGCAAAGGAAGTGGTATATATATATTGGGTGAAATTCCAACATAAGAATATATGTTTTCCTCATTTCTCATCTAAGTCCTTCCTTTCTTCATTGCACGTCCCCACATCTTATTTATAAGGACAAACTCCTTATAAGATCAAGGATTGAAGGCAAAGAGGATCAACCCATCACTAAAGCATACACATAAAAGGGCTATTATACATACACCTTGATTATTCAATCACAAAGGTGTTCTTTATTATATGATTATTCAAATGAAGTGACATTTTCATAATTTCTCTTCTAAATGATGCCAAGAGTCATAAAAGATATATTAGATGATGTATTTTACAAGTTGCACCCCTCAAATTGGGTAAATTGCACTTTACACCAATTTAGGGTTTTCAAGTACAAGGGTTGCTTCCACAGCTACACCTTGGTGCTCAAGCTTGGGAAATCCCTCAAACTTCATCATAAACATCCTCATGATGTCTCAACATCAGAGGAACATCTCAACATGTGCAAATTGCAAGTTAATCCCTTAACTGGGTAATTTGCACATAGATCCCTGTATTACAAAACAATGCTACAACTTTATATATAAAGGAGCAAAATTGAAATATATGTTTCTGAGGAACTTAATTACATGCCCAAAGTTAATCGCAAGGATTTAATTACATATTTAGGCAAAACACCTAGGGTTAGTTCATAACCCATGTCAGGGATGTTACAAATTATCCACCCCTTACAAGGATTTCGTCCCCGAAATCGATAAAACGTATTAAGAGAAAAGGGCAGGGTATTTCCTTCTCATCTCATCCTCTAGTTCCCAAGTGGCTTCTTCAACACCACAGTGGTTCCAGAGGACTTTCACAAGGCTTAAATCTTTCTTCTTTAACTTTTTAATTCTGCTATCAAGGATTGACACTGGTCCTTCCTCATAAGTTATATCATCATTCAATTCTACCTCCATAGGTTGTAGAACTGACTCAGTGTCTGGGTGACATTTCTTTAGCATAGAAATGTGAAACACAGGATGTAACCTCTACAACTCTGGTGGCAACTCTAGTTTATATGCTACCTTTCCAATCCGTTCAATGATTGGATAAGGCCCCATAAATCTAGGAGCTAACTTCCCTTTTCTTCCAAAACAAAGAACTCCTTTCCAAGGCGAGACTTTGAGATACACTCTGTCTCCGACCTGGAACTCTAAGGGTCTACGACGCTTGTCAGCATAAGATTTTTGCCTATCCTGTGCAGTCTTAATCTGTTGTTATATTACCTTAATCTTTTCTGTAGTTTGCTGCACAAGATCAGGTCCTAACAACTGATGCTCACCAGTCTCATACCAACACAAGGGTGATCTACAACGTCTACCATACAAGGCTTCGTAAGGTGCCATATCAATACTATGCTGATAGCTATTGTTATAGGCAAACTCTATCAAGCTTAGGTGTAGATCCCAACTTCCGGTAAACTGGAGAACACATGTTCTCAATAGGTCTTCCAAGGTCTGTATGGTCCTTTCTGACTGTCCATCAGTCTGTGGATGAAAGGCCGTACTAAACCTTAACTGGGTGCCTAAAGCATTATGAAGTCGTTCCCAAAAACGACTTGTAAACTGGGGACCTCTTTCAGAAACTATAGTGACAGGCACTCCGTGCAAACGCACTATCTCTTGAACATACAACTGTGATAACCTTTCAGCAGAATAGGTTGTTTTGACAGGTAAGAAATGTGCTGTCTTAGTCAACCTATCTACAACTACCCAAATGGAATCATGTACTTTGCTTGTCCTGGGTAGGCCAACAACAAAGTCCATGGTCACATGGTCCCACTTCCACTGTGGTATGGGTAGAGGTTGCATTGTTCCTGCAGGCTTCTGGTGTTCAGCTTTAACTTGCTGACACACAGGACACCTCAGAACAAATTATGCAACATCCTTCTTCATTCCAGGCCACCAATACATATCTTTCAAGTTTCGATACATCTTGGTGCTCCCTGGATGCATGGCATACATCGAAGAATGAGCTTCTTCCAGGACTAACTTCCTCAAGTTGTCCACATCCGGTACTATCATCCTCCCATGATAACAAGCTATTTGATCATCTAAGTCATGGAAACCATCTCGTTTCTCACTACCATACTCCGATCTAATCTGCCGAACTACAGCATCAACATGTTGTGCCTCCTTAATCTGCTCTCTTAGGGTAGGTTTAATATGCATCTCAGCCATCAATCCGGCTAACAATGATACCTTCAACTGTACATTGTCTTGCCTTAAAGAGATAAGCATATCCCTCTTAGAGCATACTAAAGAGTTTAGTTGTGCTCTATCCATGGTTGATGTTGCTGATTTCCTACTCAAGGCATCTGCAACAACATTGGCCTTTCCTGGATGGTAATCAATTGTACAATTGTAGTCCTTGATTAACTCCATCTAGCGACGTTGCCTCATGTTAAGCTCATGCTGAGAGAAGATATACTTAAGGTTCTTATGGTCAGTGAAAATCTGAAACGTCTCTCCATAAAGATAGTGTCTCCAGATCTTCAGGGCATGAACTACATCAGCTAACTCCAGATCGTGTGTCGGATAATTCTCTTCGTGTTTCTTAAGCTGTCGAGAAGCAAAAGAAATTACTTGTTTATCCTGCATCAACACACACCCTCGTCCATTCTTAGAAGCATCACAGAAAACTATATATCCTTTGCCTTGCTCAGGTAGCACAAGTATGGGTGCACTTGTCAACTTCTCCTTCAACAGCTGAAAGGACTGTTGACACTTATCACTCAAAAAAAAAGGAGCATCTTTCCGGGTTAACTTGGTCAAAGGTAAGGCTATAGAGCTAAAGTTTTTAATAAACCTTCGATAGTAACCAGCTAACCCCAAGAAGCTTTGAATCTCCGTCGGTGTCTTCGGTTGTTCCCATTGTAGAACGGATTCTACCTTTGCAGGGTCAACATGAATTCTCGAGGCAGATATCACATGTCCAAGAAAAGATACCTCCGGCAGCCAGAACTCACACTTGCTAAGCTTAGCATACAGCTTATGTTCTCTTAGCAAGGTCAAAGCTTGGCGAAGATGCTGCTCATGCTGCTGAGTATCCTTACTATAGATCAGAATGTCATCTATGAAGACGACAACACACTGATCAAGGAAGGGTCGAAAAACTCTATTCATGAGTTCCATGAATGCAGCTGGTGCATTGGTTAGTCCAAACGACATAACCGTGAACTCATAGTGACCATATCTTGTCCTAAAAGCAGACTTGGATATGTCACTATCCTTAATGCGGAGTTGATGATATCCAGATCTCAAATCTATCTTTGAGAAGACTGTTGCACCACGCAACTGGTCAAAAAGATCATCAATCCTCGGCAAAGGATACTTGTTCTTTATTGTTACTTTATTAAGTTGTCTGTAGTCAATGCACAACCGCATTGACCCATCTTTCTTTTTAACAAACAATACCGGAGCGCCCCAAGGTGAAGTGCTCGGTCGGATAAAACCCTTCTCAAGTAACTCTTGAAGTTGTTTCTTGAGTTCTGCCATCTCGGCAGGTGCCATCCTATACGGTGTCTGGGCTATGGGTTTCGTATATGGGACCAAATTGATCTCAAAATCAATTTCCCGAGGTGGTGGTATACCAGGAAGTTCTTCAGGAAACACATCCTTGAATTCCCTGACTATGGGAACTTCAGCAGGATTGGAACTTTCCTTGGTAACATCTACCACATGGGCCAAGTATGCATAACATCCTTGCCTCAACAGCTTATCAGCAACCATAGCTGATACAAGACAGGTGGGCAGAATCTTTCTTTCACCTTGAAAGATCCATGTGTTGCCTTCATCAGCAAACACAGCCAACTTGGATTCACAATCCAAGACAACTCTATACCTTTCTAAGGTATCCATCCCGAGGATTATATCAAATCCTTGCATATCAAGTGGTATAAGGTCCACTTGAATGCGATGATCAGAAAAGAAGAGGATGCAGGGAGAACATACCTCCTGCAAAATGGCAGACCCACTCAACGGAGTCTCCAACAACAAACTATCTACCCTATGACTAACCGTCATATTGCAGTTACGAATCACTCTCTGAGTGATAAAAGAGTGCGTAGCACCCGGGTCAATCAGAACAGATACAATACAGGATGTAGACATATCAGAATATAAAAGTTCCATCTGACCTGCCACTACCCATGGATTGACCACTGCTTCAGGTGGGTTCATAGCATAAAACCTTGCTGTCGCCTGGGGTTGAGGTGGTGCTGATGATCCAGCTTGAGACGCTTGCCCGCGTCCTCGAGCTGCTCCTTGAGATTTCCTTCTCTGAGATCCTTGTTGACTCTGCCTCTGAGGTTGTGTCACACTGATAGGCCTAGATCGGCAGTCCTTCATCAAGTGTCCCACCTTCCCACAGTTGTAGCAACTTCTTTCCAGTTGTTGTGGTCTTGGTGGTCCAGTAACTGACATTGATGCAGAACTGTGAGTCTCTTATTGAGGTAGGCTTTGTCCCCAGCCTCTACTTGGTGACCACTGAGTTTGGGAACTTGATCTGGGTGGTGGAGGGTTAGGTGCAGAGAATTTCAGTTTCTTGTAATCCCTAGATGAAGAACCCTGGAACTGTGGATATCTTTTCTGGGTTTGCCTCTTCTCAACCACATATCTCTCTATCCTTCGGACTGACTCAACGAAGGTAGCGAATCTCTCTCGGTTTTCTAAGGCAGACACAGGGGTTGATATATCAGCATTCAAACCCTTCTCGAATCTCCTGATTCTTTCCTCTTCTGTGGCAGCCATGTGCAGACAAAACCACAGCAACTCCATGAACTTAGCTTCATACTCGCTAATGTTCATCATGCCCTGCCTCAATCTCTCAAACTGAGAGATTTTCTCATCTAGGAAGGTCTTTGGAAAATATCTATTGATAAATTTCCGACGAAACTCTTCCCACGAGAACTCTATCCCAGGTCTCTTCTGCTCTTCCATGTTCCACCAGTGACCAGAACTGCCTTTGAGAAGATAGACATCATGTCTAACCTTCTCAGCCTCCGGAATATTAAGAATCCTGAAAGCCTTCTCCAACTCTGTTAACCACAGATCAGCATCTGCGGGGTCGGAAGTCCCAAAGTACTCGGTAGCTCCGACACGACGAAGTCGCTCGAACGTCTTACTGATACCTTGTCCTTCAGGCTGGGCAGGTGCCCTAGGTGCAAGCATGGGCATCTTGTCGGTTATGTGTGTCATGGCAGTCATAAACTGCCCAAACATCGTCTGAACTGCTGGGTTACCCATATCAGCTGGGTCAAACTGGGGTGGTTCAGGTGCAGGCTGTTCTATTTATGGAACCCTTGCACCGCCTCGAGGTGCACTAGCACTACTCTCGGTCACGTACTCATCATGTGGCTCTGCCATCCTTATGTATCTTCTTCTCCTGAGAAGCAGAAGATTCTATTAGATAAGGAAGAGATACTAAGGATAGACTCGACATCCTAAATCCTATGCCTCTGTAGACTCAGCGAACCTAGAGCTCTGATACCACTAATTGTGGGCTATGATCTCCAAACCACGATATAAACACGATTTAAACTTAGCGGAAGCGATTCGATTAGCAGTGGAATACCAAAAATCAGCAAAAATTAAAACTTTTTGAGATAAAGCATTGAAACCATAAAACTTCCTTCATAAAGGGAGATAAATTGTTTACATCTCAGATAATTACTTCTTGAGTAATTATATATAACATGATACAAAATCTCAAGAACTCATAACCAAAATCTCAGACCAAAAGACTCCAAGACCTGAGAGTACATAGGACACATAGGACTGACTCTAACTACACCACATGGCAGGCTAAATCTCCACCTGAGATTTTACTGGTACTCCTGGTGTTGCTGCTGCTGGGACTGGTCACCTGTAGACCTGTTCCTCCGTCTTCGACGTCCACCTAAAAAGTTGAAGTCTACGGGGTGAGACAATTTTACATAATTGTCCCAGCGAGAGTTATAACTCTCCGCTAGAAGCTTTATTATAGTACCTCAAAGAATAACTTAAGCAGTAAAAGCTTCAAAGTATTCAACATCAGATTTAATAGTAAGCATGAGTTCAACAGTTATGAAATATGAAGACATTTGCACTATACAGTGTAACATCAATCAATCAACTCGTAGTTATCTCTAACAGGTGTGCTACGCTGTGGATTATGTTTTTCAAACATTACTTTTATGCCCTGTGGAGATGAGGTTTACCACTCATCCTCCAACCAATCACTGCTAAGTGCCTTAGTATCATACTAGGTCATTGAAAGAGCTGGATTCTCATGACCTTCACCTTCCTCAGTCAGTAAGAGGATTACTTGTAGGACATCTCGTGCCTCTACTATAATAGCTTACCAGGGTAATCTGGTCCTTCGCTATTTTAGAGTTACAGTGGCGTTCTGTACTCTCTTCGTCATCTGGAGATTTCATGTTTATCTTCCACTGATATGGATATATGTGCTTTCTTCGTCATCAGGAGGTTTCGTGTTTACCATCCACTGATTCGGTATAGGATTGTAGTGAAGTATTGATGGATTACACATCTACATCAAACACCTACACTAGGATGTAAGGTTCTACACATCCATATACCCCACATACTCAAAAGTATGTGATCCAGGAGTTCCCTTAGGAAAACCTATTTCACCATCATTTGATCTCTGACAATGATGGATCTATGATCAGGGCTCTACATTACACTTGATTAGTTAGGTACATTCAGTATTCTTTTAACATCATACATTGTTCTTCAAACAATAACATTAGCATAACAGCTATGAAATGAGAATACTAAATGTAACAAGCCTAACTCTCATCAATCATCATATCTCAATACATTCATCACAAGTCATCTCTAAAGCATGACCTTGATGGTAATTATGGCTCTCACAGCCCATTTTAATCCATAAGTTGCCATTGACAATGCATCAGGATATATCACTATTCATAAAGCTAAAGCATGCTTTCAATGAATATAGTTTCATAATCCATACCTGGATATGATCATCATCTTATGACAACCTGCATGGTTAATTCAATTGATAACAGTAAACAATTCATTCTAGAAGTTACACTTTCAAACTCTTAGAAGAGTCAAGTTTTCCCAATATTCATCAATCAGGGTTTACTATTCACAATACATGTCCTCACCCTAGAATTAGGGTTTACTATTCACCTCATGGAGAATTGAACTCATAACATCATCATGTATGATAAACATCATCATTAAAGCTCCTAGAATAGATTAAGATTCACTAAACATCATAATTAGGGTTTCCATGATCTCACATAGGTGGATCATACCCTAATCATGCACATTCATGTGTATTGAAGGTACTTTACTTAAGTTTCCACTATAAAAGGGTACTTTCTCTCTCTTATGATACTTTATCTCTCCTCTTACTAGTAGATGGTGATAACACCACTTTAGATCAGGTTGAGTTAAGTCCTCATTGACTAGCATAAGCCAAAACATCATTAACATGTGATTAGGGTTTTATTAGAAAAAGGGATTACTCAATTAAACCCCTCAAGGGTATTTTGGTAATTTACCTTATGATCACCATCATGGGTCAATTCATTAATCACTTAGTCCCTTAATGTTCTAAGTTACCATTAGGGTTTAGATTAGATCACCATTGAACCAATTACAACTTCAAGTGATTATGTATAAATAACCTTGAAAACCTCCAAACGGTTTCAACCTTCAACCACCAAACGGTTTGAAACTGTTTGGGTGCGTTGACCATTTGCTAGGTTTGACTCCAAGACCGCATGACCTCAAGGTCGTTTGCCCAAACTGTTTGGGTGCGTTGACCGTTTGGAAAGGTTGACTTTCCAAACCGTTTGAGCTTATACGGTTTGAAACCGTTTGATCAACTTGTCTTGAGATCGATTAGTCCAAACGACCTTGAGATCATTTGAGCCCAAACGGTCTTGAGACCGTTTGGTCCAAATGGGCTCAACCGTTTGGACCTCCAACATGGTTCAAAAGTTACAAATGTTTATGATTAAGTATGTTGAAGCCCTCAATTGGCCAGAGCCATGTTAACCACTTATAAATTGAGTCAATTAGGATGAGCCTCAATCAATTGGACACCAAATTAACCCTCAATTGAAAGCCCATTAGGGTTAAGTCCATCTCAATTAGTGCTTCAAATCGGATGGTCATCAATATTCAACAATGTGAATCAATTCAAGGTTGAACCTATCAATTGACCTCCAATTGGGCCCAAACTTGGCCCAAACGGTCTTGAGATCGTTTGGATGACCTCCAAACGGTCTTGAGACCGTTTTCCCAAGAATTCATCAAAATCTAAGTTGATTTGATAGGGGTTGAACCTTAATTAAGTCACAAATCAGCAATTTGATTATTTCAATAACCCACTATAATTGGGCCCTCAATTGATCACATTACCTTAACCCTAGACCTCCAAACGGTCTTGGGTTGACACCAAACGGTCTTGAGACCGTTTGCCCATCCATCCTTTGGACTCTAGTGAAAATTCATCAAGGTTTGATCTATTGAGTTAATCATTACATCAATACTTAATTGCAATATGATTTGGTACCTTTGGGCCTTCAATTGGTCAACTATATTTGACCCCAGACCTCTAAACGGTCTTGGGTGATCCCCAAATGGTCTTGAGACCGTTTGGATGATTCCCCAAATGGTCTTGAGACCGTTTGGGCTAATCAACCCAAAATCTCTAACTAACTCATTGGGATTTCAGCACTGATTTCAATTAGGGTTTGCCCTATTGATTAGCCTTCAACTCATGACTCATTTGGAGTTAAGCCATAAAATTTGGTGAGTCATTAATCAACATCATTATGAACAGTAATCCCAAACGGTAAATGCTTGGTCAACCATCTTAAACGGTCTTGAGACCGTTTGCCCAAAAAGGGAAAATTAAATAGATTGAAAATCAGAACTTAATTCAATTGGATTTGCTAATTGATTTGCTTATATCTCACGATTCCTTTGGATTTAACCCCTCAATTGTTGTGGGTGATCAGCCTACATAATTAGGAACATGATTCTCATACGGTCGTCGCTTGGTCAACTGGACCGAATGGTCTTGAAGACCGTTTGCCTCCATGCAACCCTGAAACCGTTTGCCCACCAAACGGTTGTGCAAACCGCATGGGCAATTGGTTAGGACCGTTTAGTAAAGTGGAAATCCGTAGATAAGCATAGGAATTAACGCCCTTATCTTCTACCTCAAGAACAGTAGCAGTTCTTCACGATTTTGCTTGCAAGGATGCAAGGGAAGATAGGGAAGAAGAAGAACTAGCAACTATATGCATAAAAAAAGATGTATAATCAAAGCATAAGGTTTAGAGTTATAAAACCCGCCTAAAGGTTGTTCCTTGAGCTCCAAGATTCCAAGCTTTAGGTCTTTAATGGCATCTTTGAGCTACACAGGTCGGCCAAGGTGAATTCTCCAAGGAAGAGTTGGAAAGGAATGGCTAGAAAGATAAAGCTAGGTGAGCTAGCCATGAATTCAACCTTGAAATCAAGTTTCCTTCATGAATTCAAGCAAAAGGGGTGATCCAAACTTACCTTGAACTCCCTGGTCATTCTCCTATGCTCCAGAGCTCTGCCTTAGTCGGTTTGAGCAAGGGGGATAAGTGAGGGAATGAAAGAAACGTTCCTTTGCTTGCAAAGGAAGTGGTATATATATATATATTGGGTGAAATTCCAACATAAGAATATATGTTTTCCTCATTTCTCATCTAAGTCCTTCCTTTCTTCATTGAACGTCCCCACATCTTATTTCTAAGGACAAACTCCTTCTAAGATCAAGGATTGAAGGCAAAGAGGATCAACCCATCACTAAAGCATACACATAAAAGGGCTATTATACATACACCTTGATTATTCAATCACAAAGGTGTTCTTTATTATATGATTATTCAAATGAAGTGACCTTTTCATAATTTCTCTTCTAAATGATGCCAAGAGTCATAAAAGATATATTAGATGATGTATTTTACAAGTTGCACCCCTCAAATTGGGTAAATTGCACTTTACACCAATTTAAGGTTTTCAAGTACAGGGGTTGCTTCCACAGTTGCACCTTGGTGCTCAAGCTTGGGAAATCCCTCAAACTTCATCATAAACATCCTCATGATGTCTCAACATCAGAGGAACATCTCAACATGTGCAAATTGCAAGTTAATCCCTTAACTGGGTAATTTGCACATAGATCCATGTATTACAAAACAATGCTACAACTTTATATATAAAGGAGCAAAATTGAAATATATGTTTCTGAGGAACTTAATTACATGCCCAAAGTTAATCGCAAGGATTTAATTACATATTTAGGCAAAACACCTAGGGTTAGTTCATAACCCAGGTTAGGGATGTTACATTGGTGTTCTTGCCTTTATCAAAGCAGGTCATATGATGTAGAATGTAACGAGCCCACTTGACACCTATGTTGTTCAACAAACAATACATCAACACCGCTGTGTTTTCCGCAATATCCGTTTGATTACGCTTCAGATGGATGTTGCAGTTAAGCACAAGGGCTAGGATGTGCTTTTGGAGGTCCATGGAGGAGGAGGGAAGGGTGGACCGCTTCTTATAGGCCACGTCAGGCTTTTTCAAAAATCGATGAATATCCGGTAAAGTCAATTCATGATGTGTGTAAAAGCCTTCCGGGTCTAAAAGATCAAAATACTCATCATAGCCCCGACGCCAAGTAGTGGTTTCTTCGTCTCCGGCAAGATAGAGATTGAAATTCTCCTCGGAGATTTGAAACCGACGACCTACGATCATCGATGTTAGGACTATTTAGGTATTTGGCGGGGGAACAATCGAATCATAGTTCCATCGCAGATTAGCATAGAACTCGTGAACTGCTTTTGTACTAGATAACTGATTATTGAAGCAGTCACTTTCGATTGCAAGGGCGGAAAGGTTGTGTTTGGCAAGAAGCTGAGCGATGGAGTTGATATGGTTTTGAAAACATGTTGGACCAACTAAGGGGCGAAAAGGAAAAGGAGATTGAGGAAGGAGATCCTTATACCTATTTACTGCCTCAAGAGATACCAACGTAGTGTTATCAAAAGGAATCAACCGTTGGGTCGAGGAAGAAGCTGGAGCATTGCTAGGGGCGGGTCGTTTTCTCCTGTGGAAAGCCATGGAAGCAAAAGCAAAAGGAGAAATCGCACACACAAGCAAAACGAACCTCAAAACCCAACAAGAACACACAACTGACGCCTGGGGAGGTCAGGAGCAAGCTGCTAAGGCACCCTAGGGTTAGGAATGGGGAAGGGTTAGGTCTAGGGTGGAGAGCACAAGCCAGGAGAAGAGGAATTGGTCGGCTATTTTCAAGTTGCAAGGGAAAATAGTTGGCCGATCCTAACTTTTAAGTTGGCGCAGCCCTTTGATCGGTCGAGTTTTGAGAGTGGACAACTCGACCGATCGGTCCACTGAAGAACAGCTCTAGGCTCCTGATCGGTCGAGTTTTCTGGGGTGAAACTCGACCGAAGGTCAACCTGACTTAGCAGTCTAAATCTTAGATTCTAGCCTCATACATGCCTATTAAATTTATTTCTCCATTCTATTATGCATAAATAACATACCTAGGCACATTTTGCTCATCATTGGGCACTATTTAGCGATAAAATGTGAAATTCGATAAAAACCCAAAACCAAGCAAAAACTATGCATATTGATAGGCAAAATAAGCACAAGCAAGCATGTATAGGCAACATAAGGTGAAGAATGACATGAGCAAGCATATAGGATAGAGACCACTAGCTAGATCACATAGCAATATCATTTAAATCAATAATGAGCAGTTTAGATCGAATAAAGTTAAATTGATCTCTAGCTAGAGGTTTTGTAAAAATGTCCGCTAACTGATTTTTCGTGTCCACATGGCAGACACGAAAAATGTGGTCACGAAGAAAATGATGGCGAACCTCTATATGCTTAGCTCTACTATGCAATATAGGATTATAAGAGAGGTTAATTGCACTAGTATTGTCACAATAGATAGGAGAAGCATCAAAAAATATGTTAAAGTCTTGGAGCATTTGCTTCATCCATAGGACCTGTGCACAACAACTCCCGGCTGTGATGTATTCAGCTTCGGTAGTTGATAATGCCACTGTGCTTTGTTTCTTGGAGAACCAAGACACTAAGCATGGTCCTAGAAGGAAGCAAGTATCACTTGTGCACTTTCTATCAATCAAACACCCTGCATAATCCGCATCACTATATGCCGTAAGAGTAAAATCCCTTGATTTAGGATACCATAGACCAAAATTTTGAGTTTTGGCTAAGTACCTCAAAATTCTCTTAATAGCAGTGAGATGCGACTTCTTAGGGCAAGATTGAAAGCGAGCACACAAGCCAACACTAAACATAATGTCAGGTCTAGAGGCAGTTAAATAAAGTAAACTTCCTATCATACCTCTATAGAGCTTCTCATCTACCTTTTCACCTTCTTCATCTTTATCAAGTTTGGCAGTGTTTGACATGGGTGTAATCCATCGGCTTCATGTTCTCCATCCCAAAGCGCTTGAGTAGTTCAGTTGTGTATTTGCCTTGGTTGATGAAGTTTCCTTCCTTTGTTTGCTTGATTTGAAAGCCGAGGAAGAAGGTCAACTCATCCATCATGCTCATTTCAAATTCACTCTGCATAAGAGAACTAAACTCCTTGCAAAGATCAAGATCAGTCCCGCCAAAAATGATATCATCCACATATATTTGAATAATTAGAAAATGGTTAGAAGCGTTTTTTAGAAACAAGGTAGAATCAACTTTGCCCATGACATACCCATTATCTAACAAAAAGTTCTTTAATTTCTCATACTAAGCTCGAGGTGCTTGTTTGAGTCCATAGAGAGCTTTTTGTAGCAAATAAACATGATCGGGTAAATTGTCATTTTCAAAGCCCGGAGGTTGAGCAACAAATACTTCCTCCTCGATTGTACCATTCAAAAATGCACTTTTAACATCCATTTGATAAAGCAAGAAATTTTTATAACTAGCAAAAGCAAGTAGCATATGGATGGATTCTAATCTAGCAACATGAGCATAAGTTTCATCAAAATCAATACCTTCCTATTGGTTGTAACCTTGTGCTACTAACCTTGCTTTGTTCCTTACCACTTTTCCTTACTAATCAAGCTTGTTGTGGTAGACCCATTTGGTGCCAATGATCTTTCTATCACTTGGTCTTGGCACTAGAGTCCACACACGATTCTTCTCAAATTGCTCAAGCTCTTCTTGCATGGCGAGGATCCACTCATCATCACCAAGGGCCTCTTTGATGTTCTTTGACTCTAGTTGGGAGATGAAGGCACTATCTGCTTGTTCTTTGTTGTGAGCAGCTCGTGTCCTTACTCTCTCAAACGGATTGCCAATGATCAACTCCTTGGGGTGATTCTTTGCAAAGCGGGGAGTGGAATCCTTCTTTTCTTCTTCTTTTTCTTCTTCTGCAAACTGCTTGCCTTTGTCTTTGATGTTGAGATCTTTTAAGATAGGAATTATTTCATCTAAAACATCATCATCACCAATATTCTTGCCAACAACATGGTTAGTTTCAATAAATTTAACATTAATAGATTCTTCAATTTTAGATAGTTCAATGTTAAATACTCTATATGCCCTGCTAGTAGTGCTATAGCCTAGGAAGAAAGCCTTATATGATTTCAAATCAAACTTGTCGAGAGAATCCTTCGTGTTTAAAACAAAATAAGGACATCCAAAAACATGAAAGAAATCAATCGACGGCTTCCTACCATGCCATAGTTCATAGGGGGTTTTCTTGAAAGTCGGATGTGTGAAAACTCGGTTTTGCACAAAACATGACGTGCTAACAGCTTCAGCCCAAAACTTCTTAGGAGTGTCAAACTCAAGAAGCATGGTCCTAGCCATATCTTGTAGTGACCTATTCTTCCTCTCAACAACTCCATTTTGTTGAGGTGTGCGAGGAGAAGAGAAATTGTGCGAATAACCCGATTTTTCACAAAAACATTCAAAAAGATCATTTTCAAACTCTCCCCCATGATCACTACGGATAGAAACAACATGGCAAGAAGCTTTGTTTTCAACTCATTTATAAAAGCTCGAGAAAACATCAAGTGTATCGCTTTTAGAAACGAGAAAGAAAGTCCAAGTATATCTAGAGAAATCATCGACAATAACAAGACATTACTTGGAGCCACGAAGCGTTTGTGTTCTCATTGGTCCGAATAGATCAATATGAAGAAGCTCAAGAACTCTCTTGGTACTCATGACTCCTTTGGATTTTAAGGAGGATTTGGTTTGTTTCCCTTGTGTGCAAGGTTGGCATTCCTCTTCCTTATCAAAATCCAATTGAGGAAGTCCTCGAACCAAGTCCTTTTTGTACAATTTCTTCATTTGATGCAAATTCACATGACCCAAACGACGATGCCAAAGAGAAAGATCGTTTTTATCCACAACTAAGCATCTATTTAATATGGGCTTAAGAGCATCGAGAACAATAACATAGAGATTACCATGTCTAGTTCCCTTATATATAACATTGTAGGACATGGAATCTAGAAGCAAGCATTCTAAAGAAGTAAATAGCACAAGATAACCATTATCACATAATTGGCTAACACTAATTAGATTATGATGTAGGCCATCAACAAGCAATACATTTTAATACATAATTCATTGCCTACATCACCCTCACCTATAACCTTACCCTTCTTGTTGTCCCCGAAGGTTACCGATCCTCCTTTCTTTTTCACAAATTTTTTGAAATGGATGATTTCTCCAGTCATATGCTTAGAGCATCCACTATCAACAATCCATTTCTTTTGAACTTGCAAGAAAAGAGGATGTCAGAACCCAACTCAAACTTTGGGGTCCGGGGTTAGCTTGGGGACCCATTTCATCTTTGGGTTGGTCCCCTTGGTCTTGTAAGGACAATAGGTAGAATAATGGTCATCACATTTGCAATGAATACAAACCATAGGGTTTTTAGAGCCGGAAGACTCTCCATTGAAAATTGGAGGTTCCACACTCTTCTTCTTACCCTTCTTCTTCTTACCTTTGGGAGCAGTCCCATTATATCCTAAACCACTAGTACCAACTTGTTTGGTAGAGTGCTCTAGGACATCATTTAGGGATTTCTTTCCCGAAAGAAACCTTTGCAAAGTAGATCTTAATTTAGCATTATCATCACTAAGATTTACAACAGTAGTAGATAGACTAGCAAGATCTTCTCTAGTATGCAAAAGGTCAGCCTCAAGACAGAGGGCTTTAGTAAGAAGAGAATCTTTTTCTAGAGTTAAGCTAGCAACTTCATTTCTAGGCAAAATAGGTCTAGAAGATAAATCATTAATTTGAGCAAGCAATTTTGCATTTTCATATTTAAGAACAACTATCTCTCTTTGATAGGCATAGATTTCTTCTCTCCTAGCATCATCAATAAGCTTGAGTTCTACATTTTCAGTTTTAAAAGTATCAAGCTCATCTAGGCACTTTTGGTTTTCTATCTTAAGATTTTCAATATTTTTAAGATATGTACCATTCTCAACCTCTACTCCATTGTATTGAAGTTCAAGGTCAAGATATTTCCCTTGCAAGGATTCTATGCTATCAAGATGCAATTCTTCATTTTTATCAAGAATGTCAATTTTGCATAAAGATCATCAACTATTTTGCCTAATCTTTTCCTCTTAGATTTACATTTAGCAAAAGATGATTGGCATTCATTAAGCATATCAATGAGAGTTTCCTTAGATAGATCAAGTAAATTAACATCACTAATCTTGCTTACCTCACTTACCTCAATTACATCTTCACTAGTTGAGGCCATGAGGGCAAGATGGCATTCTCCATCTTCGGAGCTTGAGGAGCTTGAAGAAGAAGACTCCCATGCCGCATGAGCTGCATCTTTGGATCTTCTCTCCTTCTTGTCTTTCCTCTTGTACTTTGCTTCTCTTTTATACTTGTCATCCTTCTTGTGGCTACTCTTATGATGGCTCTTCTTGGCCTTTGGGCAGTCACTCTTGTAGTGGCCTTTTTTACCACACTCGTAGCACCTAGGAGTTGAGGAGGAGGGCTTGCTCTTGAAGTGCTTCCCTTTTGAGTAGTTGGCTTCATGATCATTGACACCTTCATCTTCACTTGAGGAAGGGCAGGGAGACTTCATAGCAAGTTGTTGTTGTCGGACCATTTCTTCAATTTGAGCTTTGAAGATTGTATCCTTTATCTTCTTTGATTCTTTTTCTTCTCTTTTCTCCTCTTCCTCTTACTTGTCAAGCCTAGGTTCATGGGCTTGAAGGTTACCAACCAGCTCCTCGGTTGATAACTCGCTTAGCTTGTAGACTTCTTCAATAGAAGTGACCTTTGGCTCCCATCTCTTTGGTAGAGATCTCAAGATTTTGGCATTGATTGTACCTCTATCCATGACACTCCCAAGGGCTGCAAGGCTGTTCAAGATGACGTTTAGCCTTGTGTACATATACGCCACTCTTTCATTCTTCCCCATCTTGAAGTTCTCAAGAAGACCACCAAGCATGTAGACCTTGGCCTCCTTGACTTGCTCGGTCCCTTCATAGGTGACACACAACTTGTGTCATATCTCATGTGATGTGTCCCACGAAGAGATGCAGTTGAACTCTGATTGTGTAAGGGTGGCGTAGATGATGCTCACAGCTTTGGCATTGAGTTGAGCATGCTTCATCTCCGCTTCCGTCCATGTGGTGATGTCCCCTTTTGGATCTTCATACTTGAGATGGACAATCTTCCACATTTCGAAACTCACCCCTTGGAGATAGAATTGCATTCTCCTCTTCCAATATAAGAAGTTTGTGCCGTCGAAGACCGGGGGTCTCATGGAGAAGCTTCCTTCAAGGTTGAGTGACCCAAGAGCTGAATCGCCCATCTTCTCCTACTTGTTGAAGTAGCTTGCAGAAGACCTGCTCTGATACCACTTGTTGGATCGATGGGCTCTAGAGGGGGGTGAATAGAGCTACACACACTTCACAAAATCGATTAGACCACCAATTTAATTGAAGTGCAAAAACTAATGCAAGCAGCAATTGAAAAGATATCCTATTCTAGCATACAAAGCAAGGATAAGAGATAATGAATATCATGCACTTGGACAGGTGGTTTAGAGTGGTTCCACATCCTAAACTTAGGAGCAATGTCAGTCCACTACCTAGAGTTGGTTAGACTCTAGGATTTGCAACTTGGTCCTCTTATATATCATGATAAGATTACAAGAAACATAAACCACACAACCAAGGGCTTAATTACACAAGCTAAGATCTTCTACCTATACAAGGACTTATCCACAAAGCGAGATTCTTCGACCTTCTACAAATGACTTACCCAATCTCACCTTTGTCTTCAGCCTTGCAGGAATTACCTATCTTACTTGAGCTTGCATTGCACCTCTCCTTCACTTGGAGAGCTTGCCCACGTTTTTCCTTCACCAAGGGAGCTGGAGCAACGATCAATCTTCACTCTTGAAGATCAGCAACACATCTTCCCCTTCACTCGGAGAAGAACAGCAGCAACTCCTCTTTCACTCGGAGAAGTAGCTTCAATCAATCTTCAATTTGATTTGGAGGTGGGAAGAAAGAAAAGAGAGCTTTACATAGCACAAAGGATAGCTCTCATACACAGGGACCTATCTCACTCACGAAATTGTCTTGAAGGTAGAGAGAGAAAGGGGCTCAAGGGCTTGGAACACTCTCAACTAAGCTAGAACCAAGTTTGCAATGGAAGAGCAGCTTAGAATGAAGTCCAAGGGGTTCTATTTATAGTTGAGGGTGGCCCTTTATGTTGTGGGACACTTGGGTGCAAAAGTGGTCGTTTTTCCTTCAAGAAAATGGCTATATTTTTTCCCAAAACAATTCACCAACGGTCATATTACTTTTTCTGCAAATTCCGTACAGTGCATTCGGTCGAGTATCAATGGGTGTAACTCGACCGATCAAGTAGCAGGAAATCCAATTGTCAAATGATCGGTCGAGTTTGTCCTGAGGAAACTCGACTGACCATTTCAACAGGAAATGGCCTACTACCCAATCGGTCGAGTTCTGTAAGTGCACAACTCGACCGATTGCAATCTTCAGAAAATCGAATCAGGATGATCGGTCGAGTTTCAGGGTGGGAAACTCGACCGACCAAGTGCCTGAAATTGATTTTCTAATTTGCAATAAAAGTGATTAGCACTTGGTGAATTTTGTCCCAAACATTTTTCTTTTCTAAGTTACAAGCATATTCATCGTTACAAGTGATTACATTTATGTTCTAAGGTGATTTACATGGAAATCCTAAAATGCACACTTGTAGTCAATTTGGCTTGCACTTGGCCCATTCTAGGGCTTTGTATATATGATCCTTTTCATGTACCTAATGCCTGCAAACAATCTTAAATGCACATGTTAGATACATATGAATGGAATGGTTAAGTCATTATCAAAATATAGGTAATGTATAACCTCTAGGTCAACAAGGTGGACTATAGAAAACTTGTGAGGAAGGCATTGGTCCACTTGCTTCATTGAAGATCAAGATGGGTTTTGAGGACAATTTTTCTTCTTGGAGAGCAATTATGGAAGATAGTTGCTCTATCCTCTCTTCTAGCCTTGTCACATTCATTTGTATGTCATCAATGCTCTTTAGCCTAGATAGGACCTCTTCCTCAAACCTTGAGTTGTATCTTGGGATTTGTGGCTCTTGGTAGTTATAGGAGTAAAGTGTCTTCTTTTCTTCACCATAGAACTCAATCGAATTTACTGGGTGGAAAGGAACTTTTGTCACCTAGTTCTTCATGAAGCTCACCATGTCACCAAGAATCTTCATCACTTGTGGACTTGAGTCATTACGAGTAGGAAGTGTCACACCAAAGGCATATCCCCCCATTCATCATGCGAAAAGCTCAAATTCTTGTTCTTTTAGCCAGCTGCTCAAACAAAGGCCATATCTCCTCAGGTGGCCTAGCCATGAAAAATTCCCCACAAGAAGAGTCTACTATATCTTGGTCCTTTAGAGATAGACTAGAGTAGAATGATTGAACTCACTGCCACAAAGGGATCTCATTGTGTGGGCACTCTCTCAAAATCTTCTTAAACCTCTCTCATGCGTTGTGAAACTGCTCATTGCCTATTTGACTAAAACTTCTCACGACACGCTGCATTTGAGTTAACCTTGTTATGGCGTAGAATTGCCTTAGGAAGGCATTCTTCATTGCTTCCCAACTCATGACGTCCCTACTAGAGTCATACCAATCTTTGGCTCTATCTTTGAGGGAGAATGAGAACAAGGTCAACCGGATTGTATCATCACTAGTCGTCAGTGTCCTGAAGGTGGAGCATATTTCAAGAAAGGAGTCTAAGTGCTTGTAGGGGTTCTCTCTGTAACATACTCAAATCTAAGTTCATAACCTAATATAGACCCCTTTATCCATCATGCTTAAGATTAAGTTCCTTTTTCTTTTATATTTGAATTGGTATAGAATAGTAGAGCTTTAAATCATTATAAGGTGATCATCATCCTTTTTCATGGGATTTGTTACTAAAGTGATTAAGCATTCATTTGGAGTTACGTGTCCTAATTATCCGTTCCAAAAGTTTTGGATTTATCTTGCACTTGAGAATATAAATAGGATTAGAATTTGAAGAGAAATGAAACTAATGTGAAATTTCTTATTGTTAGAAAGAAAGGTGACAAGTACATAAATAAAGTGCTTAAGCATATTAGTAACTAAAATATTACATGCAATGACATGACCTAATATACATATACCAAATATTGGGCCTAGACATAATTTTACAATCCAAAATATTTCTACCTGTGCAAAATGTGAGGGATCATATTAATAAGTTATGTAGAGTCACAATTGATTAATTAGATAAGTAAATGCACTAAATGAAAATGCAAAAGTGATGCTAAGTTTGAATTCCTTGTACCCCAATTAGATAATGTGCAAAATTTCACATAATTAGACCCAAATTGGTACTCCCAAATAAAGTGAAAGGAACAAATAAATAAATACTAATTTGCATTCAATAATATGGCGATCCCATTCCTAAATTTTGGTTTCCATGCCTTTGTGTGATTTCACGCCGTTAAGCAGATTGGACTCTATTTTGACCAGATCAGACTACCGAACTATTATCTTTCTCCCCGCTTCCCCGCACGATGGTTTCTGCCCGTCTGAGTAACTTCTCTCTATGACGACAACTCTCTCTTCAATAACTTACTTCTTCCGTTTTCTTCTCCCTTCGTCTCCTCGTCTGTCCGCATTCACTAAGCCATAAATCTATAGAAATGGTCAAGTATCCAGGGATCCCCCAATGTCCATTCTTCATCCTCCGCGCACTTAACACTCAATGGGCATAGATCTTTTCTACCATAAATCATGTAAGAACATAAATACATAGAGATTTGGCCTACTCCTTTTTCACCACCTATTGTTCCCAGATGCTCCCAAGACTTCCTGGACGGTTCTAGCAACTCGATTTTCTTCTTCAGTCGCTAGAAGTCGGCCTCACCTGTACGAGAAATACTGCCCAAATAACCTCAGGGTAACGATCTTAAGCCCCTTGAATTTATTCTTAATACTTTCTCTTGAACGTTGTGAAGCCTTGTAGACGATTGTGGGCTTGTGCGTGTGGCCGAGCCTGTACCTTGATTCTGGACTCCGTTTGCCACGACTACCCGACTCAAGTTACCTACTCGCTTATCCTACGTCTTGATCTATTTTCAAAGTCGTACGCCTTCATTGATCTTCTCGTCGTGGTTGCACATCAGTTCTGATTGTTATACACTAACGTTTTGCCTCGCCGGAATCGTCCCCTATTTGTAGTCTCCTTTGTAGTCATATTAGAGTTTCGACTGGCCTTTACACCAGCGAGTTGGTACCTAAATCCTCCAACTCTTCGTATTGCTTATGTTACGTGTGTCTTTGTATTTGATTTTCTATCCATCATCTTCATATTTGGATCTTCTTCCTGTAATCGTGATGACTCTTTCAATCACCGGTCCGATTTTCCCTGTTTGCTTGGTTGTTGTTGTTCCTGTCTCAATCACCGGCCGTCCTCTGGTTTCAGATAGGTTTAATCAAACCCGCTTAGTCCCTGTGAGTGTCCCAGCAGAGGCCTCTGGCCGTATGGGTGCTAAAGGCAAGGGAATGCGGTGTGGTTTCAATGATGATGCTCTACTATTTGGTCACCTCCCGAGCATGCCATCTTCAGGTCGACTGGTATTTCGGAAGCACAGATTCATCGATTCTACTGTCTAAGTCTTTGTTTTGGTCTTGTTTTATGGTTTCCACTGTATGTCTAATGTTAGACGCAAGCCTGTAAGATTCGTGGTATTATCTTCCGCTCTGTTTTCCTCTTCCCTATCCTGCTGACGATGACCTTCTCCCCAACCTGGTAACCTCAAGTTTTGCTCATGGCTCGGTGGGGTCGTGGCAATCCTGGGAACGCATTGAGATCTGGACCCATGCGCGAGGATTATGGCAAGGTGAGTTTGTTCACTGGGGAAACTCGCTTCTGGAGTTGTTGCTGACTTGGAGCGAGATGGAAGGGGAAATACCACCTATATTCATCCCCGTCACCCTCACATTGCCTGAGGACCAGCGTGTTGGGTGGAGGGTATTTTATACCTCATTGCATTTTATAATGGTGTTGGCAATCAAACACTCGAGATGAATTGTCGTGACCCTCCTTATTGAATAACATTAGCGGCACAATGGTTGATCACTTTATTAGTTAAGTTGCTATTTAATTAATAGAAAACGTCCATTTTGTTAAAATTATAATAAATCGTTTGGATTACTAAAAAAGAAGATATATATATATATATATATATATATATATATATATATATATATATATATATATAAGCAGATACGAATTTGAGATCAGAAAAATGAGACCGACCGAACGTCATAGGTTTGAAGAACGAATTCCAAACTTACAACAAGGTCATATTGCTAATAAAGAATTTAATGGGGTTGATATTAATCAAATGTGTACTTGAATCAAATCTTAACTGCGTTGTAGAGTGAGTTTGTCAGATATTAAGGTATGTACTCCTCCCTATTTTTATCAGGACATTTATATGACTAAATTTTTCCATAATGAGGCAATTCTTGAAATACTTACTCTTTTGTTCCACTTGTTGACATATCCTATTTTTCAGAGATTATTATTGACATGTTGAATTGGGTCAATGACCCCACATGCTATTGTATTGTATTATGACACAAGTTTCTAATGAATAATGTATCTTGCCACACTATATTATGCATGGTAGATAATTTGACTAGTTAACTATCGTAGACGCTTATGCGTAACCATTAGGGTGTGCTACTTCTACTTGGGGTGTGCTACTTCTACCCTTATATATACAGAGACATGCTAATTCTACCTATGGGTGTGCTACTTCTACCCAAAATTTATATACCCACATGCTATTGTGTTGTATTATGACACAAGTTTCTAATGAATAATGTATCTTGCCACACTATATTATGCATGGTAGATAATTTGACTAGCTAACTATCGTAGACGCTTATGCGTAACCATTAGGGTGTGCTACTTCTACCTGGGGTGTGCTACTTCTACCCTTATATATACAGAGGCGTGCTAATTCTACCTATGGGTGTGCTACTTCTACCCAAAATTTATATATAGGCCATTGACTCAGTGGTGTCTTGGCCCTACTATAGTTAATTTAGTCCAATATATCTACATGCAAATAAATGTTATTTTATGATGGTTGTTTGTGGTAAGGTTTGTTGTTTATTGGATTATTTATACTGCCTCATTCTTTTGAAAATTCATTTCTTTTGCTAATTCTCATTGAAACTTACCTAGCTTCAATGATCCCCTTTTTTATGGGAACATTTTACTTTACTTTTTAATGCCCTAGTTAATCTTCTAATGTACATACTCAGCTTTTGCTGATACATATCTTGTTTTCCTATTCTTTTGGGTGTTCCCTCCACCCAGGTGTAGGTGCTTGATAGGACAAAGACTCAAGATGATTGTAAGCTAATTGATGAACATAAGGACAACTTGAGATAGCCTTATTACCCTCTGCATATGGGCATATGTGTGAATAGGTGTAATCTTTTCATTTTACGTACCACCCTTAGGGTGAGGAAGTTGTGTACATGAGAACATTTTGTAACTTTATAAATAGTTATGTTTTCCGCTGCTTAAATATTTTGTGACTCGTGTTTTTACCTATGAGTGGGCCCACTATCGGGTCCCACTCTTTACACTCACTCTCTAAGTCATAGAAGATGGGTAGGAGCCCAAGAAGACTTGCAGGGATGGAGAATTGCTCCCCTAGTATTTGATCAACCCTGCTAGCAATTGGCAATTTGTAGTTGCTAGGCATGAAGTAATCTTGAAGTGGCTTGTGGGATGCATTTTGGCCTTCCATCTTGTCTTCTCTCGAGTGGCTTGTCACATGCACAAAGCACAACCAAACAAAAGAGGGCAAGATAGCAAACCAGTATGCATATAGAATGCAAAGAATAAATAATAAATAATAAATAATAAATAATAAATAATAAATAATAGAAATGACGAGGGAAGTAGGAAAAGTCAAAGTAAAACTAACTAGCTAGGTCGAACACCTTTCTCCCTGGCAATGACGCCAGAAAGCTTGGTGCGCCTCCTCCAATAGTGTTACACACTATTCAATTAAAATTTGAATAGGTGCAACCCCACAAACAGAAGCACACGGTGGATTCACTTTCAAAATTTATAATGACCTAAACTCAAACAACCTACTTCTACTAAAACACTATCCTGTAAGCACACGGGGTTGTGTCGAAGTATATGTAAGGTGGCAAGTATAGGGTCGATCCACAGGGAGAAAAGGGGGCACTAGAGCTAGGTTAGTTTTTGGTACTAGGTTCCTACTGTGGAGACTAGGGTCAAGGTTTAAAGGTGGTTTGATTGTTTAACGAAGTTGAGCAAGAAAGTAAGTAAAGGAAAGCAATCAAGAACAAAACCTAAGTTAACCCTAGATAATTAATTCTAATAAGCATAAAAAGGTAAAGCAAGGTAAGAAAAGAGTGAACTACACTAAGGCAAGCAAGGAGAAGTCTACACTACACTAAGCTAGCAAACAAGATAAAAGAGCAATTAAAGACCTAAACTAGCAAGAACAAAGCAAGAACAGGGCAAGAAGCTAGCTAAGCAAGAAAAGAGCTAATTAAGCTAACACTAGCTAAGCAACATGAGAACTAGGGTTTTAAAGCAATTAAGGGAGATGTGGGCTATTTAGGGGATGCATTTATCAATTAAGTTGGGGGTGACATGTGAGCATTATGATTCTATTCAGATTATCAAACCAAACAACAAGCTAGAGTCTAATGAATTAGCCTAAGCTACTAATTGCCCATGAATATGCTAGGTTGTGTTTAGGGGAACTAGTCCTTAACACTCCCTACTACCCTTGTGAAGCTCAATTGGGTTAGGGCTTGGGTGTAATTCAATTAGAGTCTAAACAATCCTAGGTTTCTAGGGTAGATGATCTTAGGATGATTAGGGGTTGAGATTAGTGATGGTGGTGGAAGTGAGGTTTTAGGCCTCCCCTCACCCACATTCTAACCTTGAGAAAGCTCCATGCTAAACATATCAATTTCATCTAAACTGGCTACTCAGATCTCTCAACTAGGGTTAGAAGAATTGATTAGGATGAAGGTGGATGGGTAGCTATCTAGGGATCCAAGAATTGGACCTAGGAGCAAATCCCAAAATTCACGCATATAATCAATTTCCCTAAATTCCCAATTGATTTCAAGCACAAACCAACAAGTAATTCATGGAGAATGAGATAAAAATAGAACACAATCATTGGCAAATAGAATTACAAAGTTTGCATATCATTTTCCCCCAACATGGTATCAAAGTAATATTGGTATAGTATGCCTAGAGAGCCAATCATGTGATGATTGCAATGGGGCATATGATACTTGATTTGATAATGATAAAGGTAATTCCATCTATTATGTTTGTCTCACTCATGAGATGATGACACATACATGATAAATGTCTAAAGAATGATGTGACTCGATGACATATGTCTTTAGGTTGAGGACCTGAACAATGAGACCATATGTATGATAAGAGTACATACATTCTTGTTATGTCCCTAGTCGGATATTACTATGGAAGCAAAATAGACAACAATAATACATAAGACTAGAGTGTGTGTTGACTGGTGACAGAGTCTCATTAGTCATGATATGTGATATCAAGTCAAGCACACCAATATATGTTAGGGAACAGTATATCGGGCAGACCCACCGTGAGAGTGATGCATGGATACCATGGAATGGTAATCACAATCATCTCTCATAGTGATGGTGGTGATTGAGGTTTTTAGACCTCAAATCACTGCACTCATCACATGTGATTGGGTACACTTTGACATCATCAAATGCATTCCTGAAACACGAGTGTTATAAAGGTGATGGTTGGGTGACTTTGACACATGTGGATAGACTTTGAATGATAGAGATGGGATTTGTCCCTCCTATAAAGGAGTATGATATCCAGGCCCCTTGATAAGTGAGAGTGAGAGTTGTATGGCCATACTCACGTGATTCAATATATGATATGTGAATTCACATGTATCTTAAATAGTGTGCTCTAGGTCAAGGAGCATGGATTGAATGTTGAAGAGGATGACGTTCTATGCCTCGAGTTCATTTTGGATGTCAGAGACAAAGGAACTATACGATCACTATAACACTAATCACATATTGTAGGTTGAAGTTGTTCTCCAAATTTCTGAGTTACTTGGGTAGCAATGATGAGTTACTAGATTCCGCTCATTGCTTGTAATGTCATAAGTGTTGGTATGTATGCCCTGAGAGCCAATCATGGGATGATTGGTGGGATACATTAAGATTGATTTGATAAACATAAAAAGGCGAGCTTCCAATTCTTTCTGGTTCAGTCATATGAGATAGTGATAGAACAGATTGAATGTCTAGAGAATGACAGTACTCAATGACGTATGCCTTCAGGTTCATGACCTGAACGATGAGATCATACGGATGCTAAGAGTTTGTACATTCTTGTTATGTCCCTAGTCGGATGTCATTGTGGAAGGTAGATAGACAGCAATGACACACAAGACTAGATTGTGGTGTTGGTTGATGACAGAATCTCATTAGTCATGATATAGAGATATCAAGCCAAACACATAGGTACTTGTTAGAGAACAAGGTACCGGACAGACCCACCGTGAGTTTGACACATGGAACCATGAGATGGTAGTCACAGTCAGTACTCACAGTGATGGTGGTGAGTGTGATTCTTAGACCTGAAATCACTGCACTCAACACATGTCGTTGGGCACACTTTGACATCATCAAACGCAGTCCTGAAACATGGGTTGTTATAAAGGTGATGATTGGGTGGCTTTGACACATGGGGCTTTTGAGGGGTGAGTGATAGATATGGGATTTGTCCCTCCTGAGGGAGTTTGATATCCATGGCCACTTGATGAGTAGGATTGAGAAAGGCGTGCACGCATGTGTGAATCAGTATATGATACTGATGTCATACATATCTCTTCCAGTCTACTCTGAGATCAAGGAAGTGAATGAACGTTGACAGGATGACTGTTCCATGCCTCGAGTTCATTCGGGATATCAGTGACAAAGGAATTATACATTCGCTGTAACACCATTCACGGATTGTAGGATGAAAGTTGTTCTCCAACTTTCTACTTTCACTTGGGTAGCACTGATGTGTGACTAGGCACCGCTCTTTGCTTGTGAAGTCATAAGTGTTATGGACTTTCACTGCCAACGTGAAATGGACCTGCAGGGTCACACACATAGGATTTAACCTGGAAGAGGAGTTTTGTCCACAAAGCAATGTTTAGATTGATTACTAAAGGAGTTTAGTAGTTCAATTAAACACTCAATCAGTCGATAGCTAAATATCGTATGGTTCAAGGTGTTGGACGCATTGATTGGAGTATCGGATTGATTGAAATCGTAATTGACTGATTTTGCCCAACCTGTGCTCCCAACCGATCGGCTCATGTGATGAACCGGTCGGCTGAGGTTGCTGAACCGGTCGGCTGGAGAGTCCAGGCCGATCGGCTCATGCCCAGGTTGAAACGACCGGTTCAAGAGTTGAACCGATCAGCTCAACTGGTGCAACCGACCAGTTGGAAAAGTCATGTCGGCAAGGATTTTCCTTTGGTTTCAAATTGCCCAATTCGATTGGGAATAATATTGGTATTCGATACCAATTGGGAAAGAAACAATGAAAGTCTTTTTGAGCCGGATTAGGACCATGAACCGATCGGTTCAGGGCACCAACCGATCGGTTGGAGTGCCCCAAACGATCGGCTCAGGTCCAACCGATCGGCTCAATGGCCGAACCGATCGGTTCAGTTGTGAACCGATCATTTCAAGTTGCGAACCGGTTGCTTTTTGTGGAAAATTCTCGAACCCTTCTACTCCTGCTTTAGTCCCGCATTGCCCGGGATGGAGAACCCTGTCCCATGACTCTCCTATATATATAGGGGTATTGGGGGCTTCTCAAAGTACAGCTCAGTGCAACCAGTTGCTCTGCAAGTTGTCGTTCTCTCTGGTTTTGGTAACCATGAGAGAGCCCGAGCAAGTGCTTCCCGTAAAAGGGAGGTGCAGCAAGGGAAGGACAACTGCAGTTGCAACAGGAGGCAGGAGAGCGTGTTGGCGACTAGTACGTCAACAGGAGGGTGCGACTCCTTCCACTTCCTTGTGGGACAAGGAGAGTGGAGTTCCAGGTGGTCCGTGTGGACTACTACAGAGGCGGGAGGACACTGCCGCTTAGGAGGACAACTGTCATCCGACAGTCCGGTTCGAGTAGGAGTTGTCAGTCCCGGTGCGACCAGGAGCTGCACAGACATCGTCGAAGTCCGGAGTTGAAGACCGCGCATTGCGCGAGGTATTGTCGTCGAGCAAGCCTCGGGACAAGGTATGATTCCACAAACCATCCTTTCCTATTATATAGACGTTGACGCGTTTCCTCGGTATGGGTTGGGGGAGAAATTTTTTTTTGTTTCCGCTGCCTTCTCGGTCTCCCCTAAAACCCAACAGTGGTATCAGAGCCACGTCAACTGCTCTATATTTTAGGAATATCGATATGATCGATTTTGGTTTGTCGCCTTTATTTATTGCATACGATGTGAATAATATCGACTTTATGCATGTCCAATCCTAAATCCACAAATCCCTAATTACATATATGATATGTATTATTAATGCACTCGATACACGTCGCCCTTAAACGAGTTTTGTGGTGGATGTGTGTAGCATGATTATGGCCTATAAACACCTATCTGTGATTGGTTGTGTGTGGTTTCTTGCATCTCGGTCTGCGCACCGATCTTCCCTCTTTTATTCCTGATGTAACTCGAAATAATTCGAGATTCTTTCCTACCTTTGCTCCCCCCAAATGTAACTCGGGGTTTCTCCTTTTTAAAGCAATGTAATAAATAGGATAGATTTTATTTCCTGTTATGTCAAAGACCGGAGAACATCAAGACGACTGCTCAGACGATCGGTTTAAGGAGTGAACCGATCGGTTGACCTTCCAGACGGTCGGTTCAAGGAGTGAACCAATCGGTTGATGACCGGTTCGAGGAGCGAGACGAGCGGGTGGCGGACATGACGAGATGCACGATGACCAGGTGAACCGATCGGTTGAAGGAGCCAACCGATCGGCTGGTGGCACCCAGACGACCGGCTGGAGAGTACAGATCATTCATGTGATGAGTTGATCAACTCGGATGGCAAGGCACAGATGTTCATCTTGTACAGGTTGCATGTGATGTAGACCTAGATGACCGTGATTCCTCTTGGCTCAAGGAATCACATTAGGATGGCCATAATCATTGCTTTTTATTGTTTGTGCATGTTTTCTGTGGGATATATAGCATGTATATGATACGTACTATGTATTGTGGTAATTGGATATGTATATGTATATAAAACCAAATCCCTCATTAAAATATTAAGTTTTAGATGCCTTCCAAATGCGACACACGTGAAAAGCTTGTTCGACCAAGTGTGGGCACGCCCTAGCGTGGTGCACCGTCTACCTCGTGGAAGCGTGAAGGATGAATGTGTGGGTCTGCCCTAGCAGGGTGCATGTTCATCGTGTTTGCTTTGGGTCAGACTTAACAAGGTGATCTAGATGGGATCTAGTACCTTGAGGCATGGAGATGATCATTGCAAGGAGTTGTATATGACATCTTATCAAGAGTTGCATATGATGCAATTGGCAAAAGTTGCCTACCTGAGAGATCTATGTTGTGGGTGACAGCCCTAGCTGGTCCATGACTTAGAGGATTTCAGGATCTTGCCCACTAGAAGGTTGTACGCTGCAATCTTCCAAATTGATGGTGAGGGCTATCAATTTGAAGTAAAATAGTGGGAGCGATAATTAATTAAAGGCCTAATTATATCGTCAAATTTTCAAATCAATCAAATAAGTCAAAAAATGAGTTTTGGACTAAAATTGCATATTTTCCTTTTGTAGTTCAAATGGCAACAAACAACAACAACTTTTCTTTGCGATCGGTCCTTGACAAGGACAAGCTAAATGGGACAAACTTCCACGACTGGTATCGGACATTGAGAATTGTTCTCACTCAAGAGCGTAAGCTCTATGTCCTGGATACTCCAATTCCAGAGGAACCCGCTCCTAATGCACCAAGGACAGAAAGGGATGCTTACAAGAAGCATTCTGATGATGCCATTGATGCAAAGTGCTTGATGCTATGTTCAATGAACAATGAGTTGCAGAGGCAACATGAGAACATGGGTGTCATAGAGATGATTCTGCATCTCAGGAACATGTATGAAGATCAGGCACGGCAAGAGAGATACAATGTTTCTAGGGCACTGTTCAAGTGCGTCATGACAGAAGGAGATCCAGTTGGTCCTCACACACTCAAGATGATTGGGTATGTGGAGAACCTGCAGAGACTGGGATTTCCACTGAGCCAAGAGTTGGCTACTGACGTGATACTGCAATCGTTGCCAGAATCTTACAGTCAGTTTGTGATGAACTACAACATGAACAACTTTGATAGGCCACTGTCAGAGTTGTTGGGCATGTTGAGGACAGCCGAGTTACAGATGAAGAAGGACAAGCCTAAGTCTGTGATGGTGATCACGAGCAAGAAAGGCAAGTCCAAGCGCAAGGGCAAGGGCAAAGCTAAGAAAGGTTCTGAAGCTAGCCAGGAGTCCAAGCCATCTTCAGCTCTCAAGGCCAAAGGAGGCGTGACCAAGAAAGGAAATTGCCACCATTGTCAAAAGCCAGGACATTGGAAAAGGAATTGTCCTCTCTATCTGGAAGAACAAAAGAAGAAGGAGGCGACTGAAACCTCTACTTAAAGGTGTCATTAAAATAAACTTGTAACACTTTTGAGATATATGATATCAAGATGTAAAGTGTAAAGCATTCTTACTTGGGGCAAGTGTTGCCTTTATAGATAGGAATACTTTAGTTTATTTTCAGCCAATAAGGCATGTAATACAGTTATGAACTGCTATTTCATACTTGCCAATAGATAGAAACACTTTATTTTTGCATATTGTATGACAATGATAGCAATTAATAAAGAGATGTTTCAATTTATAAAGATGTGATCTTTGTGGCAATGCCTTATTTATCTTGTGATATTTGATATACATAAGATAAGACGATACCTAAAAGTTATAGATAACTCAAACAATTTAATTAGCATTAATCATGAGAAATTCATTTCTAGTTTCCATGTGATGGATAAATCTAGACTCTTTTGGTTAGAGAACCAGTAAGGGACATGAATATCTTGGACATGATTAATCAATCTTCACTAAAGTAGTGGGAGAATGATTATCCTATTAGGTATAATACATGTGATGTATTTACATACCTATTGGAATAAATGCTAATACTTCAAATGGTGTTTAGAGAAATACCAATATGAATATCTTGAAGTGTTCAAGATTATCATAAATGAAGTACAAATTTGGTAAAGTATTAATTCTTGATGAGATCAATGAATGAAATACTTGGACCAAATGTTTGAGATCCTTATGAGTGTTTATGGTAATGTATCATAATGAACTCATGATTAAGGCATGGTGATGTCTGAATCAAGAAGGAATCATACTCTAAGGAGTTAGAGAATGATTATCAAATAACTGAATTCTTCTTAATAAATGAATACCCCACACTAATAAAAGAAATTAAGAATCACAAGGGTTGTGAGTTCTTATATCTTTAACAGATACACCTCAATTATCTATGTGATGAGTTGTTCATGTGATGAGTCAACTATCAAGATGAATATGAGGAACCTAATCTTGAGTTATGGTTTAAAACCATTACATCCTAAATGACTTCCATGTGAACCATAAGGTATGACCTTGATGGTAGCACTCATTGGATCATATCCATAAGTGCAAATGAGTCTTAAGTGTTAAGACACATGGATAACATTTTGAAAAGGATGATGCTTGTTGATTGCAACTTAATGACTAAGAAATTTGGCATATGGACACTAAAACTGCATTCCTATGAGGAATAAAACCAGGATGTGTACGTGACACATCCTATAAGGTTTATGAATCCACTAATGCAAATGAAGTCTATAAGTTACAATGGACTAATCAATGTGATTGATTGAGTACAAGCAACTCAAAATTGGATCTTTATTTTGATGATATAGTCAAAGGGTTTGACTGATATGTCAAAGATAAAGAAGGGATCTGTGATTTAGTGGGAGCGTATTCACATTCCACATGTTGATGTGAAATGGAAATGTTCTAGATTGGAAATCCGAATGTGGAAATTATCTTTAAGGAAGATAGAGATGTTTCCTATGTGATAGGAATAGAGATCTATAGAGATAGTTCTCGAAAATATCTTAACCTGGAAAGAGAGAGCATACATTGGCAATCTGTACTGAAGTGTTCAGTATGCACAGATTCAGTAGGAGAAAACTAGTCCATGTTACATGGAGTTAGTATCCCAAGGCCAAGTGTCCAATTCTTATGAAGAATGGGAACACTAAGAATAGATATGGATCTATCATGTATGTAATCATCCCATTATCTTGCATGTATGACATGGCAAGAATAAAATGCATTCATCATCTTGTATGTAGGACATGGCAATATGATGTGCTCATCCTGATAACTCGTATGTGGGACATGACGAGTGGATGTCTGTATGCTTCCAGTAAGGGTTACTGGAATACCATGAGAACTTGATGAGTGCTTGTGAAGTACTAGTTCTATGGAGATAAGGAAGAGTTCGATGTAAAGAGTTACATTGATGCGAACTTCCGAAAAGGACAGAAAATTATTCGCAAAATATACATAAGATGTATAAAAGTGAAAGTTTGTTGATGATTGGAAGTGTTCCAATAAAACCATTTAAAAGGGAAATGCCGAGTATCTATGTGTTAGTGAACAGCAGTGGATACTATATGGATCTGAAAGTTCATGAGATGAACTTATATTCCACTCATTGATGACAAGTCTGGAATCCTTGATCATGCAATGTGGCTAAAGGTTAGCAAATGGAATACAAGATCGCATATTACGGCAACTCCATCTCATACGTGTGACGTACAGCGAAGAGATGAGAGACATGCAAGACTTTGGCAAGGTGTTGCCATTACTCACTATGTTGGCACTACAGCACAGTAACATGTGGGACATGTTTGAAGATCACTATGAATATGATTCATGGGTGATTGGATCGCAGTGCAAGTAGGAGTTTGTTGGTATGTATGCCCTGAGAGCCAATCATGGGATGGTTGGTGGGATACATTAAGATTGATTTGATAAACATAAAAAGGCGAGCTTCCAATTCTTTCTGGTTCAGTCATATGAGATAGTGATAGAACAGATTGAATGTCTAGAGAATGACAGTACTCAATGACGTATGCCTTCAGGTTCATGACCTGAACGATGAGATCATACGGATGCTAAGAGTTTGTACATTCTTGTTATGTCCCTAGTCGGATGTCATTGTGGAAGGTAGATAGACAGCAATGACACACAAGACTAGATTGTGGTGTTGGTTGATGACAGAATCTCATTAGTCATGATATAGAGATATCAAGCCAAACACATAGGTACTTGTTAGAGAACAAGGTACCGGACAGACCCACCGTGAGTTTGACACATGGAACCATGAGATGGTAGTCACAGTCAGTACTCACAGTGATGGTGGTGAGTGTGATTCTTAGACCTGAAATCACTGCACTCAACACATGTCGTTGGGCACACTTTGACATCATCAAACGCAGTCCTGAAACATGGGTTGTTATAAAGGTGATGATTGGGTGGCTTTGACACATGGGGCTTTTGAGGGGTGAGTGATAGATATGGGATTTGTCCCTCCTAAGGGAGTTTGATATCCATGGCCACTTGATGAGTAGGATTGAGAAAGGCGTGCACGCATGTGTGAATCAGTATATGATACTGATGTCATACATATCTCTTCCAGTCTACTCTGAGATCAAGGAAGTGAATGAATGTTGACAGGATGACTGTTCCATGCCTCGAGTTCATTCGGGATATCAGTGACAAAGGAATTATACATTCGCTGTAACACCATTCACGGATTGTAGGATGAAAGTTGTTCTCCAACTTTCTACTTTCACTTGGGTAGCACTGATGTGTGACTAGGCACCGCTCTTTGCTTGTGAAGTCATAAGTGTTATGGACTTTCACTGCCAACGTGAAATGGACCTGCAGGGTCACACACATAGGATTTAACCTGGAAGAGGAGTTTTGTCCACAAAGCAATGTTTAGATTGATTACTAAAGGAGTTTAGTAGTTCAATTAAACACTCAATCAGTCGATAGCTCAATATCGTATGGTTCAAGGTGTTGGACGCATTGATTGGAGTATCGGATTGATTGAAATCACAATTGACTGATTTTGCCCAACCTGTGCTCCCAACCGATCGGCTCATGTGATGAACCGATCGGCTGAGGTTGCTGAACCGGTCGGCTGGAGAGTCCAGGCCGATCGGCTCATGCCCAGGTTGAAACGACCGGTTCAAGAGTTGAACCGATCGGCTCAACTGGTGCAACCGACCAGTTGGAAAAGTCATGTCGGCAAGGATTTTCCTTTGGTTTCAAATTGCCCAATTCGATTGGGAATAATATTGGTATTCGATACCAATTGGGAAAGAAACAAGGAAAGTCTTTTTGAGCCGGATTAGGACCATGAACCGATCGGTTCAGGGCACCAACCGATCGGTTGGAGTGCCCCAAATGATCGGCTCAGGTCCAACCGATCGGCTCAATGGCCGAACCGATTGGTTCAGTTGTGAACCGATCATTTCAAGTTGCGAACCGATTTCTTTTTGTGGAAAATTCTCGAACCCTTCTACTCCTGCTTTAGTCCCGCATTGCCCGGGATGGAGAACCCTGTCCCATGACTCTCCTATATATATAGGGGTATTGGGGGCTTCTCAAAGTACAGCTCAGTGCAACCAGTTGCTCTGCAAGTTGTCGTTCTCTCTGGTTTTGGTAACCGTGAGAGAGCTCGAGCAAGTGCTTCCTGCAAAAGGGAGGTGCAGCAAGGGAAGGACAACTGCAGTTGCAACAGGAGGCAGGAGAGCGTGTTGGCGACTAGTACGTCAACAGGAGGGTGCGACTCCTTCCACTTCCTTGTGGGACAAGGAGAGTGGAGTTCCAGGTGGTCCGTGTGGACTACTACAGAGGTGGGAGGACACTGTCGCTTAGGAGGACAACTGTCATCCGACAGTCCGGTTTGAGTAGGAGTTGTCAGTCTCGGTGTGACCAGGAGCTGCACAGACACCATCGAAGTCCGGAGTTGAAGACTGCGCATTGCGCGAGGTATTGTCGCCGAGCAAGCCTCGGGACAAGATATGATTCCACAAACCATCCTTTCCTATTATATAGACGTTGACGCGTTTCCTCGGTATGGGTTGGGGGAGAAATTTTTTTTTGTTTCCGCTGCCTTCTCTGTCTCCCCTAAAACCCAACAATAAGTTGTAATGAACATTCACTGCTAATGTAAATTGGAACTTGTAGGGTCACACACGTAGGATACCCCTAAAAGAGGAGATTGACCATGAATAATGTTTAGATTGAGACTAAAGGTGTTTAGGTACTCAATTAAACATACAATTGACAAACTGGACTCATAACTATCAAGTTCAAATGTTGAACTAGCTGGTTAGAGTGCCAGGTCGATTGGAGACTGCATTGCCAATGTCAGGACTGCCAACCGACCGGTTCACTTGGTGAACTGGGCGTCTCACAGTCCTGGCAACTGAGGAAATTGGGATTTTCCCGGTTGGAGTAAAACTTTCACGTTTCACTTGTTCAATTCAATCAGAATAAGGATTAATCTTTGCATTAATTGGAAACGATTAAGGAAAGTCAATTGTGGGCAAGTCTGGGAAGTGAAACGACCAGTTCACACTCCCAACCAACCGGTTCACTAGTGAATTGATCGGCTCACCTTGCCAAATGAATGTTTCATTTGTGAAATGATTAGTTCGCCTGTCGCAGTGCAAGTTATTCATGGAATTTCTGGATCCTTCTACGCCCAAACAGACTGGGAACCCTGACCCTGCCCTCTACTATATATAGAGGGGTACTGGGGGCTTCTCAGAACACACAACTTAGAACATCAGTTGCTCTAAAAAGTTGTTGTTCTCTCTAGTTCTGGTAACTGAGAGAGCCCCAACAGGTGCTACCCGACTAGGGAGGCACAATGAGGGAAAGACAACTATATAAAAGTATTCTGAGTTCGGGAGAGCAGGTTGGTTCTAGTACACCAACAGGAGGGTTGTCTCCTTCCTACCAGTCCTTCTAGAATGGTAGGAGTTCCAGGTGGTCCGTGTGGACTATCTGTAGAGACGGGAGATGTCTGCCGCTCAGGAGGACATGTCAGCTGTAGTTCGTGGTGGAGGCCAGAGTCCATGGCAAAGACCAGGAGCTGCACAGACACCATCCAAGACATGGCATTGAAGACCGCACATGGCTGTGAGGTATTGTCATTGGGCAAGCCCCAGGACCAGGTATATCTCACTAAAACCATCCTTTCCATTACATAGTCATTGATACGATATTTGGTTATGGGTTAATGGCCACTAATTTTTTTTATTTCCGCAGCCTACTCTGAGGCCATAAAACCCAACAAGTGGTATCAGAACCACGTCAATGTACTGTATTTTGGGATAAATCAATATGATCAAATTTTGGTTTTACCTTCATTTATTTATTGCATATGATGCAAATATTTAAAATGACTAATGTGCATATCTGACTAAATACCACATGCGACCACAAACTAATATACATATATGATATGGTATATATGTAATCGATACGCGTCACCCTAAAATGGTTTTGATGGTGGATGTGTAGCATGATTATGGCCTATAAACCCTATGTGCGCTTGGTTGGTTATGGTTGTTTGCATCTCAGTCTATGTACCGAGTCCTCTACCTTCTTTTCACATGTAAGTCGAGATAACTCGAGATCCTTTCTCTTCTACCTTTGCTCCCCTCGAATGTAACTTGAGGTTTCCCAAAGATTATGTAAAAGTAGGATAGTTTATTTTCTATTACATCGAAGAAGAAGACACTCAACACCAGACGAGCCGACCACCTAGAGGATCGAGGGGGATTACTAAGATGGAGTCAGATCGACCGATTGATGGCCCAACTGCTTGTTGGAGTTGTACAGACATCAAAGGCTAGACCAACCAACCAACTCACCAGGAGGTGAGCTGATCATGTCATAGGATGAGTCAATCAACCCAGAATGGTTCAAGTACAAAGATCTTCATCAACAATAGGTTGCATATGATGTAGACCTTAGATGACTGTAATTCCTTATGGCTCCAAGGAATTACAATAGGATGGCCATAATCATCACTTTTATCGATATTGCATGTTTTCTTGTTGTGGTTATAGAATGTATGTGATACGTACTATATATGTGGTGATTGGATATGTATATGTACTTATATAAAATTCCTCAAATACAATATTAAGTTGAAGATGCCTTCCAAAAGTAGCACACATGAAAAACTTGTTCGACTAAGTGTGGGCACGCCTTCGTATGGTGCACTGTCTACCTCATAGAAGTGTGATGGTGAATATGTGGGTATGCCTTCATAGGGTGCATATTCATTGTGTTGGCTTTCGGGTCAGACTTAACTTGGTGACCTTAATCGGATCAAGAACCTTGAGGCATGCAGATGTTTATGGCAAAGAGTTGTGCATATCATCTATCCAAGAATTGCATATGATGCAATTGGTATGATTGCCTACCTTAATAATTGGTCATGAGCGCCAACGTTGGTTGGGTATTGATGCAATTGTTTTGGATCTTGGCCACTAGAAGATTGTACACTGCAATCTTTTGAATTGATGGTGAGGGCTATCAATTTGAACAAAATAGTGGGAACAATAATTAATTAAAGACCTAATTAATATCGTCAACTTTATCAAATCAAACAAATAAAAAATGTTTTGAAATGTTGCAAAATTCTTTTGTAGAATCCAAATGACAAACACAAATACAATATCATTGCAATCAGTTCATAAATGGGATAAACTTTGAATCTGGTTTAAGACCTTTTGAGAAGTGTTCTCACTAGTGAGTGAAAGCTCTAAGTCCTTGAAAGACCAGAGCCAAAAGAACCTCTCAAAATACGCCTAAGGCTAAAATTGGATGCTTACTTGAGGTATGCCAATAATGCCTAAGACATCAAGAACCTTATGCTGAGCTACATGAACTATGAGTTGCATAAGTAGCTTGAAGCATGGACATTCTTGAGATGGTTATACACCTTAAAAATCATGTAAAGCATGAAAGGTATAACACCTTCAAAGTGATGTTTGAGTATAATCAGACAGATGGAGATCAAGTATAATCTCATATGCTCAATATGATTGTTCATATAGATTAACTGTGATTTCTTATAAGTCAAGAGTTGACCAAACATATGATTCTACAAATCGTTGTGTGAATCATATAGTCAGTTTATCAAATGTTGAGAAACTTGGCCAAATCGCTGTCTGAAGTTCTTGGCATGCTGATGCCAAAGCATGAATGAAGAAAGGACAAAACATGTGATAATGATCATCAGAGTGAAGTCCATAGATTAAAGCAAGGTAAAGAAGTGTTCTAAAGCCAAGCTTAGATCCAAGTCTTCATCACTCAAGATATGGAGAGGGGTAAGTAGGAAAGGAAAATAACCTTTTTGTAGAGGATCTCGAGAAGATGATAGAGATGGATATCTCTACTTCAGGACCTGAGAGGAAGTAAGCTAGAAACTGTACGGAGCAAGAGTTGTTACCATTATAGTTACATTATGACATTCATGGGCATGTAATAGAATTAGTGAATTGTTATTATATACTTGCCATCAATGAAAAACAGCATACATCTTGTATGGGTAAGAGTGTTATGGACTGATGTTTCTTTTCAAAGATATGATCTTTGATGGCAATGCCTATGTCTCACTAACTATAGTTGATAGTTAAAGAGGAAAATGTGTGTGATACATGTAATGAATGACATGATAACTCAAACTTGAATGCCTATAGCGATGTCGTCTAGAACGCATAAATGGGATTGAATTTTTGGAATCCATATGATGGATATCTAGACTCTTTTGATTGTTGAACCAATAGAGACATGCTAATCTCATTCATTGTGCAATATGACAAAGGTTCTTCACTAAATGTACTGGGAGGACGGTTATTCTATTAAGGATTATACATATTGATGTATATGGACCTTTTAAAATAAATGCTAAAGGTAATCAATAGTACTTCAATATATTTACTGATGACCTTAGTAGATATGATAGTTTGTATTTAGTGAAATAAAAATATGAATCTCCTGAAGTGTTCAAGGAGACCATAGATGAAGTACATAACAAACTTGGTATTAGTATTAAATTTCGATATGATTGATATGGAAATATTGTGAACCAAGAGTTTGAGAACCTTCTAGAAGATCATGATAATGTATCATGATGGAGTCTGTCTGAAACACAATGATAGTGTATCATGAGAAGTGTATCAAAAAGAAGGAATCAAACCTTGTTGAGTCAGAGTGTGATTTCTAGCTAAAACTTCAAATTTCCTTTTGGGCACATGTTTAACACTGGGAATAAAGAGAATCACAAAATGTTGTGGAATCTCAAAGTTCCTTAAGTAACACACATAACTCATGGTTCTGGTAGAACACACCTAGAGCTTGAATGATATATGATATCTTATGGACAAGAAGGTAGTGAGTTGATCATATGATGAGTCAACAGTCTACCTAGAAGCTAATGAGAGCCAGAAACTGAGATATGGCTTGAAGCCATGAAATCCAAGATGGACTCCATGTACATCAACAAAGTATGACTTTGGTTGATCCACCTGAAGGGGTAAAATTCATAGGGTACTTTTGGGTCTTCTAGAAGAAGACTGACATGGAGGGTAATTTGGTTGCAAAGAGTTTCTAACAAGTTCAAGGTGTTGAACATGATGAAATCTTTTCACCATTTACCAAGGATAAATCCATCAGGATAATGCTTGCTAATGTAGCTTAATGTGACTATGATATTTGGCATATGGATGTTAAAACCGCATTCCTTAAATGGAATATTTTGCAGGATGTGTACATGACACAGCCTAAAGGTTTTATAAATCCAATAATGCAAATAAAGTCTATAAAGATGCATAGATCAATCTTTGTATTGAAGCAAGCACCTCTGAACTGGATCTTCAATTTGACAAGATAGTCAAAGAGTTTGACTTGAGTCAGAATGAAGATGTAATGTGTGATTACAAGAATTTAGTGGGAGCATATGTATATTCCACATATTGATGAGGAATAACATCCTTAAACTGCAAAATCTGGCAACAAAGTGCATTCTAGAAGGTTTTTAGAGAAACATCCCATGTGATAGGAATCAAGATCTATATAGATAGATCAAGAGGGCTTCTTGACCTAAGAAAGAGAACATACATTGGCAAGATGCTGAAAGGGTTCATCATGATGAGAGAAAACTTGTCCATGTTCCATGGAGTTAGTCTCTCAAGAGCCAAGTGTCCCAGTTCTTATGAATAATAAGGAACACATGGATAGATGTCATATGCATTCATAATTGGATCTATCACGTATGATCTCATCTCGTTATCTTGTATGTATTGGACATGATAAGAAAATATGAACTAATTATCTTGTATGTATTAGACATGACAAGAATATACGAACTCATCATATTATATGTATTGGGCATGACAAGAATATATGAAATCATCATATTATATGACAAGATGATATAAATATCCAATTATCTTGTATGTATTGGACATGATGAGTGGATATCTATCAGATTCCAGTAAGAGTCACTAGAATACCATAAATAACATCATTAGATACTTGTGAAGTACTAAAAGGATTGGTTCTTTAGTTATGGTAATAAGGAAGAGTTGGGTGTAAAGAGTTACACCGATGCAAGCTTCCGAAATGACAAAATTGTGTTTGAACTTGGAATAAGAATTGTTAGTTGGAAATGTTCCAACATAAGACAATTGATTAATTCTACAATAAGAATTAGAGTGCCTTAGTGTTACGAACACTGTGAAGGATATTGTATGGAACTAGAAGTTCATATGGATGAACTTATGGGAGGTTCTGACCATTGATGTCTCATTAGTAATATTGTGACAAAAATGGAGCTACTGGTTAGGCAAAAGAATCTCAGACAGCATACTATGGCACTTCCATCTCATACTAGTTGTCGTACAGCGAGGGGATGTGAAACATGCAATATACTGACTTGAAGCAAATGTTGCTTGCCCACTATAAAAGCACTTGTATAGTAGAAACATGATGGACATGTTAAGATCACTTGGAATATGATTCATGGGTGATTGGCTCTAAGTGCAAGTGGGAGTCTATTGGTATAGTGTGCCTAGAGAGCCAATCATATGATGATTACAATGAGGCATATGATACTTGATTTGATAATGATAAAGGTAATTCCATCTATTATGTTTGTCTCACTCATGAGATGATGACACATACATGATATATGTCTAAATAATGATGTGACTCGATGACATATGTCTTTAGGTTGAGGACCTGAACAATGAGACCATATGTATGATAAAAGTACATACATTCTTGTATGTCCCTAGTCAGATATTACTGTGGAAGCAAAATAGAAAACAATAATACATACGACTAGAGAGTGTTGACTGATGACAAAGTCTCATTAGTCATGATATGTGATATCAAGTCAAGCACACAGATATATGTTAGAGAATAGTATATCAGACAGACCCACCGTGAGAGTGATACATGGATACCATGGAATGGTAGTCACAATCATCTCTCATAGTGATGGTGGTGATTGTGGTTCTTAGATCTAAAATCACTACACTCATCATATGTGATTGGGTACACTTTGACATCATCAAACACATTCCTAAAACGCAGGTGTTATAAAGGTGATGGTTGGGTGACTTTGACACATAGGGATAGACTGTGAGTGATAGAGATGGGATTTGTCCCTCCTACAAAGGAGTATGATATCCAGGGCCCCTTGATAAGCGAGACTGAGAATTGTATGACCATACTCATGTGATTCAATATATGATATGTGAATTCACATGCATCTCAGACAATCTGCTCTAGATCAAGGAACATGGATTGAATATTGAAGAGGATGACGTTTCATGCCTCGAGTTCAATCTGAATGTCAGAGACAAAGGAACTATACGATCACTGTAACACTAATCACCGATTGTAGGTTGAAGTTGTTCTCCAACTTTCTTAATTACTTGGGTAGCAATGATGAGTTACTAGATTCCACTCATTGCTTGTGATGTCATAAGTTATTATGAACATTCACTGCCAACGTAAATTGGAACCCGCAGGGTCACACACATAGGATACCCCTGGAAGAGGAGATTGTCCATGAATAATGTTTAGATTGAGACTAAAGGTGTTTAGGTACTCAATTAAACATACAATTGACTTTCTGGACTCAAAAGTATCAAGTTCAAGTGTTGAACTAGCTGTTTAGAGTGTCAGGCCGATTGGAGACTGCATTGGCAATGTCAGGACTGCCAACCGACCTGTTCACCCAGGTGAGCCGATCGACTGGTGTGAGCCAACTGACCAATTCACTTGGTGAATTGGGTGGCTCACAGTCATGCCAATCGAAGAAATTGGGATTTGCCCATTTGGAGGAAAACTTTCATGTTTTACTTGTTCAATTCAATTGGAATAAGGATTAATCTTTGCATTAATTGGAAATAATTAAGGAAAGTCAATTATGGGCAAGTCTGGGAAGTGAAACGACTGGTTTACTAGTGAATCAATCGAATCACCTTGCTAAACGACTGTTTCAGTTGTGAAACGATCGGTTCGCCTGCCGCAATGCAAGTTATTTATGGAATTTCTGGATCCTTCTACTCCCAAACTGACTAGGAACCCTGACATTGCCCTCTACTATAAATAGAGGGATATTGGGGGCTTCTCAGAACACACAACTCAAAATATTAGTTGCTCTGCAAAGTTGTTGTCCTCTCTAGTTCTGGTAAACGAGAGAGCGCGAGTAGGTGCTACCCAACTAGGGAGGCACAACCAGGGAAAGACAACTACAGAAAAGCAGTCTGAGTTCGGGAGAGCATGTTGGTGCAAGTAAACCAACAGGAGGGTCGTCTCCTTCCTGCCATTTCTTCTAGAACGGAAGGAGTTCCAGATGGTCCATGTGGACTATCTGCAGAGGCGGGAGATGTCTTTCTCTCAGGAGGACACGTCAGCCACAATCTGTAGTGGAGGCCAGAGTCCATGGCAAAGACTAGGAGCCGCACAGACACCGTCCAATTCATGGTGTTGAAGACCGTACATGGCTATGAGGTATTGTCACTGGGCAAGCCCTAGGACCATGTATATCTTGTTAAAACCATCCTTTCCATTACATAGTCATTGATGCGATCTCCTATTATGGGTTAATGGCCAGTAATTTTTTTTGTTTTCGCTGCCTACTCTGAGGCCATAAAACCCAACAAGTAACATTTTACACCCCAAACATCCCACCCAAGGGGCATAGCTACTCATAATAATGCAAAGTATAAAAAGAAAGGAGAAAGAGATAGAAGAAGCCATGGATCTTGGTGTAGATGAAGAAATCCTCCACTTCAGCTATTGCAAGACGTCCTCCTCTCTCCTCCAAGGTGTAGGGGCATGGAATGATGGTGGAAATGGGTGGAAATAAGAAGAAACAAGGGTTTTGATGGTGGAAATGGAGAAATGGAGTGAAATAGAGGTGGAAATGGGGTGGAATGGCTAAGGGGTGAAAATGGGGAGCTAAGAGGTGGTAGAAGGTAGCTAACCTCATATTGGAGCCTAGGTCAAGTAGGGGTAGTATGGGAAAATAGTGCAAAAGTAGCTAGGTTTTTGTAGGTAGCATGATCGTGGTGGGGAGGGGTGAGAATGGTCGTGGTGGATGGGAACGACTGTGGTGAGAAATGGTGAAAAATCACATGGAATTGGTGAATTTTGTAGTGAAGGTGGCACGACCATGGTGGGGCTAGGGTAGCACGGATGTGGTGGGACTAGGGTAGCATGACTGTGGTGGCTCGAAATGTATAGCTCGTTCTCTGCTTCATGATCGTTTTGCCTCTATTGCTACACGATCGTGCAAGGGGGCATGATCGTTCTGGGTCAGTGCACCATGACCATTCTGTGTGGTACAACTGTGGTGATTCTAGATTTGCTTGGAGATGACTCTATTGATTTGCAAGTGTCCTAGCACGGCCGTTCTGTGGTACCATGGCCGTGTTGGACTCTAGGTTAGCATTTTGACTTGTTTCCTTAGATTTTCTTGGACATCTTTGCTTCAATGGGTCTTTGGCCACTAGGGGTAGGTTGAGGGAGAATCAGACTTCACTTTAGGTCTCTCTAAGGGTAGAGAAACCCCATGATCACTCCTTCTCTCTCTCTTCCATCAAGTGTGGTCCAAATGCCTAAAAAACATGCAAATAATGTCTATAAGTGCATTTTATACAAGTATGCATATTGAGGAAAATAACATGTAATCTAACATGTATAGATGTGATTGAAATGCAATATGACACACGATGAAGCCCTAAAATAGGCTAAATTAGTATGGTTGTTAGTTTTTCTTTACCTAATTAATTGAGATATCTAGCATCAACAAATGAATGCAATATTTGGCAAATAGATTAACTAATGTGTACATAATCTGACTTTACAATCAATTTTCCCTTTTGAGATCATCCATCTATTTATTTAATAAATTTTAGAGTGTTACTTATATGTTCTTTTCCTAGTGAAAATGAGGCATCTAAGATCGTTCAAAATGTGAAATTGGCCCATAAACCAACTAAAACATAAGAAATGTGAATATCACATTTCTTTGCACTTTTGATTTTATTATTTGGGTTATCTGATAGATTAGGGTTAAAAGGTGACAGTCGCACAATTATTCACCAACTAAATAATATGATTAATATCTTGGCATTATATCTATTTTAGGATTATCTTCACATCAATTATTTTCCTCATATATGCTATGAAACTATGTCAATTATTTATTTCATCATTCTTTTAAAAGTCATTTAATGATATTATTACTAAATTAAGGACAAACTAATTCTTCATCAGTCCAAATATTCCTTTTTAGCCACACTAGAGTGTTTCCCATCATTATCGTTGATATGAAGATGTTCCATATCATTTTAAGCATCATTAAAGTCATTAGTTAAATTAGTTACATTACACGTGAATACATTAATGTACATGTATTATTATATAACTATCCAACATGCCATGGTCTCAGAGATATATTTTACATTTCATTAATCCCTTTATTAACTTATGCATACAAATGATGAGTTAGGTTTTATTATGGTAAAAGTCCAATTATTTATTATTTCACAATATTATCCATCTAAGCACTACACAGTGGCTACTTATATCTTGCTATGGTCAACAACAAAAAGTAACTTTCATTCACATTGCATGATTCTTTATATTTCCACTAAGTCAAAAAAGACGTCTAATATCATTTAAACCCGTTATATGTCCATGTTAGGTTATGTACTTTTCCTTGTTGGGGTTATAGCAAGATCTATGTACATAGGTACCTAATTCATAAAATAAGGGTTTTGAGATTAGGAAGGCTAGTTTTGGTAAGTTACACTCTCGAGGCATACAAATGACATTCTCCCACTTGTACTAGAGAAAATCCCTCATGAATCTATTCCCAATTATCTAACATAGCTTATTCTATAAAAGTTTTTTCATTAGTGGGTCAACAACATTGTTGTTAGTGTCAATCAACAAATACTCACACCTTTTATATTTATGATCTCTCGTATGAGATAACAATGATGTGGTATGTGCTTGGAATGTTAATTCAATCTAGGTTCCTTAGTCGTGCAATGGATCCATTGTTGTTATGACCCACTCCGAGTTTAACTAGTAAGTACAATGATTAGTGCATCACCATGTTGATTAAGCTAAGATAAGTGTTCAAGATGCGATTAGTGATTTTATTAATTTGAGTCAATCTAGTTAGTATTTTTTCATGCTTTGAGGTTGTAGTGGATCTCACGCTTGAAAGTTTGCAAAATAAATCACTTGAATTAGACCTCCGAGGCAAAAGTTATGGCATTTTCAAGTTTCTTGAACCAATACTGCAATTTACCCATTAGTACTACCCCCTTTCCCTTATCCCCTTCCTCCCGACCGGGAAGGGCACCGCTTGAAGCGGGCACACATAACAGTGGCCCGATCGTCCAGTAGAGGAGAGGGTAGGGCAATTTTTAGGGCTCCTTGATCCGAGCTACCTTGGCTTCGTCTTCCTTTCTTCTTCTTCCTCTCTTCCTCGCCCATCCGCAGCGCCCTGACCTGCTAGGGCGGCGTCGGCCAGCCTTGCGGCACTGGCCAGGGGCCGTTTTGGCGCAACTAGAACCACGAAATGACGCCACCAAGTCTGGCCTTGAGGCCCAAGATCGAATCCGCAACCACGAGCATCGACGACCAGATGAGCTCCTCTCCTTCCTGTACGTGTGGAGTTACTGTTTGTAGCAGGTCCAAACCAGGGCAGAATTGAGGTTGAAGATGACCCCGCAGACGCCCGAAAGCAAGCTTTGGGCGGATTTCAGTTGAATTTCGGCCATTTTGATCCTCTGTGAGTAGAATCTCATTCACTACGTAGTACTAACTCCATGAAACAGACGATTTCAGTTAGATTTGTGTTTTTTCACGGGTAACAACATTTACCCAAGTGTTGTGCAGTCTTGGCATTGCCTGACTTTTATTGTACGTTTCTCTTCTTCACGCTTTGCATGATCCTAGTTTGCTCAGTTTAAGACATTGAAGATAGTGGAACGAATTACTTTGTGCACGACCTTAGGGTTATAGTAGTTGTACGGTTTGGGTATAAACTCGGGTTGTACGATTCTAGTAATTTACTAGTTACACATTTCAAAGAAAAAAATGATGACTTGCGATGTTCAATGGAAACCTGTTTGCATGCTCTAGGCTATAGTTAATATGTGTGGTTAGTATTAACATGAGTTGGCACATTTCTCAAGGACATCATTAGAAATTTTCAATTATTATTAATAATTCTTGCCGTGATAAGTAATTAACTCTTAATTAAGTTATGTGTTACACAATTTAGGATTAGGGTTGATGTGCAAATTTTCCAAGAAAGCATAAATAATTTACATGTGCAAATGACGATTACTCGTATGTCAAGTAATTAACTCTTATCAGTATATTAAGAAGTTCAATTGCATGATTCTAGTGTATAAGTGCCAAATGGACATGTATCTATTTAGTTAAGAATTTTAGTCTACCTGCATGTATGGTATGTTGATTACTCAGTATATTACGGTGTTTTTAATATACTGCTCTGCCAAGTTTAGAATGATATACATGTTGTATTATAAACTTCAAATAAATAGACGTGGTACCATAGAGATACCAGATACCAATATAAGTAAGAGAAAGATACAATATAGTAAGACCTTTCCAAGAATAATAAAATAATAGACTTAGGATCCATGAACACCATAGATTTCCTATGAAAGGTCTGCGCCGTAGGGATGAAATGACCTAACCTTGGCAGTATCCAATATACAGGGGTCGAAACATACTAACAAGTGGTACGGGGGATGAAGCCCTAGTGGAATTCTCCTTAAAATACAACATGTAGTGTCCAACATCAACCAGAGGTCCTGGTGGCACTAAATGTAACATACCAAATTTTGTAATTTTGTCTTTTGACCTTATTTCCCATCTTTTCCTTTCATTTCTATCCTTATTGGCCTTTCTATTTAATTAGTAGAATTTATAATGGTTTAGTGAACATTTATTCACTAATTGTACCAATATAAGGGCTTATGCACAAATACCTCAGTGAAAGCTTAATTACCATAATTAAGTGCTATAAACCTTAATATAACTTTTTGATATGATTTGAAAACATAAAATTAGGCTAAGTTTCAAATTTTGTTTGATTTGGATGTTGTTTGTGCAAGTTATGCAATTTTAGGTACATTCTGGACTTTTATACAATTTACCCAATTGGGAGGTTTTCTTTGCAAATTATCTCCTGAATTTTAATCCTTAGATATTACCTTACCATTAAAGAGATTTGAAACCATTGGAGAATCTAGTTTCACCTTGATTTGATGGTATTTCTTTCCAAGGGCATTATAGGGATTACCCTCTTTATAAAGATGCTTATCCTTAAAAGCTATCAACCAATGAGGTTATTTATTTCTTGCAAAATGGTGGGGATGGCCTAGAATAATCTATGGGCTCTTAGAACCGACTTTGGATATGCATGAAGCCTCCATGAGCTATCCTCTTGCATGGCCATCAATCCCTAGGCTAAAGACACATGGAAAGTCCCTTAAGACTCCTCATGCTTCACCTCTTTCTATATATAGCCATGTATACCCCTTCCCAACTCACAATTTGAAAACTCTTGCTCTCCTTTTATTTCCTCTAGCTTACATAATGGTTCCTTATGTATTTGGCCACGAAGTTACTTCCCCAAGGTAATAGAGGGAGCCTACCTTAGTGAAGAAGGCTCCTAGGGCTTCCAAATTGCTATATTAGGGTTTCTAAAGCTCCTCCTTGGTAAATTCGACCAAAACTAGTAAGTTTCCTCCCTTAATTCCCTATTTTCATACTATTAGTCTTCCTTACACCCTATTACAGGTCGTAACCATGGACTTCCATGGTTAAACCCCACATAGAACCCTAAAACATGTCATCTCCATGCTCTTTTGCTAGGGTTTGCACCTCTAAAGTGGAGAAGGTGATCTTTGCTCAAGAAAGGAGCTAGGCTTGGAGAAACCAGACCTTCTAAGATTGGATTCTTACTGTTTGGACCTTATTATCTTCCCTAGGTATGAGTTTCATAACCCCCTTCTCATATATTTCTTATTACATGCTTAAAACTCATGATCTTATGTTAAAAATTGACGATGTGTCGATTTCTAATTAGTCGATTTTCAATAATTCATAACTTTTGATTCATTTGTCCAAAAATTAAAGTAAAATATGTTATTAACTTATAAAAACATGTTATTTTTAATAAAAATATTTCCAAGTATTGGTTTTCAGTTTTGTCGAAAAGAGTTTTTAGAAAAATGAATTAAATACCTAAAAATCACCAAAAATACACTTTAACCTTCATAACTCCAATATATGCAAAAATATATGTTTTCTTAATCAGAAAAACCTAACTAAGTTAGTGGTGATATTTTTGAGGTTTGAATCGAGGTTTTGTGTAAAAATTTCATATATTAGGGTTTCAACTCTTTAATGTATATATGTTATTCTAATACATGAATATGAAATTGGAAATAGGACAAGTTGACCTTGATTTCAACTATGATTTGGAAAATAGATTAATAGGACTCTAATTAATAGAGGTATGTTGTATACCCTATTCCTCTATGTTGAGGAATTCACCTATGCTTATTCATTCTCTTTGTCCTATGCACATTAGCCTATACACAATGTCTTTTCTTTTAAAAATCATTGTTCATGTGAAATACCTTATTTGATGTTGAACATGTAATCATGGATATTCTTTTGGACTCTTATATTATGCTTTGTTCATGATGGAACTCTAAAAGATGACATGTGATGTCTTTTGCCCACTTATGAGGTGGATGTATATGTTGGTCACTTATGTGGTAACTAGTTTATATATTCTGACTATACTTTCTACTTGCCTTTACATTTAACATGATGTGTGATTCAGTAGCACTAGAGTAGTGTAATTGCATTGGTTTTTATGGCAGATGTGTTATTTCCTTCCGAGCAGATGTGATATTTCCTGCTCTTTTGGGATGGAAAGGAACCTCATACCCAGGGCAAGATGTGTGATTCTTGGCCCATGTTTTATATATTTGGGAGATTGGAAGTATTCCTTTCTCTATCAAGTTTCAAGTTTATGAGACTTGGACACCTTTGTCTTTATAATATTCTAGTGTTATTCTTATCTCACATACATGCAGGATGATGGTTATGATATGTGCTTATGTGGCACCACTCTTTTATTTAATAATGGCAAGTATTCTTTTATTATCATATTATTTCAATTCCTTTTCTCTTGATACCTATTTGGGTGGTCCTTATCTTTTCTATGGGAAGCCTTTTATATTTGATGTCCTTTATTCCATATATTGCTCAATTTCCTATTTAGTATGCACATACCAGCTTTTGCTGATGTCTCATGTTGTTTCTTTCTTTTGTGGGGTATGCTTCCAACCCCAGGTTAGATCAAGGAGTATATAACTTTTGGCTTGGACCTAGCTCTTGGAGATTTTGCTTTGGAGACAAGATTTGAAGTAGTTTGGACTTCCCTCTATCTAGATCCTATTTTGTATGTTGATGTAACCCTAAATGGGAGAAATTTGATGTATTTTTGTAAACCTTTATGAAATTGAATACAATCAGTTATTTTTTTTATTCCGCTGCTTTCCAATGAGTTTTGATTATCATATTTTAGTAAAGGGGTGATTTCACTCTCCCTTACACTAGAGTATAGAAAATCCAATAGGTGGTTTGACTCTCCGCTTGTGTGCTCAAGTCTAAGGAGGAGTCCAGTTTTACGACCCATAGGTGTGCCGAGGCCAGAGAGCCATTTTCCTGTTGCAGACCAGTGACGTTGTCAGGCTTAGCATCCCGGGTGTGTCAACTAAGTCTTGTACGGTGAGATCGTATTTTGTTACGATTCTTCATATGTAGAGTACACTGCATATGACCAGGGCATAAGCTAAAATATGATAATATAAGTTTTAAAGAGATTCTTATAAGTAAGAAAGGCTAAGAAAGATTCGAGTACAATAGATGTTCTTTAAATGTAATTTTGGCATTCCATGTTATTTAACTGTATTGTTTTAGATCTGCTCAATGTAGAAATTTATGTATTTTATTTCAGTTTAATAAACATAAAATGAATTGTCTGTGATGGTTGGGTGAAATTCTATTCATTGAGCCAGTAGCTCACCAACTTACTGAAAATGTTTTTCAGGTCAACGTCAGCATGAGGAAGCTGAAGGATCTTATCACCCAGGCTCTTAGAAAGTAGTTCATAATTAGAATAGAGGTATCTTGGTCCTTTCCCCTCGGTCCTTGGGGTATGTGGTGTGGTAAAGAGAGAATGTAATGTAATATGTAGTTTAGTTTTAAGTTATCTGTTGTGCTTTATATTCCGCATGAAAAATGTAATATGTTGTGTAAATTTGCTTTACCTACCTAGTAAAGTAAACAGTAGTTGCTTTCACAGTTTAGTAAGATTTCAGTTTATTCCAAGTTATAAGCCAAGGTTGACTCTCCAGTCTTCGGGGTCATTAGAGATGGCACGGGGATCAGGGCATCACAATTATAGTCACGCTATACCTCTACTGCATCATCAATGGTTGAAACCACTACAAGCTCATGAATGTACTTCTTGATCCATATAGCTTCTTGTGCTGTGTTGGATGTAGCAATTTACTCAGCTTTTTTTTTGTTTTTGATGTAGAAATATACTCAAGTTTTGTTGTAAAATCCACCATTATCTATTTCTTGTAACTTTTTGATCTTAGAGCTCTATTATTGAGGCAAAATACAAAAATTAATTTTGAGTGGTAATCATCCTTGTTAGTTTGTAATCTTGTGTCAGTGTAACCTTTCACAATCAACTCTTTTGCACATCTGTATTTAAGGAATTGATCCTTAATTCTTATCAAGTACTCAATTCCAAATCACCAAGGTGCACCTCCTTTTTAGAGAGCTCATCATTAAGAACTCCATAGTTAAGTGTGCTCAACTTGGAGTAGTACTAGGATGGATGACATGTTTGTAAGTCGATCCTGGTATGTTCATGAGTGAGGACAAAGTGCACAACTGAGACTAGTGGTGGTCTGTGGGGCCATTCATCATTCCTAAAATTCTACTAGAGCCTTGGGTGGTGGACTCCTGTGTTATAGGAGCATCACCCCTATGTAAGGATCTCACTGCCCAGTCAGTAGGTAGGGTTGAGGGTCAAAAAGGTGTATGAAGTTTCACTTCTTTTCACTAGAAAACAAAAATCACATTTTCAATAGTTGATCCCATCTGCCATATCAAAAATCTACAAAAAAATCTACAAAGAAGATATGCATATTAACAATTTTTGCTCAAATCAGATGGATATGCACAATAGTATAAACAAATTTGATCATATCAATTTTAAATCCTAATACATTATAGATTTAAGTAGACATAATACCACATTTAGGAAATGGGGCTAAAAACACAAAAGAAGCAAATAAAAAACCTACAAAAAAATCTTGTCAATAATAGTGTATTGGGAAGAAAGGCATGAGATATACCTTGTTGTAAAGAAAGTTCAATGACAATTTTCACGCATGGGTGTGTATCGCTCATAGGAGTGCATAGACAATTATTGTAAGCATTCTCCTAACATAGTCGCTTAGTCTCTACATCTCTATATAGTCCACACAGATATGTGTCACAATACACGCAAAAGATACTTGTATGTCAACCGTTACTCAAGGTCACATTGAGTAGTGTTAAGGTATAATGTACAACATGTGATCATTATAATGCAAGTCTAAGGACCACAATCATCATTTTCATGTTGTGATGATTACGACTGCCATCTCCGACTTCCATGTATCATACCCAAGGATGGTCTATTTAATGTATGTTTGACTTGATCTCAAATATCATGACCAATGAGACATAGTCATTCTTAGTCAACACACAATCTAATGTATTGTTGTTGTCCTAATTTTCATAATGAAATTTGATTAGGAACTTAGAATCCACATGTCATTGAGTAACATATTCTTAGGTTATTATTATGTTTAATCATTATATCAGACTGAAGTAGACATAGTAAATGGAAATGCCTTTATTATTAATATAATCTAGTACAATGTATCCCATTACAATCAACTTATGACAAGATCTCAGGGTATACAACCAACAACGTTACTGCCACTTTACACCACAAAGATTTATAGGTTGTAGGTCGTTGTGTCCCAATATGTTAGATGTGGAAACTCACCATAACTAGTACAGTCTTACTAGGACTAGTAATTCTAAGATCTTATGATGAAAAGTCATTGTCACTTGTGTTCTCTTGTTAAATTGTTCTATTGTACACTCAGATTCAAGAGATAGAGACATCTCTTTGTACAAGGATTTTTGAGAGACTCAATTGCATGTTTTGTGTAGTCATGATATATACTATGGTAGTATATATGATAGAAAATTGGAAACCATCTTCAATAACAAGGATATTACATCAATGTGGTTTTGCTTATGTATTTTCATCCTACTTGTAAAACTAAAAAAATATCTCACACTTTACTTTTGTTTCATGTGTAACCACATTTTGGATTGTTTGTATCTCATGATCTCGACACCTAGACTGTGGTTGACCATAATAGGGAGGCAACTATCACAACAACCATGTTTTCATGGTTATATTTACGCCCTTTTTATTGTCAAATATTAATATGAACCAAGTTTCAAGATTTCAACACCATTGTTAATTTAATTAAACCCTTAATTATTGTTGTTATGCCAGTAACAATGGAAAGTCATTGTAGAACAACTTTGTTTTCTTAGTTGCAGTTGTGTTGTTTCAAAATAAAAAAAAATCAAATTTCAAGATATGATCATTTATACATCCTCTTTAACGCCTTTTCTTTCCATATTTTGTTATATTTTTTATATTATTACTTTTATATTATCTTCCTTTAATTACATTCCCACGACCACCTTTTCCCACTCTTTTTATCAACTTGATAATAACTAAATATTGTCTCCCTCAAAACCCTACCGCAACTCCTCTTCGTGGTTCCTTCTTTGCAAAATATTTAACTCTCTTCCATTTTTACATCAAACTTTTTTTTTATATTTACTATTTAAAGCGTAAATACTACGCTCCTTCAAACTTACATGATTCTATTTACTACTTTTCTAATAACATCGTGAAAACGTGAATACAACGCACTACGCTCCTTCAACCTCAAAGCCGTAACGTTTATATGAGACATCTCTCCTCAGTCCGCCGCATCTTCAAAATCCACAATCCCGCTCGGAGTCCATTATTGTCTTCACCGTCGTGCGACCTTCTTTTCGACTGCACCCCTCGTGATCTCGTTGGATCAAAAGGTACGAAAATGTTTGCCTCCCGGCCCTCTCTTCATAACTTCTCGTGTACAATTCCTTCTCAAGTTTCAAGAAGCGGTTTGTTTGATGGTTCCTTACGATCTTTAGAGTTTATACCAGGTGCCGAATTTGAGCTTTTAAGTGCAATTTCGTCGCTCGCACTGACTGCTCTGTGTGTTCTTTTTCGAAATCCCTAAATAAGGCACTACTGCTGAATTTGCAGCAAGGTGGACGAATGTCGGGGCTTACCGGGCTAACCCCAAATGCCAATCCCAACAAGCACTACGAGGTAATTGCACCGCACTTTGAATGCTTCTATGGATGAAAATATGTATAACATTATGACAAGTTGTAAACCATGTTTGATTGTGTACACAGAGAGTTTTCTAGTGCACGATACACTTTTCCGTATCCGGGACTTTTTCGGGCTACTTGTAAGCGATTTTGTTTCCTTTTGAAGGTTTTACCAAACCCCGGAGATTCAGTAAGTAGCCTCAGTTTCAGCCCCAAGGGCAACTATCTTGTAGCTACATCCTGGGACAATCAGGTAGTTGCAATTAACATGATGTGGTTATGATCCTTAGCATGTGGCACCAAAACTTCTTTTTATCTTGCTTGCTTTTCCGTGATTTCAACAGGTCAGGTGCTGGGAAATCCTACCAGGTAGCAGCCAAGCTAAGGCATCAATATCCCATGAACAGCCTGTATGTTAAACCTTGAAGATTTTGTTCTACTCAGTGCCCAAGTTGTTTTTTCCGGGGTTACTAAGTTGGTCTTGTGATTTCTTCAGGTTCTATGCTCAGCCTGGAAGGATGATGGAACCACAGTTTTCACTGCGGGCTGTGATAAGCAGGTTAAGATGTGGCCTTTGCTTTCTGGGGGTCAGCCTATGACTATAGCTATGCATGATGCTCCAATAAAAGAGATTGCATGGATTCCCCAAATGAATGTCCTTGTATCGGCTAGCTGGGACAAAACTCTAAAGTATGGTCATCAAAAATTTATTTACATACATATAACACCTTTTCAGGATATCTTTTTCTTCTCAAAATGGTTGAGTTCGCACAATTATACAGAAAACAATGCTTTTTCTTCCGTGAGTGTTACATGTCATGGAATTACACTACCTCCCCTATTGTATGATTTTCACTGTGGACTGTCCGTTATTTATGTTTCATATTTGTGGTGGAGATATATTTTTCTCTGAAACTGACCAATCATCGGCAAGATCTAAATGTAGAATTACCACACGTGTAATATACTTCTTGGCTCATGTATAATATGCTGATATTGATTTGTAAGTAGATAATTTCACAACTTGTCATAATGTTTACCATGTGCATAAGTTGCTTAACTTTTCCATACCATTTTGATGTGGGTCATGGAGGTAGATGTGCAACGGGTTAACAACAATTAGTTTTGATCTGTCGTTTTCTAGATAACTTCAGGTGGACAAATGTAAGTTTATCAAAATATTTCCCAAAACCAATTCTTAATCTTAAAATCCTTTGACAGTACTTTTTTGAAATAATATAAACATTCGTTTTAAATGTGTACTATTATTTCAATCTATAATAATTTTCCTTTGAGAAATCCCATTATCACGATACAAGTAAATTTGGTTACTTTTTTGCGTATATAAAAACCAAACGAAATGTTTTAATGTAAATGACTATCAAAATCTAAGCATGGATGTCTTTAGGTACATTTATGGAGTTATCTATGTTTTGCCTAAATCAACTGTTCACCTGAAAATTCTAATGATTCTACAATATATTATATTGGATTTACATAGATCCCTGTACATTTTTTCCTATTACTTTGATACAAAATATAGGTTGTTATTCTGTGAGAAAATTCCATTATCATCATAGTAGGATTTATTATTTAGTTGCTCATCCGGAGGTTGAATCATATATGCCATTTAAATAATTAAATTCATGATGCTCTACTGAGTTGTTGACAGGGTGTTGTGGGAGTGAATAGGTCTGATCTTGCAATGTAATTTGCATTGCCAAAAAACAATTTGCTCTCCAACTACAATCACTCAAACATGCGTAAACCATATCCAATGAAACAAACTAGGCATCCCAAGATTTTATGTCATCCTTAAGCATATGTTTGGTAGGAAGGGAAGCGAGAAAAGGGGATCGGAAATTAAAATGTTCAATTTGTTTGGATAACCAAAGTGATGGCAAAGGAAAGGAATAATCTTGTTTACATTCTCGTCTATTTCTCCCTCGATCGAATTGGGGGGGGGATAGGTAGGGAAAATGATGTATTTGTTTTATATTACCTCTCCGTTTTATACCATCCCTTTCTTTCTTTTCCTCTCCATGCTAACAAAACACATTATGAATAAGATGGTTTCGTCTCCTTGCCCTCCATGCATCCCCCTCCTACTCCCTGCCTAAAGCTATATCTAGATACTATTCTCGCTTCTAATGTAATAGTTATAAGTTCATTAGTATGTTCCTGCAACGTTCTTTTTGATATTCTGAACATGATATGTAAATAAGTATCTGTGCCGAAGGTGCTTTCTACAAATTATTTTATTTGTTTGTTTTTGCTTTAGGTATTGGGATACTAGGCAATCCAATCCTGTTCATGTCCAGCAGTTGCCTGAGCGTTGCTATGCACTCACAGTTCTGCATCCTTTGATGGTTGTTGGCACAGCTGACCGTAACTTGATTGTTTACAACTTGCAGAATCCTCAGGTAGCATTTGTTGTTCTTCGAGGCATTTTAATGTATCTCTCTATTTTCATGAATGTGGTTAGGATGATATAACCTTCATTGAACAAGTCACATGTTACCCTTACGATTACATTCCGCTTTCATGTGGTCTTACTTTTCTCCAAAATATTTGAATTTCACTGTCAAGTCAGCTAAAAAGTTTTTGTTTTGATGTATTTCCTCTATGGAAATTCATTTACTTTGCATCCATATCGGCATTTGACATTCTTAATACTTTCCACAAATGCATATCTTGGGCATTCTGTCTATTACCTTTACTTCTGAAACTTTGCATTTCCCCAGAGAAACTTTATTACATTATATATCTCTATGCGTAGTTTTTACCCCAACACTGTTAAAGATTAAAGCTTAGATGAAGACGACGGCGATGATGCATAAATTTATTGGATTTAGTCACATCATCACGAATAAATGATTGTTCTGTTGCTTACGTTATAATTTACTAGATCACTTCTACAGTTGTACTTTGCCTATGCATACAATTTCATGTATAATGTTTTTTCCCCTGATTTGCCCATTTATACTGACAGAACATGCTGTTCATTTTTTCTCCAGACTGAGTTCAAAAGGATTGTTTCACCTCTCAAGTATCAAACAAGATGTCTTGCTGCCTTTCCTGATCAGCAAGGGTTCCTGGTAATTGATTGACTACCGACTTCTATGTTCGGCCTTCTATAAGTTGATACGAATTTTCCATTTTCTGGACTGTTTCTAATGACAGTACTGAGAATATGCAATGCCTTAGTTAGCAACCCTTATATATCCAGATGCCATAGTTATTTCATCACACACGAGCTGCAGATGAACTATATTCTTGATCGCAACAATTATGATTTGTTGCCCCGTAATATCAGTTGCCGCTAAATACAGTTGCATAAAACTTAAATATAAAGATGTCCTCTGCAATAATGAATTATTTTCTGATTCATACCAAAATAAGTCAAATAGTGGTAAATCAGAATCAGATTATCAGGGGCAATAATAAAAAAATCATGATTGATTTTCTGTCATAAATTGTCCATGCTCACAATTCGGCTGATATTTGCAGTCTAGTAGTGTCTGTTTTTATTTGATATAGATAAAACTCAATATTTATTGCTTTCAAATTACATTTCTGTTTCAGGTGGGCTCAATAGAAGGACGGGTTGGTGTACACCATCTAGATGATGCTCAACAAAGCAAAAACTTCACTTTCAAATGCCACAGAGAAGGGAATGAAATCTACTCTGTGAATTCACTGAACTTCCATCCTGTAAGATGTCATTTAGCATTAGTTCACTTGTCAGTATGATATTTTAAAATTTGTACGTCTATTTGGAGTTAAATTATAGTATGACATGAAACTTTCACCCTCTATAACTACTCTATAAAATGACGAGTTGTTCCTTATTATGCTTATACATCTCACCAATCTATTGTATTGATTTTTAGCTTCCGCGTTTATTACCTTCAATGGCGTTTGCCATCAATATAGTGTTTAGTCTTTAAACAAGAAAATGTACTAGTATATGACATATCTTTGAGCTAAATGGAGCCACCTTGATTAGTTGGGATTACGTGCATGGGAAATATATGATTTGAAATCCTTTCGTGGGCAAATGAGGTGAATGGGGTTGGATGTGGCTGTGGGGTTGAGTTGACAAGTGAAGGGCTTGGCCCATCATTATTTTTGGAAACATAATGAGCTGGAATGGGGCCATGAGGATTTTAATGATAAAGGGACTCAATGACTCCAGAAGAGGGACATTTCTGACATTATTCTTGGTAACATGATAAGCTGTGCGATGGGGATTCTGATGATAAAAGAGGTTAATGACCCCATGTTATTTTGAGAATAAAGTTTGTTTGAAGTTTTTTTATTTTTCACTGTTTACAGACCTTTTCATCTTTGCAATATCCATATCCATATAGCTTATATTGTATTTGATTATGTAGGTGGATCTTGTCTAGATTTGTCTTGGGTGCTTGTCACAGTTATGGCCGTGTATTTTAAAAGATCCCAAATGTTGCCAAGGTGTTTAGAGAGTCAATGGTTTGGGTAGTTATACCTATTATATATAAACTGATGCTTGTTTATTGAGTGATTAAAACAATGTACAATGCAGTCTCTTATATAACAGAAGAGAATAGAGACTAAAACAGAGGTGAGCAATATGGGACTAAACTACATAAGTAAACAGCATAAGTGAGGCACATGCTATGCACATGACACTCAACAAAACATAACAGAAAACAACATATCTCTATACTCTCCCTCAAGCTGGAGCGTAGATGTCGAACATGCCCAGCTTGTCAACTAGAGTTTGAAAGCGAGCTTTGGGAAGTATCTTCGTGAAAATGTCTGCAACTTGCTTGTCAGTACTGAGATATGGCGTGCAAATTCTACCAGAGAGAACTGCTTCTCGAATAAAGTGATAGTCGACCTCAATATTTTTTGTTCTCTCGTGAAATGTGGGGTTGCTCGCAATAAAAATGGAAGCCTTATTCTCACAAAACATAGGAATAGGGTTAGAATAAGATATATCAAACTCCTGAAGGAGACTCTGGACCCACAACAGTTCGCAAGCAGTATGAGCTATCGCTCGGTATTCTGCCTCCGCACTAGATCTGGCAACAACAATCTGCTTTTTGCTTCGCCAGGTGACAAGGTTTCCACCCACAAATGTAAAGTAGCCTGATGTTGACTTTCGATCAGAACGACTTCCTGCATAGTCTGAATCTGAGAAACCTGATAGGTTGTAGTGGCCATGCTTTTTATACATCAAGCCTTTCCCTGGAGAACTTTTAAGATATCTCAGAATATGACATATAGCATCCCAATGACATTGTCGGGGTTTGACAAGATACTGGCTGATGAATCCGACAGCAGCAGTAAGATCAGCTCGTGTGACAGTCAAATAAATAAGCTTGCCTACCAGCCTCCTGAACTGGTGATGATCAACATAGGGAGGAGAGTTTGCATCATCCCAGTCCATGTTTGGGTCAAGTGGAGTGTTAGCCGGTTTGCAACCTAACATGCCAGTTTCCTGCAATAGATCAAGTACATATTTTCTCTGAGAGAGACACAGTCCTGCAGATGATCTGGAGACTTCAATGCCTAGGAAATATCAAAGTTTTTTCGAGATCTTCAGTGACAAAGTGCTTCTCTAAGTAAGTTTTAGTTTCCTGTATGCCCACAGTATCACTGCCAGATAATATCATATCATCCACATAAACAATCAGAATAACAAGTCACAACCACTGTCTTGCGAATAAAGACTGAATGATCAGAAGGAGAACGACGAAAGCCAAAGGTGACTAAAATTTGACTGAGCTTGTCAAACCAGGCTCGTGGACTTTGCTTGAGACCATATATAGCCTTGTTCAGCTTACATACTTTGGAGGCAGACTCCCCCTGAGCAACAAACCTAGGTGGTTGCTCCATGTAAACTTCTTCCTGTAAATCTCCGTAAAGAAATGCATTTTTCACATCAAGCTGAAAGAGAGACCAATCTTTATTCACAGCAACATAAATCAAAATGCGAACTGAGTTTAATCGTGCAACAGGAGAGAAGGTCTCAAAATAATCAACACCGTATGTTTGTGTGTAGCCCTTAGCAACAAGACGGGCTTTAAGACGTTTGATAGTTCCATCTGGCTGATATTTAATAGTAAAGATCCAACGACAACCCACTGTAGGGCAAGAAGAAGGGCGATCCACAAGCTCCCATGTCTTGCGATCACATAGTGCCTGCATTTCCTGGTCCATTGCCTTCTTCCATGCTGGAATAGTAAGAGCCTCTGTAGCATTTTTCGGAACAGTGACAGCAGAAAGTGTAGAAGTAAAACAGACTAAGTTGTTATGCAAATTGTCAGATGTGCAGAAATGACTGATAGGATGTTTAGTATAGGAGCGTACACCTTTCCGTAAGCTGATAGGAAGGTGCAAGTCAGAAGTTATCTCAGTGTTTATTTGATCATCCGCAGACGCAGGAATTGGTTGAGGGGCCATGGAAGGAGTGCTTGTCTTCGGTCGACGTTTGTATACTTGTAGCGGACGTTCTTCAGGCTGGTCAGATATAGACAGATCTTCAACAATGTTCGGTAGAGGTGTTTGTGCCAACACATCAGGAGATATGCTTGCTCCATCCTCAAAAAAGAAGGGCATATGCTAAAAAAAGACTACATCCGCACTGACAAACCACTGTCTGAGTATCAGATCAAAGCAACGATAGCCTTTTTGAGTTCTCGAATAACCCAAAAAAATACACTTAGTAGACCGAGGGTCAAGTTTCGACATTCCTGGGCGTAGATTCTTAACAAAACATGTACACCAAAAAATGCGAGGTGGTACAGGAAACAAAGGTGCATCAGGAAACAAAATAGAGTAAGGGATGCGATTTTGTAAAACAGAAGAGGGCATGCGGTTTATAAGAAAACATGTCGTAGTGACTGCCTCAGGCCAGAAACGGTGAGGAACTTTGTAATGGATAAGAATAGTGCGAGCAACCTCTAAGAGATGGCGATTTTTGCGTTCAGCAACACCATTTTGCTGAGGAGTATAGGGGCAAGTGGTTTGGTGTATGGTGCCATGATCAGAACAAAAAGAGGTGACAGACTTTTGCATAAATTCTAGGGCATTGTCAGTACGGAGAATTTTGATGGTTTTATTGAATTGGGTTTTTATTTCAGAGAAGAAAATGCAGATATTATCCAATACAGTACTCCGATCTTTGAGCAAGAAAAGCTAGGTAGCATGGGAATAATCATCAATAAATGTCAAAAAATACTTAACACAGTTTGACTCGGGACACTACATGGACCCCAGATGTCGGAATGAACAATATCAAACATATCTTTAGACCCAAGATCATTCTTAGCAGGAAAAACAGACCTCGTTTGTAAATTAACAGGAAACTGAGGTATATGTAATAGAGCACTGAAGTTGTTTGACAGTTTTACTGACAGATAATAAATTAACAGGAAACTGAGGTATATGTAAAACAGAGTGAAGATTCATCTTGCGAGATAGCGGAACGGTGCCAATTCCATATGGATAGGTGTTTTTGAGCCATTAGCAACTGTGACCGATGGAATATGTGAAGTTTTAGATAGGGCAGAAAATAAGTGGATGTCGCCTGCCATGTGAACAGACGCTCCAGAATCAATACACCACTTATGGTTACTAGCAGAGGGAGACGCAAGCATAGTAGAGGAACCTCCCGCCGATGTCGAGGGTAGTTGAGTCATGCGCTCCTGGAAGAATTTCTCGAACTCAGAGCGAAGCCAGTCAGTGGATGGAGGAGCAGCTGGTGGATCGGATGTGGCTTCTGTAGTAGCTTCAGTGAAGGCCTGGTTTGCCCAGGCTGGCTTGCCGTGCTTGATCCAACACCTATCTTCAGTGTGATTGTCACGACTACACCAGTTGCAGTAGCGAGGTCCAGTGACTTGACCTCGTCCCAGAGCAGTAGAAGTGCCTCTTCCTCCAGAAGGTGATGGACGTCCTCCACGACCACCTCCTCGACCGTGGCCACGTCCAGAATCAGTAGTACGAGCAACCAAGGCAGGATGCTCAATAGCAGGTGTAGAGGATACAGATGGTAGTCGCTGGACCCGCTTTAGAACATCGCGAAGAGTCGGTAGCGGATCACTTGACAATATTTGGTCAACCACTCCTGAAAAAGATGCAGGAAGGGCAGTCAGGAACTGAACCAGTTGGAGTTCATTACGCTGCTTCTGAGCCTCTTTGATGTCAGCTGTCAACGGGTGATAGATCTCATACTCGTTCCAGAGAGCAGAGCACTAGTTGTAAAAATCTTCAATAGACGCATCTGAGTACTCCTTAGCTAGGTTTTTGAAAATTTCAAAAACCCTCTTCGGATTTTGCCGGTGTGAGTAGACATGAGACAGTTGGTCCCACATCGCTTTGGCATCATGAAGGCACATGAGGGATTGACTAATGCGCGGCTTGGTGCTGTTGAGAAGTCAGGACATAACGCTGGAGTCATCTTTAGACCATTGGGCATAAGCCTGTTTGGTCTTGTCGTCAGCAGTTAGACCTGTCAAACGGGTGGGTGGGTTGGGTTTGGGTTGGGTCGTTGCGGGTTTGGGTCTCGCGGGTGCGGGTCAAAAAGACCCAGTTCTAAACGGGTGGAAGAAAGATAAATCCAAACCCGACCCAGCGGGTTGCGGGTTGCCCGTGGGTGCCCATATAAAATTAAAAAAAATTACCATGCTAATGTTTGTTTACATAACATATGGCACAAAACAATCACATTGACATGTGAACCTTTTTCATTTGTCCAAAAATTTTCTATAAGAAGAGCATCAAACAACAATACACCCATGGGAAGAGATGCTACATGCTAGTAAAGAAAAACCTCCGAATGGCTGAATTAATTATTAATATTGTATAGATGCTAGAACAACAAATATAATACAGATTTTAGAAGCTTAACTCAAAAGCATACATCTTTTAAATAGCGAAGACCACCTATACCAAACAACTAAACATTAATTAAACAACGTATATTATGAAGGAGACATCCAAATGAGATGGGGTATAAATCGGAGAACTGAAAAAGGACTAAAACTTTGGCATGCTCTAAACAACAACTCCACATTCTTTTATTATGCAGTATGAAGATGACAACCAATAACTCGACGCCCTTTTTAATTTTCAATATGAAGATGATACAACCAACTCCACACCCTTTTAATTTGTAGTATGACGATGACACAACCTTATGTATGCCTCTCATTCTCACAAAATAATACAAAAGAATAAATTTTACAAACTATTTAATGAGTAAAAAATATTATAAACCAATCTATGTGTTTTGTTAACTTTGTTGTGGTTTAAAATTTGAGATAAGAGTACAAGACATATTTAATATTACCTATTACTAGACTTCAAATATATATATATATATATATATATATATATATATATATATATATATATATATATATATATTACCTATTACTACCAAGTGGTAGTGGCTTGGACGCAAACACACGCAAGCGACAAGTTTCATATATGCAACATGTGCATATTTTTTTACTGATAACTAAATCTTATATAATTATTTTTATTAATAAAATCAGTGTAATAAAGCGGGTCACCCGCGGGTGCCCGCGGATTGCCCATGAAACCCGCTAGTTAAACGGGTGGGTATGGGTCTGGGTGTTTTCCAGCGGGTGGTCAATTTTAGGACCCAAACCCAACTTAAACGGGTCGACCCATGGGCACCCGTGGATTTTGACCCAGTTTGACAGGTCTATCAGCAGTAGCAGCAGGGGCAGGAGGCGGATTAGTAGTAAGATGAGAGTATCGGCCTTGAGCCTTCACATATAGTACAAAGGACGCCGACCACAGATGGTAGTTTGATCCATCAAGCTTGACAGTGGTAACACATAGAGACCTAGGAGGCACCACAAATGCCATGTTGGGCAGAGGTAGGCAATAGCAGGATGGTGGCGTAGTAGCAACCGACAACAACGAAATAACCCACTATGGGCAGTAGCAGACAGTAAATAATGAACCCTCTATGGGGCAGTAGCAGCAGTAGGGATCTGACGTATCAGATCAGAAGGACCCGTTTTTGGGCAGAGATAGATGAAAATAACCTACGCCGACATGAGGAAATCAATATTCCTTCATCAGGCGTAGGCAGAAAAAAATTCGGAGATGTAGGGGACTCTCAACGTGAGAGATCTATGGTTGTTTGGAAGGTAGAGGAGTGGGAAGGAGAGAGGCGGTGGTGGAGAGGGAGGGTGCTGCGGCAGCAGCAGGAAGGAGGGGCGGGCGGCGGGTGGTGGGGGGCTATCAGGTGGCGGTGGCGGGTGGAGGGGTAGGTGGCGGCGATGGGTGGAGGGGTAGGTGGCGGCGGCAGATGAAGGTGAAGGGGCGGCGGGTGGAGGTGGAAGTGGGCGAGGGCATCGGGGGTGGTGAAGGCAGCGGCGACGGCTGCACTGGGCAGGGAGACCGGCGGTGGCGGGGGGGGATTCGGGGCAGGGAGGGAAGAAAAAAGGGACTGAGCCTGCTCTTGATACCATATAGATAAACTGAGGCTTGTTTATTGAGTGATTAAAACAGTGTACAATGCAGTCTCTTATATAACAGAAGAGAATAAAGACTAAAGCAGAGGTGAGCAATATGGGACTAAACTACATAAGTAAACAACATAAGTGAGGCACATGCTATGCACATGACACTCAACAAAACATAACAGAAAACAACATATCTCTATACCTAGCATCATGTAATAGGTGGTTCTTGTCAACATCTGTCTTATGCCTATCACACATATGCCATGTATGTTTCAAAGATCCCATTTTTTGTCTCGCTGCTTAGCAATTCAAAGGTTTTTCTAGGTGCGTAGGTACCCACAATTTTTTCCGATTGATGCAACCATATATATTCAATAAGGTCCTCCATATACATCCGGTGGCCTATACCCTGAAATATCAAGTAGGAGTGTTCTCATGACTGACAATACATGGAGGCATTTATGCATGTCAGAATTAGGAGCAAAATGATAAAGGAAACATCAATTTTCTTGAACTGAACCCTTTTTTGTCTCGCTATTTAGCGATTCAATGGTTTTGCTAGGTGCCTAGGTATCCGTAATTTTTTCTGGTTGATGCATACCATATATAATGAATAAGGTGCTTGATATATATGTAGTGACCTATACCCTCAGGTATCAAGTAGGAGTCTTCTCATGATTGGCAATACATGGAGGCATTTATGCATGTCAAAATTCAGAGCAAAATGACATACAAAACATCAAATTTCTTGAACTGAACCCTTTTTCGTCTCGCTATTTAGCCACATAGTGGTTTTGCTAGATGTCTAGGTACCCATAATTTTTTCTGGTTGATGCATATCATATATAATGAATAGGGTGCTTGATATATATGTAGTGACCTATATACCCTCAGGTCTCAAGTGGGAGTCTTCTCATGATCAGCAATACATGGAGGCATTTATGCATGTCAGAATTCAGAGCAAAATGACATACAAAACATCAAATTTCTTGGACTGAACTTGTGATTTTCCTTTTTCCTTTTATCGTATTTTCATCTTGAGGGGCTAGACGCCCCTTTCTGACACCTTTACACTTGGGCAACACTTAAGCAGACACCTTTATAGCATGCTCCAAGCATGCTTATTCTTAAACCTTAGAAAATCAGAAGCGATTTCTTTTGGAGAGGTGAGCTTTCTAATCGATATTAGCATCCATTTTCTTGTGGGATAAGCTGCTCACCCGTGATCTTGGTATAGTTCAAAGTTGGTGGGGCCATACACATATGCTATTCAACCTTATATGTCCATCCATCCATCCATCTATCCATCCATGTCAACATCACCATCCACCAAATAAACGATACATGTCAAGATAAGAGTCAACAATATCTTGAGGTAAATGGCTGGGCATCTATCATAGTTAAATTTTTTGGTTTTACCTAATAGGGTGTTACAAGCTGTACTCATTGCAATCTACTATATTTGGTGATTCTATTATTGAAATGGAAGGAGTAAAATATAAAAAAATGACTAGCATTTCATAGACATAAGTACAATCATATAAGCCCGATACTTTCATATTCTAGATATAAAAGAGAGGGGATCTTTGTGTGAAGGAATGGGATGACCAAGTTTGCAAAGGACTAAAAATATTGCTATATCAAAGTTCACACTAAAAGTTGCAAGGAGGAAACATCTTATTTTTTTCAAAGTTCCATAAAATGAAAATCAAAGATCAAGGTTTGCAAGGGACACAAGGTGGGTTGGAATAGAATCAACACCACACACTCTAACTACACTGCCCGATAAAGTATTCTTGGCGACAATTGAGCAACAGAGTTACATGACCGATTAACATAAGAAAAAGAACAAAAAGAAAAACCTAAAGCAAGATATTTAATGTCCATCACTAAGAGCCCCAGACGGTCTCTTCTAGTTTCTGTGGATTTGATAGCAGACACAACTATCAGTGAATCAGTCTCGACTTGCAGTTCTGTGAAGTTCCATTCAATCGCCTATAGAAGTGCCCCACGAACAATTTCTACTTTAGCCAGTTCCACTGACCAGTCATTCCTCGCTATGTGGCTCATCACTGTAGTCACCTGGCTGTCCCCATTATGGAAGACACCTCCTGTCCCAATCTTGCCATCTAGATTCAGAGCTGCATCATAGTTTAACTTCAGATTGCCATCAGCAGGCGCTTGCCATCTAGATTCAGAGCTGCATCATAGTTTAACTTCAGATTGCCATCAGCAGGCGCTTGCCATCGACGACATGCTCTCGTTCTGGCAATCCCGCTTGGCTCCCGTCTCGCTCCTCTGTAGCGCTGGTAGTCCCCAATAAGACATGTTTGATTCCGAATGAGGTGTTGAATAGCTCTAGCTAGATCCCAAAGACTGTTATTCCAAAACATCCACGAGGCCCAAGCAATCATAAGGGCAGAGCATATTTCGTCTCCTGACAGCGTATCCCTGAGCTTCATAAGCGTTTCCCCTGGTGACAACAACCCCAACATATGGAGATGTGGTAACATTGGGCTAGATGCCCAAGCATCACACGAAGGAACATGAAAACACAGTATGACTAATAGTTTCCTTGAAAGCTCTACAGGTTGGGCATTGGCCGTCCGTTCTACAGTGCCTATCCCACAGTCTGCCCATTGTTGCTAGTCCTTCCATACACATCCTCCATAATAAGTGTGATAGCTTTGGAGGCCATTGAGGGCTCCAAACAAAAGCCCAAATTTGTCTCGCTCCAATGACCCGCTTCTCTGGAATTCAGCCCTGCCCAAATGCCCAAGCCAGTATGTTGTTCTTGTGGAAAAAACTCCTTTAGCTTACGACCACCAACAAGGAAGATCCAATGGTAAATGTTTGCTAATTGGAGTATTGAGAATTTTTCCACTAATATCCGCAGGGAAAATAGAGCGTATGTGGTCAACATCCCAACTTGCCGAGTCAGACTTAATTAACTCACCGACCTTAGTCATATCCTGCATCAAGAATCCATGTGTATATGCCAAGATACCATGCTGTCCCATGATCCATTTGTCCCTCCAAATATTTATGTCTGCTCCATCTCCAACTCTCCAAGTCGTGCCTTCCATTGAAACAGGCTTTGCTCCCCAAATGTTGCGCCATGTGAAGCTCATATTATATCCTCTTGTCCCCTCCAGAATGAATGATCTAGGAAAATATCGAGCTTTTAGAACTTGATATGCCAGGGACTCCGTGTTCATCAACAATCTCCATAGTTGCTTTGTGAGCAAAGCTTGGTTAAACGCATGCATGTCCTGAAATCCCCTCCCACCCACCTTTGGTTTGTAACGACTCGCCTAGCTAAGCCATGATATCTTCCTCTCCCCTTCCTTTGCGCCCCACCAAAAACGAGCTATACAACTATGGATCTCGTCCAGAAGGTCCGGAGGAAGCTGAAAAATGCTCATCACATACGTGGGGATTGCCTGAGCAATAGCTTTAATGAGAACTTCCTTCTCCTTTTTTGACAGATTTTTCCTTCCACCCTTGCAGTGGAGGAAACAGCTTATGATACTTTTGATTATTACAAGTTACAACTTAAAAATATGCATCATCGAAGGAAAGAATATTGTTAATACCATGCTTGTTAAGGCGCTTGAGGGGACATGCCTCACCTTATATGCCACCTTGTGTTATTTTTCTACATCCTATTATTACATGTGAATAATTTTTCATAGTCATTTTTTTTGTCTCAATGTTGATAACATATACTATTGTCTGTTGTGTGCCACATATCAATATCTTTTAGAACAATTTCACTTAATATACAGTTCCTGATTTTTCATGTTTCATGGCAAGCTGTGCGCCTTACTGCCTTCAATTCAATTTTTGGTTTAGGGACTATGTTATCAAGGATAATTGGTACTTTGCTATATGTAAATATTTAAGTGTTGATTGATTCTCTCTGATATTATTTAGAATTTAAATTTATTCTTTCTTATTTGGATATATGAACTACATATTGTTAGAGATGCAATTGGCTATGTTCTCGTACCATAACACATGCATTAGTGGATTGATATATATATATTTATGTAATTAGCTACACATATAATTATGAAATATATGGATACAAAGGGTGGAATATTTATTAATCATACAATATATCTATGTGTACATATAAGATAAAATACACTGAAAATTTGAATTTTTAATCATGGTTATCAGAACCGGACCAGACCGGCCGGTTCAATCAATTGAATTGAGAATCAAACCCCCTACTGGTTCGGTCCTCCCCCAAATCCGAAATAGATGTCCAACCACAATAAAATTGGTGAACCAATTGGTTGAACTGGCGAGCCGACAAACCGGTCTGGTTCTCTCGCCTAGCCAAAAAAGTGCCACGTGCGCTTCAAAGCAGCGAGGGAGAGAAAAAACTGCGACCCCTGCGCACCGTCCCTTGACTCCCCCCTCTTCTGACTAGCCCTAACCTCCACCTCTAGCAGCAATCAACGCTTCAAGAAGCTTGCTGTCAACCAGGGAGCTGTTGTAGCCCGCCACAAGTCTGCCGGTTGCCGCTGGAGATATTGCTGCAGTTGCTGCCAGTCTTGCTTTGCCGCTTCTGGCACAAATTCTCTGTTGTGGCTTGTTGTACATCGCCTCCACGTGAGCTTTTTGTTCGTCCTCCTCTCCCTCTTCATCATCCTCTTCTTCTTCCTCTTTCTCTTCCTCCCCCTCGTCATCTTCCTCTACTCTTGTTCTTCTAGCTCTAGGCTAATGATTGTCCCCCAACCCCTCCCCTTCTTTCTACTGTCTACTGATACCCCTTCCCTCTTCCTCTTTTTTGTCTTCCTCGTTTCCCCTTCCTCTTCCTCTATTCTTCTTTATCACCGTGTCCCCTACTACTCCCCAAACTGATACCCGTTCCTTCTAATATTTTTCCCCTGTAGGTTACTAAATTTAACGGCTACTGATGTCTAATAAGTGTCCTCTTGAGCCTTGGTTTCCTATTGTGCTATATTTGACAATTGCTTTGGTTTCCTGTTGTGTTGCGAGTGCTTGTCCTCCAACCTTTAGGTGAGGTTTCTATAATTTATAATCCCCAACCATTAAATGAGGATTTTGATGTTTGCAGCAGCCATTTATTGATGTGTTGTTTAGATGATTGCATAATTTGTGTTGTTCATGAATCTAAAGATTGTGTCGTCTTCTCCTTGATTTCGCTCACCTGTTCGGTATCAAAACCTTGATTTTAATAAATTTAAGCCGCCTAGGTGATGCTTAGACGCTTCAAGGTTCCCATCCTAGTGCCTTTCCACCTAAACAAGTATGGCTGATACCTAATTGCATAGTTGTTAAGGTGGGTGTCTAGCAGCTAGGTGCCCAAGGTTTTTTTTGCCTAGGCCACTACTTAATTTAAAAAATAAAGTCTCTTGGAGGGTAGCCTAAGCCAATGCTTAATTAAAATGAAGAAAATATAGTTTGATATCCTAAGTGGGAACCTAGACAATTCCTTTTCTTGGAATTTGAGTTTACCTCGTATGTAATAACTTATAGTTTTGTCTTACATTGCCGACTATTCAGGATCAAGAACATTAAACTATGTGTATACACACACATATATATATCCAAGGGCGTAGCCCGGGGGGGCTGCCGGGGCTTTAGCCCCCCCCCCCCCCCCCAACTAAAATGCAAAATTATACATGTATATACTTATTGCAGAAATATTACATATCAGTGAAATGAAAAACGGGCTGAGCGGCCGATTAATCGGCCAAACACCCAGCCCGTTCGATTTTTGCTAAAATCGCCGGTTATCGGCCGTTTTTTCCGTTTTTTTGCCTGTTTTTTTCCCGCTTTTTGGCCGTTTTTGTCCGTCTTTTGTAAATTTTGCTGTACACCTGTAACTTTATATAAACTTTATGGCCCCAAGTATTACTGACTATAATATATTAAACTTAAATATCCTATGATAAGCCTAGTCTAATAGAATGCATACTTGTATGCAAGTTGGGATAATAGGGTACTGTTGTAAAGTGTAATTTATACAAATAAAATATATGTAATGTAACTATTATCTAATTTTAGAATGCATACTTTAGTTAATTGTACTGCTGTAATGTATGGCTAATTGATGATATGCACATATAACAATAAGTTAGAAAGGTATCCAATAATGAGTCTATTGTTTACTGTATGCAAGTTGGGATAATAGGGTACTGTTGTAAAGTGTAATTTATACAAGTAAAATATATGTAACTATTATCTAATTTTAGAATGCATACTTTAGTTAGTTGTACTGCTGTAATGTATGACTAATTGATGATATGCACATATAACAATAAGTTAGAAAGGTATCCAATAATGAGTCTATTGTTTACTGCTTAACTATGTAAACATGTGATGCAAAAATATTTCTGAATCATGTATGTGGGGGTATTTTATCTATGTCAAATCTATTATTTATTATATTATGGCTATAATTAGTGTCTTATAGCTATCTTATAAACTAATTGGGTGTTTTTACTGTTGGGTAGAGTGTTTAGAATCTTTAGATATATATAAAAGTTTCAAAGAGTATTAGTATTTATATACATATATATGTAATTTTGTATAAAATTATATAGGAAATTAAAACCCGTTTTTTAAAAAACCGGCCCCTTAATCGGCCGCTTACCGCTTAACCAGTTACAAGGTGCTGTTCGCACGGTTACCGCTTAACGTTTTTTAAAACATTGGTACATATAATAGTTTTGCACATAGTAGACAAGCAAAAAATGTAGCTGAACTGTCAACTGCAGCGTCCGTATAGTCTGCAAACCCGGGTTCAAATCCCACTCAAAGCATTTTTTTTTCAAAAAATCACTTCTATATTAGACTCAGCCCCCCATTAGCAAATACAATTCATTCAGCCCCCCCCCCCCCCCGGTTCTAAATTTCTGGTCACGCCCCTGTATATATCTATATAAATATGTGCCTGCAAGAGTGTAGCTCACTGGTGCAGACTGTGACATTGTTTGCACCGGAACTTATGGGTTGCACACTTGATTTATCAAACTCCTCCTATGTTGAACCTCACAGGTTATAAGGGGCTAGGGAGAGGAAGAAAACAATATGCCCTTACCCTAAGCTCCCAAAAACACCAAAGGAATCACAGTGACAACTTAACAACCATACCTACTTGTAATATGAACCACAAGGTTGTAAAATAGTTGCAGTCAAGAAGTATAAAGCATTATGTGTAGATTATACTCAGATATGATATTATTTTATAGATCTAGATATTTAAGTTGTAGATCCCCATTTTTGGTTGATCAACTCTTTTCAGAATATATGATGAAATATTGATGCAAGAGGGTTTTAAGTGGAAGATGAGGGTAGAAATTGGCTAGGTTTAGGGCCAATAGCTCAGATTTCAGGCTAGAAGGCCTCATGAAGCCTTTTTAAGCTCCTTTTCAATTAGCTAAAAAAATACAACAATCAAGAGGCTGTTTTTCTCAAAGACTGGGAAGGATTTGTCAAAATCGTTCATATTCTATGAAATGCATGACCTAGTTTAGTGATGATCACGCCTATGTTTGGTCCTGGCTGAAGTTGAAATACCTTTCAAAGTTTTAAACCATGATTTGTACAAATAAATTAAGTAAAAACACCAACTGGTGAACAAAAACTTAGCATAAACTAATATTATAAAAAATATTCATATGACTTTGAGTTCAGAGTCTTTCTACAAATAAAAAATTATGTAAATAATTATCAATGAGAAAATGGTCAGCTGCAAAAAATTTAAATAGAAATGATCCAAGGAAAGTGTATACAGTTTACCCTGAAGGCTCAAAAGTTAGTGGATAACACACGGTTTATAATCCAGAAGTTCAATCATCTGATACGGAAAAAACCAATGTTTTAAAAGCGTGGAGTGAGCGGACAAGACCTTGTAGCTGATTAATCATCAGGCTGGTGATTTATCAGTGCTTTTTAAAAAAAGTGGATGAAGTTTTCAAACATTTTAAACAATTTATATCACACATATACATAAATAATATTATGATTTGTGAATGTTTTACATAGTTAAACCTATGTATTCCTTTATAATTAATACTAACTAACAACAATATGGAGTTGCTGAATTCAGACATCTACAACAAATCACCTGATCAATATCGGACTGCTAATCTAGAATAGTTAACTAGCTATATTAAATCAGTAGCTAAGAATATATTGAATCAGCAGCTAATTATACATTCATATCCATTTAATATAAGCGTATAACTGTATAAGTATATACTCATATAAATATCAAATCACATTACTGACATTAATGTTACTGAGTATAAAATCTATGACGGGAAAAAGCGGGAAAGAAGAGGCCAAAGCGGGCAAAAAAGGAAGCGGCTAAAGCTGGCTAAAACACTGATGTCAGCCAGGACCTTGTGCCCATTAAGAGGTCACCTAGCACGGTTTTTCAAACACTGGAAAAAACCACATCCCATGCTAGCTCTGTTGCTGATGGACAAAGGTTTTCTAAAGCCTTTTTTTTTAAAAAAAAATTTTGCTTATCAAAGATTAACGTGTTTCGTGCTTTCCATATCTTCCAGCAGGCGATCATGAACACCGCTCTACCTTCTGGCGAGATCCCTGGTTGTTTCATGTTGTGTTGGATCCAGTTTTGGATGTTATCACCAGCGAAGAAGTCACCATGCAGTGTGGATTCAGAGTGTTCCATATACCTTTACTTGCGGGACAGTCTCGTATTGCATGAATGCAGGTTTCTTCAGCATGTCTGCATCTTTCGCACCTTCCGTCCTTCGTCATCTTTCTAGCCTTCCTCGTCATGTTAGTAAGGAGTCTATCATAGTAGCCACATGTGAGTACAAGAAGTCTCGAAGAAGTCACCATGCAGTGTGGATTCAGAGTGTTCCATATACCTTTACTTGCGGGACAGTCTTGTATTGCATGAATGCAGGTTTCTTCAGCATGTCTGCATCTTTCGCACCTTCCGTCCTTCGTCATCTTTCTAGCCTTCCTCGTCATGTTAGAAAGGAGTCTATCATAGTAGCCACATGTTCTAAAGCCTTCTGTAGCTGTTTCGAAGAAAAATCTTTAAATGCCAATAGCGGCTACATGTGTCCTTGGGAGGTAAGGAGAGAATGGGACAAAAGTGGGTATGGATATGAAATCGGACAAGATAGTTTACTTTTGCTCACATGCAATGCAAGGAATATAAAGGAAATCTGCTAGTCAGACATCCCTGATTATGCTATCAGCCTTGAAACTGCTGCCATAAGTATTAAATGATTGTTGGACTCTCCTAGAAGACAAATAAGGTATGTGTTATCGAAAAGCCCCTGAGTTGATTGGTCGGGGTTACAGTGGGGAATAGAAATACCAAACTTCTCCACCTAGCAGCATTAGTTGAAACAATATGGGATAATGTCAGATAAAATTGGGTGGAAAACAAAGGGACCATCATTAGACATGTTCATGATTACTTCTAGGTTATATTGACTACTAAGAAGTACTCCGCAGTGGGTGACCGATTTTGCAATTTATTATGCTCATTGACATCTCACAAGTTCAGAAAGATAAATTTTATTCATGCCTTTGAAATCTGGAGGCTTGCCATGCTTTGTCTGGTAGGCAACCTTTATGGTTTCTGATGGTGTACATGCTGCTGCGTTTACTCAAAATTGGGTTTAGCATGGACATGCCTTCTGCAAACCACGATGGAATTTCTTGACAGGGACATTGATGGTGACATTAATTGCATGATTATTGATCTTATTCTCAAGTGTCCATCCTAGATGTTTGGCACCCACAATTGTGAACCAATTTATACCGTTCCCTACTTTTATATGATATAAATGGTTTTTCGTTAAGCTGAATGCTATTGATGGTGTCATCATCTATACTAGTCTGCATCACAGAAAAAGTGAAAGTGCCACAATTATTTTTGTGAAAATTTCTTGCCTAAGCTTCCTGCTATCTTGCAGTCTACTCTATTCCTACTAGCAATATCTTCTTATATCCCACTCACAGAAATACAGATTCTCCATTCACATCTGAACCATTCACATTGCATACCCATCCTCCATCTTCCATGTTGCATCATGGATGCCCGAACTTCACTCAGTATGTGATCTCAATGTGAATATCGTTGTGGAGGATACAACTGTGCACACACCTTTAAATGTATAGTTTTCTAACTGCAATATTAACAATTTAATAACATTCAATGCCAAATTTGAAGGCCATCCCTTTGGCCAAATCATCTCCAGTGCTGCAGTGCATCAATATGAGAATGTACTTGTAGCTAGTTACTAGAAAGAGTATAGATACGAGCCTACAATGCATTGTCAAGTTGCAAAGGTGTCATACCAGCACGTCGCAAAGCGCATGCGTGGTACTTGACTAGCTGTTCCTGTCTCTGACAACGAGGATTCCCAATCACCAACAGGAAAACTGGTGTACAATTAAATCCTGAACCAGACAGTGTGACACTCTCTTTCAAGTTAAAAAACTGTGAACTATATATGTGGGTACCTGTACTACCCACCAGCAGTCACAAATTAGTATTCGGGATACGTGCGGTCGAGCTGAGAAATTAGGAAAACGGGAATTATGCGGAAAAATCAGATAAAAAAGGGTCAACTTATGGTAAAAGTACGGTCAACTATTCAGAAAAAAGTCGGGAAAAACTGGTAATATATATATACATGTACTTATATACACATGCACACATAATTTAGGAAACATAATTAAGTGATGGAGAGTAAGTCAAGTTGCTACAAATGAAAATCAAAGTTGAAGATGAAATTGATGACCCCTAATATTTGCAATGTGCAAGTCAAACTTAACAAATCAATATTAATTGAAAATCTAAAGCAGGTGAATAAATTCATTACTAATGGATTAATTGCAGATTGCGATTGCAAATAAGAAAAACAAGAAATATAGGAAGAAGGGTACAGACTTACAATGGTCACAATGGGTGATTTCGAAGGAGAGGAATGGAAGAACTGAACAAGGATGTTGGAGAGAGGATAAGAGGATACAGATTACATGGGAAGTTGGAAAATCTGGAAAAGGGTCTAAAGGATGTAACTAACAAGGGGAAATAGTGGTAGGGGGGAGAAATGGAAGCAAAGTAATTAAAGAAGGCAAAAGGTGAAGCCAAGAGGATGAAGGGGGTAACACGGAAGTAGAGAGGGAGGAAGAAATGTAAGCAGAAAGAAGATGACGAAGAAGGAACAAAGGAGGAAGAGGAAGGGGAAGCAACAATAAGAGATGATGGAGGCAGATGGGCAGAAAATAACAGCAAGCATAAATAGGGAGAAGAGGGGAAACAAGGAACCAGAGAGGAAGAAATGTAGTAGCAAGAAGAACAGGAAGACGAGGGGACAATGGAGGAGCAAAGGGAAGAAGGGGAAGCACAATAGGAGGACGATGGATGTTTTCTCCTTTGAGGGATTGAGTGCTGCACACATAAAAAGTCCTATGAAAAAGGGGAAGCACGCAGACAAAACCCCTAGAGGCAAACGTATAGAACTGTAAAAGATGGGAAAAAAAACTATAAACGTGTTTAAAACAGTATACGGGTATAAAACGTGAATAAAATGCAAATAAAACGTATTAAACGGTTTGGAGTTTTAAACGGACGTCACATACAGCAGGGGAAAAACACATTTTAAACATGTTTTTTTCTCCAAAAAAAGGGCGAATATTGTGGCTATGCCCACCAGTGATTGCAAATGCAATGCCTTAACCCTGTTACATGATAGATATGTTTCTTTTAATGATGGGTAAACATATATTGGAATATTTGATAATTCATGATGCAATGGATGAATCTACTATCCCTAGTTCCTACTTAAATTTTAGGGTATACTAAGATGAAAGCAATTAAAAATTCCTTTTGTGGCAAGTTCCTATGGTTAACTGTTGTAAGCCAACAATTATGTGAATATCTTATTATGTATCAATTGTAGAATACATGTTGCTTATAATAAAATCCATAAGCAAATAATGTGGGCACCTAGGTGCCCCTTGCTGTTGACTCCCAGACAAAACGACAGGGCATTTCCAGACCTTCATAGCCGTGGGCCTCCCATCATTATTATTATGTTAAATAGGTAATGCCTAACTACAAAATTAAAGAAGAAATACTACTAAAGACTAAAAGGAATAATTCTCATTCATCAACTGTATCTCTACATGGACGTAGATAGAGCCTTTATATAGGCTTCTAAAAGAAAGACTAAACGGGCGGTAGCCAATGTGGGACTAAACCGTTTGACTTTACAAGAGCCTAAAAATGAGAAAAAAGACATAATAAAGCATGCTAATATAGCCTAATTAATAACACGGCTACGCCTATGCTCATAAGTGCATAATGGTGGGCCCTGTCCTACATCAATAGGACTGCAGATCACTGGTAGCAAATTTGTCCAGAATGAGGAAGCTAGTGGATACATTATAATTTTGCAACACTGAACAGAGTAAGATCATTGAGAGGAAGCCAGTACATGCACTAATAATTTGTAACATCGGGCAGATGGATCATCATCCATGTCGCACTACTTGGGACAGGCCATGAGAAGAACAGACCGATTTCACAGGATACACTGAGTTTTTTTTATAAAATATGCATTCCTGAAGAATACACTGTGTGTGCGCTCTTAGCATCTATTTCTCTCTCTCTCTCTCTCTCTCCTCATTTAGAATTGAAGCAGAATTTTGGCAAAAGAAGTTAGCATTTGTCATCTGTTTTTGCATAATCTGATCTCCAGCCTTGAGACTGGGATTTTGATTTTACAGGATAATGCACATTGATAAAGCATCCATTTTATTTTGTATTGTAACTATGATTTTTAATATTATAAATCCAGGTGCACCATACATTTGCTACAGCAGGGTCTGATGGTGCCTTCAATTTTTGGGATAAGGATAGCAAACAAAGACTGAAGGTATTATTTTTTCTATCTCGGCCATTTCTAACTGTTTGGTCCATGATCATGGATGATATTATAACGGAAATATTATTTTGCAGGCATTTACAAGGTGTAGCTTGCCCATTCCTTGCAGCACCTTCAATCATGATGGTTCAATTTATGCTTATGCCGTGAGTCATTACCGACTACAGTGCTGTTTGAATTGTGCCCTGTACTTAATTATGTTTAGTTTTTTCTGATTTTGCTTGCTTGTTAGTGCCTGCTTTGTTTTGGAAACTGATATGATGGATTTGGCTATGTTTATATATGCATACTTTAATTGTGTTATGGTAAATTGTGTACTAATATACTTGTTGATGGATACATCCATGCATTCTCTCTTCATTAGGCATTTCCAAAACTTTTTACGTACAACTTTATTAGGATGGCCAGTAAGAACCACCATTTTCCATTTGAACCCCATTTTTTTGGGATGATGACACCAAAGACTTCATCATCTTATGCATATTATTCTGGTCCTTTTTCTCTCCAAAAATAACCTTTGCTCCTCGTCAGCTTGGACTGGTGCTGGTCTTGCCACGCCACCGATAAGGTGGAAGGGGTGAGTGGTGGCCCTGTGGCGGCGGTGTAGGCAGGGAGAAGGTTAAGGTCATGGAGAGTTTGTGGCAATGGCTCCAAAGCCAATCAAATAGGGGAAAGGGATATTTTCGGCTAGGGTTAGACTAAATTCATTTATGAGGATTGTAAGAGCTAGTGGTGTCATTATTGATACACGGGGACAAACAAAGTTCAAGTGCTTCCTAGCCTTTGAAGTACTGCATGCATGATGTATCTTGTTAGTTGTACAAAAATTTGTGGTCTCCTACATCATGGTGTCATCTCTTTCACTAATTTTCCCATCTGCCTAGCTATTTATTCTCTTCTTAATGACATGTGGACATCACGGTCCGCTTATAAAGTGCAAGCCTATGTTTTCTCGGAAATAGGTGAAGAATTACATCACCCTTAAAACATTCAAGAGCTTAGTTAGAAGTACGTTACAAAATGGATGGAAATACATTTTCACCATTCTGCTGCAAAACAGCAGAAAACACCCAGATTCATCAAATCAGCAAATCTAGAAACTGTCAGGAAAATTTAATCTTTTGCAAACACTCGTTTTTGTTATCCAAATGACCCTAAAGTCCTAAAGTAAAGCACCAATATTTTGAAGAAAATTCAGAGTTTCTGCAAGCATTCATTTCGTAATCAAAATCACAAGTATGAAACATCTTTACCAATTGCTAGATACGTGAGAAAAGATGATCCGAGCACATCACTTTTACAGGACGTTCAACAAAAATATCCATTATACTTATTGAACGTTTGAATGGTGGAGAGAGATATTAGAAAGTTTAAACGAAAAGCAACTGTGCTACGCGAAATAATTATCCACGCACAAAATAGATATCCAGCATACTAGATTAGGAAGTGAGTATGAACTCAGTAAAAATTTTGAAAGAGCTTTTTCTCTCTACTGGGTATAGAAATTGTCTTTTTCTCTCTATTGGGTATATTATATGCATGTTTCGTGATGACTGACAATATTATAAAAGAAAATGATCACCGACCATAAGCAATGCCAAGGTGGCAAGTAGCATGCACATTGAAGGTGACAGTAATGGGAATCAACGGTGAAAGCAGAATATGATTGTTTTTCCAGTACTGAGATCCCAACGTAAGAGAATAAAAGATCCACCGGTGTAGTATCATATGGAATAAATCAGTATACCAAATCAATTGGAATGGAGGGCACGAGAAAGATTTGACACAAGCGAGTTGAAGAAGTGTAATGCCTTTTTTAAATGGGATGTTATGGTGTTGATTCATAGTATGCTTAGGTATGCTGTACTTAGCTTTTTGAAATGCAAGCAGTGAAGGTGTCAAGGTGAGTTCCTCGGACAGCTTTTTGGACAATATCCCATTTATCAGTTTGTCTTTAGGATTGCTATATATTACTAATGCATGTTCTACTTCAACACTTTTCTTTTATGCATATTATGTTTATTTCCTATTAATTACTATGAACGACATGGTTTCTTACATGAACTGTTGCTCTTTGACAAAACATTGATTCTAATTTGATTTGGCGGTACGCTTAGAAGTTGTTGTCCTTGACGTTTGTTGTTAACATATGGGTAAAAATTGTAGGCCTGTTATGACTGGCACAAGGGGGCCGAAAATCACAATCCTGCAACAGCGAAGTCGTATATCTATCTTCATAGTCCACAGGTCTGTCAAGCTGAAAGCCTTGTTATTTTTTTCTAAACAACTCTTCCCATTATCTTTGGGCTTTGGTCTTTTTTTCACGCATGGTATAATCATAACCGAACATCAAAATTATTGTGAACCACAACCACCTTCAGCAATGTCCTGATCTGCCGGTAGTCCTGTGTGTGTACATCCAAGCCAATCATACTGGCGTTTTCTTGACATAATTATTTACTGTTCTGTGTTATTTATCAGGAATCTGAAGTCAAAGGGAAGCCGAGGATCGGGACTGGCAAGAAATGATATGATCCGCTTGGGTTACTTTTCATTTTGGTGCTTGGTTCACCTTGTCAGGATGAGGAACGCATATGTTTCTATCAGTTGTCTCTCTCTTTACATGAGCTGCCGAGTGTTTTCTTCTTTAGTGCTGGTGTCGTCTGTAAATAGATCTGGGTAGGTAGATATCCATTCTTTTAGTACTGCGTAGCCTCATCTATGCTACACGGATGCAAATATGTTATTATATAGAGCATTATATTGCAACTAGACATGTTACACGTGGGACATCTATTTCAACTATATTGCAGGCTTGCAGATCATTTTAAATGGAATGTGCCCTTGTTTTGAGTAAAAAATGTGGTGGGGTATGCAGTCAAACGATATATGTAGTTATTTCAACCAAGTTATTAGACTGACGTCATTGAGTGCTTTAACGCGCTTTGATGCTAAGAAATAGTTACAATACTATGGAGCTTGCAACATTATAGTCTTTGTTTTCTTTTTCTTTCTAAGAACAACACCATTACCAGCCGTTTAACTGATGTCAACGCGTAACCAACAAGAAGATACTAGTTTTATATATAATGTGACTTCCTAATTTTCAGCGTGCAATATATCTGTAAGAAGCTAACCAAAAACAGATAAATAAGAAAAGTTACACTAACTATTTACGGTTAATCTTTCTCAATAATCACTATTTACGGTTAATGAATTGCAAAACCTCGATGTTTCTGTAATGTTAAGTTCAAATACTCCCTGTCAATTGATAAATTTGCAGTATCGTAACCAGACAACAGCATATCGGCAAGAGGATGCAAATGCTAATATTTGGATTGTGGCTGCTGTTATTACCATACATAATTGAATATAATTCAAATTTGTGGTGCACAATTGCATATGAAGGAGGTATGTCCAACTTCATATTAGTATTCAAATTACGTGCTTTACCACAATCCTTTGTGTTTACCCTGTGGGAGTCCCTCAGGATTTGCTGCTCCTCATGGAGGAGTACGCGACACCTTGCTGTAGATGAAGCCGCACGTTCTCTGTGGGAGGAGGGTAAGGGTCGGCTAAGGGATGTCTCGTGGAGGTTATTTAGCCTTTGCCTTACCCGCTATGTTGAGGCATGGTAGGACTGAGAATAAACCCTTACCTTTCCTGTACCTTTTGTGTCGATGACTCTAATTGTATAATCACGCATAAGTCCTGGCGTGCTTAATTTGGGTTTTTCTTGGGAGGATGAATGTCCTAGATATTTGTCTGTTTTATTGGGATGAACACCGTGTTCAACGAGAATTTTGTTGTGGTTGGGTTGCAAGTAATATTTAATTGTCGTGATTGTTTGCAATGTTCTATGTTTTGTATGCTGAATTTGGTCCCTTAGCCCCTGTTTGGGACACTTGTGGGATTTTAAAGTAGTTTGAAATAAAATTGGACTGGCGGGATAATGAGATTAGTGTAGTCTCTGATTTTAGTCTCATTATGTTAGCAACCGGTCTGGTCTGGACTTGTTCTTAGTTTGCATATAAAACAAAATAATATATAATACATGAGCTAATCTTGACTAGGATTTGTAATCCTGTTTGGAGCATAATTAAGTTAGTTCAGATGACAAGATTATACATTCCGAACTGACCCATTAGTCATATTTTTACCAATTAAATCCAGACCTCATCATCCGGATTTAGTCCCACGTTGCACATATGTGGCGCAAAAAGATGTAAATGAGATTCGGCCGGAGCAGTGCCAGTCTTTTTGCGCCCATATGCATTATGTGAGACTAAATCTAGATTTAGCTCTGTGTTATTCGGTAAAATTTGGACTAAGTTCTTTCCGGATTCCGTAATTCCAAACAACTTCAAAATACAAATGGTTGAGCTATTCGTTTGTACTGTCCCATGTTTTATAGGATTAATGTGGAGGATATGGGGGACATCGATCTTATAAATTGAATTTAGGCAAGTAAAGCATAGCTTAGATGCTACATTTGCAACTGACTCATCATTCGTTGTAACAGAGTTAAAGGGATTGGGAGGTGGGGCTGTAAGCTGTGGTGATGATCTTGAACACACCTAAACATGGATGGTAGTCACTACAAATGTTTGTTAAGCCAGGGATATGGGAGTCTCTCACCTCGGCTGTTCTTTGACACATCTCTTTTTAGCTTGGATGCATACTTTCTAGTCCGCTGTCATCGTTGTTGAGGTCCTGTCAGTTCCGCTGCTTGTGTATTCTAGTTCCTTCGATGTTCTCATCACTTCTTTGGGTGATCCTTTCTACTTGGTTGTCCCGACCCTTTTTGTGGTTGAAGTGCTTTTCTTTCAGAAAGTTGTTATTGTCATCATTATGACCTAACTCTCGATCCAGACCACTTCAAGTTGATTACATAAACTTTTGTTCCTCACATGTTTTCCTCTTCGGTTGATCCACACTGCGATGAACCATCAGATCCTTGAGCCTTGTTTTGGGTCGCATCCTTGTCGGAATGTAACAAAGTCAAACCCCTTCTTGCAACTGTTACACGTTTATTTCCTTCTTCATATTTGGTCGACCTCTTCTTACTTCTTTCGGCTGCATTTTTCTCAACTTTACGTATAACTAAAGACTTAGGGCTACCCACTCACTGATAACATTAATGTCTGGTAGAACAAATGGTGGAGTACTGAACACTCACTGATTAATTGAATGAAGAAGCCAATACCGTCGCTCCTTAATGACCTCCAAGTATTAATCATCGTCAACCTGAAGAATCAATGGGATGTTGAATTCCTAAAAGAGTGGATTAATGATGAGGATATAGAGAAGATTAAGAGAGTTCTGATCCCTGATCGTCAGCACTGTAGAGATATAAGGGCTTGGATCCACACAGACTTATACATCTTCACAACTAAGAGCACATATGCACAACAACAGATACATAAGGATATCAAAATCCCAGGTGTGGGAGAAAATCTAGAGGGAAAAGGTCTCAACAAAGGTCAAACCTTCATGTGGTTGGTTGGACACAACGCCATTCTCACAAACAACTAGAGACTCAGTCACCATATGACCAACAACAATACATGTCCTAGATGTAGTTGCCAAAACGAATCATGTCTACATGCATTGAGGGATTGTGACCAGGCTAAAGAAATCTGGAAAGGAATCCTAAACCATATGCAATGGAACAGTTTCTTTGGAGGAGATAACCTCTAGAAATGGTTGTCAACTAACATAAACACCGATCCACTCTACACGTCCACACTCATGATAGGGTGATGGAGCATTTGGAACATTAGGAACTTGGAACTCTTTGAAAAGAAGAAGAAGCCCATAGCACATCTAATCCTAGCTATCAAAGAAGAGGCCCGACCGACCAATATTGCTTGGAACAAGATGTTAATGGAGGAACCATGGAGGAATATGATCACCTGGTCTAAACCTCAGCAACACTACATGAAATTTAACACAGATGCTACCTTCAAGAAGCACCATGCCTACATTGCAGTAGTCTGCAGGGATCACAATGGCATTGGAAGGGAGGATTGAGGAAGATGGTTCATGTTGAGAATGTCCTAACTACAAAATATAATGGCCATCAAATTGGTAGTTGATATGGCAGCAAATCTGGATACAATAACGTTATACTTGAGTTTGACTCCTTATTGGCATGTTCTTCCATACACCGATAACGTTATACTGGAGTCTGAATCCTTATTGGCATGTTCTGCCATACAAGGCCAACTAGAAGATTATCTAAAGGCAAATAAATGGATAATGGAGGTCAAGGAGAAAATGAGGAATGGTTGGCACATATCACACGTGAAAAGAGAGATCAACTGGGCAACTGACTTGTAGGCAAAGCTCTACCAAAAAACCGGGAATGTGCTTATAATACACTAAGTGTTGTATAATACCATATGTGAACAACTTATATGTTACCTAACAACTAGTTATTATATTTCTTAATAAATTTCAATTATTATAATTTTACTAACCTAATAAAACCTAACACCTAGATTTTCAATTTGGTTTTGTTTCCTACTCTCACATATAGCAGAGTGTGATAGCAGTCTAAAAAATAATTATATAGTGAGTGCATTTTGCCTCTCTAGTTTATAGTCGATAAAGCATCAATATTGATGACATCAACACTATGCTTCTCATTCTCACTCTACCTTTTTAATCACTTTAAACACAACCTCTCTCAACCTTGTAGTAGTAATAAATTGATTTCCAACTCAGATAGCCTCACACATGGAACATATAACACAACTTTTTTTGTGCTAGAAGATGATATTGAATGGTGAGACTAGTAGGGATACCCTTGTTGCTTGGGCTTGGATACAAAATGGATAATGGAGGTCAAGGAGAAAATGAGGAATGGTTGGCACATATCACATGTGAAAAGAGAGATCAACTGGGCAACTGACTTGTAGGCAAAGCTCTACCAAAAAACCGGGAATGTGTTAGAGTTAGTCAAACTAATTAGGATTGAAACCTGTAACTACTATCATTTTTATTTCCAGTATTAGTGAAGTAGCATGTAATGTTGCAAATGATTTAGCTTGCATAAGGAGGACGAGATGGATAGAAACCTTCTAGCTTATATAAGAGAAGAGAATTAGGACTAGTTTGGTAGGGTGTAGTTAGGTTGCAAATTGTGATTTTGTTATTTGAAATACATTACAAATTTACACTTTCTCATCCAATTACACCGAATCAAACATGTCTATTATCCCAATTAATGTATATGCAAATGGATGTGTAAATACATGCTGATATGTTACCCATAACTCATACAACTATATGTTTGATGCCTACATATCATATAGTGCCTATGGTAAGAGGTGTATATATACTCGTAATCACCACAAACATTTGCTTGTTTTACAAGATAGTAGGAGTGGGTAGGAAAGGAAACCAAACCAAGCCACTGGACTAGACCAAACCATACCGTTTGTTTTGGAGAGGCTATCTGGCCCAATCTACTTGAAAATGTTCCAGACCACATTTTGGCGATCTGGTCTCAGTTTCATTGGTTAGACTATTCATATTAGACATATAATCATGCTATATGTGTATGTGCTTATAATACACTAAGTGTTGTATAATACCATATGTGAACAACTTATATGTTACCTAACAACTAGTTATTATATTTCTTAATAAATTTCAATTATTATAATTTTACTAACCTAATAAAACCTAACACCTAGATTTTCAATTTGGTTTTGTTTCCTACTCTCACATATAGCAGAGTGTGATAGCAGTCTAAAAAATAATTATATAGTGAGTGCATTTTGCCTCTCTAGTTTATAGTCGATAAAGCATCAATATTGATGACATCAACACTATGCTTCTCATTCTCACTCTACCTTTTTAATCACTTTAAACACAACCTCTCTCAACCTTGTAGTAGTAATAAATTGATTTCCAACTCAGATAGCCTCACACATGGAACATATAACACAACTTTTTTTGTGCTAGAAGATGATATTGAATGGTGAGACTAGTAGGGATACCCTTGTTGCTTGGGCTTGGATACAAAAGGTATCAATTACCCATATACAATGTGCTCTTAAAAACAAAAAGTTTTGTTACCGTAGTCTCTCTAAAACTTCAACTTCATTGAGTCATGATTCGATTCAAGAAACCAAAAAAAATCTAGAAAACTTATTTGGACATATAATAGTATAATTTTAACTAAATTTAATGACAACAAGTTTGATGGTGTAAAATTAAAGTTAAAATAGGATCAATGTGAAAATCAAGTCACAAACTTTTCCACTCCACCAAACATCTTTATAACCCATTACACCACCACGAGAGTCTAACTCTATTAGCATATATAATGAAAACCAAAGGCATGTCTAACATCTGGTCGAGGGAAACAAGATATGATTTCCTACTACTACGTATCAAATCCTCCAAATTTCATATTAGACACATCATCTACATACTTCTTCATGCTGGTTATCACTTGTCCAAGATGGGACACACAACCTCATCATTGGACATTGAGGAGTCATATGGTTACCTAAACATCATAGAAACCTAGCACTTGTTCAAGATGGGACACACAACCTCATCATTGGACATTGAGGAGTCATATGGTCACCTAAACATCATAGAAACCTAGCATTTGTTCAAGATGGGACACATAACCTCATCATTGGACATTGAGGAGTCATATGGTCACCTAAACATCATAGAAACGAGGTTATGGTTTCCCATTCAATGGTTTACTAACCCCTTCACAAGATGGAAAGGGAACTATGGGCACCCAACACTTGGTTCAACTAGATAGTCATGTCTTCATATGTCATAAGGGAAGATTACCTAGGGACCCAACTCATATTGTGTAAATGAGTGTGATGCACTATGAAGGGTGTTTATTGAATATTCTATCACAACCCACAACCAGTCTTGGTATATGAGAAATATGGAACTCAGGAAAAAGGATATCCAATATATAAGACATATGGGCTTAGGAAAGACCATGTTGAAGCAATACAGGTTGAAGGCAAGGCCTTTCCAATTGTAATGGAGTTAGTTCATGTTATCACTTATAAAAAGGGAAATAAAAATTATAAAAATTAATTTGGCACTTAGAATTTGTTGTCTAAGCATTCTCAATCTTGAAGTAAACATAATTGAGAGAACATTTGAAAGACAATAAGGTAAAGGGTTAAGGGGGGAACCAAGGTTTAATTTATCTTAAGAGTGTTCAAAGTATCCTACACTCTATAATGATTGGGTTAAATTCCTTATCACTAAAGAAGATAGGATCTATCATCAAAATATTCAACTCTTATTTGGGGAGATTCCTACTATTAGAGGGTAAGGGTACTTAAGGTTACTATAGGTAGAATCTCAACCACATAAGTGGTTTAGGGAGTATGGAATATCAATTCAAGTAGGTAATGAAACCCTAATAGTACTCCATGACTCAGGGGTAGAACTATCAACAACCTCTAAAGGACCATCTAACTTTCTACACAAGGCATAAGCATTTGAACATAGAAAATAACTTGAAATAGTCATATTAGTCAATTGTTAGAACATTGATACCATGCTTGCAGTGATTGGGACCCAATAGAGGGCACACTAGTTCCTTATAGAGGAATAAATACCATTCAAATCCAAACATACCAAGAAGTGTGAAGGAAAATATTCATTTTTCAAATATGTGATATTTCAAGTGAAGCCATACTAAAGCAAATGAAACTAGAACTATTATTTTAACACAAGTTTCCATTGTTCCTCATCCTAAAATGACATGACAAAAAGGGAAAGTACAATTTAAACTTATATGAAGGGCCCACTAGAAAGAGAAATATGTCTGTTGCAAGCTATCTTGGGAGACCAAAGTCCTAAGACATATTGATGTTGAAGTATCCTTCTATAAGAAACTTAGATATGAGTGGTTTGGGAACAAAAACCATAAAAGGGGAAATAATAAATATGTTAGTTAAATACACACAATAAGAGAATTATTTGGGTATTAAAAGGATAAAGTACAAGAAAAAGTTTCTCCCACTAAAGAAAGAAGGCACTAAACTAGTAGGGAATGACAAGGTAGGGAATATTTATATCAAAGAGTAACGAGGCCTTTCTTTTAAAGAACAAAAAAGGTGAAAAATTTTCTTCATATTATTTCACAATAATAAATAAAAAATTAATTATCTAAAAACTAACATTATCTAAACTAGGACTGGGGAACCATCAATCCTAAGATATGGTTGGAGGAATAAAACCTCAGTGCCCAATATGTAAAGCATGATAGGGGGAATAAATTCCTAGTACTGACATGAGAATAAAACCTCAGTGCTTGGAATATAAAATTTCATAGGGAAATGAAACACCAAAGCCTAAAAGTATGATTGTTCACAACTGCACCACTACCTAGATATTAGTAGTGAAGAATCCCATATGTATAACTTGTGAAGAAAAGACTCACAATTTAGTCTTTTACCAAATTTCACAAAATAGGAAAAAGAGTCCACGACATAGAAAATGGGATCACAAGAACTGTTTATAAGAGGAAAACATTAGTGTTACACAATGAAGAAAACAATGAACAATAAGTGATATTCCAAAAAGGGATTCCCAAGACTCCAAAAGAATATTTATTTTAGGATTTCAACCTCACTATAATGAAATTAGGGGTTAGTCAGAATGCCCAAACCAAAACAGGGAGGATGCACATGCCTTCCATGTAGTCTTAAGAGGTCCAAGATCAAACCTAGGTTTGGGGTTCTAAAACACCTAAATGAGTTTCAAGCTAATATTTCATAAAATGTTCAAACCATAAAAATCAAACTCATAGACTTAGTTAAATTATCTCTTAGAAACCACACCAAATGAAAGTGGATCATTTTTCAAGATTTCAAATATAACTCGTCTTATTTTGACTTCTCCTGATTTATTATGAATTATTGGTGGGAAACTGTAACAACCTAAGTAAAAGATCATTTTCCCCACATCCACTTTTTAGGACTTCAAGTGTGACACATGCATCCCAAAAACTTAAAACAAAAACACTCTCAATCCACAAAATAAAACATGAAGATCATACCCGCGGGCAACATGAAAAAGTAAAATCAATTGAATGGCATACGAGTAACTTGACTGGCCAAATTGTTATGAAATGTACAACACACAAGCACACTTTTTGTAATCTAATCCAATGATCAAAACTCTTCATCCTTAGCCTCCCACTATTGGTATATGATTACAAAGAATTCTTGAGATGAAGCTGATCTCATAAAGCTAAAACATGAGACATTTACCAACCAAAAAACCACCTAGCACCCCTCTCCTTCTATAATAAATACAAAGCAAGCAGTCTTGAAGAAAACCAAGAGGCTGGAATAGTTTGACACGTCAAAGAAGCGGAAACCAACCAAGAACTAGGTGAAAAGGAAGTTGAATTCTCATAATGGTGAACACGATTAGTTTACAAACAATAGAAGAAGTAAAAGGGGGATTAGATATTGTATTGATGAATGTATGCACATCACGTTTCAGGTGCATTTTATATATAGTCTTTCATATGTATATTGCATTTACTTGAAGCTTCACTTATTTTTGGTTATTAGTGGTTTGTCCAATTTATTTGGTATTCAATATGTTTTTGTGTTTTATCTTTAGGTTGATGCAAATAGAAGAGGAAAGTCATTATCTGAAAAGTTCAAAATCTTATAAAAGATTGTATATTCTCACTCCCCAACTCCAAAAATTGAAGTGAGTATTTCACATATACATGCTACCGTAGTCTGACTTAGGACCCCAGACAATCAGTTGGACTATGCCCCTTTTTATTAATAAAATTTTGGAAAGTTAGACAAACAGTTTATATTGTGAGTCAATCAAATCAATTTTGTTATTAAAGCGGTAGTAAATCCTAAAGATATCAAAATGATCTCTTCATTCACAAATCTGATCAAGTGGGATCTTGCACTAGAAGCCAATCTACAAGTGAGACAATCGTCTCTCTGTATGAGTTGATTGGCTCATAACATCAAAAGCTCAACATCATAATCCAACTGACCGACTGACTCTCTTAGCCAACCGATTAGATAGTTAGTAAGTCACTAAAACACCTCCTATTTCACATCCAACTCAAAATTGAGTGCTTCAAAATGTCATTAGATACATACTTCAACTATCAACAAAATGAATCTGAACAGTCATCCAATCAGTTGTGCATTGAACTGATCAACTAGCAGACTGCTTCAAATATGCAACCAATGGCTCATAGCCATTGGATTATTTCAGATTGACTTGAGATATTAAAAAATGATATAAAAAGACTAGAGAGTCATCTCGTGAAAGGGTTCATGACCTATATCCTCCCATTAACAAAACTATCCTTCACATGAGGGAGTCACAGACTTGATGACTTGACATGGAGATGCACTTTGTCAGAAATGTGATTAAAGATTGCAACCACAATTAGGGGAGTGATGATGTGCACTTATTTTGAACAAATAAAGAAGAAAAAAGGGCAAAGAAATATGATTGGAGATGCACTCTGTCACACCATTGAGTTTCTCATCCACTTTGCTAATTTATTCATGCACTTATTATCTTTTTTTTTTGGTGAACCCAACAAGCCTCTCCTCTTTTATTTCATAGGAAAAAGACGTACATGGCAAGATAAAGAATAAAAAAAAGGGGCAAATAAAGGATAATTGTATAGGAAACTATATATTAGAAGTGGTCCGATTCCAAATATGAGGGACCTTCCATCTATTACTTAGGAAGATCTTGTTATTCCTTTCAGTCCAAAAGTTGTATGAAAGGAAGAATAAAGGAATCTTATGTTTGCTTTTAATCTTTAGAAGATCAACAAGCGCCTTAGGCATCAACATGCTCGAATTGTTATTAAGAAACAAAGTCCAAAGACCAACATAGAAGTCATAATGAAAGAAAATATGGTATGCAGATTCAAAAGCCTTACTGTAGAGCTCACATCTAGAAGCAAGGGAGTATCCAAACTACTGTAGAATTTCACAGGTTTCAAGCATATTATGAAGCAATTTCCACAAGAAAAGGCATATACATCTAGGAATTTTATTGTCCCAAATCCACTTACTCCACAAAACACAGGAAGATTGAGATCTCAACAGTTTCCAAGTCACCCTGCAAGGAGCCTCCAATCTGCCATTAATGAGAACCATATCCTTAACGTCAATATCGGGAGAAGGAATGGACCTCAAGAAGTTAACAACTTCAGTTGAGCCCCTTCTATTAGGAAAATGCCAACTGCCATTCTGAATGCAAGAAGAAACTCTGCTGTGTTTGCCTAGACCCAACCTATGAATCATTTGCTTGTCCACATTATCAATGAGAGAGGTTTTATTGGGACACCACAGATCTAACCACAAGAGAAAAGAATTGCCATCACCTACTCTGATGTCAACAATATCAATCACAACCTTTCTTTTAGAGAGAAGTCTACCCCAAATCTAGGAGCCAATACTCTTATGATCAATGGACCATAAGGAGGATTTTTTTAATACATTTTCCTGAATCCACTTCACACATAGGGCAGATTTATTGTTTGCCACATCCCACAAATTTTTGGCCAAACATGCATAAGTCTATTTGAATATAGGTCTAATGCCCAAATCACCTTCCTCTCTTGGTTTGCAAATAGAGTCCCAAGTTATAGGGTGCAATTTGTTCTTCTCATCAATATTCCCCAAACAAACCTTCTAATGATTCTTTTAATATCACTAATTACAACTTTAGGAATGAGGAAGGCAACATACCAGAAGATGTGGTACATAGACAGAGTTGAAATGTCTAACTCAACCCTGCCTACCATAGAAAGAAATATTGACTTCTAAGAATCAAGCTTGCATTTAATTTTATCAAAAATAGGAGCACACATGACTTTTGTTAACATAACAATGAAGAGAGGCAGCCTAAGATATCTCACAGGTAGCTCAGCAAGAGGTATATTTGTATTGGATAGAAAATCACAGTTAGCACCTTTGCTAAGGAAAATGTTGCTTTTTAGATTATTGAGCTTAAGGCCCGAAATGATACCAAAATCAGAAAGAATATTATTGATACAAGACATATTAATATCATCAACTTTAGCAAAAAGCAATAGGTTGTCAGCAAAGATAAGGTGAGAGATAGGGAAAGAAGGGTTCTTCACAAAGTAAAGAGGGGGCAATAAATTCTTCACAATATGATAGTCTAACATATAAGAAAGGCCTTGCATTGTAATCATAAAGAGGTAGGGGGAGAGGGGATCACCCTACCTAACCCCATTCAAAGCATAAAATTTTGTTTTAGGTGATCCATTAACAAGAACTTGAAAGGAGATAGAAGAAAAGAAAATATCAATCCATGACATCCAACATTGTAGGAAACCCACTTTCTTCATCAGGAGAGTAATGTAGTCTCTTCTCACTGAGTTAAAAGCCTTGGAAAGATCAGTTTTAAAGCATAGATTAGAACAACCTCTGTTGCTGAAGGAACTAAGAATCTCATTAGCTAGGAGGATAGTGTGACCTATTCTCTTGCCTTTAATAAAAATGGCATGCTTCAAACTGATGATGTATGGTGAAATATATTTTAGCCTATCAGCCAAGATCTTGGTAATAACCTTGTAAATGATGTTACAAAGAGATATGTGAAAACAATCTTTAATTGATTCAACCTCCTTATTAGGAGTCAGAACTATGAAGGAGCAATTACATTACCCAAGCATCTTAGAACTTTTGAAAAAATTAAGAATAGCTTTAACAACATCGTCCCCCAAAAATGTCCCAACATTCCTTAAAGAAACACACATTAAAACCATCAGGCCCAAGGGCCTTATCATTCTTCATATGTTTTATACTTCTCCAATCTCTCCTCTAGTCACCCATCTCCTTAGGCTATCAAACTGATAATCATTGATAGAAGGAATATTCCAATTGTCATCCCAGAAAATGCTAGCCCCTTCCATAGAGTTGAAGATGAATTCATAATAAAAATAAATTTTCTCAGAGATGACAACATGATTAGAGCAAAAAAATCATCAATTTAAGTTTGAGGATATCATTCTTCATTCTTTTGGTTTTCAGAGAGTCATAATTTTTTTAGTATTCTTGTCACCTGCCTTAAGCCATTGGACCTGGGACTTTTGTCTCCAAAAACTTTCCTCATCTTTGGCTACTTTGACAACATCCACTCTTAGTTTATTAGCATGTGCTTGGATGGTAGCATTTTGGAGGTCCAAGTCCACAAACTTTTGAATATACTGAGCTTGGGATTCTAACTTGGTGCCCTATGAAGTACTTAACAAACTCCTTATTCCACTTTATAAGACAAAACTCTGTAGAATGTAATTTCCTATACAGTCTTTATATGGGGTAACCAACAGGGTTAATATCCCAAGCATCTTTAACGATGTCTCTGAAGCCCATCTGATAAGCCCAATAGTTTATGAATCTAAAAGGAGAATATACTTTCTTTTTCTGTACAAGATGAATATAGATAACCTTGTGATCACTAACAGTATTAGATAAAACTTCTGCCCAAACATTAGGAAAGGTATTAAGAAAATCCATATTAGAAAAACCCGATAAATCTTGGAGAACCACTCTTACTCTTACTATCCCAAGTGAAGTAGGTCCCTTCTGCAGGCAACTCGATGAGGTTAGTGTTGTTAAGAGTAGCATTAAAGTCATCCATGCTCACATAAGATGGCGGAGACTTACCTAGTCTTACACAAGAGAATCGAACAACATTGAAATCCCCAACTATGCACCATTGTTTGTAAACAAAACTAGAGACAAAAATGAGATCATTCCAGAGACTCTTTCTCTCAAGATCATCATTAGAACCATAAATTGTAGTAAACTGAAGAGAGTAGTTATCATACTCAATATCATAGTGTATATATTGCTCCAAGGCCAGAGTTTTAGAGATATTGATGTGAGGGTTTCTCCAAAGAATGGTAATTCTGGTATAAGAGTAAACTTCAGAGTTGGTTATGTACGGAGAATCAGACCAAAAACCTTTCACAAAAGATCTAACATTGTTGAAATTGATCCTAGATTCAATCAAAATAAAAATATCAAGATCCAATCTCAACCTCCTCCCAAATACGAGGGGCTTTGATCCCTATTCCCCTCACACAACAATAGAGATAGATCTATCCATTCAAAAATTGAGATTTGTCCCACTCTACACCCACATATTCCATATTTGGATATGTAGCGACTTGGTCAAGTAAAAAGAATCTATTTGACAAGTGTGAAATTTGTTTGGGCGAAGAGTTATCCTTATAACACCTTGGAGGACCCTTGGATTTCCTACCCAATTACCAACCACCAGTATTAGTAAGGGGGGAGCTAGAGGAAGCAACCCTCATATTGATCATAGGATTGGATTCAGATGCATTTGTGTCAGCTCCAAGATCTTATTAACAACAAGAACATGAATCTCAGGAGGACCTTTAACATAGGAGATCTCTTCAGTATCATTGTTGATCTCTACCATAATACCTTTAGATTTAGGAATCCAGGTAGAGATAGGTTGGGGTTTCTTCTTCTTCTTTTGAACTCAACCTCCCTTCCTTGGCTCATCACAACTAGATATCATGACCAAAGTTACCAAAGGACAGTCAGGTTTCAACTCCCACTCATACTCAAATTCAATAAGATATGTCAAGCCATCCTTGCTCATGATCATTAATTCTTTGGGAAAGGTGAAGTCAACAGGATCTAGAACTTGCAACCTGGCGAATTAAAGGAGTTTGAAAGATAGGGTGAGATTATAAGTTCTGATTAGTTTTCCCAGGACTGAGCCAATGTAGGAGAACATCTCCTCATTCTAAAGCTCCAATGGAAAGTTATGGACCTTAAGAAAAATAGGAATCTCTATAAGCTTTGACATTTCCATAGAATCACCCCTTGACCATTTCTTGATGATTTGGACCATTTCCCCACAAAAAACCAGTTGCCTTCGTCTAGAGCAATTTCCATATCATCATGGTTTGAGAAAAGTATAAGGAGAAACCTTTACCTCTAGACCTAAACTCAATAGAGCCTTTGACATTCCCGATCTTTGCTAGATGGATCACCAAGGTCTGCCAATGTGGTTTAAGACCTACAATGTAGCCAAACACCACTCTGCTCCATCTTTCCTTATTTCTCTCTACAATGTAGCTGGGATAGTTCAATTTACCATCTGTCAGATCACATGCCTTCTTCTCCATATTCGTCTGTAGAGAGACCCTTCCCGCGCCCATCATGGCTTCTGTCTAAGACTTCTTCTCCTTCGTTACTGAGATTGAAATGGGAGGAGGACCACACCTTCTATTGTCCTTCAAGAGAGCTGCCCCAGGTTTGGCGGATGATACATCAACAATAGTGACTACGCTTGGCACTGAGATCACCTTCCTAATCACCCCTCCAGTTGCCTCCCCTTCTTCGACGCACGCCATCTCCCTTTGAAGTTTCTTCTATCTTTTCTCTTGCATCTTAAGCATTAGTAGAGAATAGATATTTGTTGTAGGTACATAGAGTGACCACACTTCCTACATCATTGCATCTCTATTTGTATGAAAAACTTACATAATGAATCAATCATTTTTCATATTTTATTATTGTTTTCCAATGTATTGATTGTCTATCAAATATGTATGTGAGAACTTTGAACTCAAAATCTAAGAAGTTGATTGCTTCTAGTTAACCTTTGATGAGAAATTCATATGGCTGATTTCAGGGCAATAAATAAATGAACTATAGGTAACATGCGACGATCTTAGTGTTTATTTATCCCCATAAAATTGTCATTCTAATAGAAGTTGATTTTACAAGGTCTTAATGGTTCTTTTTTCATGCTATTAGGATGTGGTGAGGGAGATAACATAGGTAGTGGCCTAATAATTTATCATATAAATAAAAATCAATTCTTTCTTGGTTTAATTTATTTACTTTCTAGTTAATTCACTTTTAGAACTTTTTAGAACTACTGAGAAATTCTATTCATCTTATTTCCCAGTGGTACATAGAATAGATGCTAGTATAACATCAAAATGTTTGGACTTCTAAAAGATGGCTTATCTCACAACATGAACTACAATATCTAACCTAACTAAAAAAGCTTCAAACTGAGTTTAGGGTACCATCATATCTTATCCCATGCTATATACTCTATGGGTTAGACCGTGGGAGCTTTGAAAATACAAGACAAGGGCTTCTAGTTTGTATACTTATAGACGCCCCTGACCATAGGCCCACCTCTACAATCTTGGAAAACCTATATACCAAGGTCGGGCCTATCCCATATTCAACAAGACTTCATGCCAACCAATTGGAATCTCTATAGATAACTATAAACAACCCATCACATTGACTCAAAAAGGAAATAACTAACATAACCATTTTTTGTATCTCCATGGGGTTTTATCCAATACATTGATTAATCTTAGCAAACACAATCCATCTCAATCTGAAGTCTCCTAGAGAGATGTCAACATAAAACTTTATAACCCTTTCTAGAGACCAAGCTGACGACCTTGGTGGTCTAGATCATGAACTGGACTAGAGAAACCCAAAGACAACTTGCCCTCATGACTACAAAAGATACCCCATAGCTTTAACCTAAGTACTCACTCTAATATCAACCTAAGACACCCCCCAAGGTTAAACTTTATGGATAGTCCTAATGGTTTCAACCATCCACTCTCACTACATGAGAACTGATTCACCCTGACCTCCTCTATGAAAGAAGATAAATGAATTAGATACAAAATGTTGCAGGTTGATTCACATTTTGAGGTCACAAATACTCCACAGTTAGGGGATAAAGGGGATTATTATAATATCCAAAGTATGAAACAAAGGAGGAGTGAGATAGGATTTTGAAGCAAATACCCACACATGACATGATGCCAAACATCAAATGCAAAATAAGGAGGTGACCAACCCAAGGAGACAACTAATATTCTTGAAGGAAAAGAATTTTGAAGAGAGGTTCAATTCTATCAATGAAGGGAACATTTTCTACTTTGTTCATGACTCTAGAAATACCCATACTATCTTCCCCAAGCAACATGTGTTCCAACTAAGTGGGAGTGGATATGTTATGTTACAAAACATGATAGTGGCCTACTAATATATGCTCCTCCCTATAAGACCATATCAGACTTGTGAGAAGGGAAGAAGAACTTAGGATCAAGACGTTTCAGGAGAAATAAGTTCATTTTGCATCTTGGAACATAAGTAGGAACATTTTCTTAAGGATGGAGAAGGAAGATGCCATTTTGCTTCAAGTAGCTTTCTGGTAGCTTCAACCAATGTACTCCTCCTTATTTGTTAAGATGAATTTCTTAATCTAGAATATTTATTGAGATATTATTCAATAAGAAGATTCATTTACTAAAATATCTTAATCATTATAACAATTTGCATCTTTTTGACATTACATGTCTTTTGTGCAATAAGATATCAACATATCATCATTTTGATTGAATTCCATTTCTCCCACAGAGTCTATGACATTGGTTTCCTTGGTAGCATCTAGCTAATTTAGAATAAGGATGTTTGGAATACCAAAATCATATAAAGTCAGAGGTATATGATCCATTTTCATCTCAACTTTGTTAGTTTCTGACTATCATTTATGGTAGTCCTAATAATAGAATTGACATCATGTAAGATATAAATTTTGTGATATCCATCACAATGTAGGAGGAATTGGAAGTGATTAGAGACTTCCACACTATAATATACTAGCTTTTGGGTATAAAAAATCTCTATTTCAGTTCTATGATTTATATTTGAATTCTATCAAAATATCCTTGAAAATTGTGTAGAAGATGAAGTTTCTATTCTGGTCGGATCCAAGTAGATTAGGTACAACATTGGTATATCTAGCCTCAATTGTAATCATTTTATTTGGAATTACTTTAAAGTACATTATGTATGGAGGCCTCAAAGGATCTATGATATCTACCCCTCGCATCGCCAAGAAATCTCAGGGTCCAAGGATCACACCCCTCTAACAAGCTCCCATGTCACTGCTAGGTCCTCTACTTCTCTTCACTTCTTAAGTTTCCTAATGTAATCAATATTTCATTGATAAACATAACACTGATAATGAAATAACTATGATAATAAATTGGTTCAGTAAAATACAAAAATGTTAAGGGAAACTGAGTTATTAATGTTTCTAGTTTATTATATTTAATATGGCTTGCATTATTAACATGTAAATGTACCAGATAAATTAAGAAATCATTAATTGAAGATTAATATGAATAATCCCTAAATTCCTAAAAAAATTGTTCCAAACTAATAAAACCTAACTATCTTTTGAATATTAGATCATATTTTTCCTAATTAGTCAATAAAGTGATTGAATGGTTTAACAATATTTTATAGGGTGAAGTTCGGGAAGAAGGTAATAAATGGCTTTATGTTATCTTTAATAAACATAATAATGCTTTATACGTTTAAATATTGGAAATTGTAAGACTGATAATATATGATTCTCACCTCAATAAAGTGAACATACTAACATGAGAATAGTATGTATGCATGCATGTAAGTAAGTATGTATGTATGTATGTATGTATATGAACTTATGAATATGCACACATGTAACATCGATGGGGATATTGAATAATGAATGTTCCATATGTGAGTATGAGTAGTATGATTACAACTCCATTAATATAAGAGGAATATAGTTACTTTGAGTGAGATTTTATTACAACCAAAGAAACATATTGGGGTTTCTAATCATGGAGGACAAATTGATAACTTCACCTAACAAAAATTTGATGATGTATGTCTAGACTAACTCTAAATAGTTATAGTATGCTCTACTTAAAAAATAAATCCTAAAAATTGATGGAAAAGATTCTTTGGATGATTCCATAGAAACTAATAAGTCAATTAGGTCCAAATGACCATATCCTTATCAGGACATACATTTAAAGATAAGATCATACTTTAAAGAAAAATATTATGAGTAACTTTATATTTTGATATATAAATTTAGATGATACTTCATTTTGAAGTACATGTCATATAAAACTAATTACATCATATCTATTGAATGGGTGAATGACCTTAAAATACTTAAACTTGTGTTGGTAAATGTAACTTTAAGAAAGAGAGCGTGGATCTATTATATAGAGATGGTTATTGTAGAAAGAATATCAATTCTGAAGTGTGGAAGAATATCAATTCTGAAGGCTAGAAATTAGAAGGCCTCAAGGTCAACTAGGTCGAAACACTCAAGGTAGTCCTTCCTCCAAGTATCAACCACCTCAATACCCGAGAAGAAGATGTTCAGGGTATGCTCAGAGACTTGGAATTTCTTCCCAGTAATCATGGAAGTGAGGACTACTTGACCATTAGGTGGGGGTTTGAGTGTGTCATAATTCCATTACAAGTTAGCATAGAATTCATGAATGGCTTTTGTGCTTGTGATGTAATTGTTGTAGCACGTGCATTCGACACATAAGGCAGAGAGGTGGTGATCATATAGAAACTAAGCTACTTGATCAATAACCCTTTGTCTACGTGGGGTTGGCTCAAAAAGAGCTCAAAACAGGATGGGGTTCCTAGGAAGGGTTCCTTGTACCTATTAAGAGCCTCATTGGAGACAAAGAAGGTATCGTCAAAGGGTATAAGATGCGAGATGGAAGAGGAGGATGGTGCTCTAGTCGGGGCCGCTCTCTTTCTCCTTTTGGACACCATGGAGACAAAATGAGAGGATGGAGAGAGAAAAAATAAGGAAAGCACCACCACAAACCATCTACACACCTAGGGTTGATGGGAAAGAGGTCAAGGAAGGTCGATCTAGGTCGAACTAGGGCTAGGGAGAGGAAGGTTGAGACTAGGGTTGAGATCTTGAGGGAGCCATAGGTTGGATCGGTTGATTTTTCTAGTTGAGAGGGAGAAAAATCAACCAAACCTAATTTATGTTTGCTCTATCATGGCCATCGATCAAATTCTATGACTCAGAAAATCGACCGATTGGCTCTCTAAAAAAGCTCTTGACCATGGATCGATCGAGTTGGCAACTCAACTGATAGTCCACCTGAACCAACATTAGAAATTCTAATTTCTAGCCATTAGAGTGCTAATTTAATTTATTTTTCAAGTCCATTTTGCATTTTAAACATACGTAGGTTCATATCACTCATCATTGGGTACTATTTTGCGATAAAACACACATTTGTGAAAAATACCCAAAAATAAGAGAAAAACAAGGCAAAAAGAACATGAAAAGCTAATTTTTAGCATACTAGCAAGCAAGGGTGATCAAAACGTAAGCAAAGCATATGGGATATATGACAACTAGCTAGAAGGCATATCATATTCACTCAAAGCAGTTATGAGTAGTTTAGATCTAATAAAGTTAAATTGCTCTCTAGCTAGAGGTTTAGTGAAATTGTCTGCCAACCGATTTTTTGTGTCCACATGTGTGATATAGATATCCTTTTTGGCAATGTGATCACAAAGAAAATTATGGAGAACCTCTATATGCTAAGATATACTATGCAAGATATGATTATACGACAAGTTAATTGCACTAGTATTTTCATAATAGATAGTAGAAGCATCAAAATGAATGTTAAAGTCTTGAAGCATTTTCTTCATCCATAGGACCTGGACACAAAAACTCCCGACTGCAATGTATTCAACCTCAGTGGTTGATAATGCCATTGTGCTCTATTTCTTGAAAACCAAGACACCAAGCATGGTCCTAGGAGAAAGAAAGTGCCCCTTGTGCACTTTCTATCAATCAAGAATCCTGCATAATCCACATTACTATAAGTCGTAAGAGTAAAGTCCCTTGACTTGGGATACCATAGACTAAAATTTGGAGTTTTGTCTAAGTACCTTAAAATCCTCCTAACATCTATAAGATGTGATTTCTTAGGATTTGATTGAAAGCGAGCATACAAGCCAACACTAAACATTATATCAGGTCTAGAGGCAGTTAAGTAAAGTAAACTTATAATCATACCTCTATAGAGCTTCTCATCTACCTTCTCACCTTCTTAATCTTTATCAAGTTTGGAAGTATATGACATGGGTGTGTCCACCGACTTGGTGTTCTCCATCCCAAAGTGCTTAAGTAGCTCACTTGTGTACTTGCCTTGGTTGACGAAGTTCCCATCTTTAGTTTACTTGATTTGAAAGCCGAGGAAGAATGTGAGCTCACCCATCATGCTCATCTCAAATTCACTTTGCATAAGATCACTAAATTCTTTACAAAGATCAAGGTTAGTTCTGCCAAAAATGATATCATCAACATATATTTGAATGATAAGAAAATGGTTAGAAGTGTGCTTTAGAAACATGGTAGAATCTACTTTGCCCATGATATACCCATGATCTAACAAAAGTTCTTTAATTTATCATACCAAGCTCTAGGTTCTTGTTTGAGTCCATAGAGAGCTTTTTGCAACAAATAAACATGGTTAGGTAAACTATCATATTCAAAGTCTAGGGGTTGTGCAACATACACTTCCTCCTCAATTGTACCATTCAAAAACACACTTTTAACATCCATTTGATAAAGAAGAAAGTTTTTATAACTGGTAAAAGCAAGTAACATACGAATGGACTCAAGTCTATGTATAAGTGTATATGAATTATCAAAATCTATACCTTCCTGCTGATTGTAGACTTGAGCCACTAACCTTGCTTTGTTCCTTACCACTTTTCCGCTTTCTTCTAGCTTGTTGCGGTAGACCCACTTGCTGCCAATGATCTTTCTATCACTTGTCCTTGGCACTAGGGTCCATACTTTGTTCTTTTTAAATTTATCCAACTCTTCTTGCATGGTTAGTATCCATTCATCATCCCCAATATCTTCTTTGACATTCTTTGGATCGAGTTATGAGATGAAGGCATTGTTGGCTTGTTCTTTGTTGAATGTAGCCCGTGTCTTCACTCATTTAAATGGATCACCTAAAATCATCTATTTTGGATGATTCTTTGCAAATCGGGGAGTTGGATCCTTCTTTTCTTCATCTTTCTCTTCTTCTTGAATGACCACCTCTTTTCCCTTTTGGGTGATGTTGAGTTCTTTTAGAATGGGAATAACCTCACCTGCAACATCATCATTTGGAACAATATCTTTAGGAATAGAGGGGTTAGTTTCAATAAACTTTAACATGTATAGATTCTTCTACTTTAGCAAGATCAACATTAAACACTCTATAAGCCTTGTTAATAGTGCTATAGCCAAGAAAGAAAGCATTGTAAGATTTTAGAACAAACTTGTTGATAGAATATTTTATATTAAAAAAAAACAAGGGCATCCGAAAATATAAAAATGCTCGATGTAAGGCTTTCTATCAGGCCATAGCTCATGTGAGGTTTTATTTAAAGAAGGATGCATAAAAACCCAGTTTTGCAAAAAACATGAGGTACTGATGGTATCGACCCAAAACTTCTTTGGACTATCATACTCTAAAAGCATGGTCCTAGCCATCTCCTTTAGTGACCTATCCTTCCTCTCTACAACCCCATTTTTTTGAGGTGTTCGAGGTGAAGAGAAGTTGTGTGCATACCCATATTCTTCCCAAAAGCGTTCAAAAATATCATTTTCAAATTCTCCCCCATGATCACTATAGATGGAAATGATTAAGCAAGAAGCTTCATTCTCAACTCATTTACAAAAACTATAGAAAACATCAAGTGTATCACTCTTGGAAATGGAAAAGAAGGTCCAAGTAGATTTAGAGAAATCATAAAAAATAACAAGGCAATACTTGGAGCCACGAAGTGATTGAGTTCTCATTGGTCCAAATAGATCAATGTGAAGAAGTTCAAGAGCTCTCTTGGTACTAAGTACTCCTTTGGATTTGAAGGGGGACTTGGTTTTCTTTCCTTGGGTACAAGGTTGGCATTCCTCACCCTTTTCAAAATCCAGTTTGGGAAGTCCCTTAACCAAGTCCTTTTTGCTCAACTTCTTCAACCGATGCATATTTACATGACCAAGCCGACAATGCCAAAGAGAAATATCATTTGAGTTGACTACTAGGCATCTATAAACAACAAGCTTAATAGAGTCTAGAATAATTACATAAAGATTACCACTTCTAGTTCTTTTATATATGACTAGATAGGTGAGGGAATATAGAATCAAGAATTCAAAAGAAGTAAATAGCACAAGGTAACCATTATCACATAATTGACTTATACTTATTAAATTGTGATGTAGGCCATCCACAAAAGAACATTCTTGATACATAAGGACTCACCTACATCACCCTCACCTTTGACCTTACCTTTCTTGTTGTCCCCAAAGGTAACCAAACCTCCTTTCTTCTTAGTGAAGTTGTTGAAATGGCTTATATCACATGTCATGTACTTAGTGCAACCACTATCATCAATCCATCTACCTTTTTCCTACAAGAAAGAAGAGTGTTGGTACCCAACTCAACCTTTGGGATCCAGAGTTATCTTGGGGACCCATTTTATCTTTGGGTTGATCCCCTTAGGCTTGTAAGGACAATAAGTAGAGTAATGATCATCACATTTTCAATGAGAACAAATCATAGGGTTCTTAGTGCCAGAAGACTCTCCAATAAAAAAGGAGGTTTCCTTACTCTTTTTCTTACCTTTGGATTTGTTCTTGCCCTTAGGTTCTCCCCCTACAAATCCCAAACCACTAGTACCACTTTGTTTGGTAGAATGGTCAAGGATTTCATTAAGGGAGTTTTTCCCTTTGAGGAATTTCTATAGAGAGGCTCTAAGTCTATGATTATCATGATTAAGAGATATGATTGTATCAGACAAACTAGCAAGATCATCTCTAGCATGAACAAGGTCGGTCTCTAAACATAGGGCTTTAGTCAAATAAGAATCTTTCTCAGGAGAAATAGAAGCAACATCATTACTAGGCAAGATAGGTCTATAAGATAAAACATTAACTGGACCAAGCAACCTAGAATTTTCAGATTTAAGCACTTAAATTTCCTTAAGATAAACATCCCTCTCATCCTTGCGAGTATCAATAATGAGCTTAAATTCAACATTTTCAGTTTTAAGAGTTTCAAGCTCATTTAGACACTTTTGGTTATCTTCCTTAAGAACTTCAATGTTCTTAAGGAAAACACCATTCTCTACTTCAAATCCATTATATTGGAGCTCACGATCAAGATATTGGCCTTGCAAGTTATCAATGCTCTCAACATGAGTTTTATCATTTGGCTCAAGAATTTTGAAGTTTAGCATACAAATCATCAATAATTTTTTCCTAACCTTTTTCTTTTAGATTTACATTTAACAAAAGAAGAACGGGTAGAAATAAGCATATCAATAAGAGTTTACTTAGATAACTCATGCAAGCTTACCTCACTTACCTCACCAATTTATTCACTAGTAGAGGCCATGAGTGCAAGGTGGCACTCTCCATCTTCTTCGGAGCTAGTGCCACTTGAGGATGATTCCTCCCAAGCTACATGAACTACATTCTTGTATCTTTTCTCCTTCTTTTCCTTCCTCTTGTACTTGCTCTCCTTCTTGTTCTCTTTCTCCTTCTTGGATCTTCCCTTGTGGTGTGACTTTCTTGATTTAGGACATTCACTCTTGTAGTGTCCCTTTTGTCCACACTTGTAGCATTTAGGAGTAGAGGAGGAGGATTGCTTTCCCTTACTATAGTTGGCTTCATGCTCACTAGGGCCATCATCTTCACTATAGGAGGAGGGATATGTCCAGAAAGCAAGTTGTTGTTGAAGGATGACAACCTCCACTTGTGCTTTGAAAGCACTATCTTTGATCTTCTTGGCTTCCTTCTTTTCTTGCTTGGCTTCTGCTTCTTGCTTGTCAAGCCTTGGATCATGAACTTGGAGGTTGTCAATGAGCTCTTTGGTTGGGATGTCACCAAGGCTCCTCACTTCTTCAATGGAGGTCACCTTTGAATCCCATCTCTTTGGTAGAGTCCTCAAGATCTTGGATTTGATTACACCTCTATCTAAAATGTTGCTCAAATAAGTTAAGTCATTGATGATCAAATTGAGCCTAGAGTACATCTCCGCAATCCCTTCTTTATTTTTCATCTTGAAGTTCTCTAGAAAGTTGTTCAACATGTATATCTTAGCCTCCTTGACTTACTTTGTGCCCTCATAGGTAATGCACAACTTATCCCAAATCTCATAGGTGATATCCCATTATGAGATGCGGTTGAACTCCTTTGGGATACAAACTGCATAGAGGATGCTTATGGATTTGGCACTGAGTTGGGCTTCTTTTTGTGCAGCTTCATTCCATGATGAAACAACTCTGATTGGCTACTTGTATGGTGTGACCATCACCTTATACATATCAAAGTTCATCCCTTGAATTTAGAACTGCATACACATCTTCCAATAGAGAAATTTGGTGTCGTCGAAGACTGGAGGACACATGGAGAAGCCTCCCTCTAGGTTGAGTGAACCAAGTAGGTTTCCACACATGTTCTCATCTCATGGGAGATTGTTGGAGAAGATCCTTATCTCTGACACCACTTGTTATATCTAGGGCTCTAGAAGGGGGTGAATAGAGCTTCAAAATTCTCACAAGATAAGTTAGACCTTCAAACTATATCAATCAAAACCAATAGCTTAAGAGCAATTTGAAGTCCTAACTAAGAAAGCATAGCAAGGATGAGATAAATTAAAACATGCAATTAGATAAGGTGATTTAGAGTGGTTACACTCTCCATACTAGGAGAGAGTCAATCCACTACCTAGAGAGGTCATCCTCTAGGACTTTGCAATCTGTGTATACTTATATTCATTCATAAGAGATACAAGGAGACCACCATACATCCAAGGACTTACCTATTCAAGACAAGAGTCTTCCACCTACATAAGGACTTACCCACTTGATCAAGATGTCTTCAGCCTTCAACAAGTACTTACCCACACTTGCATCAAGTCTTTGGCCTTGAAGGAATTTTCCCACTCTTCTTGAATCTTGGCCTTGCCCTTCTCCTTCACCTAGAGAAGATCTTCACCTCTTCTTCAACCTTGAATAATAACAACAACAACTTCACCTTCAGTCAGAGTATCTTTCTTCAACCTTTCGTTCTTTGAGAAAGGGGGTAGGGAAGATGGAATGGAATGAGAGCTTTACAAGTACATGGAGTTAGCTCTCTTACAACTGGCTTAACTCACTCATAATCATGAAATTATTTGTAAATGAGAGGGAGGGGCTCAAAGAGTTGCAACACACTCAGCTATAGCAAAGGACTTAGAATAACATCAATGAGCAAACTTGGAATGAACTCCAAGGGGTCCTATTTATAGTTGTGGGTGTTCCCTTGAGTGTGGTATCACTTAAGGCTGAAAAATAGTCATTTTCCAAGTTACAATGGATCTATTCTTTCTCAAAATAAGTCTCCAATGGTTATAATCACTTTTTTTGCATTTTTTGTACAGTACATTTGGTCAAGTTTCATAAAGGTAACTCGACCGATCCACTAAGTGACAAAGCCAATTTTAAAACTATTGGTTGAGTTTGTTCTGAGAAACTCGACCGATGAGTCAAAATCAGTTTTGCTTATTTGATCAATCAGTTGAGTTCAGTGAGTGTCCAACTCGACTGATTGGTCATCTTTAGAAAATCCATCACTGGATCTATCAAGTTTCCAACTCGACTGATAAACAACATGTGACAAATTTTCTAAAATGAATTTTGAGTGACCAAACGTTGGAAATAAGTGTCCCTAATTTTTTATTATCTTATTTACAAGTCATATCATCAATACAACTGATTACAAAAATAATCTATGCTCATTTGGGGTGATTTCCCAAAATGCGCACTTGCATTGCTTTTGACTTGAACTTGAACAAGCTAGGGCTTGTATAATTTGATCCTTTTCATGCACTTAAAGCCTAAAATCAATCTTGAACAAACATATTATATACATAGGAATGGAATGGTTAAGTCATTATCAAAATATGGGCAATGTATAACTCTCAAGTCAACAAAAGGGACACATATCTTTGAGTTGTCAAACCTCAAAGAGTTGGAAAACTAAAAACAATTACAAACTAAAACTAACTACTTAGTCCGGTGAAATGATTTGGATATGTTGTGATCAATTAATGATTAAAATAAGAAATTCATTGATTAAATTTGACTAAAAATTAGTACTAGAGATACTCTAGAATGCTGGTTTCAATGCTAAAATTCACTACTACAATGTAGATTAAAATGATTATGCATTAGTTATGTCTTCTTTTAGTAAGTGATGCACTGAACAATAAATTCCTTCTGGGTTATAACACTATATTTAGTGTTAATGAATCCCAATCTTGTGGTATCCTAGCATGACTAAATCCAATGTGATTACGGTCTACAACGACTTAAGACTTACACACATACATATAATTCCTTCTATTGTGTACATGTATCCATGAAGGAAATGTGATAAAATATGTCTTATGACTAAGAATCATATCCAACACATCAAGTAAGGCATCTAATAATATCCAACACAAATAAACCTTCTAACATTGAAACTAAAAGGAATAATTATATAAAAAAAATCTAAAATCATCCACTACAATGGTTTCATGATGGATTCTCCTGAATCCTAGAAAAAGTAATTTATTCCATCATAAATACAAGTTTCTCCATTCAATCAATGCACATGATGATGGATCCCATTGTGAAATAATATAGAAGGGGGTAAATCCTAATGTAGAACATGAAGCAACACATCTTGTGCATTTATGCGCAACTTTTATCAATTTGGTTGCTACGTGGACATCATATGTGCTTCACATTCTCTCCTCTTTTCTCTCCAATTGTATCCAAACATTAATTATCATATATATACTTTTTTGCATGATTTATTGTCTTAAATGATCATTTTTTGGCAATAGATCATCACCTTTGGATGCTGGACCGAGCAATTTGTGTTGTGTTATTTGTTTTTGGGATGGTGCATCGAGAGGTTGTGTCGATGCATCGATCTAAAGATGTGTGTGTATGAACCCTTGGTTCAATGTGACTCAACTTAAGCTCTACTTCTACTATTTGAAATTATCTTTGGATTGATTCTATTGACACCAAAGTTGGTGCAATTATTCTGAGCCTGTAGTTTCAAGTATTTCTTGCAATCAAATGGAGATACACTAGTATCATGCATATATATAGAAAATCACATATATGGCTATAGATTGTTGCAATTAATGCATGATTGATTAATTCTCTATTCAAATCAATCTAATCAGATAATATACAATAATCAACAAATATTCAATGAATTACATTAAAACATGGTGAGAGAATAGAGAATTTGTGTGCATCAAACTCCCCCAAACTCAAAATGTTGATCATCCTCCAACAATGACTACTCTAGGATTTGGTTGGATTAGTCAGCATGAAGACACTTCAATATGAAAACAACACTTAAAACCAAATCTATACCAAATAGTACCAAAACTAATCCAACAAATCACTAAGTGGTAAATCACAAAAATCTCGAACCGTAGAAATAAAATTGAAATTTTGCATGAGTTGACTGGAGCATTGAAATATCATGGTGGATAAGAAACAATGATTGCCTCACAATATATCCATGTACTACACTGGTATAAACTAAATAAATAGCTTTACAATGAATATAGTCCCTTGATGAAAATGTATGAGTAGTAATCATGGTGTAGCCTATCAAAAATGGCTACGAGTGGATGTAATATATGGTGAATATGTAATCACTAAACTAATTGAATAGAGGAATGATGTTTGGAATGAATGCCTCATCCTAATATTGGGAGTGGGGTAGGAGGTGAATGTAATGAAGTGAGATTTTTCACTATTATTGTTCAATTGATATTTTCCCTTTATAATAGCCACGCCTGTCTCACTCATTATTTAACCGATCGAAATCAATTAAGACAATCAATTTGAGAAAATAATGTTTAGTTTAAGTATTTTGTGCCTTGTGACACTAAAACTTAACTAGATTAATCATATTACTCAAAGTAACTACATTTGGAATGTAATTATGCTAATTTTAAGACCAATTGGACACTTCTATAATTTAATAGAATTTTCTAAAGGTTAATTGTAGAAAGACTTTTAACATACTTTTTATCCACTCCTTATCCATGTCAATGATCTGGCACTTTTGAAGAGGGTGAATGTCAACCCTTAGATCAGGCTTCCAGGATGTGGGTCCTGATCAAGTGACCATGGCATTGTCTTCAACCTCCTACTTGTTGCAAGAGATGATGATGAGCCTGACTGGCGCCTAGCCACCACCTCATGCCTCTTCAAGCCATTCCTTCCCTCTAGATCCCTCTCTCTCATGATTTTGATCCCAATGGACTCTTGATTGGCCAATTTCAATGCTCTCTTAGACTGTTTCAACACCCTCCCCACCCCTTGCTCTCACTCTGGTGGATACAACGTAACTCATCCCCAATCTAACCCTAAACCCTTCCTCTATCCTATAAAACTCCTTGTAAAGCTTGTAGTTGCCTTCCTTTGCTAAAGCCCTGACTTTCTGTGCTCTTTCCTTGACCTAAACCTTTTCCTTTCTCCTCATTTTATACTTGGTATTGTGGCACCACCCCTATTGGGTGTTTTCACATCTCATCCTCTTACACCAAATCATGATCTGCCACCACTTCATAAGGACAGGGAGACCTCAGGTGGCAAATCTATGACCAATCCCCTTCCCTCTCCTTCTACTTTCCTCCATTAGTGGTAAACCCCCTCCATAGTAGATCACATCAGAGAGTTGGGTGGAGATGAGGATCTTCAACTACCCAATCTTACCTAGGACCTAATCATGACAGAGAATCATTTAGAAACTTTAAGCCTTGAATACGATCTTGATGAAGAATAAAGTTTAGTATCATTTTTGTTATATCATTATATTATTTATTCTGGACATTTGCATGCATGAAAGATTACTAGATGGTCCAATAATATTAATATATGATATTCTCAAATTCAATTAAACCCTAATCTGGATATATTTCCTTATTTTGCACATGATAATATAGAAAATAAATGATGATGATATAGGATTTTAATAATGCCTTCAACCTTGATAATGATACATGGGGTTATCTTGCATTTTTGAAGTACCTAAGTAGATCATCCATCCTTTGAATACACTTGACTTTTGAAGTCAATAAAAAATTTGAAGTATTTCTAGTATAGATGTATTTGGATGAATGGTCGAATCGATAACTAATTAGGAGTGACCCAATCTTGAATTTCTTGAAACCCTAATTGTCCCAATACTCGTACTTGCTCTTTTACCTAGATCTAAACCATTGATTAATCTACTTCGTATCTTTTACTCTAAAAAACAAAAGGGTATGCTTATATTTCCTCTTTCAACTGAATAGTAAAATTGAAGATGTTGTATGTATTGTTTAAAATATACTTGGCTATGTATTTGTCTAAATTACCACGTTTCATATTGAGTATTCTTTTGAATTACTATATTATATCTTGCCAAAGAACCCATGTATACATGATTTTCTCATTATGATTATCTGAATAATGATGTTGACATTGGGTACAAATGACCTCGTGTCAGAGCAATGGTACTTGTACATAATAGTGACCTCCTCCTTTAGATGAAGAAGAGTCGGGTGACCTCCCCTATCTTGTTGGGGTGATGGATCCATACAAATCACTGATATAACCATAATGGAAAACTATATTACGAATTAATTGTTGCTTATTTTGAATATAATTCCTGCCAAGTACACTATTTTGTTATTAAACTTTTTAACCATTTTAGTAGTGTCAATGCATTGCATTGATGGTGTCTTGATTTTAACTATTTTGGGTCATGCAAGAAACTGAAGAATGTGTAACTATTCGTATGTTGTTTCATCATTATATGTTGAAATAAAGAATGCTACACAACATCAGAACATCACAGAGAGCATTATGTAAATGGGATGTAGTATTAATTAATAGTATTTCTCATCTTGTTATTTTTATTTCCTTGTTGCCTTTGGGCCCATTTATACAAACACTATGTCTCACTTTAAATAAAGTGGAATGTTATTTCTTTTGTGCATATGATTGTGTGTAATCTTCAAGCCACTAAGAGATATCCACTTTAATCCCCTTAACAATTCCCACCCAGGAAGTGGGATTGGGATTAGGGTAATAACGATATGGAATGGTTGGTATTAGAGCAACAACACACTTCCTTATACATTAATTATATAATATCTCTAATATCTTGGACCGAGGAAACCTTAAAGTTCACTATGGTGAAACCAAGGTGTGTAGGATTGAGCATAAGAGGTTTTATCTAGTAATCACCTCCTACCTATCTAGATACATTGGCTAAGGTTCCCCTCTATACTAGCCTTAGTGGATCCAAAATTGGAGTGGAGGAATTTCCTTCAACCCTATAGAATCTTTTAGCATCTCTCTCTTCTTTAAGTATTGTCATAATCCCCTTATTAGAAAGTAGGGTTACTTCTCATCTTCTTTCTCTATTTAGGGTGTCTTGACTTGATCTATACTCTACCTCTATTATGGGATGCCTAAGGATGTGAAAAGATTAAATTTCATACTATTCATAAAATTGGACTAAAATGTTAATATTTCCATGATCTAATATAATTCTAACCTGAAATCACAACATGAGAAACTTATAGTAATTAAGTCTTTGCATATGGATACAAGAACTAGAATTATAAGGATGGTGTAGAACCCTCTAGAACCAATAATAAGGATAAGGACAAAGACACGAGGAGGTTGATGAAGAGATTCATTATGCCAATAAGTTCATTTATACAGGTAATTGGAAAGAAAATAAGAAAGTTCTTATGGATGTTGTGTATGACTTGTAAGTCCACACAACATCACTTATATCTAGGGAACTCGTATAAAATAACCCATCACCATCAAGGATTTCTCAACTTAAACCAGAAGTCTTCTAAGAGGAGGATGTGGGAAATGTCCTATATAGGCAAATACTTGGCTAGTATCTGTGAAGAATAGTTTTAGGGTTTTGAGGTTCCTTGAACAAGAGAAAAAGCCTTTTGCTACATGCCAGTTATAAGGGGTGGCCAAATTGTGGTGGGAAAACTATATCCATTCACAATACATCATCCCTATACATTAGGAAGCCTTCAAACCCATTTTCACCACTTGCTTCATGCCTACCTTTGAAAGGAAATAGAAATAAAAAAATTCCTTATCCTTATTCAAGGTAACAACTCCATAGCTAAGTAGCCTCCTAGAGCATCATGCCATAAACCTTATTGAAGAGCAGAAAATGGACCATTACATTGATGGGATCCATATAACCCTGAAAGCTTTTGTCTCCTCATATAAACCTACCACCTTTTAGAATGTCTATGACCATGCCTTGTCCATGGATAGAACCGTGGGGATGGGATAGTGAAAGCCACCTAGCCTAGCCTAAGTAGGGCTAATTGATGTTGTTCCCACAAACCCTAAGAAGTAAGGAAAACCCCATCATAATAGCAATAAGCACAAGAACTGAAACAAAAATCCTAGACATACTCCATCCGATCACAAAAACCAAGGTCAGAAATAGAATTACAATAGAGGCCTTTCTCAGAATTAGAATTAGTGCCCAGATAGAGGGCAAGGTTAGTTACACGATGTTCCCCAATACCACAACTATGATAATCACCACCCTAGCCACCTATGCAAGTACCCAAAACAAATTGGCTATTTCTTATAAACATGTGGGACATTTCAAAGACAATTGTGTCCTTCCTCTTCTAGTGTGGGCCAAACAGGGTGACCACATGCTATACCGTCTCTTCAAACTGAATACGGATGAACCAAATGCTAACGGGAACAAGATAATACAATGTATCTTTTAATATGAAGTTATTTCCATAATACGTACATTATAACTAACATATGTAAACACCTTACATCATATATATATATATATATATATATATATATATATACACACACACACACACACACACACACACACACACACACACACCAATGTATGTATATATAGGCAAGACACAACTCTATGATCATAATATTTTCACTCTATTTGACTCTGTGTCAACAAACACCTTCATGTTTAAGAGTCTAGCCTCTATGTTTACTCTAGTAGTACATGGCGTAGGGTACATACTTGATGTAACTACCCCCACAAGGAGAATGTTAAACTCCTACTATATTGTGCAAAGGTCCCTCTATCTTATGATTATTGTCAACTAGTGTTAGATTTTATCCTCCTAGACATGGAAGACTTTGACGTTATCCTTGAGATGGACTAGATGTATAAAATCATGCTATAAGTAATTGTCATGCCAAGAAAGTTAACATTTATATGCCCAATCTCCCTACTCTTATAATTCTTGGAATAAAATCAAAATCAAAATCTTGTCATTTTATTCATTAAATATCAATCCATGACATCCATAGAATGTAAAACATACCTAGAAACTATGACTATAGTCGATCATCATACGAGTGCCCTAAAATATTGACATAGTGAGTGAGTATCCAGTTGTTTTTTCTAAGGAGATCTCTGGACTACCACCTGATCTTGATATTTGATTTTCTGTTGAGTTATCACCAGGTACCACACCTATATCCCAAACACCCTACTCTTATAATTCTTGGAATAAAATCAAAATCAAAATCTTGTCATTTTATTCATTAAATATCAATCCATGACATCCATAGAATGTAAAACATACCTAGAAACTATGACTATAGTCGATCATCATACGAGTGCCCTAAAATATTGACATAGTGAGTGAGTATCCAGTTGTATTTTCTAAGGAGATGTCTGGACTACCACCTGATCTTGATATTTGATTTTCTATTGAGTTATCACCAGGTACCACACCTATATCCCAAACACCCTATCAGATGGCTCATGTTGCATTGAATGGATTGAAAAATGGTTGTAGGATTTGCTAGACAAGGGTTTCATCTTACCAAGTACATCCCCATAGGGAGAACCCGTATCCATCTTTAAGAAAAAGGTAAATGGAAAAATAAAACAAGTTTCATAAGAGTCACTTAGTTCAAATAACAACCATACATTGAGTCTGACTCATTCATACATATTATACAACAAAGCAATACCATAGATAATTGCTAATAAAAAGAGTACCTTGTTTGTTTAGGAGCTTAGATCTTAGGAACATGAGTGAATAGTAGATCAAGGATTTTGGGCATGTAAACATGCATAAAAGGATCAATATTTTAGGTGTTTCCAAAATAGATTTCAAAGTTTGTCTAGGATGATTAATTCTTAATGTGAACCAAAGTTATTTTCATATCCTATATATCCCATCATCAATCGACATTCTAAGATAATGTTATCGATATTAAGTGGATGGTTCTAACTTGGTCACATTCAGAGACAACACCCTAAGTTCAACATTTATCATTTTGTTAAATATCATGATGATAATCAAATAAGATCAAGAATTGAGATATAGGTTTCAAAGGGAGTTTCAACTCTAATACAATTAGGGCTTATATAAAAAGGTTAGATCTAGATAAAAGATCCATTTTTTATTTACAAAAGATAAAATTTTAGGTATATTTTAGAACAAGAGTGAGAATCATGTTTTGATGATAGTCCCAATGGATGTGTCTCGTTCTCCTAATGGAAATGGACTATACTTTTGTGTTACTTGTATTGTGTATGTATTTCTTATGAATTTTGTAAGATTTGTGATTTTCTAGAATTGTCACTATAGGGGGAAGAAGAAAATAGAAACCACCTTTGGGGAAAAAAGGTGGATCAATGTATTGTGGTATCCTACTAATGGTTTACTGTGATCTCATAGTTTTGATTTATCACAAATAGAAAAAGAAGAAGAGGAAGAAGGGCCAGGGGTGCGTCAGCTGGTTGGAAATGGGGCAAGATGCAAGAGAGGGGAAGAGAGATATCAAAGGTTCCAATTGCCTTTGTGGGGGAGAGATGAAGTTAGTAGATATTATATTTATAGATGGGGAGGTTTAGGGTCAGGGTATACATGGCTAGGGTTCTACGGCGATAGTCAATGCATGAAGATTCTTGAAAGCTCATGAAACAACTTGATTTGGGGTTAAAACGGGTGCAAATAGAGAAGAATCAAGTAAGGGAAGTAATGGGTTCAAGAACCAAGTGAAGAGGGAGAGAAATAAAGCAAGATATGATGGTTAGGTTGGGGTCTCAAGGGGATACTATGTCGACCGACCCAAGGGAGGGGACGACCATGGGAATCATCAAATTGCGATATGAGGCATGGCTCAATTAGTTCCATGTTTGGCTGGCTAGCATGCCCTATGCATGTGACCTAGGTCCGAGTCTGTGTTGTAGGTGGCCCATTAAGTACAAATCCCTATCCAAAGGCAAAGAGGGGATAAAAGGGGCATCAATTGGCGGCTTTAGGTCTAGATATTTTACTATAGAGAGTTGGGAATACCCAGTTGAAGTGAAATTTGCACCCAAAGCTTGAAATATAGCTTTGCATACTTAGGAAAAAGACCTAGTAGATAAAGCTAGATATCGATTTCATCACAATGAAATGAAAAGTCAAAACAAGGTAGGTATTTATATACATTCAAGGTATGTTAATACATGAAATTCTCAAACGAGTTCACAAAATTATCAAGTAATCAAGGGATGATGAAGCGGAACCCAAAGTTAACAAATTAAGGGTAAAAAGGCAAAAGATTGGAGATTTTAAGAAATCACTTCATCACACATTTCCCTCCTAATAGGGAATTATGGTCCCCAACATTCAAATTATCCTTGAAATAGTAGAAGCACAAAAATCCACATAAACATTATTTATACGCTCAACATTATCACTATTATGGTACAGTATAGTCAGTCTCAAGTATTTGGATAAGAAGATCAATTATAGGAGATAAATAGGCTGCATATCATTATCTATGTGCATTCTATCCTACACACACCCATATATGTGAATCTAATTATGTATCTATATATGTATCACTTTTGTTTTTACATATGCCATCTGATAGGTCACCCAAAAATTGGGGTGGCACCCAGTACTACATATACTGAGAACTCTATCTTACACTCTAATACTAGACACTCAATCACCTTCACACGATTTCTAGGGTTGCTAGTCAGGTAGGCATGTTAGATTTTTATCATCAAGGCAAGATTCAAGATTTTGGTTTCAACAATATTTTAAGAGTTGACTTTTTGGGATGGAGAGATCAAATTAGAATAAGTGGTCATTCTTCATATTTCCAAATAATAAAAAAATGTGCTTTCAAATAAATTCCAAATAGGGATGTGCTTTGGGTCAAACAAGTCATCATCAGACATTCCTATTTTTAGCACATTTTTCTTAAAGAATATTTCACTGGCATGTGTGCACCCACACCACTAAAATATTCAAAAAGAGAAAATATGTAGAAGTATGACTATCCTTTTTCATAGAAGAAGTATGTGGAAGTAATTATTATTTCACATCATTATTTGTACATGGTACAAACTTTCTAGGATATCCAAATATCATAATTTCATTTCTTGATCTCAAGGATAAACTAAGGGACACATAAGGAATGGGCATGTCATTTGTGAATCTTGAATAGCTAGTTCATCTTAATATATCATGAAGGTCTAATATCTCTTTGTATTTAGATATTTAGTATTTTTTTTTGAAGGAACTTCATCAAACAAAAACATTGATTCTAATGTTCTTTTACTTGGCCTGGTTAGCATACTTAAGTTTTTCAAAATTTTATTCTAGAGTATAGGTGAACACATGTACAAGTCAAGACACAATAGTTTGCATGGTTCTATATAGCATGTACAGTTTCATAATTTAGAAAGGGTACCTCTATGTCTCATTTTCCTAAATCTTGAAAGTGAAAACATGGGCATGTCAAAGTTTGACGTTGCACTTGTTCGCTCATACATGAGGAGGGTGTTGGCACTTATCAAGTGTTTTTTTATCCTTGCAATAGAAGCAAAGTAGATTTTTGTTTTGACATTTCCTGAGGTGCTTGTTTCTGTAGTTGTAACACTCAGTCTCATTGAGTTTGAATCTTGGTCACATCCTCAAGTTTGTCCTTTATTCTGAGCATGAGGGTTTCTTTTGACATGGTTGATGCCTATATTCCTATGGCCATTATTATTATGGGGTATTAGTTCTTGCTTAGGTTGGGTAGTCATAACATATATAAACCCTAAGAAGGTTGAGCAAGATGGTTTTCCTTGACTCATTCCTATGATCCTTTCCATCTTCAGAGCATGACCAAAAGTTCTTGAAAACTAGTAGATCTAAAGGAGTCATACAATGTTTGAAATGCCACATTAATACCATCAACATAATAGTCCAACTACTCTTTCATAGTAATATTTGTGGCATGGTGTTCCACAAGGCAAAACTGCCTAGTGTTTTCATAAGTAGAGGAGTTTTCATAGGTGAGGCTAAGTAATTCCTTATTCTTCACCTTCAAATCAAAAGAAGGCATAAAACAAGCAACGAAGATGGGCTTGAATGATTCCCATGTATGAGGAATGGATTGATGGGAGTGAGTGTAGTTTTTCCACCATCTATTAGTTGCCCTTCTGAGTTGATAAATGCAAAAGGTAATTTTACTATTATTAGGGCACCCTATGACCTTAAAAGTGTTCTGCATTGAGAATACACATCCATATTCCTTGTCCAGGAACATCTCCAACATCTTCCCTAACAAAATCTTCATGACTTAGTTTCAGGAAGTCTTGAATGGTGATGGGTTTTGGGTTTTGACTGGCTGCCTAAGGATGTTGCATAGGTTTACAAGTCATGCATGACATCCATAAGAACCTTATGTTGTTTTCCCATATCTCAACATCAATAGAGTTCTTTGCATGAGGTTCTTTAACATTCTCTTCCCCATTATTCCTCTTGTTATTTTTTCCCCTTGTCACCTTTGTCACCTTTGCCCTTTTGAGTTCTCCCCTCTTATGGTGTTTGGTCTTGGGAGCCATCTACAATGTATTAATGCCATAAGCTTTCTGATACTACAGTTTTCAAGTCAAGATGCCTAGATCATAGCAACAACTATAACATTGTTTCATTTTTTTTAATTATTCCAAACTTTAGTTCCTCCCATCCTTCGGCTACTAATAATTAAGAGAGAGTACATATCAAGTCTAAACACCTACTAGAGGTGAAGAGATGATAAGTCATCATACTTCATTATAATTGGTGGCTTGGGGCAGTCTTCAAACAAGATATGAGATGCTAGATTGACTCTCTAGGATTAAAGAAAATTTATTTGTCTTTTTCAGTATCAACTAAGGCTAGGTAGAGCGAAGAACCTCAACCACCATTGTAAGATGGATAGGAGGTGATTACTAGTCACAACCTTGAGCCTAGACACCTCAATTTTCACCATTGTGGACTTTTAGGACTTCCTTAGTTCAAAGTATTGGAAATATTATTTATTTATATTTGTAATATTTAATTGTAGACTTTGCATTCACTATTCATACATTCAACCCTCTGTACACCCAAAGGTGCATGCATTCATCCCTCTATCCCTCTATACATCCAAATGTGTGGACTTCTTTGCACTTATCATATTCAAATGTTTTTATGACCATATTCAAGGTTTTCAGTAAACAATACATATATGTGGAAAAACAAAACCAATATCATAAGAGTCACTTCATTCAAAGATCAGTTTTAAATTGAGTCTAGTGACTCATGCATGTATATTATACAATCAAGAAATACCATGGATAATTTTCAATAAAAGGATAAACCATGCTCTATTTGTTTGGGAGTTTAGATCTTGGGAACATGAGTCAACAGTAGATCAACGATTCTGGGCAGGTATTTATGCATACAAGGATAAAAATTTGATGCAATTCTCAAAAATATTTCAAAGTTTATGTCAAGGGTGGTTAATTCCTAATATGACCCAAGGTTATAATCATCTCTTGTACTTCCCATCATCACTCCACATTTCAAGATCATGTTATCCATATTAATGGTGTTCTAACTTAGTCACATTTAGAGACAAAACTCTAATTTCAAAATTTATCATCATGCTTAATATACATTATCTAATTGAGTAAGATCAAGATCGAAGATATAGGTTCCAAAGGTTAGTCTCAACTCAGCTCCAATTAGGGACTATGTCAAAAAAAAAGTCTAGATAATAGATCCACTTTTGATTTACAACAGATAATCTTTTAGGGAAACTTTAGAATAAGGGTGAAAATTTGGTCCTCATCATAGTCCCAACATATGAATATCATTCTCTTGATGAAAATGGACTACAATCTTACATTATATGGATCATATATGTAATTTTCTATGTATTTTGCAAGAATTGGCAATTTTCTAGAATTATCACTAGAGGGTGGAGAATAAAAAAGTTACTACCTTTTGAAAGAAACGTTGGAGCCATTATTCACATTCTTCGTTCAATGGTTGACTTCCATATCATAGTTCTGACAGCTTTTGAAAAGAAAAAGAGGAAGAGGAAAAATGGTCGGGGGTCGGACTGCACAAGTGGCTGGGGGGAAATGGGGTAAGATGCAAGAGAGCAAAGAGAGAGATCAAGAGTTCTAGTTGTCTTTGTGGGACATGAAGAAGTCAGTAGAGGGTGTATTTATATGTGGGGAGTTTATGGTTTGGTCTATACATGGCTAGGATTCCATGGTGGCAGTCAAGGTGTGAAGCTTCTCAAAATCTCAGAAAATGACTCGATTAGGGATTATGGGTGCAAATGGATCAAGATCGAGTGAGGAAGTTAATGGGGAAACAACCAAGTGCGGATGGGGATAAATGTGTGGGATCATATGGTTAGGGTTGAGGTATCAAGTGTCTACTATGTCAAGTGACCCGAGGTAGGGGATGACCTAGAGCGTCATTGAATTATGATTTGAAGGTTGGCCTGATCGCTCTCCTATCCCACTAGATAGGGTGCCCTATGTGTGTGTCCATGGTCCAAGTCAGTGATGCACATGGCCCATTAAGGTCAAATATCAACCCAAAAAGGAAAGGCATAATAAATGGGGGTATCAAATGGGTTTTTATGTCTAGATCTAAGACAATATATAGAGAGAGATTGGAATGTCCAATTGAAGTGAAATTTGGACCCAAGTCTTCAAATATACCTCACAATTTTTGAAAGAGGTTGAGGTTCTGATAGATAAATCTAGATATCAATTTGATCAAAATGATATGCAAGTCAAAACAAAGTTGATTTTTTATAAGTTTACAAAAAATGATTTTATGTATATTCAAGGTATGATAAAACATCAAATCCTCAACCAAGACTCACAAGTTAACAAATAGTCTAGGGATGATCAAGTGGTATCTGGAGTTTAAGAAATCAAGGGTAGAAAGGTAAAACATTAGAGATTTCAAAAACTCACATCGTCACACTACTCTCATACCTAGAATATTTATTAACTCAACCACTAAAACACTCAACCACTAAAACACTCAATAGGAAATCCTATTGAGTGTTTTAGTGGTTGAGTTAATAAATATTCTAAGTATGAGAGTAGTGTGACTCTCATACCTAGAATATTTATTAACTCAATCACTAAAACACTCAATAGGAAATCCTCAAAGTCACAAGAGAATGCTCTTACACATGTCTTAAGCAAATGATCATTAAAGAAAGAGGCAAGGGAAATAAACTATCTAAGGATTAGGAACCATATTATACTAAATAAGTCTTTGCCAATATGAACACAAATGCACCTAGAATGCCTTTTCAATACAAATTGATCAAAGCTCATGTCAAGAAGATATATGAAAAACTCATTGAAACTATAATAAAGTTACACCTTGATATCTAATTTTTAGATATTATTTAGGACATGTACACTTATGCTAAGTAGTTCAAAGATTTGATCACAAAAAGGAGATGTGGAGGTAGAAACTAATAAGCTTGCAAATATGTCAAGTGCTTTTTTTCAAACAAATATGCCTACCAAATAGAAGGCCCCCAAAGGATGTATGTCCCTTTCAAATGTAGGACACAACAAATAAAGAAAGATGATCCTAGTGCAAGTATAAGTTTTATGAAACTAATGCTAGCAAAGAGACTAGGTATAACAAACATAGTAAAGATAGGAATGAGGATTCAATTAGTCAATCACACCCTCACAAAACCAGTAGGGATTGTTGAAGATGCATCAATAAGGATAGGAAGATTCTTTGTTCCTTTTAATATCATCACAATTGACACAATCAAAGACCCATCTTGCCTCGTGATTTTTTAGAAGATCCTTCCTATCCACATGAAGAGCCTTTATTGATGTGGATGCAGACATCATAACGATATGAGTTGGAAATGACCAAAACAATTTTAGAGTCCAAAATTCTATGAGAGACCCTTCTTTATTTGAATTAGACTAAGTCATTCATAGCTACAACTAGCTATGTGTTAATATCAAAGAACATAATGCTATTGTAGACCCTTTGATGAGGGACCTCACAAATTAGACCCATAATATCGATGACCTTGAGGTTGAAGAGTTATTAATATACCTTGACACTAAAGAAGATGATGCAATAATCATGGAAGAATCAGATGACCTTGAACTTGAGACAGGAAATTATGTTTCCTTGACAAGGACACTAGCTAATGAAGAAGCTCCTAAACCTTCAACTAAGTTGAAACAACTCTTGAAGGGTACGATTTCTTGGATGATGAAGGAATAATTTTGGTTATAATCAACTTAGCCATGTTTTAGGAATAGAAATAACAGTTACTTTCCAAGTTGAATGTGAGAAGGAAAGACATAGTATATTCAATATATGATATAAAAGGTTTGAGATATGTATTGTATGCACATAATTCATTTGTAGGAAGATGCTAAATTGCTGGATCAAGGGAAGATACGTCTAAACCAAAATCTATGTGAGGTTGTTATGAAGGAAGTGATCAAACTATGTGATGTTGGGATCATATACGCCATAGATGATAGTCGATGAGTAAGTCATGTCCATGTGTATTCAAGAAAGTATGTAATAGTAGTACATGGAGATAATAGATTCAAACTCCCAATGAGGATAGTGTGGGGTTGGCGAATGTGCACTGACTATAAAATCTCAATACAACCACAAAGAAAGATTGTTTCCAGTTATTGTTTATGGATCAGGTTCTTGAACATCTTGCACACTATTCTTATTTTTGTTATTTGGAAGGGTACTTCAGATTTTATAAAGTTCCAATTCACCCTAATGATCAAGAAAAGTCAAAATTTTCATCCATGTATGGTATGTACACTTTTCTCAGAACGTCATTCATCTTTATGCAACACACCTTCTATGTTTCATAGATGCATGATTTGTGTATTTTTTGACTTTTAGTAAGACATTATGGAAGTTTTCATGGATGATTTCTCTATGTATGATTCCACTTTTTAGGATTTCCTATGAAACCTCTCCCTGGTATTACAAAGATGTGAATAAAAACTTGGTGTTGTATTGGGAGAAGTGTCACTTCTGGTCCAAGAAGGAATAGTGATTAGATAGAAGGTCTCAGAAAAGGGAATTGAGGTGGACCAAAGTAACATCGAAGTTGTGTGTAAACTTCCTCACCAAAATCCATGACATGTGTGAGAAGTTTCCCATGTAAAGTGGGTTACTACTTCTGCTTCATCAAAGACTTTTCAAAGATGTCCAAACCTTTGTCAAGCTTACTTGTGAAAGAAGCTGCCATGTTTGATGGCAATTATTTAAATGCCTTCAACACTCTACAAAATGCACTCACTATAGTACCAACCATCTAGGCTCCCACCTATAACCTATCCTTTGAACTGATGTTCTATGGGAGTGATTATTCAGTCGGTTTCTTGGGCAGAAAAAAAGATAAGAAATATCACATCATTTACCATGCAAGAAAAATCCTTCATGAGTCCCAAGTCAACTATATAACTAAAGAGAAAGATAATATCACTATAACTTATAAATTTGATAAGTAAGATCATACTTGATAGGAGCTAATGTAATAGTATATATTGATGACAAACCTAAAAAATATCTTATGACCAAGAAGGATACAAAACCTAGAGTATTGAGATGGGCACTCCTTCTACATGAATATGACCAAAAAATTGTCAATAAAAAGGGGATAAAACATGTGATAGTTGACCACTTATAAAAAATAAATTTAGAAAAGGAAAATTATCTACATGTCAATGATATTTGACCCAAAAAACCCTAATGTTATCTAAGTCTATTGACCCTGTGACCCCATGGTATGCAGACATTTGCAACTATTTGGCTTACCAATGGCTACTCATTGAGATCACTTATAACCACTAAAAGATTTTTTTATGTGAAGAACTACTATTGGGATGATACTCTTCTAGTCCAAATTTGTGTGAATAATTTCTATTGAAGATGCATCCCTTAGGAGAAAGCACCAAAAATCCTTTATGAATGTCATGTTTCATCATATAGTGCACACTTGAGTGCATACTGTACAACAACAAAAGTTCTACAATCATGATCTTAGTGGCCACATTGTTTAAGGTTGTACAAGCTTATGTGAGGACTTGCAATGAATGTCAAAGGATAATAAATATCTCTAGATGTAATGACAATCTATGTCTGCCTGGATATAAGTTGATATATTCGATCTATGAGGAATTGACTACATGTGCCCATTTCCATCTTTGTTTGGAAACTAGTATATCTTAGTTGAATTGGACTATCACTCAAAATAGGCGCAAGCAATTGCAACTCCAATTTGTGTCTCAAAGGCGATTAGGGAGATGTTTAGCAAGATCATCTTCACAATGTATGGAGTCCCCAAAAAGTTTCACTTCACATACAGTTTGAAGTTCTTCTTGAGAAATATAGAGTTAAACACAAGGCTTCCACACCCTAACACCCTCAAACCTCATATCAATTTTAAGTATCAAACATGTTGATCAAACAATCTTTAAAGAAAATAGTGGGAAAATAAAAAATGGACTGGACATATATACTTGATGATGCCCTCTAGGCATGAGAACATCATTCAAAACACCAATAAGAGCCACTCCATATAAGTTGATATATGGAAACACATGTGTAAGATACTGAATCTCAGGGTCTTTCCTATAATTTACCCACTTTTGATCTTTTCTTGTCTTTTTAGTCCATTTGGACCATTTTCATAAATTTCCCTTGTTTTATATTCTTTTTGGACCCCTTGTGCAATTTGAGCACAATTCAATGTTTAAAATCACCTATTTACCCTCATTTATAATAATGGAGGGGTGTTTGCACAAATAACCCAATTTAGGAGATAAGAGAGGTTAATAATGTAATTTGGTCATTAAGGATGGAAATAAGTAGATAATATTAATTTGGAGTTTTTGGATAAATATATTAATAATAATAAGCATTTGAACTAATTATGAGTATATTAACCTCTTTACTTTCTCTCTCCTCCAATTTGATGATAAATGTGTGAAAATATATTTGAAGGTTGATATTTTCCTCTTAATACTCATATATATCTATCACCTCGAATTTGACTCACTAATTGCATTAATATGGTCATTTCATAATAATTCACATCTTTTAATGTGTTAAAATACACTTTAATGAGCAATATATTAATTAAGGACCTTATTGGACATAAATACGAAATCTAATTATATAGCATCGTTCTAAATGCTAACATGAGCATGTGGTCCAAATTTGGTGTCATTTGGACTTCATTTGACCCTTCAAATCCATTTTATAAGCTTTTAATAAAGTTTAACTATGGGATTTTAATTGATTTCATCGATCGCCAAAGTCTGCTGTCACGCGCCCTGGGTCCATAGTGGACTCACATCCAATGGCTGCTAATCAGTCTTGATCCGATCCAATGGCCGGGACTTCATCCCCTACCTCTGACCATCTGAACAGGTGCGGCGCCCCAGCTCCCGCAAATCCGTTCTCCCTCTCCTCTCTGCCTTTTAGCGCGTTTCTTCGCCCGTTGAGTTCGGCTCTTCACGCCGGTTCTAACGATCCCCATCTCGAGCCCCCACACTCACTGTAGGAGAAACGCCTAACCTGGGCTGTCTCCTCCTCTCCACCTAGGAGTCGCAGAGCGAGCTCCGGCCTTCCCAATGCCTATTTAAGGGCGTCTAAAGCTTCCTCAGGCCTCGAGCTTTCGTTCCCTCCCTCCAATTTCTTCCTGTTTGCCATGGAGCTCCTGGACCTACTCGAATTTCATCTCCGGTAACTCTGACCTGCGGCTCGTACCTCCAACCGCCTCCATCCAATTGGTTTCTAGGTAAGCATCCTCGACCATCACTCTTCCTGTTTCTACCCTCGGTTTGCCTCGAGACGCCCCCGGTCGCTGTGTCATGTAAGCTCGCCGTTGAGCTCCGCCGGTGCCTGCCATTTCTGGGCTTGGTTGCTTCTCCGCCCTCGATGACGCCTCCCTTTGATTCGCCTTGACTCCGTGAAGGTTACCATGACCTCGGTTTTCGATTTGGCGGCGTTTTCTGGGTGGTTTCCCCGACTTTGTTTTTCCCCTATTTCCTCCTATCCTCGGCGGTCTTTGGCCATTTCCACACCCGGTTTCCCTTTGCGTGTTGCTCCTTCAACATCGCCAGGGTCTGGCGAAGGTGATGTAACCGTTTCCCAGACTCGAGCATCTCTGGAGCTCAGAGTTGGCTCCCACCTCCGTCTCCCTGGTTCTGCTCGCGGCCATGGCTGCGAGGGGAAGCAATCCGGGTCGTCAAATGACCCTGGAGTCCCTCGCTGCTTCAATCGTTAGCTTTAGATCACATGGGAAATCTCATAATTGCACCCTGAGCTTTGTTTCTCGCTTGCAAACGATCGATGGTTTCAAATGACTCAAGAGCCCTCACCATTTTAAGTGAATCGATTTACAAGTAAGGGTATTTCAGTCTTTTACATCCTTGCTCCCTCGCCTTTGACCAAGGTTAGTGAGAGTGGACCTGCTGATGCGGCCAATTGTGATTGGTCCGCGTCAGCGTGGGCCCGGCCTCAGTGGCCCAATCACCCTTTATTTTGCCTATGTGGCATTTCCCTGAATTCTGATTGTCCATATTTACTTAATTCATAGTAAATCAACCATTGGTCAGAAAAATACAAATAAATAGTCTATGGAAAGGATTTTTAACGTAGAATTCGATTTTATGGTTTTTGAGTCATGATTTGGATTCCTTTTTCGAAGTTTGTTTTGAATGCCTTTTAATTATATAAAATGTTCTAAAATACATAATAAATTCATCTTAACCCCAAATTAGGTAATAAAATATGTTTTATTATTCAGGAGAATATGACTAATCTTTTGGGCTTGGTTTTGAACCATAAATCGTGATTTTGTAAAATTAGGGTTTTTCCTATGATTTATGTTTTTACATATATTAATGCATGTGTAATAATGTAACTAGGAAATGTGGAATTGGATGCAATCAACTTGGTGAATGTTTATGGTAAATAATTAAAAATAGGTATGTGGCTCCTATGTATGTGGATCCTATTTTAATTGTGGAATTTAAATGTGATGGTAATGTGCAATACACCTACTCTCAGTTGGGCTTTTATCCAACCCCACCATTTATATTTTTGCTAGACTTATTATCTTTTCTTATGCCTTTGTGACTCATCCAATTGAAACATGTGAATCATGCTACTACATATGTTGCCTCCTTTACTTGGAAATGATGTAATCTTGTTAGTGCCTATGCTGGCTTATCCTTTTGAAACATTTGGAAGCATTGTATAATGTCGTTGCTTGTTGACTCTTTTAATTCTTGGAACTCTTGGATATGGTTGTGACCTATGATGGTCTTGTTATTTATTTATTTGGGTTTTATTCCCAATGCTATCTTGTTACTTTTCACTATACTACCAAGTGACTATTTAAGCATGATGTATTTTAGGCCAAATGACAATGTAGTGTACATGAGTACAAACCACCCACAGGGCACTGGGGTTTTAGTCCCCCTGCCGGGCACTGGGGTTTTAGTCCCCCTGCCATTTTATATATTAGGCACTGGGGTTTTAGTCCCCCTGCCACTTTTTAGGCACTGGGGTTTTAGTCCCCCTGCCATTGGTGAGGTCCGGTAGGTGCCTCACCCTACATTGAGATGAGTTTGTGTCTTAATATATTCATTCTATGTGATTTAATATGGTGGTGATTGTATATGGCAGTTCTCTTATTCTTATTTGAATATCTATCTCATTCTCCTAAACTATTGTAACATAGAGAATCCTTTATTATGCAATGTTGTTGATTATTCCTTGTCCAATACTTTCTTTTTAACACATACCTTTTATCTCTCTCTTGCTGGATGACCCCAACCATCTAGGCTAGGATCAGAGTGCGCAGTGGAAGCTTGGTGAACCTAAGGATAAGAACAAGACAAGAAGAAAAGGAACTTATAGCTTGCTTAGACATAGTTGCCTTATATATAATAAGTTGTTTTGTTTGGAGACAATGTTGTATTAGTTAAGTCTTCCTCTACCTAGATCCTTGTTTTTGTATAAAGATGTACCCCAATTGGGAAAAATTTGTAATGTACTCTTTATACATTTTGAATTAAGTCAAGGTTTAAATTTCCGCTGCTACACAGTTGATGAATTGTTTATCATGTTTAATAGTAGAGACTTGGTCTTTACAACATGTCACCTTCCTATAGAGATAGAGCACAAAGCCTTTTGGGACATAATGTCTTTAAACATGGACCATACTTGGAAGGTAAGAAGAGACTCCTTCAACTATAGGATCTCAAAGAGCTTAGGATACATGCATATGAGAATGCCAGGATATATAAAGAAAGAACAAAATTATGGCATGATGCACAATCCAAAAAAACAATGTCAAGGAATGAGACCATGTCTTATTGTTCAATTCATCTATCATAATATTCCCAAGAAAACTAAGATTAAGATGGTCAAGTCCTTTCTATGTGGTTAAAACTCATCCATATGGAATGATGGAATTTTTTAGTGATAAGTCTGGAATGTTTCCAGTGAATGAACAAAATGTAAAAAGAAACTATGAATATGAGACATTCACTAAAAGGTGTGACTTGCAGCTATTTGAACTACAACCAAGGAATCAATATTTGAGAGTCAAACCAACAACTTTAAATTAGCGCTCCTCGAGAGGCAATCTAAGACATTTTGACATACATTTGTTTGCTCTCTTAGAATTTTACTCCATAGTGTTTCACTTTGCATTTTATGTTCTTTTTATTTTAGATTTTGCTATCTCCAAACAACATTAGTAGATTTAATAGATAAATTTTAGATAGTTTAATGATATGTATATTTTATTGGAATAACATGGGATCAACTTATAGTAATTATACCCATATGACTATCATCAGTTACCACCAATCTACACAAACCAATGAAGTTCCAACTCTGATGAATATGTAGTCAACATATGATGAATGTATAGGCTTTTCATTGTTTCATGTATCTAAGGACTTCATGGATTTATTAAACCAAAACCATCACCAGCTGGTGATCCCAATGCTCTTGTCAATCTATGTGCACTAAACTAACATTGGTTGAGTGGCCATGAGATCATCACTAATTGAGAAATATAATAATGTCATCGATCTAATAAACAAACAATTCATTAGTCTTGACTAGAATGCCATCATTGGTTGATGATTCAACATGATGGGGCCTTAGTTTTAAATGTTGACAACTACTAACTAGCTATCAACATCCAAGTAGTGCATTTTCATTGGTCAATAAAGCATCAAATTTCTATCGAATGGTGCCAGTGGAGCTCCCATCGACCCTTCTCCTGCTAATGAAAATACAGGAAAACTGTGTGGGATCCACACGACTAAAGATCATGGCTATAAAAGCAATTGGGTGATTAGCATTGAACTTTTGCGAACCCTATACACTGTGTGAGATCTAAACCCTAATCTAATTACCTCCAAGCCAACCACTTTCAGTGGTAGTGATTGTAATTGATCGTCAACTCCCACTACTTTCATTGGTAGTGGTTGTTGTCAATCTCCAATTTTTCATCATAGGTAGAGATTGTTGTTAGCCTTCAGTTGTCAATCATCAGTTGACGTTGTTGACCAAAAGACCACTTGCCATAACCATATGTATCATGCATCAAGGAGAGAGAGGCATCATAAGATTCTCAACTCATGACAACACAAACGAGGCTGCATTGAATAGATAATGAGCTCTAGTTTCATCACCACCAGTTATTGACACAAAGGTGATACCAAAGGAGAAATCCTCTCCTAAACTCACTGCCAACCGCCATTAAGGGATCTCACTACTGAGGAGATTTTTTAATCTATAGTCATAATTAGTTTGTGTCTTAACATAGTGATGGCCTTTTTCATCAATCCCCTACTTTTCTCAATAGATGGACGCCCTCCACTAACACTACCATTAGTTTTTTCTCTTATACTTTCCATCAGTTTGCACGTTGTGGTATTTTTGCCAATTTGATGACTGACAACCATCATCAACTAACAATTTCCTTTAGATTTGTATTCTTATTGAATTTGATTGATTAACATTATCATGTATTTTCTCCATCTATGGTTAATATTGAATTTCATCATTTTAGATTACATATAACATTCATTGATTATTGAAGTATCATTGTTTGATGCCCTGATCACAACAACCATTTTAATTGGTTGTTGCCCTACCCTATTTATACTCAACTACTCATAGATTCAACAAGCAATGAATTTCATCAGTTGTTGAACCCTATTTCATATACCATTGTGATTACATGGGTTGAACTATTCAACTAGTTGTTATGAAATCTGAATCAAACATATCCTTTATCTATATAATTTATAATCAACATGGTATGATCATAAAGATTCCTAAGATATACTTAGAACTAGAATGGCTACAAGATGTGAAAGGTTGGAAAGATTAAGCTACAGTTCAATGAAATATAAAGGTTGAAAGAGTTGTTTTCTAGGCACATGGATGAATATGGGGACCCAACACTAGAACGTAAGAATGCAATGTACTTAGAAGATCACCTAAATCATTTAGAAGAGCCAAGCCCACAAAAGCACTCTTTTTATGGGGTCTGAAGTCTCATCATATTCTAATAATACACCTTATAAGAGCGTGTGAAATCAAAGAAAAGGAAATAAATCGACCCTCATTCCAATAGTCTAGTGAAAAAGAAGACTACTGCATAGAAACAAGTTGAAAACTAAACTGAGGTTTTGCAACAAATGAATACCTAGTCAAACTCTAGGCAAAATCTCCAATAGATAGGTCCATGTTGTAAGCTATGTTCTCCTTGGTCTTGTTCAACACCTTGATGTAAACATGGGTGATGGGGAAATCTCCCAAAAAAAGGGAAAGGAAAACAAGGTATGTGTCAACAAATATGAATAGGATATCAAGGAAAAGAAAACATGTAAATAAAGGTTAGTTTTCATCATAATATGAAGATTTCAAGAGTATGAGGCTATTTTTAAATAGATGCTTGCCATAAACAAAATATAATAAAAGGTTGCATGCATGATAATAATGACTACCTTAACTAAGTAGGGTTGAGGCACCTACCAGACCTCAACCTATAGGTGAGGGGAGAATGAATACATTCCCAGTCACCTACACATATTTTTATGGGGGAGAATGAGACATTTTCCCAGGGCAAATTAATACATACCCTATCTATGGGTGGTTGTACATAAGTACCACTACTATAGCTAAATAGTCCATAAAATCAACATGCTAGAAAATAAATAATGTCAAGTAAAATCATCATATATTTGAAACATGGTAGTGGGGTAAAACGCCCAAACAAAAGAGAAAAAATATTGATTTAGAGGCATATATAACAAAGGATTCAAGAATAGAAGATTTAGGGTTCATTTAAGCCTCATTAGGGAAATATAGGGTTTGGTTGCAATTATCCCAACACCGGGTGTAAGAATGCACATACATAAAGAGGTATTGCACATACCTCTCTTGCTGATATCGATTAGTAACTTTCACCACTTTAATTGAGACCACGTTCGACATTGCCTATTTTCAATGTATTAACATGTATTAGAGTACATAATGCACATTAATGTATATAAACCCTAATTTTAGACCTTTTTAGAAAGACTTAGATTTAGAATCTAAAAACCTCACCAATGAACTTATTATGTTCTCCTAATTAATAAAATATATTTTTATGTTAATTTTGGAGTTCTGATGATTAAGATGTAATTTTTATAGACTACATGCATTAAATTCATTTTACAAAAGTCACCCTTTGTCAAACCTCAAAATCAAACCTTGAAAATATTGTTATTATATAGAGATTAATTTTCTAATTCCAAAAAATATCTATTTGTCATATTTGGATAAGTAGATTAAAAGATATGAAAATTTCAATTTGAACAAATCAGGAAATGACAAGTCAGAAATCTTTGAGAGAGAGGAAGAATGAGAGAGAGGGAGAAAACACCATTTGGCCCAATATTAAGGTTGGGGATGTATAGGTAACATAACTAGAGCTTCTATAGAAGGTAAAACAGTAAGAAACCAAAACCCTAGAAGAACATGGTAAATAGAGATGGAGATCATCGATTTTAAGCATAGAAGCATGAGTTTTAAGTATGTAGTAAGAAATATATGAGAAGGGGGTTATAAAAATCACCTCCAGTAAGGTGGACAGGTTCAAGAAGAAAGGTTACTGAGCTAGAGAGGTTGGTTTCTCCAACAAAGCTCCTATCTTGAGCAAGAAGTACCTTCTCCACTTTAGAGGTGAAAAACCCTAGAAAAAGAACATGGAGATGAGGTGTTTAAGGGCTCTAGGTGGGGTTTCACCATGGAAGACCATGGTTCTGACCTATAATATGGTGGGAAGAAGACGAACAACATGAAAATAGGGAAGGAAAGGAGGAAAACAACTAGTTTTGGTTGAACTCACCAAGAAGGAACTTTAGAAACCCTAAATAGAGCAAATTTGGAACCCTAGGAGCCTTCTTCACCAAGGTAAGCACCTTCTTTTACCTTGGGACAACACCTTTGTGTACAAATAGAGTAGGAACAATGCTCTAATCTGGAGGAAAGGAAAGGAGAGCAAGAGTTTTCGAATTTGGAGGTGAGAAGGGGTAGATATGGCTTTATAAAGAAGGGGGCGAGCATGAGGTGTCTATGGGACTTTTCATGTGTCCTTAGCCTAAGGTTTAATGGCCATGCAAGAGGATAGCTCATAGAGGCTTCTTGAATATCAAACGTCAGTTCTAAAAGTCCATGGAGACTTCTAGACCATCCCCACCATCCTCCAATCAAAGAAATAACCACATTGGTTAATAACTTTTAAAGATAAGCTCATTTATAAAGAGGGTAATCTCTAAAATGCCCTTAGAGAGAAACACCTCCAAACCAAGGTGCAACTAGGTGCCCCATGGTTTCCTAATCTCTATAATGGTAAGGGAATATCTGAGGATTATAATTCATGTGATAATTTGCAAAGAAAACCTCCCAATTGGGTAAATTGCATAAAAGTCCAAAATGTACCTAAAATTGTATAACTTGCACAAACAACATCCAAAATGAAGTAAATTTGAAAATTAGGCTCATTTTATGATTTAAAAATACATCACAAAGACTAATGTTTAGATCACTTAATTATGGTAATTAATCTTGCTCAATACTTTAAGTAAGGTTTGTGGCCATACACTTCTGGCACAAATTTATTTACCATTGTTCCACTTAAGTGGTGATTTTGCATTTTAGATCCTTAAATAAGCTTTCACTGAGATATTTGTGCATAAAACCTTCCATTGGTATAATTATTGAATAAATATTCACCAAATTACTATAAATTCCACTAATTAAACATCAAGGGCATAAAGGATTGAAAGGAAAGGAATGGAAAAGGGCCAAAAGAGAATATGTCCAAGTTTCATTATGTTACATCATCCTCAAAATAACAAGCAAAGAGAGGAGGATGAGTATGCAACATCTTATCTTTAACTCCCAGGTTATTCCCTCCAAACCGTAAAACTTTCACAAACTCAAACTCCTTTTTTTAACCTGGGAGTTTAAATCTTCTCAAGCAACTCCACATAGGTCAAGTTCTCATGGATCACTAAGCATTCCACTATTAAGATTTCTTTTTATTAGATATAACACATTTCTTTTTTATATTCATTATGATATTATATCATCCTTATTATTCTTTCTATTGTGTCATGTTATATTTACTTTTTTGCCAAAAGAGTTATTTTATATTATTATACACAAAGTCCCATATATTTCTCATTAAGAGTTTTAGAGAAATTAGGGTTTATTTATTTATCTCAACATACTTTATTATTATCCTTAATAATTTGTATTTAGTCTCTGTTATCAACATATTGTATTGTAATAGATTATTTTAATGAACTAAGACATTTATCCAATTTGTTACAATTAATCCTAATAATGTCACATTAATTACTTATATCTATATTAAACATTGTCACATTACCTTTTTTTACATTGATGTCATCATTAATCATTTTATCATATTTATTCACTTCTTATTATTGATTATGGACATTTATGTGAATCAATTACTTCCTATCCATATTGAAGTCATTATATGCATTTTAGTGATCAAGGTGGGACATATTACATATTAATCATTTGATTCACATACTAAGTAATGATTAGGTGATTACTTAGGTGTGTATTAGAGAACAAGGTGATATGCATTTCATATTGATGACCTGATTACTCTATGATTTGGTGATTATATATCATTTATGTGTATTTATGACATCTGATTATGACACCTAATGTCATTAATGTATCAAGAATGTCATTAAGGATGTATAGGTTAATGTTAGATGATTACAACTTAGGGTTTAGGTCAATATTATCATTCTTCTTCTTCTATACATTCTTAGTATGCAATAAATACAAGATTAGGTTATAATTAGCTTTCTCATCATTTCATTAGGGTTTATTGGTTCAAGAAATGTTTAGCCTCATGTGTACCCACTATTAGTATTGATGGTAGATCATCACCATATCGGCCAACCAACCAACAACTAGGTCAACACCCAACCAAAGGCTCACTCTTTCAAATCCATGGTGAGAGAGAGGGGTGTTGCTCAAGCAACTAGAGTGTAGACTCACCTCTCAACAACTAAGGGAGAGAGGGGTTTTGCCCACACAACTAGAGCTTAAGCTCACCTCTTAAGACCAAAGAGAGAAAGGGGTTTTGCCCCAAGAACACGCCACAACACACCATTGAATTAGGAGACCCTAGGATCACCTCTCAACAACTAAGAGAGAGGGGTTTTGCCCAAGGACACCTAGTCCAAGGTTCGTCCAACAAGATCCATGGTACACCTAGGTCAACAACATGACCATTAAAGCAAGAAACATATCTAGAAAGATAACATGGCCGATCAAGATAGCATATAACAAAGCAACATGGTAAGGAAGTAGTATAGTTAGGGTTATGAGTTATGTAACCCGCCTCAAGCACACTCCTCAAGCTCTAAAGCTCCAAGCTCCAAGGCATCACCTTTGGTCACCTCAAGAAGAAAAGAACAACTCATAACCACCATGGTCAAAAAACAAGAAAGAAAGAGAAGGTTCAAAGGAAAGAGAGAAGGATACTCACCACGAGAGAAGGAAAGGATAAAGGGAGCAAAATGTATTAGCCAGGACACCAACTGTATCGGCCACAACTTCCTCTTCTCTACTCCTAGCTCGGTGACCAAAGGAAAGAGAGCAACTAAGGGCACTAAAGAGGCTTAGCAAGCAAGGAGGGTTGCTTATATACTAAGGGGTGAAGGGAGAGAGAATGTCAAGGTGGAAACTGACCCTAGCACACTTGTCCAAGGGTCATGCCACATGCTAACACCCCCAAAACCACTTGTCTACGACTTTCCACCCACTTAGAAAAGCAACTGCCATATGTCCAACGAAGGTGACACAAACGAGGTTAGGTGAAGGGTGTGTGTCACCCAACATGGAAATCCAACACACCATGGCTGATACACATCTTGCCCGATACAACCAAGCACTCCTCCTGGCCGATACACCAAGGTCTAACCCAATATCAAGCCTCAACAAGGCCCAAGAAAGCCCAACAACAAGCCTAGGTTTCAACAAGCTCAAGCGAGGCCCAAAACAACTCAAGCAAGGTGCCCAACTCATCCTCTTAACCCTAGAAGATGCAAAGATAGAGAAAGACATCTCTCAAGGTGACAAACTTGCACACCAACCCTAAAACTTGGGTAAATTACAAGTTGCACCTTAACCTCTCAACAAAACACAAACAAAACCTAACCACAACTTTAGGTTATTAGCAACATCTAAACAGAAGGTTTAGGCAAAGCAAATAGGGTAAGCCCAAAACAAAGGTCAGGGTCCTTACAATTATGTGATTGTGTATATAACAAAATGAGTATTTTATATTATTCATCATAACCAAAGAAAATATTATAATAGATTCAAAAAGGGATTAAATCAAAATATAAAAGGAGATAAACGTGAGAAATAGATTAAGAAGAGATAAATACTACCATATAAGTCTATGTGTTACAAACCAGTTTCATTCTTTAGCTTTGATGAACAAGTTGAATGATTCTACTACTGAATACATTAATTTCAATTCAGTTTGTATTTCACTCAGGATCATTAACCCAAATATCACTTATAGAAATATAGGAGATCAGGGGTTGCAACACAAATGAAGGCTGTTGGGGGAAGGTTACAGTCTGGAAAAAATAGAAAACATTACAACTAATAGTACATTACCTTGTCGATCAGTAATCCTCTTAATTATATGCACGATGGAGTGGTGGAGGTCCTTGTCAAAATCTACCTTGCGGTACAATACACACAATAAATAAGAAGGTACAACAAGTATGAAAGATATTTATAGATATGTATGTGCAAATAGAATGTGCACAATGCTTCAGACCTATCCCTACCTAGGGAGAATTTTGACAAATAGTTTGTAGATGCTTCATTCCTGGATGATATCACCACTTCTACTTTGTTTTTGCATCATCGGAACAACCCAATTACAAACTAGTATACTGAGTTGCAGTGCCAAGTAAAGCATGATCCCACACCCGAACCCGAGGCCCAACCAATGATGCCCCACGATTCCGTCATTGTCTCCATGTCTCTGGATACCATGGCCATCTCAGAAGTGTCTCAACAGTCATCAAACTTATACTGCCCCGTGAGCTCATCTGCTCAGTGGCACACCGACAACGTGACAAACTAGCAGGAAGCAAGGTTCATGAGACCGACGCTAATAAACACCACAATAATGAATATGCCATCCTAGTCCAGGAACATATTGGGAGAACAGATCTGAGGGATAGAGGTACAAATGAACACTGTATTATTATCCTACAATGTGATATTTATGAACCAGGGGACAGAAGAGACAAAGTTGAGGTTGTGGACAATGGAAGGGTCCCACTCGAACATAGGGGGATGTCCAAGAGGAACACCGAGAGGGTTGTAGTGACTTCATGTAGATTTCCAGGCATGGGCACCCCTGGCAACAACTGGGTGATCAGGAAATGGACTCTCCTGCAGCTACACCACCTTCGACACTAGAACCCATGATGAGAATGATGAATGGGATGGTAGTCTTTCATATTTCTCTTTTCCAAATTTGTCACTCTCATAGGAAGATAAATGGAACCAACTAGTAGGCTTAGTTAGGTTGAAAGATTTGGTGTGCGGGAAAAAATTGGAGGGAAAAGAAAGCAGGAGTAGTGGTGGCCGGAAGAAATTAGCAAGTCATGTGCTATTTTTGGGTAAGTGGGGGCATGGAGACAGTGAGAGGAATTTCTTCATGGACCGGTGCAGGCTTTTATGTTTAAGTGAATTTTACTAAAGTTACTCTTTTGAAAGTGTAGAAAAAATACCATGATTATATTGCATTATTTGTTGTAGTGGTGGAAAAAGAGAGGAAGAAACAGACTACAAAATTTGTTTCCATCTTTAGTGCAAGGTTGAAGACAATATTGTGGCCATTAGATCCTGGTCCAATGGTTGTTCTACACACCTTAACTAAAAGAGGCACCCAAGATAGAAACTTGGGGCTCATACAAATAAATGTCATGTAATAAATGAATCAATTTCTTACTTAGGCAACTATATTCTGAATTTCAAAATTTAATATCTTCTAAAGTGTAACTTCAAATGTATTCAAATTTTGGACATTGCTTCATATTCAAGAAATCTACATCCTGACCCAAAACTAATTTAAATTAAAAATTATTTGATCCCTCAAACGAATTATTTATCACATCTTTCCTCAGAGGGCATACAGTAATTTACCATTATTCATTAATCATCCAAAACTCATCAAAAATCCAATCTATACTCAAAAGTCCCCAATAAAAAATTTCACATTATTTGGATAAATAAAACCTGTGATGTTAACTTTTTAATATTTCATTGAAATAATATAAATGACTTAAACCACTAACTTAGTTCGAACATAGTTCTTGTATAATTTTTTTGAACCATAAAATAAGTTCTGATTGGTCTAAGATTTGATATTACACTTAATACTACCGTAAAAACTATTCCTCCAAGTTTCATAAAAAAAGAAATTTGTTTAACTATCTAACTAAATAATCTCTGAAAATATCATTTTTGGCCCATATGAAATATATAATTATTCAAACGGTCTCCAAAAATTATACAATCTTAACCATAGATCTAATAAATGACTATAAGCTTCATAAAAATTTTTGGGGTCATTTGGATACACCAAAATGATGTCATCTTCATCATCTCCTTCATGGGGCCTTTTCATTTCATAAGAAAAAGCAATTCTCTGATTACATGTTCATGATTAAATTTTCTATTAAGAATTTGGGTTCATGTTGGTTTTGAGTCAAAACATCTAACCCATGGTTGTTCGATCAACTTCTCAAGAATCGACCCAGATTGAGAAAATTAGATTTGGAATCAAACCTAGAGCCATCTTTAACAATTATTTTTTAAGAAAAACCAATCGTGACGTTAAGGTCTATCTTATAAGAGTTGAGAATTTCAAGGAATTAATTACATGATTAATCAGTGTTAGGTTCACCAAATATGTGTTGAAATTGATAATGGCATGAGGTACGAGCCTGATAATGGGACCAATTGGGTGTTAGAGTGAGGAAGAGGAAAGATGAATCAGAGGGAACATATGATGTATTCATTGTATAAATTAAAAAAGAGTGGAAGTCAAGGAGGCCAGAAGGTTTTGTATTTTTGTACTAGGGGGATTTGCTGAATAATAAGGACATAATGTAATTATGAAACATGTTGGAGTATGTTGTGTAATTATGGTATATAACAACAAGTCAGAGTTGGCTGTATCATCTTGTTATATAACAACATGTTATGTCATGTTGTGTGAATATGGTTTATTACAGCATGTATCTATTACAATAGGTGCATTCATGTTGTATGATTATGGTATATTACAATGGTTTAGTCTACGTTGTGTAATGGTGGTCTATTACAATGATTTATCATGTGTGGCTACTATAATAGATCACCATATATTGTGTAATTATAGTATATAATAATAGGTGTGTTACATATGATGGGCTCTCTGGGCATAAGATATGCCATTACAATCAAATTGTTCCAAATGCATGTTTATGTGTAGGTACCGATTGTATATGATCCTCTAAAACATGAAAGCTAACAATTACTATATGCATTTGAATCTTTTAGTCGGCCACCGTCATCTCATCCATTGATGAACCGATGATCACTGCATATATGCTAGAATAGATAATATACCACATCATCCTTGTGGCACGATTACGAGTTCCTTGTGTGTGAGAAACTTTTGACTTCATTTTGGATGAGAAGATGGAGCTTAAATAGTGTGATCTTGGTATTATAACAACATGTTCCAACATGTTATGTTACTGTGGCATAATACAACATGTACATATTATAATAGGTGAACCCCTATTGTGTGATTATGATATATTATAATGGGGTAGTCTATTTGTATAATGATTATCTATTACAACATGTTACCATGTGTGACTTTTACAATGGGTCATAATATGTTGTGTTATTAAGGTCTTTCATAATAGGTTTAAGTATGTTGTGATACTATAGTCTATTACAACATTTTAGCACCTGTTGTAATATCATGTATGCTACAATGGGTTTGTCCTATTGTAAATAACTTGTGTTGTATAAAATATACAATATACAACATGCAAATAGGCTTGTTGTGATAAATATGTTAACTACAACACAACTAGTAGAACTATTGTGTTTCTCCCATTGTAAAAAGTATTTTCTATACTAGTGGTGGTTTAAACATAATTACTGAAGTGTTAGGTATTCAATTTAAACAAGAATGGCAATTAGGAGACTGAAATGACTGATTCACTAAGTGAACTGATCAACTCAGATGTCTGAACTGACTGGTTCAAGTTATGAACTGACCCTTTAGTTGATCAATGCGATTAGATCAAGGATTTATGTTGATGTCATGTTGTGTATTAATCGAATATTCATTGCCAATACATTTTAAAATTGGGAAACATTATGTTATGATCGTTTAAAGGGTTGAAACGATCATCTCACCTATGAACTGACCGGTTTTGTGAACTGACCAATTTGTCATACGCATGCTCTAAAAAATTCATAAAAATCTATCACTTTAACTCCCAGATGAACTAGAAATCTTGACCCCAAGCCTCCTATAAATAGAGGGGTAGTGGGGGCCTTCCATAGACCAATAAGAATCTTTGATAATTGTTGTGTTCTCGTAGTTGTGGTAATGTGAGAACCCGAGCAAGTACTAGTCATCAAAGGGAGGGATAGAAAGGGAGAGATAATTAGGAGATTAAATCAATGCTAGCACACTGACTAGAAGGGCAACTCCGTTCATCTAGAATGAAATGAGTTCCTTATGGTTCGTATGGACTACTATAGAGGAGAGGATGCCTTTTTCACCCGCTAGGAGGACAAAGTCAACTATCAAGCGTGGTGATCGACCAGGAGGTGCCTGTCAACAACTGTCTAGGTGTGACTTGAGAAAGGAGCATGTTGCATCAAGGGATAGTTTTTGGACTTGTTCCAGGACCATGTATAGACCTTGCAAACCCTCATTCCCATTACATAGTTGTTGACATGATCTACTATTGGAAAATATGACATCATATACAACAATGGAAAAAACAAATATTGTTGCCATAACACACAAGTCCATATCAGTTTACTATGATTTGGGATTTAATCGATATGATTCAATTATGGTTTTCATCATTTATTTTATTGCACATGATGAGAATACTTAAAATGACTAATGTGCATATTTAAGTAAATACCACATATAATCCCAACTAATATATATGTGATATGATATATATGCAATTTACACACGTCGTCCTCAAATTGGTTTTGATGGTGGATGTTAGCATGATTACGACCAATAACCCCTATATTTTTTTGCTTGGTTGTATGGTTGTTAATGCTATTTTATATCTCATTTTGCATATCGAGTCTGTATCTTTTATTCAATGTGTAAAAGTATTGAATTTTCTTCTTCTTATGCTCCCCTTGAATGTAACTTTAGGTTTCCCTATTATAATCTAATAAGTTTAATAGGACTTGAACAATTTTAATTCTTGTTATGGCAAAGAAGACGTTATGCACCAGACAAACCGCCCATTTTAGAAGATGAACTGATTGGCTAGAGAACTGAGGAAGCCTAACAATAGGAGGAGCCAAACTGATTAGTTGGTGGCCCAACCGATCCAATGAAGGTGTTCAGAAATAATTTGGACTGGATGGAGACCAAGCGAGCATTATGAGAGATCAACCAACCGACCAAGAGGCAAACTTATCAGTTCAAGAGTTGAACCGATCCACCCATATTGGTTCAAGCATATATTTTCATCAACAAAAGGTTGTTGCATCTGATGTATTCCTTAGGTGGTAGTAATTCCTTATGGCTCCAAGGAATTATAGTAGTGTGTCCATAACCATCCCTTGTGTTTATAATTGTGTGTTTTCATTTATGGGATATAGCATGTATATGATATGTACAATAAGTATGTGGTGATTGGATATGTATATATATTTTTAAATATAATATCCATCAATAAAATATATTAAGTCTTAGATGCTTTCCATATGCAAAAAACATGTAGCCAGAGGAAAAGAAAGCAAAAGCGATTCCCGTAGTAGCGGCGAGCGAATAAACTTGATTGACTCAGTGTGGGTTATGCCAAAGTGTGGTGTGTTTATCCAACTCGTGGAAGTGTGATGGTAGTTATGTGGGTCTGCCAAAGCAGGGTGCATCACTATTGTGTTGGATTTTGGGTCAGACTTAACTAGGTGATCTTAATGAGATTAAGCACCTAGAACATGTATATGACTGTGACAAGGGGTTGTGCACACCATCTATCCAAGAGGCACATTTAGATGCAATCAACAAATGTTTCCTACCTAAATAGTCAAGTTGGGGATGATCATCCAAAGTTGACTCATGATTTGATGAAAAATGGATCTTGCTCAGTAGAAGATTGTACGATACAATCTTTTGAATTGATATGAGAGGGATATCAATTTGAACAAAATAGTGGGAGTGATTATTAATTAAAGTCCTAAATAAACATATCAAATTTTGCATTAATCAAATCAAATCAAAAGTGTTTTGACAAATTGTAAATTTCTTATAGAATCAAATGGCAAACAAATCATCATTGTGATCGGTCCTTAGAAAGAAAAACTTAACAAGACAAATTTTAATGATTGGTTTTGGACTTTTGAAGGGTTCTCAATGATGAGCACAAGCTCTATGCCTGGATACACTAGTGCCAGAAGAGCATGCTCCTGATGCACCTAGGCTGAGGTGGATGCTTATTAGAAGCATACCAATGATGTCTTAGACATTAAGCACCTTATGCTATGGTGCATGAACTATGAGTTGCATGACCAGTTTGAAGATGTGGGGATTCTTGAAATGGTAATACATCTTAAGAACATGAACTAGAATCATGCAAAACAAGAAATGTACAATGTCTCAAAGATGCTCTTTGAGTGAAAAATGACTGAAGAAGACCCAATAGAGACCCGTGTGCTCAATATCATCAAACATGTGGAACATATAGAACAATTGGGATTCCCTATGAGCTAAGAGTTGGCCATAGTTATGATTCTACAATCGTTACCTGAATCATATAGCCAATTTATTGAGTGTTATTACTTGAGTAACATGTCCAGGCCACTGTCAGAGTTGCTTTCCATGTTGATAAATGTTGAAGCACGAATGAAGAAGTACAAATTGGTGATGATGATCAGAAAAATGAAATTCAAGGACAAAATCAAAGCCAAGAAGAGTTATGAGCCCAAATTGAAGTCTAAGGAGAAAGAAAAGTGAAAAAGGAATCTATCCTTTGTACTTTAAGGGATTCAAGATGATGAAGCTAGGGATAGAGATCTCCACTTTAGGTATATACATTATTGAGATAAATTTGTCTACTTCTTTGTCTTGGGTACTAGATACTAGATGTGGATCTCACATATGCTCGAATATGCATGATATGAAAATAAGTAAGCCTTTAGAAAGGGTGACGTTGAACTACGTGTTAAAAATGGAGCAACAATTGTTTCCATTGTAGTTGGAACTTTTAATTTATCTATGCCCAAGGGGGTTGCAATAGAGTTAAAGAACTTCCATTCTATACATGAAACAAATAGAAACATTATTTCTATATCTTGTATGGACAAGGATGGATATGAATTTCATATAAAGAAGGGTCAATATTCTATTCCAAAATATGAGATATTTTATGGTAGTGCCCCAATGTCTTATGGTCTATTTTTTGCCAGATCAAAATGACAAATGTTTATAATACTAATGCTAAAAGACTAAAAATCGACAACTCAAACAAAACATATCGGTGGCATTTTCTTTTAGGGAACATCAATGAGAATCACATATCTAGACTCCATAAAGATGGTCATCTAGACTCTTTTGATTTCAAATCAATAGAGACATGTGAGTCTTGTTTATTGAACAAGATGAACAAGACACCCTTCATTGGTAAAAATCATATGGCTATTGATCTATTAGGCTTCATACATACTGATGTATGTAGCCCTTCTAGAACAAATGCTAGAGGTGGTTATTAGTACTTCATTACCTCTACTAATGACTTCAGTAGGTATGGTTATGTTTACTTGATAAAAAATAAGTAAGAAACTCTTGAAAATTTCAAGAATTTCATGAATGAAGTACAAAACCAACTAGGTAAAAGTATTAAGGCACTTTGTTCTAATTGATGTTGAGAATATTTAAACAAAAAATAAGATAACAATTTCTATTCCAATTAGAAATTGTCATATTGAAATTGACCGAGCAAATAAGAAATAGAAAAGGAAAATTATGGGAACAAAAAATTCCCTTGTAATACGGGGTGCAATGGAAGAAGGGAGGAGATTCTTGAGCAGCTACAATATTATAAGTTTCTTCCTCTTGACCGAATCTGTAACCTTCATTAGTAGATTCATTTTCAGTGGTTTCCCTGATCAAACTAGAGGTTACCAAGGAACCATGCCAAAAGTTTGAGGACCTTCTACAAGCCCATGGTATCGTATCACAATGGACTCCACTTGGAACACCATGGTACATTGGTGTATCAGAAAGAAGGAATCACACATTGCTAGATATGGTGTGATCAACGATGAGATGTGAACTAAATCGTTTATGATCTAGATCAGTTTAAAAATACCATATCAGATGTGAACTAGGAAGCATCACAAAATGTCTTCTATAAGGATTTGGGGTTGTGAAGCTTATGTCAAGAAAATGTTTCTCGAAAAGCTTGATCCCAGATCAGAGAAATCTTATTTTGTTGGATATCCCAAAGAAACTAAGGGATGCTACTTATATAACCCATCTGACAACAAAGTGTTTGTTGTCAGGGATGTTGTATTCCTAGAAAAGGAATTCATTTGCAAATCAATCAGTGGGAACAATGTAAGACTCAAAAATTTTCTAGACCAATGAAAACATTGAACCTATATAGGTGTAAGAGGAACATATTTTATATGGATGGCATACTATTGATGGGGAATGACATTCGTACTTTACAAATGGTAAAGAACTAGCAAGGAAATACATTCTTTATGAAGGACTTAGGTGAAGGATCGTACATCTTAGGAGTCTAGATCTATAGAGATAGATCTAGAAGGATTCTTGGACTAAGTCAGAGAACATACATTGACAAGGTGTTGAAGAGGTTCAACATGGAGAAATCGAAGAGAGGAAACCTACCCATGTCTCATGGGGTTACTATCTCTAGATATTAATGTCCTAATTCTTGTGAAGAAAGGGAATACATGAGTACGATTCTGTATGCATATGAAATTGGATCTATCATGTATACAATGTTATGTACTTGTCCCGATGTCTCATATGCCTTAAGCATGATGAGCAGATATCAGTCAAATCCCAATGATTCCCACTAGACTTCCATGAAGAACATCCTTAAGTAGTTGAGAAGAACTAAGGATCAATTCCTTGTCTATGGTGGGGAGAAAGAGTTGGTGATAAAGGGTTACACTGATGCAAGCTTACAAATTAAAAAAGATGACCATACATCCCAATCTGGATTTGTGTTTTTCCTAAAAAATAGAGTTGTAAGCTGGAAAAGTTTCAAGCAAGAGATAGTTGTTGATTCTACGATAGAGGTCAAGTATATTTCTGCATCTAATGTAGTGAAGGAGGTTGTTTGGATCAAGAATTTCATCTCAGAACTTGGGGTAGTTCCAAGCATCTGTGATGCAATTGAGCTATATTGTGACAACAATGGAGCTATTGCACAAGCTAAGGAACCCATATCACATTAGTGTTCCAACCATATACAAAGGCGGTTCCATCTCATATGAGAGATCGTACAATGAGGAGATGTGAAGATTTGTAGAGTACCAACTGAGAGCAATGTAGCTGACCCCTTGACAAAAGCACTTTCACAATAGAAGCATGAAGGTCATGTTAGATCACATGGGATTGAATTCATGAGTGATTGAAACTAAGTGCAAGGGGGAGTTTGTTGGTATGTATGCCTAGAGAGTCAATCATATGATGATTGTAAAGGCATATCTAGTAGACGATTTGATTAACAATAAAGGAAATCTTCCCATTTTAGTTGTTTTATTCAATTATGAGATAATTATGTAGCATAATAAATGTCTAAAGAATGATATTACTCAATGGCATATTTCTTTGGGATGAGGACCTGAACAATGAGATAATATAGATGTTAAAGGTGTATACATTCTTGTTGTGTCCCTAGTCAGATATTATTGTAGAGGCAGATAGAAAGTGAAAACACATAAGACTAGGGTGTGTGTTGGTTGATGATAGAATCTCATTAGCCATGATAAGTGATATCAAACCAAACACATAGATACTTGTTATAGAACAGTGTATCAGATATACACACCTTGTGAGTGATGCATGGAAACCATGATTGTTAGTCAGAATTATCTCTCATAGTTATGGTGGTGATTGTGGTTCTTAGACCTAAAATCACTACACTCATCACATGTTGTTTGATCTACTTCGACATCACTAAACATAACCTAGAATAAGGGTTTCCATAAAGGTGATGTTCATATGTGTTATGGAACATGGGGATTGACTGTGAGTGATGTAGATGGGCTTTGCCCCTCCTACTGGAGTTTGATATCCTGACCACTTGATAAGAGAGACTGAGAAAAGCATGGACATGTACATGTCAGTTAATATATGATATTGAGCTCACACATATCTCAAATAGTCTGTTGTAGTTCAAGGAACATGAATTGAAAGCTTGTGTTTATAATTGCATGTTTTCATTTGTGTGATGCAGTATGCATATGATATGTACTATAAGTATGTGGTGATTGGATATGTATATATATTTAAATATAATATCCCTCAATCAAAGATATTAAGTCTTAGATGCTTTCCATATGCAACAAACATGAAAAACTTGACTGAATAAGAGTAGGTTATACCAAAGTGTTGTGTGATATTCATCTCATGGATGTGTGATGGTAGTTATGTGGGTTTGCCAAAGCAGTGTGCATCATTATTGTGTTGTCTTTTGGGCCAGACTCAACTAGGTCATCTAAATGAAATTAAGAACCTAGAAGTATGCATATGACTGTGACAAGGAGTTGTGCACACCATCTATCAAAGAGTTGCATTTAAATGTAGTTGGTAAATGTTGCCTACCTAAATAGTCAAGTTGTGAATGATCAACCAAAGCTGACTCATAATTTAAAGATGACATCTTTAATAGTTTAATCAATGAAAAACCCTAACCTTTGATGATTAATGAATTAGAAAGGGGTTAGATGGGTGTTGAAAGCAGATAGTAACCCATTGTGAATAAAAAGGGAAAATTAGATCTAAAAGGGTGATGTTCATGTGTAATTTGATTAATTTACGATTTCATATGCTTTAATGAACCTTGAACCCTAACTTTGGTAATTATGATCCTTAATGATTTTAATTAGTCAAATTCATGTACAAAGCTGAGATAGGATGGCTCTAATATATTTTAAGTATAAAGGTTTCTAATTGTGGATAAATACCTTAAATGTAGAAATTAAGGTTTTCTAGTGAATAAAGGTAGAATTAATGACAATTAGAATTCATATGTGAATTAGACCATAATGAGCTATGAATTGATGATAAATGAGAATAATGATCTTGTCATGGAATAAAAGGGATAAAAATGGTAGCTTTAATGTAAAAGAGGCTTAATGGATTTAATTGATGTCTAATTGTGCCCTTGACCTGAAATCAAGGTAATAAGTGGCTAAAAGGTAACCTTAATATCTTTTGTTAAGAATAGATGATATAATTAGGGTTTGTGAATAATTGTATAAAAGTAGGGTTTAAAATAGTAAAAAAATGAAGTGAAACCTAATTGCAAAGTAAACCCTAAAAGAGGAAGAAACCCTAAAAAAAGGAACAGAAACCCTAAGTAGCAAGATGGTTTGGATAGTTTTTGATAAAAGGAATTGAATGTGATTTCAAGATTCTTGTACTTGCTTGATTGGATGTCTTGATTGATTGGACTACTCTGTCTCAAATCTGAAAACTACTAGAGGGGGGGGGGGGTGAATAGAGTTTTATAGATAATTTAACAATTATTGAACTCAAACAACCACAATGAAAATATTGGACAAGGAGACACAGGGTTTAGAGTGGTTCCAACTATAGCAAATACTATAGCCGTCAGTCCACTACCCGGTTGCTTACCCAACCGGGATTTGAAAAGAAATTTATTTTATTACCTCACAAGGACTTTACATAAAATACAATTTCTTTTCCCAAACCCTTCAAGCAGCCTTCACCTAGAAGTAATCGCCCAACCTTGAAGCAGCCTTCCCTTGAAGTAGATGCACCAACTCCCGTTGCACCAGCCTTCTGAAGTAGCTTCCCGTACGATAGCCTTCTTGAAGTAGCTTGAAGTCCCCTTCTCCACCTGAGAAGTCAACTCTCTCCAATCCGCAGCCTCCAACCCTAGGAGTAGCAAGGAGAGTACAAAAGATAAAAAGGAACAAGAAGGAAAACAGAAATTACAATACCGTTGTAAGCACAAGGCTTGATTTTCCTATATCAAGCGTTTAGATCTCCTAACCAATGTGTATGACAATGTGATTGTAGTGGATAGGAGATACTAGCCTATAGGACACGAAATGGGAGCAATAGGAATGAATAGCAAGTGTAGGAATTGCTCTATTGCTCTAAAACAGATTGCAAGTGAGTATTCAAGCTCAAGTATAGCACAAGTATAGCTTAGGTGTGTTTTGGTGTCCTAAGGCATGTCCTATTTATAGGAGTGGCCTATGGATACTTAAGGACGTTCTAGACAACTTCTAGGGGCTTCTAAGTGCTTAACTAGCCGTTAGATATAAGTTAGGTGCATTAGTAACGGCTAGTTACTTTATTCTGCAGTTGCTGTCAGAGACCATCTCGGTCGACAATTTGTCGACCGAGATACCTACTCGGTCGAAGTTTTGTCGACCGACAGGCTCTCTGGATCAACGTTCATTTGCAACTGCCAACTACCTTGTCAGCTGTGTCTAACGGCTACTTGGGCCATTCTCGGTCGAGAAGTTTGTCGACCGAGAGTGTCTCGGTCGAGGAGTGTGGTCGACCGAGATTGACTCTGTTTTCAATCTTTTAATTAACCACTAAGCATGTGTATGAGTGTGCATATGTGATCCTATTTAAAGGGGATGACCTATCTAAGTGTGGTGATTAGCTAGGAAGATCCAACGCTTGATTTACATGCAATCTAAGTACTTGTACATTATATATTTGTACAAGTTTTTACAACAGTGATTACATTGCATGGAAATATAAATATGTAAGCTTTTTGGATTTTCCCTAGTTGCTTTGTCATCCACCTTAATCCTGCACACTCAAGTAGCACGTTAGATCAACAAGAATGAAATGTTTGTCATCATCGAAACAAAGGGATTTATCATAATGTCCAATTTATCCAACAAAATCTACATGAACAGGTATGTGGTTAATTATGGTTAATCACATTAATTTTCCGAGGGTTTTCCAGATGTTTCCTCGCATTGAATGATATCTAAACAATTTGGATGTTCATACTGCAATTATAAAGTCACTATGGCTATCACAGTTATATATACATGTGAATTCTCGCACCTACATGCCACCCTGATGGAAGATGCCATAAAGGTCAGGCCCAAGAGGGTAGACCCATGGGCACCATGAGAGGTGACCCCAGACACCAAGATCGGGAATGAGAAGGTGGTCATGATGCATGACTATGGAGCACCATGAGAGGTGACTCCCAGGAACCAAGCTCGGGATTGAGAAGGTGGCCTTAAGTCAATGACAAAAGAGAAACCCTAGAGGGGTATGCCAGGGTTAGGGCAAAAGCGGTGGAGAATGACACATTGAAAATGCAAATTGTCTTGTTAAATAATTTGATTGTGATTGTTAAATTGTTAGCCATATCTTTGAAATTTTGGATGTCCCCACATACCAGTATATTCCTGTATATTGGTCGATGTTTTGTTTGTCAGCGTTTTAGGTAAAACCCTGAAATGGACAAATAGTAAAGTGACACATTGTGAAATTAAGAAATAAAGTGCAAGGAGGATTAGATAGATTAATTCGAGCTCTAGATAGATAGATTTCCAAAGTTTTTCAAAGGTAAGTAAAGTTTTAATTTTATACCCAATTCAAGTTTAGTTAGTGGAATCTCATAATTATTATTGATTATTTGTTGAACCTTTGATCTAGTTTATTGGGATAATGGCTCAGATCTCTTGGTCTCCCTTAAGTGGGGGTTACCGGGAGACGGGGTCGTTACATTTGGTATCAGAGCATAGGTTCCTCATTTAATCTTTAATAATTATTAAATTTTACAAACTCTATAGAACCCAAGGGAGTTATTAGAGGATTTTCCAAAAGATAGAGGTGTCTAGAAAAGGATCACGTCTGGGGACTGGCAAGATTTTCCTCCGCACTGCTAGTCGGAATACGAGGACTCCCAGATTAGTGTGACGGCTTGGCCGAAGTCTCAGGATTTGACTCAAAATAAGATACCTTTAGGACTCTCTCATCTTGTTCGTCCCTTCTCAACTCAAATTCTGCTAAGGACCTTAAGGATTAGGGTTTTCTCTCTTTTCCTCACCCTCTCGAGGTATGGGTAAGGTTGATAAGGTTTAAGGAATCCTCCACCAAATTAATGAAAAGCATGTAAATAAGATGTCATGGACATAAGCTTAATAGATTAAGCGTAAACTAACGAATATATACATGCTTAGGTCGTATGACATGAGTTGTCATGCCCTCAGGAGAGACCTGAGGCTAGACCTTCTTATCAGGAGGATGAGAAAAGAGAGAGTTAGTCTTGGAGGTAGAAATCTCCATTAAAAGTGAAGACCTAGCACATCCTCTAAGGATGACATTAACCCTAACCCTAAGTGAAGGTTAGAGAGAAATATGACATGATGAGTTAGATGGACATGCCTTGGATGCCATATGAGCCATGAGAGGTTGGATGACTGAGTACCTTTGGCGACCCAACCCTGGGAAGGGTCGTACATGTTAGAGTGAAGGATGGCTCCTTCATTGATGAGGTTAGAGAAGAACCTATGGAACCCCATGAGCTTATATGAGCATGGCAGGAACCCAGAATACATCAGTAGTGCGAGCAGCAAGTTAAAAACGAGACCAGAAGGACATGATGGATGGCTTATGAGATAAGCATAAGGGGCTATGGATAATCATGAGCAAACATAAGTTTGAGCATAGGCTTCACCCGCGTAGAGGTATGCCTGTGAGCTTGATCCTTCATGGAGAGATGACCTCTAGTAGTATGGCTGGATGTGGAGTAAGATTTAGAGACAGAAAGAAGGAACCAAGAAAGAAGGTTGGAAACCTAAAACCCTGAGATGTGGGGAACAATGGAGAGTCGAGAATGATGTGACCTAAGTGGATGGTAGTGGTTGCCTCATGCATGATCCCTGGAGGCTGATGATATCTTGATTGCCTTTTAGGGAACCAAACCCTAGAGAGAGGATGATGCTTCTGGTACCTATGTGCCTGTGGTATAGGTGTTTACCTTCTGAGATAGGAAGAAGAGTTCCTTAGACCTGGAGAGGTTTAGTAACGGGTTGTGAGGCCTTGTACCTTGTTGGTTTTCCTTAAGGAGGACTCAACCCTGATGTGTTGCTCGAGTAGAAGGATGACAGGGAGTGCATGTCATGCCTTATACATGCTTGATTTGTGGTCAAGAGTTTGAACATGCAGTTGGACACCCAAAGGTGAACCTAGGGTTCCTCAGCCTAATAGGGGAAGCAGTGTACCCAATGCTCATGATGAGATTTGAGTCTCTATAGTTTCAAGCATGGTACTCCTCATGTGTAGAGGTAAAGGAAACCCCTTAAGTTAAGGGTATGTTTGACGAACCCCTCATAGCTAAGTTGGTCTAATGTTGAGGATGAGAACAAGTGTGACCTAGCATGGTTTGGTAAATGTCTTCTTGTGCCTTAGTATCTTGCTAGGGCTAAGCATGCTCATGTGGATGCATACCCTAAACATAAGGACGTTTGTGACTGATGTTATCAAGGTGTAGTTTCCTCCCATCCTGGGAGAGGGACTCTTTTGTATGGTGTATACCAGTGTTGTTGGTTTTGAGGTAACCTAAAGAGGTTTCAAAGGATCTTGTAAAGCTAAGTGAAGATTACATGGTATGAGAATGAACCTACAGACTCATAGATAACCATCTCTACATGCATGTGGATGTATTACCATGGAGGTAACTGGTATGTGGCTTGAACAAGGTAGGCATGTTTCCATGATCCCTATGAAAGGATGAAAGTCAGCTGTGAATGCAAAGAGAGAGATGGTGAAGGCTTGAGTAAGGTTCTAAGTTGGACATGTACTATTTTAGAATCCTAAGTATATCCTAGGGTCAGGTAGGGATAAGACCGATGGATGTAGGAGTTGCCTAATTCCCTAGTTTCACATGACCATAGGGTCAGGAGGTAACAACTATCATTGTCTGAGGGCCATGGGTTAGGAGATTGATCACCTTCATGAACTCATGGGACCCAAAGGGCAGATGAGTAGGACACTCTCTAGATGCATAAGGGAAGAGGGATGACCCCAAAAGTGTCGGCACCCTATAGACCTAGAGGAGATGACCAGGGAATGTGTGCAAACCCTAATAGGTTCAAGACCATATGTCCATGGTAGTAATTTTGATATCGAGATGATTGTGATATAGAGACATAAGTTGCATGTTTCAACTTCAATTTGAAAGTGTACTGGCAATGTGGGATGTACCATCTCTACTCTTGGAACAGGAAGAACTTTATGTTTGGACGGCCACCAAATGCTTATTTCCTCTTGTTATGGGAGTGAGAGATAGGATAGTACGCATGCCATACACCAAGGATAAAAGATGATGTGAGTTGGAACGTTGCTATGAGGTATGAGGACATAGATGATAACATACCCTTGAGGAGTGAATAATACATGGATGGTTTACAAATAGTAAGAGTATTAAGGTAGTCATCTGATGAGGATGCTTTTATCATGAGCTATGACTCATACAAGGTTGAGTTCAAAAACCAAGAGGTTGAGCTCAAAGTTTTCTCAATGAAGATAGACTTAGAGCTGAGATGAGATAATAAGTGGAATACATGATAGTGTATGTCTTCAACATTACCTAATACCTAAGGATGTGAAGTGGTAATAGATGCTCTGGTTGAGATATAGCTGCCTAGTTTGGCTAGAGACTAGAAGAGGTTGTTAGGCTAACCCTAAGTTTGAAAAGAAGATATGTTTGGCTAACACTCAGATGTAACAAGATATGTTAAACAAGTTAGTGGTTGTTTGGTTAGCCAGCCTAGTCCTTAACATAATGAAAGGATGGTGATAGAACCTCAGATACACCTCTTTGGATAGGAAGGTGATGAAACCCTGATGAGAGTGGTTTAGGGTTTTCGATGAATCGATTTTGAGGAATCATGACATACATGAAATCATGATTTTAAGATCACCATACACCATGGTACTACTAAGATAATGAGTGGTAGTAGTACTATGGATGCTGGAGATGAGGCTGCATGTGGTATGTTGCATGTAAGCCAGGAGGCAAAGGACAAACACCAGTAACTCAGTGTATTGATATAGAGGATAAAAGAGTCCCTGAGAGGGAATGGGAGTTCATCACTATGGATGTTACGACCCCATCTGAGCTTAATTGGTAAACTAGGGTTTACCTAGACAATTGCAAAGATTAATCAGAATAATCATTCTTGAAATCTAATTAATGACGATAACACAATTAGGATGTTTTAACTATGATAAGAAGTCTAAATGTTCTTTTGTCTTGAGAATTAGGGTTTGAGAAGCATAGACCCTAATCGGCCCAAAATAGGGTTTTGATGATACATGAATACAGAATTTGATAAGTAGAATGTCTCACTAAATGATTTGTAGTATTTTATGTGTAACTCTGATTTACTTCAAATTTGGATATGATTTGGATATATAAAATGTGAACAATATTGGTAAATATCAGAATTTTTGAAGAAGGTTCTGACCTGTTTATCGGTCGAGTTTCAAACTCGGCCGATCACAATTTCAGAATTTTACAGCAGTGGGGTAATTGAATTTTATCTTTTTATTGGTATATCCAATTGATCTAAAATTTTAACTTCGCTTTTAAAAAAACAGTTTTAGACACTCTGTTAAATTGGCATAATTTTTGGATGACTTTTGAATCCCTACAGTAAGGGTGTCGGTCGAGTTTTGTGCAGGACAAACTCGGCCGAATATTCTGCAGACTGCAATATAGCAGTGCACTGTTCTATTTTTAATTATTTATTGGTAACTCCAAATGATCTCAAATTTTAACTGAAGCTTTATAGATCAATTATAAACAACGTGCTAAATTCCCATAATTGTTGGAGAATGTTTGATCTCTGAAATAAACGAATTACAGTAACTTTTGTATAACTGAATATTCAGCCAATATAATTAAAGTTAAGTGTTGGGTCAATATGCAATTGACCCAAGCAGCTCAATTGACTTATATGATCGACCACACACACACACAGCTCTCATTCTTCGTCATCCATCCCAGAGAAACGAAAATCTAGAGAGAGAGAGGGAGAGTTAGGGCTTGAGTGGAGAAAGAGGAGGAATTGCTGAATTAGGGTTTTGCGATTCCAGGAAGGGTGAAATCAAGTAAGTTTGGATTCTTTGCATAGACTTTTATGGTGGATCTTCTCTCTCATGTCAAGATTCCGTCCATGCTCTGATTTGATCCAAGATGATGTCGAAATTCCCTCTTTTCTCACCCTTTCTTCATAATCCCTCATTTTCAAGGTTCCCGAGTTGAATGGAAGAAGAATTGGGAGATTTGCTAGGGATTTGATAGGAATTCGAGATCCCCTGAGTTGAGCTGCGGTTTTGAGGTGTTTTCACACCTTAGGGTGAGTGGGTTCTTCCTTCAAACATTGTAATGCACGAATTTGATTATAGCATCCAAATCCCTAAATGCTTAGCATGTGAATTCTAAACCCTGAAATGTCCGTTTGATCTAAGTTATTGCAAATTGATATGATATGGATTCCTTTTCTGTTTGAATGAAAATAGGGTCTTGATGATACATGAATACAGAATTTGATAAGTAGAATGTCTCACTAAATGATTTTTAGTATTTTATGTGTAACTCTGATTTACTTCAAATTTGGATATGATTTGTATATATAAAATGTGAACAATATTGGTAAATATCAGAATTTTTGAAGAAGGTTCTGACCTGTTTATCGGTCGAGTTTCAAACACGGCCGATCACAATTTCAGAATTTTACAGCAGTGTGGTAATTGAATTTTATCTTTTTATTGGTATATCCAATTGATCTCAAATTTTAACTGTGCTTGAAAAACACAGTTTTAGACACTTTATTAAATTGGAATAATTTTTGGATGACTTTTGAATCCCTACAGTAAGGGTGTCCTTCGAGTTTTGTGCAGGACAAACTCGGCCGAATATTCTGCAGACTGCAATATAGCAGTGCACTATTCTATTTTTAATTATTTATTGGTAACTCCAAATGATCTCAAATTTTAACTGAAGCTTTATAGATCAATTATAAACAACTTTCTAAATTCCCATAATTGTTGGAGAATGTTTGATCTCTGAAATAAACGAATTACAGTAACTTTTGTATAACTGAATATTCAGCCAATATAATTAAAGTTAAGTGTTGGGTCAATATGCAATTGACCCAAGCAGCTCAATTGACTTATATGATCGACCACACACACACACAGATCTCATTCTTCGTCATCCATCCCAGAGAAACGAAAATCTAGAGAGAGAGGGAGAGTTAGGGCTTGAGTGGAGAAAGAGGAGGAATTGCTGAATTAGGGTTTTGCGATTCCAAGAAGGGTGAAATCAAGTAAGTTTGGATTCTTTGCATAGACTTTTATGGTGGATCTTCTCTCTCATGTCAAGATTCCGTCCATGCTCTGATTTGATCCAAGATGATGTCGAAATTCCCTCTTTTCTCACCCTTTCTTCATAATCCCTCATTTTCAAGGTTCCCGAGTTGAATGGAAGAAGAATTGGGAGATTTGCTAGGGATTTGATAGGAATTCGAGATCCCCTGAGTTGAGCTGCGGTTTTGAGGTGTTTTCACACCTTAGGGTGAGTGGGTTCTTCCTTCAAACATTGTAATGCACGAATTTGATTATAGCATCCAAATCCCTAAATGCTTAGCATGTGAATTCTAAACCCTGAAATGTCCGTTTGATCTAAGTTATTGCAAATTGATATGATATGGATTCCTTTTCTATTTGAATGACTCCTTGATGGTAGATTCATAACAGAAACGTATACAACACTTCCTAGTGAGGATGCTTTTAGATTTATATCAAATGTTGTAATTAGGGTTTGACCTAATTAAGATATCGCTAGAGTTTCAACCTTATTGAAAAGGACTGGTAATCCTATAAGTGGTTAGGATGTACCACATGGGTTATATTAATTGAATTTTATTCTTGATACATGATATCTCAGTGAATGGTATGGAAACCCTAAATTTAGTTAAATTTCCATGGTTTCATATCTATATTGATTGTATATGATTTGTTGGAAACAATCTTTATTTAGTGAATGCTTACATCTTATGAGATCATTATAAGGGCCATGTGACAAGTGAATGAGGTAAATGAAAAGGTGAATGAGACAAATGAAACCCTAAGAGTAGGGTGTTGGCATGTGATGAATGAATAAGGCGAATGAAACCCTAAGGATAGGGTGTTCAATGAATCATGTTATGACAATATGAAAGGTCTCGATATGAGATGTGCTGATGCTTAATTGTTGAATTGTATGTTTCTAGTGCATTTAACTTTATATGCTTGTTCTCTCTGAGATGATATCTACATACTGCAGGACTTCTTATTTTCAATACATATCTCATAAATTGCAGGTGATGAGATATGACATGCCCTAGAAAGGGATGTTACTGAGACATGATATATGTTGAATACATGAGTTATGATGTTTCTTATGATATGATATGGCAGGCTATGTGAGCCTTGTGAGAAATGTAAAATGAGTTATGATTTCTGTTTACATGTATCTATAATGTTAATGTAGACTTAGGTGCCCTGAACCCCGTAGAACCCCTTTGGGAGGTATGCGCCTTAGGGGTGAAACTCGTGTCCAACATCAACCGGTTGAGTAATTCTGGTGGCACGAGGGTTGATAGACAGTGTCCAACACCAACCGATTGAGTAATTTCGGTGGCACTGGGGAAAGGGTTATCCAACACCAACCGGTTGAGTAATTCTGGTGGTAACCCAGTGTTGACTCCCTGCGCCTGTGTACTCAGGTTAGAGGAGGAGTCCAGAGCACTCATGGTGAGTGCAGAGGAGGCCAGAGAGCCTGTGGGTCCTGTAGCAGAACAGGGCTGGCAGTCAGACTTAGCATTTCCCGGGTGTGTCGCTAAGTCTTGTACGGTGTGGTCGTAGTGCACTGCGAGTCTCTATGCAGAGTACACTGCATAGATCAGGGCATAATCTAAAATATGATCATATAGGTTCACAGAGTTCCTTTTAAATGAAAGAGTTAAGGAAGACTAGAGTAGTCTTCTAGTAGTTATGCTTTGGATGAAATATTTACATTCTTTGTTATTTTAGTTATATTGTTTTAGAACTGCTCAGTGTAGTATTTATTGCTATTAAATTTCATATCGTTTACTCAAATTATATCTGTAATCAAATTAGTGCATTAGTCTGTTTCCATGAAGTACTCATTCACTGAGCGAGTAGGCTCACCCCTCTACTCAAACATTTTTAGGGTTAACCGCGTGGACTTGGAGATGGTCAGAGCTTCAGTGTAGACCTGCCACAAGAGTTGAGTACAAGATTAGTTGAGTCAGTCGGTCCTTGTCACTCTAGGTCCTCAGTAAGAGATAAGAGAGAGAGTTGTAATTACGATGTGTAATATTATTCCTCTTTTGATATGTATGCTAATTAGCAAGTTTCATGTGCATAATGTGTGAGAGACATCATGAATGCTTATATATGTATCTTTACTATTGAAGTCTGATTAGTAAAAGAAATGTTCAGATTCCCTTGTTAAAATGTTTTATGTGGTTCAATGCGAAGAAACAAGAGTTTTTAAGAAAAGAAAAAGTTAAGGGTGTTCTTTGGGTTACATATAAATCCTACCTTATGCCCTAATCTCATGATTTGAAGAAATTGTGAGATCGGGGTGTAACAGCTTGGTATCAGAGCCAGGTTTCGATCCTGGGACCTGTGGGTTATGGGCCCACACACAATTCAAAGTGTAACCATCATATTATATCATTTTAGGGTTTCAACAACAGTAATAAGGTAATCCACAATTGTATCAGTCATTCAAGCATTAATCATACTCAATTACCATCACTCAGTTATATTAGAGCTAGGTATAACAAGCTACACCTCATTAGGGTTACTTGTCCAGACAATCTGATTATCATCCCTTTCTATTAATATGAGTGAATAAGTATGACTACCTTGTTCAGGGTATCTCTCCATGTGTTCTAACATCATCCAAACCATATCACCATATCACAAATACACAATACTAGGATGCATATCAGGTAGGAATTACTACAACTATCATACGCCTTTAATTTAACATATAGCTTACACAAATACCCTGAAATCATATGTAGAACCAACTTTCATACCTTAATATGCCTTCAACAAATCATACATGTAAAAACAAATTCACATATTACACAAAGCTAGTGTTTTCCCATATCTCTCTGCTCATTCATTACTTCTTTACTTTTTTCTACCTATCCTTTTCATATGATTATATACAATAAACATCATTAACATTGAAGCATTTAAGATAGGAATAGATTATTCATCATTCTTGCTATCACACAAGAATTTTATTTCTTATCGCACTCCATCATATAGTATGTCACTATTACATTCACTAGATGACCCCACCAAGGTAGTTATGCACCGTATATGATTCATTTTCTCTTATCATTTCATTCCCCCCTTGCTCTTATTAAGGAATATATGAAAGAGAAGATGATTTTAAGACTTGGAATACTTGTATTCAAACATTCCCTTAATACATTATCGTATGTAGATTTACTTAGTTATCAACAGAGATATTTGATTAATTAGCACTTGCTTGAATCTCACAACCTCTTTATTTTATAACTTCTCCAACATATTTCAACCCTTTCTTACGTTTCATAGTCCTCTTACCATATACTACTCTTTAACCCGTCATCTTTAATTCTAAATTTTTCTCTTATGACCATGTTGCTTATTCATATGTATGGTCATGTATACCATGTTGCACATATTTCCTCCTTTATCTTTATACTATTGTGAAGTTAACGTTATAAATTAATAGTCCCTCTATTAGTTTTTCCTCATGTTGAATACATTACATATTCTTCATTTTTAAATCAAGTGGATCATGCATGGGTCAAACATAGTTTCTCTTTCAATCAAGTTTTTCTCTCCTGAATACAGTCTACCTTTGTATGACTTATTCATTCGTTAAACTGCACCTATGTTCTTTACTTAGAAACTAGTTTGTTGTTCTAGTCTTATGAATTATATGATCATATGATTCTCTTCACTTTTACTCTTTTGAAGACTCTTCACTTCTATGGACCTATTGAATGCTCAACTCTATTCTTCTACTCAGCCTTTGCTTTAGAGTTCATAAAAGCATTATACTCAATTATATGATCCATTCTCCATGATCGATTCTTGCTATCTAGAACCATACATACATTTCACATATCTTTTCTATATTTCATATGTATAGTTCATGTAATATTAATCAATAAACTGATTATGAACTTCGTATCACGTTCTATTATTCCCGATTAAGGGTTTCACATTTGAGACCCCAAAGTTGAACCTCAGATATCAGTTTCAACTAATTCTTAGTTGTTCTGATCTTGCTCATATGTTTCAACATCTTACTGTATATACATCCTTACTCTGATGTGGGTCTAATTATTCCAATTCTATTCTTATTATGCTATTGATAGGATTCATTAGATCCTAATAACACATCCTGCCAACCGGACCAGGCCAAACCTGAAATCCTGAAGCCAAGAACTACAAAGGATTACATTCTTCCTGAACTGCCACTCACAGCTCAGAAACTCGTCCGATTGGTCAGAAACTCGGCCGATTGCTTCACAACTCGGCCGATCCGCTTGAAACTCGGCCGATCAACTTGCCGTTTGATTTCCTGAAAAAGGAAACTCGGCCGAATTACATACAACTCATCTGATCAGTTTGCTGTTCGATTGCCTATTAAGGAAACACGGCCGAATCACATACAACTCGGCCGAATCGCGTACAGACTGAAAACCTAAACAGACCTGCTGATGTCAATTTCACTCGAATCAGCGGGCAAAACTATAGAAACAAAAGCCCATTCAAAGGTCAATCCTAGTCTACTTGTTACAAAGAATAAAATCAATAAATTCTACAATTGCATAGTGTACAACAGATATTAAAGACCCATATTTCAAAGTATTGAATATTTCAATTCAAACATATAAGAGCATTTCTATACATTTCCAACAAAAACAACATTATGAAATGTATGTTCTATCTCTTTTTACATTTATGCTCTTAATTCTTGTTTCTTTTCTCGTTATCTAACCCTAAACTTTCTAGGGTTCCTCTCTAGCCCATTCTTCCACTGTATACCTGGCCAGGGTATACGTGAGAGAATAGACATAGTAGCTTGTACTGGTTGATCCAAGTACTCAGATATCGGGCCAGAATATCCAAATACTCAAATCCCCAAAGCTAACATCAAACATCTCCTATCTGCCACACATAGGACTCTAACTTACTAACTTAATGGTCCTTGACAACTCACCCTAAGCTCTGATACCAAGCTGTTACACCCCGATCTCACAATTTCCTCAAATCATGAGATTAGGGCATAAGGTAGGATTTATATGTAACCCAAAGAACACCCTTAACTTTTTCTTTTCTTAAAAACTCTTGTTTCTTCGCATTGAACCACATAAAACATTTTAACAAGGGAATCTGAACATTTCTTTTACTAATCAGACTTCAATAGTAAAGATACATATATAAGCATTCATGATGTCTCTCACACATTATGCACATGAAACTTGCTAATTAGCATACATATCAAAAGAGGAATAATATTACACATCGTAATTACAACTCTCTCTCTCTTATCTCTTACTGAGGACCTAGAGTGACAAGGACCGACTGACTCAACTAATCTTGTACTCAACTCTTGTGGCAGGTCTACACTGAAGCTCTGACCATCTCCAAGTCCACGCGGTTAACCCTAAAAATGTTTGAGTAGAGGGGTGAGCCTACTCGCTCCTTCATGGAAACAGACTAATGCACTAATGCATTATAATGAGAGCAAGGTGGGAATGAAGGGATAAGAGAAAATGAATCATATATGATGCATAACTACCTTGGTGGGGTCATCTAGTGAATGTAATAGTGACATACAATATGATAAAGTGTGATAAGAAATAAATTCTTGTGTGATAACAAGAATGATGAATAATCTAGTCCTATCTTAAATGCTTCAATGTTAATGATGTTTATTGTATATAATCATATGAAAAGGATAGGTAGCAAAAAGTAAAGAAGTAATGAATGAGCAAAGAGATATGGGAAAACACTAGCTTTGTGTAATATGTAAATTTGTTTTTACATGTATGATTTGTTGAAGGCATATTAAGGTATGAAGTTGGTGCTACATATGATTTTAGTGTATTTGTGCAAGCTATATGTTAAATTAAAGGTGTATGATAGTTGTAGTAATTCATACCTGATATGCATCTTACTATTGTGCATTTGTGATATGGTGATATAGTTTGAATGATGTCAGAACACATGGAGAGATACCCTGAACAAGGTAGTCATACTTATTCACTCATATTAATAGAAAAGGATGATAATCAGATTGTTTGGACAAGTAACCCTAATGAGGTGTAGCTTGTTATACCTAGCTCTAATATAACTGAGTGATGGTAATTGAATATGATTAGTACTTGAATGACTGATACAATTGTGTATTACCTTATTACTATTGTTGAAACCCTAAAATGATATAATGCGATGGTTACACTTTGAATTGTGTGTGGGCCCATAACCCACAGGTCCCAGGATCGAAATAGGATAGTATGGAATGAGGTGGTAATGCTTCACCTCATGCATCCATGACCCAATGGGGATGCCAAGAGTAGTATTGTGCAATTGATTGTTGAATCTAGTCTTTTAATTCAAGACTGTTTTGCTATCTGAGCAACATGTTAGTAAAGTTTAAAACAACATGGTGAACTTGCTTTTGTCACTTAAAGATGATACAGAACAATAGAACTCTCTGAACAACGTAAGTTGAGATAGTTGTATCAGAGTATCAGAGTTGCGCAGTGAAAGCATGGTGGTTTATCTTTGCATTCTATGTTTGACTGTGGCATAAAGAATTTGCTTGATATCATTGAGAACTATTTGAAATATGTTGTGATTTAATAAAGAATTAAAAGATCTAATGTTGAAAACTACATTCAGGCATGAAATACAAGAATATAATGGCATGGAAGGATTTAGAAGTTTAGAATAACCTTGAATGTATCTTTCTTGTAGGTTCATATTTCGAGGACGAAACATTCTAAGGGGGGGAGAGTTGTTACGACCCCATCTGAGCTTAATTGGTAAACTAGGGTTTACCTAGACAATTGCAAAGATTAATGGGAATAATCATTCTTGAAATCTAATTAATGACGATAACACAATTATTATGTTTTAATTATGATAAGAAGTCTAAATGTTCTTTTGTCTTGTAATTAGGGTTTGAGAAACATAAATCCTAATCGGCCCAATATAGGGTTTTGATGATACATGAATACAGAATTTGATAAGTAGAATGTCTCACTAAATGATTTTTAGTATTTTATGTGTAACTCTGATTTACTTCAAATTTGGATATGATTTGGATTTATAAAATGTGAACAACATTGGTAAATATCAGAATTTTTGAAGAATGCTCTGAGCCGTTTATCGGTCGAGTTTCAAACTCGGCCGATCATATTTCCAGAATTCTACAGCAGTGTGGTAATTGAATTTTATCGTTTTATTGGTATATCCAATTGATCTCAAATTTTAACTGAAGCTTTATAGATCAATTATAAACAACGTGCTAAATACCCATAATTGTTGGAGAAGGTTTGTTCTCTGAAATAAACGAATTACAGTAACTTTGTATAACTGAATATTCAGCCAATATAATTAAAGTTGAGTGTAGGGTCAATTTGCAATTGACCCAAGCAGCTCAAATTAGCTTATATGATCGACCACACACACACACAGCTCTCATTCTTCGTCATTTCATTCCAGAGAAATGAGCTCCTAGAGTGAGAGGGAGAATTAGGGCTTGAGTGGAGAAAGTGGGGGGATTGCTGAATTAGGGTTTTGCGATTCCAGGAAGGGTGAAATCAAGTAAGTTTGGATCCTTTGCATAGACTTTTATGGTGAATCTTCTCTCTCATGTCAAGATTCCGTCCATGCTCTGATTTGATCCAAGAGGATGTCGAAATTCCCTCTTTTCTCACCCTTTCTTCATAATCCCTCTTTTTCAAGGTTCCCGAGTTGAATGGAAGAAGAATTGGGAGATTTGCTAGGGATTTGATAGGAATTTGAGATTCCCTGAGTTGAGCTGCAGTTGTGAGGTGTTTTCACACCTTAGGGTGAGTGGGTTCTTCCTTCAAACATTCTAATGCACGAATTTGATTATAACATCCAAATCCCTAAATGCTTAGCATGTGAATTCTAAATCCTGAAATGTTCGTTTGATTTAAGTTATTGTAAATTGATATGATACGGATTCCTTCTCTGTTTGAACGACTCTTTGATGGTAGATTCATATCAGATACGTATACAACACTTCCTAGTGAGGATGCTTTTAGATTTATATCAAATGATGTAATTAGGGTTTAACCTTATTGTGACATCACTAGAGTTTCAACCTTATTGAAAGGGGCTAGTAATCCTGTAAGTGGTTAGGATGTACCTCATGGGTTATCTTAATTGAATTTTATTCTGGATACATGATATCGCAGTGAATGATATGGAAAACCTAAATTTAGTTAAATTTCCATGGTTTCATGTCTATATTGATTGCATATGATTTGTTGGAAACAATCTTTATTTAGTGAATGCTTATATCCTATGAAATCCTTATGAGAGACATGTGACAAGTGAATGAGGTAAATGAAAAGGTAAATGAGGCAAATGCAACCCTAAGAGTAGGGTGTTGGCATGTGATGAATGAATAAGGCAAGTGAAACCCTAAGGATAGGGTGTTCAATGAATCATGTTATGGTGATATGAAAGGTCTCGATATGAGATGTGGTGATGCTTAATTATTGAATTGTATGTTTCTAGTGCATTTAACTTTATATGCTTGTTCTCTCTGAGTTGATATCTACATACTGCAGGGCTTCTTATTTTCAATACATATCTCGTAAATTGCAGGTGATGAGATATGACATGCCCTAGAAAGGGATGTTACTAAGTCATGTTTAAAGAGGACAAATGATGTATATGTGTTTTCTAGTGATGTTCAGAATGTGAAATAAGTATGAAATGTGATATTCATGTTTAATCGTTTATCTGTTAACTAATCAATAGATTTAGGTGCCCTAACACCGTAGAACCCCTAAGAGAGATCTGCTTCTTAGGGGTGAAACTCGTGTCCAACATCAACTGGTTGAGTAATTCTGGTGGCACGAGGATTGATAGACAGTGTCCAACACCAACCGATTGAGTAATTTCGGTGGCACTGGGAAAAAGGGTTATCCAACACCAACCGGTTGAGTAATTCTGGTGGTAACCCAGTGTGACTCCCTGCGTCTGTGTACTCAGGCTAGAGGAGGAGTCTAGAGCACTCAGAGTAGTGCCTTGAGGCCGTAGAGCCTATGAGTCAGGCCGGAGAGCCTGGGGTCCTGTGGCAGAGCAGGGTTGGCGTCAGACTTAGCATTTCCCGGGTGTGTCGCTAAGTCTTGTACGGTGGGCTCGTAGTACACTGCAAGTTTCATATGCAGAGTGCACTGCATATGTTTGGGGCATAATCTAAAATATGATCATATAGGTTCACAGAGTTCTTTATAAATGAAAGAGTTAAGGAAGACTAGAGCATAGTCTTCTAGTAGTTATTCTTTGGATGCAATATTTACATTCTTTGTTATTTCAATTATAATGTTTTAGAACTGCTTAGTGTAGTATTTATTGTTGTTAAATCTCTTATCGTTTACTCAAATTATATCTGTAATCACATTAGTGCATTAGTCTGTTTCCATGAAGTACTCATTCACTGAGCGAGTAGGCTCACCCCTCTACTCAAACATTTTTAGGGTTAACCGCGTGGACTTGGAGATAGTCAGAGCATCAGTGTAGACCTGCCACAGGAGTCAAGTACGAGATTAGTTGAGTCAGTCGGTCCTTGTCACTCTAGGTCCTCAGTAAGAGTTTAGAGAGAGAGTTGTAATTACAATGTGTAATATTGTTCCTCTTTGATATGTATGCTAATTAGAAAGTTTCATGTGCATAATGTGTGAAAGACATCGTGAATGCTTATACATGTATCTTTACTATTGAAGTCTGATTAGTAAAAGAAATGTTCTGATTCCCTTGTTAAGATGATATGTGGTTCAATGCGGGGAAACAAGAGTTTTAAAGATAAATAAAAAGAAAATAAAAAGTTAAGGGTGTTCTTTGTGTTGCATACAAATCCCATCTTATGCCCTAATCTCATGATTTGAGGAAATTGTGAGATCGGGGTGTAACAACTTGATTTGTTGAAGGCATATTAAGGTATGAAGTTGGTGCTACATATGATTTCAGTGTATTTGTGCAAGCTATATGTTAAATTAAAGGTGTATGATAGTCGTAGTAATTCATACCTGATATGCATCTTACTATTGTGCATTTGTGATATGGTGATACGGTTTGAATGATGTCAGAACACATGGAGAGATACCCTGAACAAGGTAGTCATACTTATTCACTCATATTAATAGAAAAGGATGATAATCAGATTGTTTGGACAAGTAACCCTAATGAGGTGTAGCTTGTTATACCTAGCTCTAATATAACTGAGTGATGGTAATTGAATATGATTAGTGCTTGAATGACTGATACAATTGTGGATTACCTTATTACTGTTGTTGAAACCCTAAAATGATATGATGCGATGGTTACACTTTGAATTGTGTGTGGGCCCATAACCCACAGGTCCCAGGATCGAAACAGGATAGTATGGAATGAGGTGGTAATGCTTCACCTCATGCATCCATAACCCAATGGGGATGCCAAGAGTAGTATTGTGCAATTGATTGTTGAATCTAGTCTTTTAATTCAAGACTGTTTTGCTATCTGAGCAACATGTTAGTAAAGTTTAAAACAGCATGGTGAACTTTCTTTTGTCACTTAAAGATGATACAGAACAATAGAACTCTCTGAACAGCGTAAGTTGAGATAGTTGTATCAGAGTATCAGAGTTGCGCAGTGAAAGCGTGGTGGTTTATCTTTGCATTCTATGTTTGACTGTGGCATAAAGAATTTGCTTGATATCATTGAGAACTATTTGAAATATGTTGTGATTTAATAAAGAATTAAAAGATCTAATGTTGAAAACTACATTCAGGTATGAAATACAAGAATATAATGGCATGGAAGGATTTAGAAGTTTAGAATAACCTTGAATGTATCTTTCTTGTAGGTTCATGTTTCGAGGACGAAACATTCTAAGGGGGGGAGAGTTGTTACGACCCCATCTGAGCTTAATTGGTAAACTAGGGTTTACCTAGACAATTGCAAAGATTAATGGGAATAATCATTCTTGAAATCTAATTAATGACGATAACACAATTAGGATGTTTTAATTATGATAATAAGTCTAAATGTTCTTTTGTGTTGTAATTAGGGTTTGAGAAACATAAATCCTAATCGGCCCAATATAGGGTTTTGATGATACATGAATACAGAATTTGATAAGTAGAATGTCTCACTAAATGATTTTTAGTATTTTATGTGTAACTCTGATTTACTTCAAATTTGGATATGATTTGGATATATAAAATGTGAACAACATTGGTAAATATCAGAATTTTTGAAGAATGCTCTGACCTGTTTATCGGTCGATTTTCAAACTCGGCCGATCATATTTCCAGAATTCTATAGCAGTGTGGTAATTGAATTTTATCTTTTTATTGGTATATCCAATTGATCTCAAATTTTAACTGAAGCTTTATAGATCAATTATAAACAACGTGCTAAATTTCCATAATTGTTGGAGAAGGCTTGTTCTCTGAAATAAACGAATTACAGTAACTTTTGTATAACTGAATATTCAGCCAATATAATTAAAGTTGAGTGTAGGGTCAATTTGCAATTGACCCAAGCAGCTCAAATTAGCTTATATGATCGACCACATACACACACAGATCTCATTAAGGAATATATGAAAGAGAAGATGATTTTAAGACTTGGAATTCTTGTATTCAAGCATTCCCTTAATACATTCTCGTATGTAGTTTTACTTAGTTATCAACAGAGATATTTGATTAATTAGCACTTGCTTGAATCTCACAACCTCTTTATTTTATAACTTCTCCATCATATTTCAAACCCTTTCTTACATTTCATAGTCCTCTTTCCCTATACTATTCTTTAACCCGTCATCTTTAATTCTAAATTTTTCTCTTATGACCATGTTGCTTATTCATATGTATGGTCATGTATACCATGTTGCACATATTTCCACCTTTATCTTTATACTATTGTGAAGTTAACATTCTAAATTAATACTCCTTCTATTAGTTTTTACTCATGTTGAGTACATTACATATTCTTCATTTTTACATCAAGTGGATCATGCATGGGTCAAACATAGTTTCTCTTTCAATCAAGTTTTTCTTTTCTGAATACAGTCCACCTTGGTATGACTTATTCATTCATTAAACTACACCTATGTTCTTTGCTTAGAAACTAGTTTGGTGTTCTAGTCTTATGAATTACATGTTCATACGATCCTTTTTACTTTTATGGACCTATTGAAAGCTCACTCTATTCTTCTACTTAGCCTTTGCTTTAGAGTTCATAAAAGCATTATACGCTATTATATGATTCATTCTTCATGATTGATTCTTGTTATCTTGAACCATACATACATTTCACATATCTTTTCCATATTTCATATGTATAGTTCATATAATATTAACCAATAAACTGATTATGAGCTTCATATCATGTTCTATTATTCCCAATTAAGGGTTTCACATTTGAGACCCCCAAGTTGAACCTCAGATATCAGTTTCAACTAATTCTTAGTTGTTCTGATCTTGCCCATATGTTTCAACATCTTACTGTATGTACATTCTTACTCTGATGTGGGTCTAATTATTCCAATTCTATTCTTATTATGCTATTGATAGGATTCATTAGATCCTAATAATACATCCTGCCAACCGGACCAGGCCAAACCTGAAATCCTGAAGCCAAGAACTACAAAGGATTACATTCTTCCTGAACTGCCACTCACAGCTCAGAAACTCGGCCGATTGGTCAGAAACTCGGCCGATTGCTTCACAACTCGGCCGATCCGCTTGAAACTCGGCCGATCAACTAGCTGTTTGATTTCCTGAAAAAGGAAACTCAGCCGAATTACATACAACTCGGCCGATCAGTTTGCTGTTCGATTGCCTATTAAGGAAACTCGGCCGAATCACATACAACTCGGCCGAATCGCGTACAGACTGAAAACCTAAACTGACCTGCTGATGTCAATTTCACTCGAATCAGCGGGCCAAACTTATAGAAATAAAAGCTCATTCAAAGGTCAATTCTAGTCTACTTGTTACAAAGAGTGAAATCAATAAATGCTACAATTGCATAGTGTACAACAGATATTAAAGACCCATATTTCAAGGTATTGAATATTTCAATTCAAACATATAAGAGCATTTCTATACATTTCCAACAAAAACAACATTATGAAATGTAAGTTCTATTCTCCTTTTACATTTATGCTCTTAATTCTTGTTTCTTTTCTCGTTTTCTAACCCTAACATTTCTAGGGTTCCTCTCTAGCCCATTCTTCCACTGTATACCTGGCCAGGGTATACGTGAGAGAATAGACAGAGTAGCTTGTACTGGCTGATCCAAGTACTCAGATATCGGGCCAGGATATCCAAATACTCAAATCCCCAAGCTAACATCAAACATCTCCTATCTGCCACACATATGACTCTAACTTACTAACTTAATGGTCCTTGACAACTCACCCTAAGCTCTGATACCAAGCTGTTACACCCAGATCTCACAATTTCCTCAAATCATGAGATTAGGGCATAAGATGGGATTTGTATGCAACACAAAGAACACCCTTAACTTTTTATTTTCTTTTTCTTTATCTTTAAAACTCTTGTTTCCCCGCATTGAACCACATATCATCTTAACAAGGGAATCAGAACATTTCTTTTACTAATCAGACTTCAATAGTAAAGATACATGTATAAGCATTCACGATGTCTTTCACACATTATGCACATGAAACTTGCTAATTAGCATACATATCAAAGAGGAACAATATTACACATTGTAATTACAACTCTCTCTCTAAACTCTTACTGAGGACCTAGAGTGACAAGGACCGACTGACTCAACTAATCTCGTACTTGACTCCTGTGGTAGGTCTACACTGATGCTCTGACTATCTCCAAGTCCACGCGGTTACCCTAAAAATGTTTGAGTAGAGGGGTGAGCCTACTCGCTCAGTGAATGAGTACTTCATGGAAACAGACTAATGCACTAATGTGATTACAGATATAATTTGAGTAAACGATAAGAGATTTAACAACAATAAATACTACACTAAGCAGTTCGAAAACATTATAATTGAAATAACAAAGAATGTAAATATTGCATCCAAAGAATAACTACTAGAAGACTATGCTCTAGTCTTCCTTTACTCTTTCATTTATAAAGAACTCTGTGAACCTATATGATCATATTTTAGATTATGCCCCAAACATATGCAGTGCACTCTGCATATGAAACTCGCAGTGCACTACGAGCCCACCGTACAAGACTTAGCGACACACCCGGGAAATGCTAAGTCTGACGCCAGCCCTGCTCTGCCACAGGACCCCAGGCTCTCCGGCCTGACTCATAGGCTCTACGGCCTCAAGGCACTACTCTGAGTGCTCTAGACTCCTCCTCTAGCCTGAGAACACAGACGCAGGGAGTCACACTGGGTTACCACCAGAATTACTCAACCGGTTGGTGTTGGATAACTCTTTTTCCCAGTGCCACCGAAATTACTCAATCGGTTGGTGTTGGACACTGTCTATCAATCCTCGTGCCACCAGAATTACTCAACCAGTTGATGTTGGACACGAGTTTCACCCCTAAGAAGCAGATCTCTCTTAGGGGTTCTACGGTGTTAGGGCACCTAAATCTATTGATTAGTTAACAGATAAACGATTAAACATGAATATCACATTTCATACTTATTTCACATTCTGAACATCACTAGAAAACACATATACATCATTTGTCCTCTTTAAACATGACTTAGTAACATCCCTTTCTAGGGCATGTCATATCTCATCACCTGCAATTTACGAGATATGTATTGAAAATAAGAAGCCCTGCAGTATGTAGATATCAACTCAGAGAGAACAAGCATATAAAGTTAAATGCACTAGAAACATACAATTCAATAATTAAGCATCACCACATCTCATATCGAGACCTTTCATATCACCATAACATGATTCATTGAACACCCTATCCTTAGGGTTTCACTTGCCTTATTCATTCATCACATGCCAACACCCTACTCTTAGGGTTGCATTTGCCTCATTTACCTTTTCATTTACCTCATTCACTTGTCACATGTCTCTCATAAGGATTTCATAGGATATAAGCATTCACTAAATAAAGATTGTTTCCAACAAATCATATGCAATCAATATAGACATGAAACCATGGAAATTTAACTAAATTTAGGTTTTCCATATCATTCACTGCGATATCATGTATCCAGAATAAAATTCAATTAAGATAACCCATGAGGTACATCCTAACCACTTACAGGATTACTAGCCCCTTTCAATAAGGTTGAAACTCTAGTGATGTCACAATTAGGTTAAACCCTAATTACATCATTTGATATAAATCTAAAAGCATCCTCACTAGGAAGTGTTGTATACGTATCTGATATGAATCTACCATCAAAGAGTCGTTCAAACAAAGAAGGAATCCATATCATATCAATTTGCAATAACTTAGATCAAACGGACATTTCAGGGTTTAGAATTCACATGCTAAGCATTTAGGGATTTGGATGCTATAATCAAATTCGTGCATTACAATGTTTGAAGGAAGAACCCACTCACCCTAAGGTGTGAAAACACCTCAAAACCGCAGCTCAACTCAGGGGATCTCGAATTCCTATCAAATCCCTAGCAAATTTCCCAATTCTTCTTCCATTCAACTCGAGAACCTTGAAAATGAGGGATTATGAAGAAAGGGTGAGAAAAGAGGGAATTTCGACATCATCTTGGATCAAATCAGAGCATGGACGGAATCTTGACATGAGAGAGAAGATCCACCATAAAAGTCTATGCAAAGAATCCAAACTTACTTGATTTCACCTTTCCTGGAATCGCAAAACCCTAATTCAGCAATTCCTCCTCTTTCTCCACTCAAGCCCTAACTCCCCCTCTCTCTCTATATTTTCGTTTCTCTGGGATGGATGACGAAGAATGAGAGCTGTGTGTGTGTGGTCGATTTTATAAGTCAATTGAGCTGCTTGGGTCAATTGCATATTGACCCAACACTTAACTTTAATTATATTGGCTGAATATTCAGTTATACAAAAGTTACTGTAATTCGTTTATTTCAGAGATCAAACATTCTCCAACAATTATGGGAATTTAGCACGTTGTTTATAATTGATCTATAAAGATTCAGTTAAAATTTGAGATCATTTGGAGTTACCGATAAATAATTAAAAATAGAACAGTGCACTGCTATATTGCAGTCTGCAGAATATTCGGCCGAGTTTGTCCTGCACAAAACTCGACCGACACCCTTACTGTAGGGATTCAAAAGTCATCCAAAAATTATGCCAATTTAACAGAGTGTCTAAAACTGTGTTTTTCAAGCACAGTTAAAATTTGAGATCAATTGGATATACCAATAAAAAGATAAAATTCAATTACCACACTGCTGTATAAATATGGAAATATGATCGGCCGAGTTCTTTTGTCTTGAGAATTAGGGTTTGAGAAGCATAGACCCTAATCGGCCCAAAATAGGGTTTTGATGATACATGAATACAGAATTTGATAAGTAGAATGTCTCACTAAATGATTTTTAGTATTTTATGTGTAACTCTGATTTACTTCAAATTTGGATATGATTTGGACATATAAAATGTGAACAATATTGGTAAATATCAGAATTTTTGAAGAAGGTTCTGACCTGTTTATCGGTCGAGTTTCAAACTCGGACGATCACAATTTCAGAATTTTACAGCAGTGTGGTAATTGAATTTTATCTTTTTATTGGTATATCCAATTGATCTCAAATTTTAACTGTTCTTGAAAAACACAGTTTTAGACACTCTGTTAAATTGGCATAATTTTTGGATGACTTTTGAATCCCTACAGTAAGGGTGTCGGTCGAGTTTTGTGCAGGACAAACTCGGCCGAATATTCTGCAGACTGCAATATAGCAGTGCACTGTTCTATTTTTAATTATTTATTGGTAACTCCAAATGATCTCAAATTTTAACTGAAGCTTTATAGATCAATTATAAACAACGTGATAAATTCCCATAATTGTTGGAGAATGTTGTTCTCTGAAATAAACGAATTACAGTAACTTTTGTATAACTGAATATTCAGCCAATATAATTAAAGTTAAGTGTTGGGTCAATATGCAATTGACCCAAGCAGCTCAATTGACTTATATGATCGACCACACACACACACAGCTCTCATTCTTCGTCATCCATCCCAGAGAAATGAAAATCTAGAGAGAGAGGGAGAGTTAGGGCTTGAGTGGAGAAAGAGGAGGAATTGCTGAATTAGGGTTTTGCGATTCCAGGAAGGGTGAAATCAAGTAAGTTTGGATTCTTTGCATAGACTTTTATGGTGGATCTTCTCTCTCATGTCAAGATTCCGTTCATGCTCTGATTTGATCCAAGATGATGTCGAAATTCCCTCTTTTCTCACCCTTTCTTCATAATCCCTCATTTTCAAGGTTCCCGAGTTGAATGGAAGAAGAATTGGGAGATTTGCTAGGTATTTGATAGGAATTCGAGATCCCCTGAGTTGAGCTGCGGTTTTGAGGTGTTTTCACACCTTAGGGTGAGTGGGTTCTTCCTTCAAACATTGTAATGCACGAATTTGATTATAGCATCCAAATCCCTAAATGCTTAGCATGTGAATTCTAAACCGTGAAATGTCCGTTTGATCTAAGTTATTGCAAATTGATATGATATGGATTCCTTTTCTGTTTGAATGACTCCTTGATGGTAGATTCATAACAGAAACGTATACAGCACTTCCTAGTGAGGATGCTTTTAGATTTATATCAAATGTTGTAATTAGGGTTTGACCTAATTAAGATATCGCTAGAGTTTCAACCTTATTGAAAAGGACTGGTAATCCTATAAGTGGTTAGGATGTACCACATGGGTTATCTTAATTGAATTTTATTCTTGATACATGATATCTCAGTGAATGGTATGGAAACCCTAAATTTAGTTAAATTTCCATGGTTTCATATCTATATTGATTGTATATGATTTGTTGGAAACAATCTTTATTTAGTGAATGCTTACATCTTATGAGATTATTATAAGGGCCATGTGACAAGTGAATGAGGTAAATGAAAAAGTGAATGAGACAAATGAAACCCTAAGAGTAGGGTGTTGGCATGTGATGAATGAATAAGGCGAATGAAACCCTAAGGATAGGGTGTTCAATGAATCAAGTTATGACAATATGAAAGGTCTCGATATGAGATGTGCTGATGCTTAATTGTTGAATTGTATGTTTCTAGTGCATTTAACTTTATATGCTTGTTCTCTCTGAGATGATATCTACATACTGCCACAAGAGTTGGATCGAAACCTGTGGTACCAAGCTGGCTCTGATACCATTAGGATGTGGGTGTATACAACACCAACCGCGTGGACTTGGTGAAACTCGTGTCCAACATCAACTGGTTGAGTAATTCTGGTGGCACGAGGATTGATAGACAGTGTCCAACACCAACCGATTGAGTAATTTCGGTGGCACTGGGAAAAAGGGTTATCCAACACCAACCGGTTGAGTAATTCTGGTGGTAACCCAGTGTGACTCCCTGCGTCTGTGTACTCAGGCTAGAGGAGGAGTCTAGAGCACTCAGAGTAGTGCCTTGAGGCCGTAGAGCCTATGAGTCAGGCCGGAGAGCCTGGGGTCCTGTGGCAGAGCAGGGCTGGCGTCAGACTTAGCATTTCCCGGGTGTGTCGCTAAGTCTTGTACGGTGGGCTCGTAGTGCACTGCGAGTTTCATATGCAGAGTGCACTGCATATGTTTGGGGCATAATCTAAAATATGATCATATAGGTTCACAGAGTTCTTTATAAATGAAAGAGTTAAGGAAGACTAGAGCATAGTCTTCTAGTAGTTATTCTTTGGATGCAATATTTACATTCTTTGTTATTTCAATTATAATGTTTTAGAACTGCTCAGTGTAGTATTTATTGTTGTTAAATCTCTTATCGTTTACTCAAATTATATCTGTAATCACATTAGTGCATTAGTCTGTTTCCATGAAGTACTCATTCACTGAGCGAGTAGGCTCACCCCTCTACTCAAACATTTTTAGGGTTAACCGCGTGGACTTGGAGATAGTCAGAGCATCAGTGTAGACCTGCCACAGGAGTCAAGTACGAGATTAGTTGAGTCAGTCGGTCCTTGTCACTCTAGGTCCTCAGTAAGAGTTTAGAGAGAGAGTTGTAATTACAATGTGTAATATTGTTCCTCTTTGATATGTATGCTAATTAGCAAGTTTCATGTGCATAATGTGTGAAAGACATCGTGAATGCTTATACATGTATCTTTACTATTGAAGTCTGATTAGTAAAAGAAATGTTCTGATTCCCTTGTTAAGATGATATGTGGTTCAATGCGGGGAAACAAGAGTTTTAAAGATAAAGAAAAAGAAAATAAAAAGTTAAGGGTGTTCTTTGTGTTGCATACAAATCCCACCTTATGCCCTAATCTCATGATTTGAGGAAATTGTGAGATCGGGGTGTAACAGCTTGGTATCAGAGCCAGGTTGAGTTGTCAAGGACCATTAAGTTAGTAAGTTAGAGTCCTATGTGTGGCAGATAGGAGATGTTTGATGTTAGCTTGGGGATTTGAGTATTTGGATATCATGTATCAAGAATAAAATTCAATTAAGATAACCCATGTGGTACATCCTAACCACTTATAGGATTACCAGTCCTTTTCAATAAGGTTGAAACTCTAGCGATATCTTAATTAGGTCAAACCCAAATTACAACATTTGATATAAATCTAAAAGCATCCTCACTAGGAAGTGTTGTATACGTTTCTGTTATGAATCTACCATCAAGGAGTCATTCAAACAGAAAAGGAATCCATATCATATCAATTTGCAATAACTTAGATCAAACAGACATTTCAGGGTTTAGAATTCACATGCTAAGCATTAAGGGATTTGGATGCTATAATCAAATTCGTGCATTACAATGTTTGAAGGAAGAACCCACTCACCCTAAGGTGTGAAAACACCTCAAAACCGCAGCTCAACTCAGGGGATCTCGAATTCCTATCAAATACCTAGCAAATCTCCCAATTCTTCTTCCATTCAACTCGGGAACCTTGAAAATGAGGGATTATGAAGAAAGGGTGAGAAAAGAGGGAATTTCGACATCATCTTGGATCAAGTCTGAGCATGGACGGAATTTTGACATGAGAGAGAAGATCCACCATAAAAGTCTATGCAAAGAATCCAAACTTACTTGATTTCACCCTTCCTGGAATCGCAAAACCCTAATTCAGCAATTCCTCCTCTTTCTCCACTCAAGCCCTAACTCTCCCTCTCTCTCTAGATTTTCATTTCTCTGGGATGGATGACGAAGAATGAGATCTGTGTGTGTGTGGTCGATCATATAAGTCAATTGAGCTGCTTGGGTCAATTGCATATTGACCCAACACTTAACTTTAATTATATTGGCTGAATATTCAGTTATACAAAAGTTACTGTAATTCGTTTATTTCAGAGATCAAACATTCTCCAACAATTATGGGAATTTAGAACGTTGTTTATAATTGATCTATAAAGCTTCAGTTAAAATTTGAGATCATTTGGAGTTACCAATAAATAATTAAAAATAGAACAGTGCACTGCTATATTGCAGTCTGCAGAATATTCGGCCGAGTTTGTCCTGCACAAAACTCGACCGACACCCTTACTATAGGGATTCAAAAGTCATCCAAAAATTATGCCAATTTAACAGAGAGTTTTAAACTGTGTTTTTCAAGCACAGTTAAAATTTTAGATCAATTGGATATACCAATAAAAAGATAAAATTCAATTACCACACTGCTGTAAAATTCTGAAATTGTGATAGGCCGAGTTTGAAACTCGACCGATAAACAGGTCAGAACCTTCTTCAAAAATTCTGATATTTACCAATATTGTTCACATTTTATATATCCAAATCATATCCAAATTTGAAGTAAATCAGAGTTACACATAAAATAGTAAAAATCATTTAGTGAGACATTCTACTTATCAAATTCTGTATTCATGTATCATCAAAACCCTATTTTGGGCCGATTAGGGTCTATGCTTCTCAAACCCTAATTCTCAAGACAAAAGAACATTTAGACTTCTTATCATAGTTAAAACATCCTAATTGTGTTATCGTCATTAATTAGATTTCAAGAATGATTATTCTAATTAATCTTTGCAATTGTCTAGGTAAACCCTAGTTTACCAATTAAGCTCAGATGGGGTCGTAACAATGGATGATGTGGAAAGTCTCCCCTTGACCAAGGTAAGTCATGATGAAATATGGGTTATGGTAGATTGCCTTACCTAGATGACATGAGAAATAAAGAGCACTGTCAAGAGACAAATTGGGTTGAACTACACGTGAGAGAGACGGTTCAACTACACCATCATATGAGTTCAAAAGTTCTTGAGTATGACCTAAAGGTTCACTTCCATAAGGTGGAAGTAGGTACATGAAGAACTCGGTGTCAGTACCGCCTATCACCCCTAACTAATGGTTAGTATGATCCAGACTAGAGGGTTTGATGAGAGCAAGTGTGCTTTTTCAGTGTGATACAAAGAGACAGTTCTTAAGATGTGATGTTAACAACCATAGCCTTTATCGGGATGCAAGAAGTTCTATAAGGAGGTTGTGTCGGTCACCACTTCATTATGATGATGTTGGTGAAAGAGGCCTCATGAAGGTTAGAAAAGAACCACATTGTGTGCAGATAAAGTCACTTGATCGTGCAATGGATGAGAGAGAGCCCAAGGGTGACATGAGTCATGAGCTGATGTAAAACAGACTGACATGCAGTTCACTGTGGGAGAATATAATGTGAAAATCTGACCCCTCTGAGCTACGACTAAGAAAGCTGGGTCCTCAATATATGGGTCCATTTGAGATGGATTGGTTGAGAAGGTTGTGTTTAGCCTTACCCCTCAGGATAACATGATGTATAAGGTGTTACATGAGTCCGATCTAGAGCACTATGTGAGTTACCCAAGCCTTGTGCTGATCCCTGAACCTATTCAGTTGTTTGAGAGGCTGAAAAGTCCTGAGTCACCTATGAGGGTATGAAAATACTAAGGTAAGAAAGAACTCAGATGGAAGAATATGAGATGATGAAGGTTCTTGGGAAGCACCATGGAAAGGGTGAAGCCACATGGGAGCCTTGATGGACATAAGAAAGGATTATCCTGTTTGTTTGCTTGCTTGATGGAATTTTGAGGACAAAATTCTTATAAGAGGGGAAGGATGTTACAACCCCAATTTTGGGTTCATTTGCCGGGAAATGTAATTTCTCATATTAAAGATAAATGAACAAATAATGATTGAATGCATGAATTTCATTTAAAATAGCCTTGTTGATTTATTTGTGGGCTTTATTGGCTATTGGGCCCAATAACAAGGAAAAAACAAAAGAAACTCCATTATTAATAAGAAATGGAGAAAAGAAAAATGTAGAAACCTCTAGAAGGCAATAGAGTGTAATTCAAAGGTGGATTTCTGTCTCTTGGGTTCCTTGGGTCCCAAGGAGTCCAAAATTGCAGAGATAAAGCAATAAGAAAAGAAGAGATCAATTAGATATTTCTTTATTAAGAAAGAAATTGAAAATTATGATTAAATATGGAAAATAAGTATAATTGAGATGTTCTTGATGGATTTTCGTATCCAAGGGATTCCTAATGATAAAAGGGATGCCAATGAGGAAAATAAAAAGAAAGATAAAGAGAAATCCTCAAAAAGAGATATTTTAATGAAGAAAAAGTAAGATAATGAGAAAAAGGATGAAAGATAAGGAAAAAGGCTAAGGTATATTACCAAGAAGGGATTTCGAGCCATTAAGGTTCCTTGAGGTACAAGGAACTCAGAATAATAATTTAATAGCAAAAGAAATAGAAAATAAGTGAGAAATATAAGTAATTGAGTAATATCTTGCACCTAAAGAAAAGGCACGTTTTCTATGGCTTTTACAAGTTTCCCTAAAGTATTGTGATTATAGTAAATGTCACACTTTTTTGATTTAAATGAAAATAGAAGGTGATGGCGCCAGCCGTCGGATCAAGATCCGACGCTTCCTGTGCATCTCCTTCCTTGATTCAGAAAAGGAAAAGGAGCCGCGTGACATGGACCTATCCCTGGATTTTTCCTCGTAGATCTAACCATATGCAAACATGGAAAGTTGTTGTTTGGGTTCATGAGATGATTCCACACCCAACCATCCTAGGTTTTGGGTGGTTTCGTTCGTTCTATAAGAAACGCCCAATTGGGCCGAAAGCAAGGTTGGCGACAAGTTGGAAAACCCTAAGCGATCCCTATATCCTATAAATATGACCCTCCTTCAACTCAGGCAGACCCTCACGAACCCGGATGGTGCCCTATCTCGCTCCCTCACACTCTGAGTCAATGGAACCCACCCTCTCTGGTAAGCTCCCCATGCGGCGCCGCCGCAAAGGCTGTTGCTGGGTCTAGCAAGGGGTGAGGTGTAGGTGCCCTTCGATCAAGATCCACCGTGGACCGAGGGCGAGGATCAACGACCATGCTACTTCGCGAATTCAATAAGTTGTTAGTGGGCATGAGTTTGTGAGCCATGCGATGGTGTGCAGTCAATGGAGATCCGCGATTTGATGGATGCCATTTTTCTAAAAAACTCAGGTAATTCGCCTCTCTAACTAGAAAATCCAGAAAATGCCTTTTTCTTGCAAAAAGTGTAGTAATTAGTAGGATGGTCGGATGAAGGAACTTAATACATGAAAGTTGATCAAAAAAACATGAAGAACCCAATAAAAATATAATTGGAGTCTAATTATACTTGCAATTCAAAAAGTATATAAAGATTCTATCTTTAATAGTTTAATCAATGAAAACCCCTAACCTTTGATGATTAATGAATTAGAAAGGGGTTAGATGGGTGTTTAAAGCAGATAGTAACCCATTGTGAATAAAAAGGGCAAATTAGATCTAAAAGGGTGATCTTCATGCGTAATTTAATTAATTTAGGGTTTCATATGCTTTAATGAACCTTGAACCCTAACTTTGGTAATTATGATCCTTAATGATTTTAATTGGTCAAATTCATGTACAAAGCTGAGATATGATGGTTCTCATATATTTTGAGTATAAAGGTTTCTAATTGTGGATAAATATCTTAAATGTAGAAATTAGGGTTTTCTAGTGAATAAAGGTAGAATTAATGACAATTAGAATTCATATGTGAATTAGACCATAATGAGCTATGAATTGATGATAAATGAGCATAATGATCTTGTCATGGAATAAAAGGGATAAAAACGGTAGCTTTAATGTAAAAGAGGCTTAATGGACTTAATTGACATCTAATTGTGCCCTTGACCCGAAATCAAGGTAATAAGTGGCTAAAAGGTAACCTTAATATCTTTTGTGAAGAATAGATGAGATAATTAGGGTTTGTGAATAATTGTATAAAAGTAGGGTTTAAAATAGTAAAAAAATGAAGTGAAACCCTAATTGCAAAGTAAACCCTAAAAGAGGAAGAAACTCTAAAAAAAAGGAACAGAAACCCTAAGTAGCAAGATGGTTTGGATAGTTTTTGATAAAAGGAATTGAATGTGATTTCAGGATTCTTGTACTTGCTTGATTGGATGTCTTGATTGATTGGACTACTCTGTCTCAAATCTGCATGAATAGGTATGTGGTTAATTATGGTTAATCACATTAGTTTCCTGAGGGCTTTCTGGATGTTTCCTCGCATTGAATGAAATCTAAACAGTTTGGATGTTCATACTGCAATTATAAAGTCACTATGGCTATCACAGTTATATATACATTTGAATTCTCGCACCTACATGCCACCCTGATGGAAGATGCCATAAAGGTCAGGCCCAAGAGGGTAGACCCATGGGCACCATGAGAGGTGACCCCAGACACCAAGCTCGGGAATGAGAAGGTGGTCTATGATGCATGACTATGGAGCACCATGAGAGGTGACTCCCAGGCACCAAGCTCGGGATTGAGAAGGTGGCCTTAAGTCAATGGCAAAAGAGAAACCCTAGAGGGGTATGCCAGGGTTAGGGCAAAAGTGGTGGAGAATGACACATTGAAAATGCAAATTGTCTTGTTAAATAATTTGATTGCGATTGTTAAATTGTTATCCATATCTGTGAAATTTTGGATGTCCCCACATACCAGTATATTCACGTATACTGATCGATGTTTTGTTTTTCGGCGCTTTAGGTACAACTCTGAAATGAAAAAACAGTAAAGTGACACATTGCAAAATTAAGAAATAAAGTGCAAGGAGGATTAGATAGATTAATTTGAGCTCTGGATAGATAGAATTCCAAAGTTTTTCAAAGGTAAGTAAAGTTTTAATTTTATACCCAATTCCAATTTAGTTAGTGGAATTTCATAATTATTATTGATTATTTGTTGAACCTTTGATCCGGTTTATTGGGATAATGACTCTGATCTCTTAGTCTCCCTTAAGTGGGGGTTACCGGGAGACGGGGTCGTTACATAAAAAATATTTTCTACATTCATGCCATACATCAGAGTACATGGTAACCTATACACAAGGACTACAATTTATAACATAAGTCATATCTATATTTCAATCAAAAGATGACATCTCTTGCAAGTCTCTTCTATCTCTTCCTTCAATCACCTATCCATGTGTATCGCAACAAGATAAATCCATGGACAACTAAAATATTAAAATTGGGAGGTGTCTTGTCTCTTTGTAGTCTATGAGAACGCATATATGGATTCATAGGAATCAGATAATTTTTGAAGGTGTTAAAGTCAACCCACATAACCTGTGGAGATGCATAGAGAGTGATTATAGAGGACTGCACAGATAGGTCCTTTTTGTTTATCTACTTAGATAGTATGAGCTTATGCTACCTCTTCCTGTACAGTTTTAATCATTTTGAATGGAATGAGTAACACACTTACTGACAAAAAAAAATAGAGAACGCATATTTGTTACTTAATTATCTTATATACCAATATATTCATGGACAACTAATCTATTAAAACTACTACCTCGATGGTGGGAGAATACCCAACCTCAAGTGAGACAAAGATTGAAAGGGGTCATATAAAGATACATTTTTATATTTCAAGTTATATCTTTGTCACTATCCACATTTCATGATTGAGATTCTCTCTAATAAATATCTATATTGCAATTACTTGCATATTCATTTTCTATAAATTATCTTACCGAAACAAGTTTAAGTAATTAATAGTCATTAATTCATACAAGTCATATGGTGTATTTAGTATGCTTAATGAAGAGTCTCATCCATGTTCATACTTAAAAATATGAAAGATCCACAAAATCCTAATTTTCAAGTAAGATATTCCTTCTAAATTTCTATCATAATGAGGGTATTGACCATTTGGATCCAAATGAACTATTGAATTATTCAACATATATTTCTATATACTTCTACAATTTTAGTTTCTTAATAGAGCATTGGAGATACTTCCATTTAAGGCATCAAATGCTTCATTATGTGAAACTACCATTTTGTCCTTCATGCATAAAGGCCCTAATATTTTTCTTGGTTGTAATAACAACTCATGAGGATCAAATAAATTATAAAATTTTATTAAAAGAGCCACAATCATACTAATCATGGTCACCTATGAAACATTCATTATACGTTGTTACATTTATGTCACATACATGCATATGTATATATATGTTTTTAATTGACATGTGACATATATTGAGATAGTGGATCAGTTGTATTAGATCATCATCATAACCTATGCTTTATAAATCATAAATTTTACTACGATCTCATTGCTTGTATGATATGTCCACTAATCAATTTTTTAAAACTAGAAATTACCAGACTTCAATGAATTGTACCTACACACTAATAGTTGTAGGTATATAATACCAAGGTTGTGATAGATATAACACCTTGGATTATCAACATATTGCATAAGTGTGTTGTACATATAAATTCTATGAATATTCATCAAACTTCTATCTAATTTATTATTTAGTATTAGATTTTAGAAGTTATGTTAAAGTCTAAGATTGAAACTAAATATTTATTATCTATTAGTATCTATTCACTAACACACAAACAAACACACACTCACACACACACACAAATAGATACACTATCTTGGAACTATTTGTTACCATAAGTCCACATTCCTAATGGCTACAAAGACAAAGGTGAGTGGATTTGGGCGCCTGTCCATAGAATGGTTTAAATATTTCACATATGTAATTTATATGTAAAAGCAGTAACAACAAGATATAACAAGATACCAAAATTGGAGATAAGAGATATGTCCAATTTCTAGATTCAAGTATACCCATTGGTGTTTCATTTTTGATCTCAAAGTCTTGAGTGCAGCTGATCTTCATTTGGAAACTAAAAAATTGATGAATATAATATATTAATTGTAAAGCATTAAGTACGCTATAAAAAGGAAAGTAAACAGTTTGAGAGTATAATAAAAGTTGCTTGGCTAGAAACATCATAATAAGCAAGAATTGGAAACAAGGCGAGTAAACTTAAAGACTTTCTTTTATACAAAGCATGTTTTAGGTTTCTTTATCCATTATATCAACCGTAGGCCTTTAGACTAACTTTCTCATGGAAGAGTCTGTAAGGGTGCTCAACATTAGCTACCCTATCTATAAGGGGACTCAAGGTCATCGCCGAGAGGTAACCTTTGTATCATAATGGTCCACTATATCAAGTAAGATGCCTGACCTAGTGTGCTTACCTCAAAACTTCAAGCAGGCGCACCAGGGTATATAATGGATTTCTCTAAATTATGTTCAAGGTTTTCCAACATAGTATAATCAACATAAAAGTAATATTCATAGGGAAGCTCAAACAAGTATTTATCTATCAAAGAATTCATATAGGAATACATAAAAACATGTCAATATTGTAGTAGGGTCAAGATATTAAGCATACCTTGTGAGTAGAGTACAAGATTAAGCATTCAATTAGAAAACCATACATAGCAACTTGACTAGATCTTAACAATAGAGTCCACAAGGTGATCCTAGGATTACAAGTGAGTGTAATTAAGTTAATATCAGCAAGATAGGTACCATTTAGTCATTATTATGGTGGCTGGATGTGTCATCTAGATCTAGGTATCATGTCATTCATCATTGATCTCAAAATCTCAAACTAGGTCAAGGATTATCATTATCATGTTACACCATACTTCATGTATTCATCTAACCCTCGAGTGACACATAACAACTAAGACTATGGGTCATGAGATTAGGGTTGCATGATCTTAGCATAGAAAACATGAGGTTCAACAAGATTAAGAAACACTATCAACACCGTTAAACTAGTCATTTGAGTTATTATCATGCGTGCTAGTCATCATTAGAGTTTAGATTCATACAAGATTTGAGGCTTGGTTATCAACATGTATACTAGATCACATTTCAAGTTTATATTAGGGCATTTAGTCACAACATGACACAAGAATATTTCATAAGACATTTAGGGATACAAGGCATCTAAGATTTCTGATTTATAGTGTAACATCCCTAACCTAGGTTATGGCCTAACCCTAGAAATTTTGCTTAAGTAAGTTGATTATAAACTTGTTTTAATCTTTTGATAAGTAATTAAGACTCTTGTAGAGTTTAAATTTCAAGTTTGAGCTTATTTGCAAACTGTTTGGGCATCATATGATAGTTTGGGCATGAAGTGCAATTTACCCAATATAATTGGTTACCTTGCAAAATGTTACATGATAAATGTTCCTCAAGTACTTTAGCATCATAAGAATGAGAATGATGCTAAGGGATGGTTTGTGGAAGCCTAAATTCCAAGAAGGGGCTTGTTTGAATAATACTTGTACATTGAATACTAGTTTTGGTGTGATTTGCAATTTACCCAAAACTTAGGGTTGAATATGTAAAATACCACCTCAAGAGTGATAATAGTATTATATTAAGAGTGTCCCTGCTGTCTCTTGGTATCATTTATAGAAAAGAAAAAGAAAGGGGCGTCTTTCTTGAACCATATTTGAGAAATGATACTCTTGATAATAAAATAATCAAGAAATAAGCATAATTGAAACCCTAAGTTATTTTGTAGCACAAATATATAAATTAAATGAAGTGCCCATCAACTAAAAAGCTATGGGTGAAATCCTATAATGGAATGGAAGCCAAAATACCTTGAGAGGCACCAATATTCCTAAGTAGGTGAAAATATCCACCTACATTTTTAATTAAAAAGTAATGTCCACTAAAATAAAGGAGCTAATGGATAATAGTATTATATTTATTAAGGAGCTTAAATGGTCGACTATAATTCAGGGATAATTCAAAGGAATTAAAGGAAAAGAAAGATAGCTTCGGAGATAAGGAAGTGGAGGGGTCATGTGGTGCCTAGTAAGGAAGGTTGATGACTTCCCTCCTACTCTCTCTCTTACGAATTCAATTATATACACTCAATTATCCACTACTTGAAAGGCTATTTTCGCAATACACACTCACTCCTCACTTAGGCCGATGACCAAGGAAGCAAAGGAGAAGGAGGAGAGCGTTCCCCAAGCTTGAGGTAATATCCATGGTCATCTTCAACCTTGGGTTGAAGGCTAAAATCGAGTTATAACTCTTCTTTTCTTATCTCTTCCATCCAATGCTCAACTTTGGCAATATTTTACATCAAAAGGGTTGAGAACGTGCCTTGGATAATTGGAGGAGATATCTTCACAATTAAAGACGAAAATCTTGGAGCTTTGAAGTTTCTTTGAAGGTGGGTTATATAACTTGAACCAGTTGATATTATTATTTGATTTCCATCTTGCAATATATGTTGATCTTTCCTTCTTCTCGAATTTTTCTTGAGTAATTGATGAATCAAAGAATCCATCAATTGTATGGACAGTAGAAACAAAGGTCTAAAGCTTGATGATGATGACATCATCTTAGCACACACCTCTAGATTGACAATATCAAACGGTTTCAATTTGGTATGGCCAAACGGTTTCAAAACCGTTAGAGGTCAAACCGTTAGAGGTCAAATGGTTTCAAAACCGTTAGAGGCCAAACAGTTTCAAAAGTGTTTAGTGATAAAATGGTTTCAACCTAATATACATCAAATGGTTTCAAACCCTTTAGAGTTCAAATAGTTTCAACTTTGGATAGGCCAAACGGTTTCAAACAGTTTAGAGTGCAAATAGTTTCAACCTAATTTAGTCCAAACAGTTTCAAACCCTAGCAAGATCAAATAGTTTCAGACCATTTGAAGGTCAAAAGGATATCAAGACCGTTTGCAGGTCAAAGGGGTCTCAAGACCGTTTGAAGGTCAAAGAGGATCTCAAGACCATTTGAAGGTCAAAGGGGTCTCAAGACCGTTTGAAGGTCAAAAGGATCTCATGACCATTTGAAGGTCAAAGGGGTCTCAAGACCATTTGAAGGTCAAAGAGGATCTCAAGACCGTTTGAAGGTCAAAAGGATCTCAAGACCATTTGAAGGTCAAAGGGGTCTCAAGACTGTTTGAAGGTCAAAAGGATCTCAAGACCATTTGAAGGTTAAAGGGGTTTTCAAGATCGTTTGAAGATTAAATAATCTCAAACCGTTTAGAGACCAAATAGTCTCAAAACCATGTAAGGTCAAACAACCCTATGAGTGTTTGTTATCTCATGGTTGATTACAATGGAAGTACCTCTAAAGTACTTAGGTGAATAGTACACTTAGAGTGATTGTCATTTGATGCTTATGGAAGTAATAAACTCAATACACTATGATAATCATAGGTGCATGTACTTTAGTGAAAGGATGAGCTGACTTTATAAAGTATGGAGTAATCAACATCCTAGAGAGGATGAGAGAGAAACTCATACTTGTGTAATAAACATGTAATGTGCATACATTGACACTTTTAATAAGTTTAGAGTATGAATTAGGGTTTGATCTTTGATAATGTGATAATGAAACCCTAATTGATAAAAAATGGGAAACCCTAACCCTAATTTCGGGTAATGGTATGAGAAACCCTAATTGATAAAGAATGGGAAACCCTAACCCTAATGAGGGAATAGTGGTGTTACCCTTGTATTACATAGTGTTAATATGTAATTGATATGATTGTTATCAAGTATACTAACTATGTAGGTATCACAAGTTGACGAGCATAGCCAGGTATGACATATGATGTTTAATGTGCCTTGTGAGCTATGTGAGATGCTTGTGTAACAAGTATCAAGTATACCTTGGTCAAATGACCTGAAGATAATAGTTGCCTGATAAGTGATAACAATGTTCAGTGATGAACTACGGGTTTGAATACCCAGATCCAGTAAACATGATGATGATATTATTGAGGGACGAGAATTCCTGGTGATGAGATAAGGGATTGAGATCCCAATGTTTTATAAATTTTTGAAAAGTACTTGATAGATGTATTACACTTTTCTTTTTAGCATTTGCCATAATAATTAATGTTTGAAAACTTGGTTGATGCTAAAAGAATATGGTAGTGAACTTAATTAATCAAGTGAAATCTTATCATATAAGAGCCCTGGCCATAGATCCATCATCGTCAGTAGCTGGTGATGGTGAAACAAGTTTTCGCACGGGATCTCTTGGAGGGCATATTTTTGAATATGTGGGGGTAATGGGCGCGAATATCCTTACGCCCTAAAGTGGGATTGACGTGAGATAAACACAAGATCTCTCAATCCTTTATTATATGTGTAGGGATGGATGTATCATGAATCTCCCGATGATGATTAATGCCAGATTGATGTGAGATAAACATGAAATCTCTCGATTGCAAAGAGAGTGCAGCCGCCGCTGTAGCTCTATAGCGAAGTTGCCAGTATACCATGTAAAGCTATTTAGCAGAGACACGAGTTGTCTTGCATGTGGTCTCACACTGATCGAGACAAATGAGGTCAAGGAGTCTGGATCTTACATTGACCTAGGTATGGAACCGATGCTTTACGCCGCTGTGGTCGGTTGGAGTATGAGCGGTATACCTCATCTCCTTAGGGCATAAGTGTGATTGTAAAATGTAATCAGCCGTGTAGCATATTTGCTTAAGGATGAAATACAGAAATTATTGGTTGATGTTACATTTCTTAATGTATCCTAAAATGGATAAATGTTATACATGTTCTTCATATTCCTTATTAAATAGATGATTTACTGCTTCATCATATATAGCTGTAATGCTTTAAAAGATGATATTTCTGTATTCTGCTTATTAATATAAAAGAATCCTCTACTCAGTTTATTATTGTTTGTCTACAATGATAATATTATTGGCGGAGAGTTATATCTCTTGCTGGGACATGGGTCTCACTCCGTTGGTCACCAACATTTTTAGGTGGACGCAGATGAGCAGGTAGGGACCATATGACAGGGGAAGGACAACAACATCAGGGACCACAGTAACATCTCAGGTGGAGATACTGATTGACGTGTCTTGTAGATATGAGTCCTATGTGTTGTCTCTGTACTCTTAGGTCCTTGGAGTTAGTACTCAGCGTTTTCATGATCGATCTGAGATTTTGGCTTGGATGCCTCGAGGTTTTATGTTGCTTACGTATAGTTTTGGCAAAGCAACTGTTGTAAATATATTCCTCGAGAAGAGATGGTACATGGTATGTACAATGTGAACTATAATGTATACAGTACTTTGGTTCTTTTTATAAGGGTATTCTGGAATTGGATCTCTTTGCAAAAGGTTTTAATTTTTAGTGATTTTTGTTATTCTTTTGATTACTGTTAATTCCAAAATTAATTACACAGTGACAGTCTGATTTGTTGTCAGATCATCACATATAGTCCACATAATCATCTTGAGTAACTTCGAATCAATGAAAGCATAAGGTTTAACATTCATCACAAAGGTATAAATAAGGCCATATTAAGTCACATTGAGAATAACAAGATTATCATTAGGGTCCAAGAAAGATCACGATAGAAAAAGATTGCATTTGAGGGTGTAAGTTATTGATTTAGAGCATTCATAGGCATTTGAAGCACACTGGAGCAAGTTTTAACATTAGAGTAGTGGTCTCAAGCATGAAAGCCCATTTTAGGTCATAAAAGCAACATTGGACCATTTTAGGATACAAAAGATATACAAAGTTTGAACCTTGATACATCATGGTATTCATGTTACATATATTAGGCCAAGATAGGGTCTTGAGGCATAAAAGAGCAAGCTTGAGCATTACATGACATCAAACATGTAGAAAGAGATAAAAAACCATCCTTTTCAACATATCAGGAGAAGTACAAGTAGAAACAGGTCATGAAACTAGTCCCATTGAAAAGATCTCGTTCTCTAGATGCAAACTCATATATTACATGGCCAAAATGGCCAAGGAATAAAGAGATATGCTATATGTAAGATCAAGTATGATTCTTGGAAAAAGTAAGAAGAGAATACCCAAAAGAACAACCGATTTGGCCCTTTGATCGACAATCCAGTGGCTGCGGCTGGGCCACATCACCCTTGGCTTGGTCTAGATGCCCTTCTGGAGCCTTGGTAGTGGGCCGCACGAGTGGGTTATGACCTCCAGATGTGAGCCGCTTGACGTCGCTACTAGTCATGTACCACCGCAGTCGGATGCCCTTGAGATAGCCGACCACTAGGCCCACAGTTGGGTGTAGCTCACATGGCTCCTGGCATAGCGCCATTGACAAAGGTCAACTGAGAAAGATAGGGAGGGTGAGGAAAATGTGGGCGCGATCGTGGCCCTCCATGCGAGGCGTCACCCTAGATCCGATGGTCGTGATGCGTCACCCTTGCGATACCTTGGTCGCGCAGGAGACTAACACCATTGAGCAAGTATGTCATCAGTGCTCCTTGGCTATCGAGTAGTTGTCCATGCAAGGACATGGGAGATGGTTGGCCGAGATCAAAAGAACACAATAGAACTTTTCATCGAGGAAAAATGAGATTTGGTGGTGTGATGGAAAAACGCCCAAAGGGGTATAGGTGGTCACTGCCATGACTAGGGGAGAAGAGAAAGGAGATGAAGAGGGGAATCTAGGGTACGAAAAAAGAGAGAAATCAAGGGGGAAAGACCGAGAATGATGTTTTATAGCACTTTGGCAAGCCAATTTTGTCAAAAATCATCAAGAATAGGTGCCATTGATTGCTCCTAAAGTTACTATACAGATGGAGGTAGGAGATGACCAGCAACCGTTGGACTAGGGGCAAAATATGTGGGTTAAGATCCAAGGTTTCAAGTTTTTCAAAAGCCTAACAAGGAAGATTGCTGATGTGTCAAGTGAAATAAAGCGGGGGGGGGGGCACTTTGGTTGGGCCGCACCCCACATTGAGCCCAATAAGGATTAAATCAAGCTAAATCAATGTTAAAACAAGAATTAAACTAGAAAATTAAAATGGCCATATCTTGTGACTTATAACTTCGATTGAGGTGATTTTCAAACCATAATTGAATCCTCTACATAATGAAATGCATTTGATAGCAGGGAGAGTTTATTGTAAGTCTAAGGCCCTTGAACTTTCTTAATGAGTTGAATAAGATTAATTACCATAATTGAATGCTTATAACCCTAATATAACCTTGTGATATGATTTGAAATTATAAGACAAGCTTAAGTTTCGAATTTGGTCCAATTTGAATATTGTTTGAGCAAGTTATGCAATTTTATGTACATTTTGGACTTTTCTACAATTTATCCAATTGAGGGGTTTTATTTCCAATTTTTCACATACATTATGTTCCTTAGATTTTATCTTATCATTCTTGAGTATTTTGATCCATGGGTCTCCTAGTTGAGCCATGGTTTGAAGGTGTTTTCCTCAAGGGTATTTTAGGATTTACCCCGTCATGGATGAGCTACCTTTAGTAGGTATCAACTAATGAATTATTTGATTGGCTTGAAAATTTTACAAAGGAGAGCTAATAAGGTATATATGGATGGTGGGGGATCTTCTTATGTGTGTGCTTGTATATTCTTAATAGTTTAAGGCCATGGACACTTAGAAAGATACTAGAACTTCAACTTTTTCTTTTTCTTTATCTTAGAGTTTCATATACTTATCCCTAAGCACCCAAACGAGCCATTTTCTCTCCACCACTTCCCTACTTCTACGAACCTCATTCTCCCTCTGTGCTGCTGCAAATTTCCTATCCAAGGAATAAGAAAGTGGGGATCTTCTTGGAAAAAGAATCTAGGATTGCAATTGACTTCCTTTAGGGGTTCCTAAAGCTCCTTCCTAGTGATCTTGACCTAAAAGTATAAGTATTACCTTATTTCCTCCATTTATTTCTTTGCTATTCTTCCTCCTATATTTATCCAGGTTGGAACCTTGCTGTTCCATGGTGAAAGTGGCTCTAGAACTCAAAAATCTATCCTTCTTGTTTCTTATTCTAGGGTTTTGCTTCTTTGTGGAGAGAAGTGCCTATTTGGCCAAGTTTAGATCTGAATCTAGGGTTGTCTTGCCTTATTTGCTCGATATTATTTCTGTTTGGGATATGACCTACTCTATAGAGGTGATTTATTTAACATTCTTCACTTATATTGCTTGCTAGAAGCTTGCTAGTTCATGTTTATGCTTTAATGTGATGATCTAAGCATAAAGAAACCATGCTTATTTAGGGTTACAAATTTTTTATGGTGTTCCCTGTTCTGTTCTAGTTCTATATGAAATTGTAAACATGTGTACGACCTTTGTAAGATATTATATGACCTGGGACAGGTTGATAGCAACAACCTATGGTTCTAAGTACAAAACAATTGATAATTCAAATTAGGGTTTTCAAGCTATTTCCTTCCCCATCACACAACCGATGGCCATACCATTCAACAACCAACGGTGTTGCTATCTTAGAAATTGATGTTCATGATCAAGGGTGTCATATTTTATGGTGACAACCTATGTCCACCCCCTTAGGTTAGGTTTTGGCTCAATCAGAAGTTTAATTACCATCCACTAAGTATTCTAATGATGCTATCAATCCATGATGACATTAGCTTAATATTTGATGGTGTTAAATGAATGTATTACTGATCTAAAAACCAATGGTGACCTAATGATCACAATTAATGGTGTATCAGGTCATCACCATATATGATGAGTTAAGAATGCATTGTAGATTTGACTAAACCTTAAACCAATGGTTCCTTGGTTCAATTGATTTAATGGTTAGACTTATACTTCAATTGATAACCTTGAACAATGAACCTGATCCAATGAATAATATTGGATGCTTCAACATCCATTAGATTAGAATGAATCCCATGGTATTATGTGTGGGTCCTAGTGATGATAATTTGATGGTTCAATACCATTAATTTGTAGTCTAACCTTTGCCATCATTTAGTTATATTTGATAAATCACTATAATAAGTGGATGCATAACTCCCATGTGATCTAACTTGTTATACCTAGCCTTGATGTAATTATATCATGTTGATTGGTTATAATCAGACCTCTTGAATGATTAATGTGACAATGTATTACACTCTATTTGTGTTGAAACCACAATGCAATACTATTTGAATATCATAGTGCCTTGCCATGATAATATCTATGGACACATATGTGCTAATGATCTTTTAAGCCTTGTTTAAGGCATGGAATGATGATGATAATATTACTATGAATAATGTGATGGTCTCAATGACATTTGGGCATGTTTGAAGCCATGGTTGAGGTGAAATCCTCTTCATGTTCCAATAAGGGTTAAAACCCTGGAACTTGTGATAAGATATTTGTATCTTGTAATAGTATGATGATAAGTGTGGTCCATTAATTTGCAATGAAGGATAGCATGTGGTAATGTGATCAAGATTATATATCAAATGTTTTATATCTTTTGAAGCTATTATACATATACTCTTGTTAGAAAAGAATTAGGGTTTGATTGTCCACTTGTATGATAAAGCCTTAATGCATTCAATTGACAGTAATTAATCAAGTGTAACCTTAATCATGTAGAGCCATGTGCCATAGATCCATCTTCAGTGTCAAAACTTGCTGGATGGTGAAACGAGTATTCCCAAGGGAAACTCGGAGCGCATACTGTTGAGTATGTGGGGGTGACAAGTTGAGGATATATCCTTATCATCCACAAATGCTAGTTATGGAGGATGGCTATGGTCATGCCTCAGACATTTGATGTGATTGAGGATAAATGCAGTTGTACCTCAGATTAGAGGGTTTTGTATACCCTGGTTTCTAATTTTGTAACTTAAACCAAGTACGGACTAGTTTCTATGAGTTGACTATATGTAACTGTTGGAAGTTTGACTGGTATGTCACTACAGTTTACTGGTACTGACTGAGGGGAAGAGATCTTAGGATATCGACACTCCTAGATCTTATACAAAACTGAATAACACTTCACAATCATCAGTTGGACTTTGAGTAGTATGACTCAAACTCCTCAGGGCATAATAATAATAGATATAATACTAACCGTGTAGTATGATTGCTAGGGTTTAATACGCATCACATTGGTTGATCAACCATTGTCTTGTCTTTACAGTACATAGTTCTTACATGATGTAGACTTATGAAAATTGAGTAATTCTACTTGATGCTACAACTTATTTGCTTAACTGCTTAGTATGCTTGAATTGTTCAATAGGTTCATATTTCTTATTCAATACCCTAACTGCTCAATGTATTTACTATTAATTAATATGTTATAATCAATATATGTTTGAGAGAGTTACATCGCTCACTGGGACTGGGTCTCACCCATGGGTTACCATATTTTTTAGGTGGTCACGGGCAACGAGGTCGAGGTCACGCCATGGAACAGAACCAACCTATGATCAATAGATTCAGAAGGTTGGTTAGATGTAAATGTTAGTAGTAGAGTCCTAGTATCGTCCCTATACTCTCAGGTCTGGGTATGGGATGTTTTTTCTAGATGATATACTCATATCGACACAAAATTTTGGTAGTATGCCAATGCTTGTAAATATATGGCATGTACATGTGAAATATCTTTTGTATGCAAGATGTAACTGAGGTCTTTGGACCCATATGTGAATACTTGTTACAGATAATGAGAATGGAATGATGGACCTTTATGTAAATGTTCTAAAGTTTATTTACATTGTTGGAATTGGTTTTAATTATTCCACATTTTTGACTTTGTAATTTATTAGTAGTTGATCGTGTTTTGTATTTTGAGCAATATTGTTTAGCATGACGATGTGTCACAGTTAAGTTGGTATCAGAGCTCTAGGTTTACTAAGTCTACAGGGACATAGGACTTAGGTTTGAATCTATTCATATGTATCCAACATATCTGATCATAGTTTATGCTTATGCAGATGTGTCTGGAGGACATGAAGAACACATTGAGAGTAGCTATGTTGCACCATGAGGAGTTGCTGGGAGTTAGGCATGCGATGAGAGAGTGCTAGAAGTAGGGCCAGAGCAGCCCGCAATGCCTCATCTAGACCCGACAATGATGGCCACAATTACACTCGTTGACTGAGTGCCAACACCTCAAGCTAGGGTAGCCATCTCTAATGTGGAGTCCCAAGATGTCGGGAAGACATTTGAATGTCTTAGACATGTTGGGGAAATTGAATATGCAGGTACTTATGATCCAACAGATGCTGACATGTGGTTCATTGAGTTGGAAAAGGCATTCAAAATCCTAAACATCCCTGAAGAAGACAAAGTTAAACATGTAGTATGCTTGTTGAAGGGTAGTGTTGGACACTGGTGGGCCATAGAAGAGGAGAAAAGGCCAGGAGTTGTGATTGTATGGGAGGAATTTTGGAGGGAGTTTGTCAATCGATACTTCCCAGAGACATACCTAGATGAGAAAATCTCTTAGTTTGAGAAAATTCGTCAGGGAGCTATGACTATCAATGAGTATGAATCAAAGTTTATGGAATTTCTGAGGTTCTGCCCGTACATGGTTGCAATGAACAATGAAAGGATCCAGAGATTCAAGAAGGGTCTGAGTACATAGTTGACTACTATAACATCAACCTTGGAGAATTGGGAAAGGTTTTCTACCTTTGTGGAATATGTCAGGAGGATTGAGAGGTCTTCCATAGAGAAGTGTGAAGCTAATGTTAAGAAGCGACCTATGCAGTTTCAAGGGCAATCATCTGGAGGCTTTAAGAAGCTGAGGTTTTTCCTGCCACAGTCACAAACAAGGTCAACCTTCACTGAACCAAGATCACATGCACCATCATAGTAGACCCCAAGTTGGGGTAGAGGTCACATTTTTCCGCCAATGGGAGCCCACAATACCTCATCAGTTTTAGTGACAGGGCCATTTAGGCCATATCAGGATACTAGAACATGTTACAAGTGTGGGCAAGTGGGGCATACAAACCTTATTGCCCTATGAAAGATGAGGAGGTGAATCAACAGCCAAGGCAAAATCAACAAAGTCCACAACAATGACAGTTTAGTAGTAGCAGTGGAAGAGGATGTGGTCAGGTGTCCCAAGAAAGATTCTCTGGGCAAGCAAGTAGATGACGTGGAAGGCAACAGGCAACAACTAGGTTTTATGCCATGAACCAACCAAAAGTAGTGATCAACCCATAAGTCATGACATGTCAGATGGAGTTATTTCATTCTAATTTGTCTACTTCTTGTTTCATATCTGTGTTAGTAGACCCAGGTGCGACACACTCTTTTATCACCAAAGAGGTGATAGGTAGTTGTTATCTACCTTTTAGTCTTAGATCTGATAGCCTATAGCTAGAGACTCCTTTGGTTGATTTCTCTGAGTTGTGAGAAGTGTGCCCTTCTTGCATTGACATGCATGGTTTTGATGTAATCCTAGGAATGGATACCTTGGAAAAATACAAGGTAGTCTTGGAATGTATTACTAAGGTGGTGATCGAAGTTCCATGATGGAGATGTACAATGGATTTTCCAGGGTGATAGGAAGATTCTTCCTACATGTTTGATGTCAGCTATGGCAGCTGAGCGGTTGATGAGACAAGGATGCAAGGCTTTCTTAGCTCATGTCATGGATACCAAGGTAAGAGGTCCTAGTATCCAGGAGGTACCAGTGGTGTGAGAATTTGAGGATGTCTTTATTGAGGAATTTCCTAGCATTCCCCCTCCTAGAGAGATTGAGTTTGAGATCAATTTTATCCCTAGACCACAACCCATAGTACAATCAGCATACAAAATGGCACCAGTAGAGATGCAGGAGTTAAAGAAACAATTACAAGAACTGTTAGAGAAGGGTTTTATCAGGCCGAGCACTTCCCCTTGGGGTACTCCCATGTTGTTTGTTAAAAAGAAGGATGGTTCAATGAGGTTATGTATAGACTATAGACAGTTGAACAAGGTGACAATAAAGAATAAGTATCCTTTGCCAAGGATTGATGATCTTTTTGATCAGTTGAGAGGTACTATTGTGTTTTCAAAGATAGACCTAAGGTCAGGTTACCATCAGTTGAGAATCAAGGATTATGACATAACCAAGTCAGCTTTTAGGACTAGGTATGGTCATTATGAGTTTGTGGCTATGTTGTTTGGGCTAACCAATGCACTTGCAGTTTTTATGGATCTAATGAATAGGGTGTTTAGACCTTATCTTGATCAGTGTGTGGTCATGTTCATAGATGATATCCTAATATACTCCAAGGATAGTCAGTAGCATGAGCAACACCTTCTCTAGGCATTGACTTTATTGAGGCAGCATCAACTATATGCTAAGTTCAGCAAGTGTGAATTCTGGTTATCTAAAGTGTCTTTTCTGGGCCATGTTATATCTACAAAAGGTGTTTGTGTTGATCCCAAGAAAGTAGAATATGTACTAGAATGGGAACAACCAAAGACACCGATAGAGATCCATAGTTTCCTAGGCCTGGCAGGTTACTACAGGAGGTTCATCAAAGACTTCAGTTCTATAGCGTTATCCCTAACTAGGTTAACCAAGAAGGATGTTCCTTTTTCTTGGAATGACAAGTGTCAACGTTCTTTCCAGCTGTTGAAAGAAAAGTTGACTAGTGCATTGGTGTTAGTACTACCAGGGCAAGGGAAAGGCTATATTGTCTTTTGTGATGCTTCAAAGAATGGGTTGGGATGCGTGTTGATGCAGGATAAAAATGTGATTTCTTTTGCTTTGCGACAACTTAAGAAACATGAGGAGAATCACCCAACACATGATCTGGAGCTTGCAACAGTGGTTCATGCGTTAAAGATCTGGAGACACTATCTTTATGGAGAAGATTGTCAGATCTTCACTGACCACAAGAATCTATAGTATATCTTCTTAAAACATGAGCTGAATATGAGGCAGAGGAGATGGATGGAGCTGATTAAGGATTATGATTGCACAATTGACTACCATCCAGGGAAAGCAAATGTGGTAGTTGATGCATTGAGTAGAAAGTCATCTTCATTATCAACAGTTGATAGTGCACAATTAAATTCCTTGATGTTCCATAAGAGAGATATGCTAGTGTCTCTTTGCCAAATGAATGTACAACTAGAAGTTTCTGTGTTGTCAGGATTATTGGAACAGTTACAAGTTAAACCTACCTTGAGATAGCAGATTCATGATGCATAATAGAATGATACTGTGATACATAATATTCGATCAGGGATTAGTAGTGAAAATTATGTTGGCTTTCATGAGGAAGATGATGGTATAGTTTGTTACCACAATAGGACAATAGTTCCTGATGTTGATGGGTTGAGGAAGATGGTACTTGAGGAGGCTCACTCCTCCATGTATGCAATGAATCTTGTAAGTATCAAGATATACCAAAACTTGAAATACATGTATTGGTGGCCAGGTCTAAAGTGTGATGTGGCACAAAGTTCATTATCAAATGTCTAGTTTGTCACCAGGTGAAGGCTGAGCACCAGAAGCCTACAAGGACATTACAACCCTTGCCAATACCACAGTGGAAATGGGATCATATTAATATGGACTTTGTGGTTGGTATTCCTAGGACAACCAAGGGTCATGATTCCATATAGGTGATAGTAGACAGATAGACTAAGTCAGCTCATTTTCCATCCAGTCAAGACGACATTTACAGTAGAGAAATTGACACAAATATATGTTGATGAGATAGTCTGTCTGCATGGGATTCTAGTGACTATAGTTTTTGACATAGGTCCATAGTTTACAAGTCATTTTTGGGAGCGTCTACATTCAACAATGGGAACACAACTGAGATTCAACACAACTTTTCATCCGCAGACTGATGGCCAGTCTGAAAGGACTATTTAGACTTTAGAGGATATCTTGAGGGCATGTGTGCTGCAAATTTCTTGGTAGTTGAGATGTACATCTAACTCTGATAGAGTTTGCATACAACAATAGCTATCAAAGAAGCATAGATATGGATCCTTATGAGGCTCTGTATGGGTGACGATGTCGATCTCCTCTTTGCTGACATGAGACAGGTGAATATCAACTTTTGGGTCCTGAGCTAGTACAACATACTACATAAAAGTTTAAAGTGATACAACAACAGTTGAAAGCAGCCCATGATAGGCAGAATTCTTATGTAGATAATCAACATAGACCACTTGAGTTCCAAGTGGGATATAGAATATATCTTAAGGTTTCTCCTTGGAAAGGTGTGCTGAGGTTTGGAAAGAAGGGTAAGTTGGCTCCTAGATTTATGGGACCATACCCTATCCTAGCTCATGTTGGAAAGGTAGCATATAAGTTGGATCTACCACCAGAGCTACATAGATTGCATAATGTATTTCACATCTCTATGTTGAGGAAATTCCATCTAGATACTAAGCAGACAATCCAACCAGTAGAGGTCGAGTTAGATGAGCATATCTCCTATATTGAAGGTCCTGTGTTGATCCTGGATAGAAGGGTGAAAAAGTTGAAGAGAAAAGATATAATACTAGTGAAAGTTTTGTGGCATCACCATGGAATAGAGGAATCCACATGGGAACTAGAGAATGAGATGCGTAGAAAATACCCATCCCTTTTTGCTTAGGATTTTGGGGCGAAATCCTTGTTAGGGGTTTATAGTTGTAAGGCCCCTTGAACTTGTTTAATGAGTTGAATAAGCTTAATTTCCATAATTTAATTCTTATAAACCTAATATAATCTTGTTATATGCTTTGAAATCATAAGACAAGCTTAAGTTTCAAATTTGGTCCAATTTGGACACTGCTTGAGCAAGTTATGCAATTTTATGCACTTTTTAGACTATTATGCAATTTACTAAATTGAGGGGTTTTCTTTGCAATTTGTCACATACATTATGTTACTTAGATGTATCTTATCATTCTTGAGTATTTTTATCCATGTGTATCCTAGTTGATCCATGTTTTGAAGGTGTTTTCCTCAAGGGTATTTTAGATTTTACCCATTCATGGATGAACTACCTTTAGTAGCTATCAACTAATGAATTATTTGATTGGCTTGGAAATTCGAAAAAGGAGAGCTAAGAAGGTCTATATGGACTGTGGGGGATCTTATTGTGTGTGTAATTGTATATTATTAATAGTTTAAGGCCATGGACACATGGAAAGATACTAGAACTTGAACATTTTCTTTTTCTTTATCTTGAAGTTTTATATACTTATCCCTAAGAACCCAAACGAGCCATTTTCTCTCTACCACTTCCCTCCTTCTACAAACCTTGTTATCCCTCTATGCTACTATGAGTTTCCCATCCAAGGAATAATAAAGTGGGGATCTTCTTGGAAAAAGAATCTAGGGTTGCAATTGACTTCCATTAGGGGTTCCTAAAGCTCCTTCCTAGTGATCTTGACCTAAAAGTGTAAGTATTACCTTATTTCCTCCATTTATTTCTTTTCTCTTATTACTTATATCCAGGTCATAACCTTGATGTTCCATGGTGAAAGTGGATCTATAACTCAAAAATCTATCCTTCTTATTTCTTTTTCTAGGGTTTTGCTTCTTTGTGGAGAGAAGTGCCTATTTGGCCAAGTTCAGATCTGAATCTAGAATTTTCTTGCCTTATTTGCTTGAGATTCTTGTTGTTTGGGATCTGAAATAATCTATAGAGGTGAGTTATATAACATTCTTTACTTATATTTCTTGCTAGAAGCTTGTTACTTCATGTTTATGCTTTAATGTGATGATCTAAGCATAAAAAAACCATGCTTGTTTAGGGTTACATATTTTATTATGGAGTTCCCTATTCTGTTCTAGTTCTATATGAACTTGTAAACATGTGTATGACCTTTCTAAGGTATAATATGATCTGGGATAAGTTGATAGCAACAACCTATGGTTCTAAGTACAAAAGAATCGATGATTCAAATTAGGGTTTTCAAGCTATTTCCTTCCCTATCACACAACCGATGGTCATACCATTCAACAACCAATGGTATTTCTATCTTGGGAACTGATGTTCGTGATCAAGGGTGTAAATTTTTATGGTGACAACCTATGGTCAACCCCTTAGATCAGGTTTTGGCTCAATTAGAATTTTAATTACCATCCACTAAGTATTCTAATGATGCTATCAATCCATGATGACATTAGCTTAATATTTGATGGTGTTAAATGAATGTATTACTGATCTAACAACTAATGGTGACCTAATGATCACAATTAATGGTGGATCATGTCATCACCATATATGATGAGTTAAGAATGTAATTGTAGATTTGACTAAACCTTAAAGCAATGGTTCCTTGGTTCAATTGACCTAATGGTTAGACCTATACTTCAATTAATAACCTTAAACAATGAACCTGATCCATTGAATAATATTGGATGCTTCAACATCCAATGGATTAGAATGAATCCCATGGTATTATATGTGGGTCCTAGTGCTGATAATTCGATGGTTCAATACCATTAAGTTGTAGTCTTACCTTTGCCATCATATAGTTATATTTAATAAATCACTATAATAAGTGGATGTGTAACTCCCATGTGATATAAATTGTTATACCTAGCCTTAATGTAATTATATGATGTTGATTGGTTATAATCAGACCTCTTGAATGATTAATGTGACAATGTATTACACTCTTGTTGTGTTGAAACCACAATGCACTACTATTTGAATATCATAGTGCCTTGCCATGATAATATCTATGGACACATATGTGCTAATGATCTTTTAAGCCTTGTTTAAGGCATGGAATGATGATGATAATATTACTATGAATAATGTGATGGTCTCAATGACATTTGGGCATGTTTGAAGCCATGATTGAGGTGAAATCCTCTTCATGTTCCAATAAGGGTTAAAACCCTGGAACTTGTGATAAGATATTGGTATCTTGTAATATATGATGATAAGTGTGGTCCATTAATTTGCAATGAAGGATAGCATGTGGTAATGTGATTAAGATTTATATCTCAATTGTTTTAGAAATTAGAACAGAAATATCATTTGATTCGCTGCCGATCCTCAAAAAAAGAAATAAGCAAAGTTTCATCCTTGAGTGAAAAATAAGAAATTCATGGAAAATTGCAATCCTCAACACGTAACAGTGCACCCATACATTCCATTAATTTTCAATGAAGGATAGCATGTGGTAATGTGATTAAGATTTATATCTCAATTGTTTTATATCTTTTGAAGTTGTTATACATATACTCTTGTTAGAAAAGAATTAGGGTTTGAATGTCCACTTGTATAATAAAGCCTTAATGCATTCAACTGGCAGTTTTAATCAAGTGTAACCTTAATCATGTAGAGTCCTGTTCCCTAGAGCCATATTCAGTGTCAGAACTTGCTGGATGGCGAAACGAGTATTTCTTAGGGAAACTCGGAGCACATACTATTGAGTATGTGGGGGTGGCAAGTTGAGGATATATCCTTGTCATCTACAAATGCAGGTTATGGAGGATGGCTATGGTCATGCCTCATACATTTGATGTGATTGAGGACAGTTGTGGTTGTACCTCAGATTAGAGGATTTTGTATACCCTAGTTTCTAGTGTCATAACTTGTACCAAGTACGGATTTGCTGTTATCAATTGACTATATGTCATTGTTGACAGTTTCACTGGTATGTCACTACAGTTTACTCGTACAGACTGAGGGGAAGAGTTCTTAGGATACCGACACTCCTAGATCTTATATGGAATTGAATATCACTTCATAGTGGTCAGTTGGACTTTGAGTGGTACGAGTCAAACTCCCTAGGGCATAATAATAAATGATATAATACTAGTCGTGTAGTATAATTGCTAGGGTTTAATACATATCACATTGGTTGATGAACCCTTGTCTTGTCTTTACACTACATAGTTCTTACATGATGCAGACTTATGAAAATTGAGTAATTCTACTTGATGCTACACCTTATTTGCTTAACTGCTTAGTATGCTTAAATTGTTCAATCGATTCATATTTGCTTATTTAATACCCTAACTACTCAATGTATTTATTGTTAATTAGTATGTTATAATCAATAAATGTTGGACAGAGTTATATCTCTGGCTGGGACTGGGTCTCACCTATGGGTCACCATATTTTTTTAGGTGGTCGCGGGCAGCGAGGTCGAGGTCGCACTGTGGAAGAGAACCAACCTAGTGATCAATAGATTTAGAAAGTTGGTTAGTTGTAAATGTAAGTAGTAGAGTCCTAATGTCATTCTTGTACTCTCAGGTCTGGGTGTGGGATGTGTTTTCTAGATGATATACTCGTATCGACATGAGATTTTGGTAGTATGCCAATGCTTGTAAATATATGGCATGTACATGTGAAATATCTTTTGTGTGCATGATGTGACTGAGGTCTTTGGACCCATATGTGAATACTTGTTACAATATATGAGAATGGAATGATTGACCTTTATGTAAATGTTCTAAGTTTTATTTACATTGTTGGAATTGGTTTTAATTATTCTGTATTTTTAACTATGTGATTAATTAGTAGTTGATCGTGTTTTGTGTTTTGAGTAATCTGGTTTAGGGTGACGAGGTGTCACATTATGGGTTCAATTGGTAATGTACGTCGATGATACATAAAAAGCATGACACTTGGTTCAAAACTTAAATTAGAGTCACATATAGGTAGAAGTGCTATTTAGTCAAAGTTAACTTGTCAATAGAGCATAAAGTGACTCAATGTCAACAAATTAGGGTGAGGGAGGTTATTGAGTACATTAAAGTATATAATGAGTCAAGATGCATATAAGTTGTGTGAGAGAGAAAATCTATGTTGTCACATACACTCTCTCACACACACATATATATATTATATGTACACAAACATATATAAATAAATAAATAAATAAATATATATATATATATATTTATATATATATATTTATATATATATATATTATATGCACACAAACATATATATATATATATAAATAATATATATATATATATATATATATATATATATATATATATATATATATATATGCGTGTGTGTATTGATACCTACATTGGTATAATATATATTAACCATATAACACATAGAAATTTTGGAACTCTCTAATAAAGATATGTATATACTAATGTGATTAAAATTGGGATAATCGATGCATTAATCTAGCTTATACACTCATCTTTAACTTAGGAAGTCACATTATATTTATATATATATATATATATATATATATATATAAAGAAATTCATGCAATAAACAAAGTACTACAAATGGTGTTACTGAACCTAAAATATGTATGTGTTTGATTTGTGAACATGCACTTGTATCCACTTGTAGTACACAAAGTTGTGAATCAGATAATTAAATCATATAACTAAAAATTATTTGTAGCACTCTTATGAAATTAAGAATCATATGGCTTGACTAGTTATGTTGGCTATTATCCTATTAAACTTGAATCATAAATTCTTAATTATAGAAGATGAGTCTGACTTTCTATTGATCTTAATGATTATTTTTTTGTAGATTAGTTTCTATTGTTCTCTATAATCATTCTCCATACTAGTCATTTACTGATCTTGGCCTTCTCCTTCTCCCTTCCTAGTATCAAATGAAGATGAACCCACATTGTCTAGAGTTTTGAGGAGGTGGCACAACTTTGTAAGACTTCCACCCAACATTAAAGAGTCATGCATATTGGAAGATGGTGCTGCCATGTTTCAAGATGGTGATAGGTTTGAAAAACCACAACGACCTTGATGTTTTAGAAGTGGTTGATGATGGAGGAAGTAGTGGAACTGGAAATGGAAATGGAAGAGGGTTAGGGATCAATGTGAGTGGTCTGGTCATTAGTCCCATTTTTCATAATAACAACGTCAATGGTATTCTGTATGTTTTCAAGCCCTCAATGGGAGTGTAGAGTAGGTGGTGGCAAGGTTTGTGCTTGTGATAGTGGACTTTGGTAGCTAAAAGAGTGAAGGTGAATTGTTGGATGAAGAGTTCCGTTGGGTTTATCTAAAGAAATGAAGATAAAGAAAAAAAGACACACCAGAAAAAATATAGGGTCTAAGATCAACATAGAAATGAATTGAGCTATTATTTAAAAAAACAATTATCAGACAATTAAAATATGTCATAATATGAATAAAAAAGTAAGAATAATAGATAATGAATGTGATACAAGTATCCCCTTCTTCTAAATCTTCAATTAATGGAGAGGTCACCCTCAAATTCTTTGACGCCTTGAATATCACCTTGTAGTACCTCCCTGAGAGGATACATCAATGGACTTCTCAATTTGGTTTGAAAATAACCGCTTTCCTTTTACTGTACAAATAGCAAACAACTTAACATGAGGAACATCCTTTCTTTTTACCTAGGGACACCTGCCCTATAACTTCCCTAATCAAGGAAGGGTTTCAATCAACCATTGATAGAAAGAGATTGGAAGAGGAAAATGAGTTTTTTATAAGATCACAAGTAGAACTACAACCTTTACAAATTATTTCTATTCACTCAATTAAAGAACCAAGTGGAATATCAAGAGGGAATTTAAGGTCTATAGCATGTTGAAGCATACACAACCATTAGAAAGATCCACATGGTTTTTGTATTAAGATGAGGGTGAATACTATCAAGTTGAGGTGATTAGGAAATTTTTTTGTCTCTAGGGAGTGTGTGACGTCCCGCTGAATCTATTCACTTTAGTTTCTCCCAAAAATGACTATTGTATTCACTTTTAAAAAATTGGTAAATTTCTTCAATTGAATAGGTTCTTTTTGAACAATTCTAGATATTAATTAGCTATTTTGTATCTAATATACATGGTTGGAATGCATTTTCCTTGTGAATTCCATCCAACAATATTCTATGTATAATTTTTTAATATGATTAATTATAAGTTTTTTGGGTCATGTGGGATATGTGGAGTGTGTATACCACTCTTTAACATATCTAATAGATTCATTAGACAAATTAAAACTTAATGGTAAATTATCATCAAAATATGGGTTTATGCTTAATATATCCCTGGGGTCACATTCTTTCTTTTTTGTGGAAGACAAACTATTCTTAAAGTATATTGGATAACATGAAATATGCATTTCTTACCTCAGACATCATCGAGGGTTATTCAACAATGATTTATAACTCCCCATAAATTCATGAGTATTTGTTAAGAAACCAAACACACCACACAAGAAACGGATTACAAGATATAAATATATTTCACCAGTGAAAAAACTCACAATATTGAAAAGGTAGTAGATTCACAATAAAAAACAACCACACATGCTATCTAGGGAATCATCAAACCATGCACATGAACTCAATACAAATAGGAACCTACCACAAATATAAAGTTTTATATATCCTAATTAACATTTTCCTTGTTGATAAGTCAAGTACACATCATAAAGAAGGATAGAAGTACAAATGTTAGAGTACTTGTATAAGAAATAAAGTACCCTAAAATCAAAATTTTAGTAATCAAATAAAATCAGAGGGCACAAAGATCAATCACAAGTATAATATCTTCTTGTATCATAATCCCCATCTTCTACAAAATTCTTCTTCTTCTAGCTCTTCAACATAAATATCATGATCATCACATTATCTTCATATTTTTCTTGCTCACATTCTTCCATTTATTCATTCTCATTGCTCCTATTATAAGAAGGTCATCATTGTACGATCTTCTTCTATGTCATCATTCCACTAGATACAAGTGTGTTGTCTTGCTCAAATATTGGGATTACTAGATGGTTCCATAGGGTATATAAAGAGGTGGAAAGGGTGAGAGATCAATTGAATAGTTGAACGTCCAAACATAGAAAAAGGGGAATCTAAAGGATGGTGCCTAGGAGTAGATTGATTATATGCATAATATACATAATATTAAGTTGGAGACAAGGGAATATATGGACATTTTTATAGAGTACGTGGCTAGGGGAAGAACCATTACTATTCATAGTTAATTGAGATTTTGATGAATGTATTTTTGATATGGTAGAGATAGTTAGTCATATTCCCAAAATATGAATTATAAAGATGTGATCTTTAAGACTAGGATTTTACATAGTGTATATTCACAACATATAAAAAATCTTTCGTATATTCATGCCATGAATAAGAGTGCATGGAAACCTATACACAAGGACTACAATTTTTAATTAAGTTATATTTATATTAAATTAATATAGGACGTCTCTTGTATGTCTCTTCTATGTATTCCTTCATCCACCTGTCCATGTTTTCATAAAGGGATAATAAATCCATGAAAATCATGGACCAAAGAGTAAAAAGGTCAGCCAATGCTAGAACTAAGTATATATTATTGAGCTAACTTTAAAATATGTAAAAATATATGATTCAATGCAAGTTGAACTTTTTAGGGACTATATCGTGGACTCAAGTTAACTAGATAAGGATAATAAGTGTATTTGAGTTCCAGAAAGGTAACTCAGAAGATTTTTTAGTTAGGGACAATGAAAGATAGTTAAATATTCAATATACTTAAGATATCAAATATACAATAATTGATCTAAATATGCAAGTTTATTCATAATAATAAGATTAGTTTTAAATATTGAAATTGGGAACTATATTATTATATATTTTTCTTGGTCTAGGTGCCTTGCATTTTCATAATCTATGAAAGAACATCTTTGTCATCTAATTTTTGTTGTAATTAGTATTTTTGAGGACAACTAATCTATTACAGCCACTGCATTGGGCGGTGGGACAATACCCATGCTCAAGATCTAAAGGTACCAAACCTAAAAGTAACTAAACTCCAAAGGGAGTCAAAATTCCAAATAGATCGATTCTAGTGCCATCTTAATATTCAACATTAATCAAATAAGGGTGGTCACTTTCAAGAGGAAACAAAGGCTTGTGAATGATTTTAGGTTCACCACATTCAATATCACATGCATAAAACTTGATGGAGAAATAAACAACTCAATAATCAAATAAAAAATCTGATAAAAAATCTGATACCTCTATATTCATGACTTCAAAGGTTTTAAAAAAAACCCTCCAAGATGGAGACACCTACAAAGTGGTACAATGTGGTCAATATTTTCTTTGGAAATTTTACTATTCTTCAATCTATTCTATTTACTATTATCTTTCTCATATAGGGTTATTACTATTTCATTCTCCCATTTACTTTCTTTCTTGGATTTCTAGTTGAATTGTACATATATATCTATATAATCAATGCCACATGTTCATGTATGTAATTATATTATCATATAGATAACCATCACACTACTATTCTAATATTCCATCATATTCTTTCTGTATGGTCACAAATTTTATCAAGTGAATACATGTTCTGTTATATTCATCTAAATTTTCAAGTGGTAGTGCTTACATGTACATGTTCATTCGAAGGCACAACAATTTGTCATGTATATTTATTTGATCACACACAGAGATAATAGCATTAGACCCACCTATCTTTTAATCAATTAAATGGTGATATATATACATATATACTTACACACACACTATTTGTAATGAGACATACATTGTTTGTAATGAGATGACCAAATTTGTAATACAAACACTCATTTTATATTACACATCTGATTACATTAAAAATGATATTTATGATAGCAGTTTATGTTGTAATATAAAACAAGTGTTTGTATTACAAATTTGGTCATCTAATTACAAATGTTACCTCTCTCATTAGAAATAGGCACCTTTCTATTACAAAATAAATCCACGGATAACTAAAGTTAGTTACCCACATGGGTAGTGAATGTATACCCTATATATATATGTAGAGAGAGAGAGAGTCTAGCTAGAATGCACTCGAGTGTACATATTTCACTGTACATGCAACATACCAAATCTTGAACCCTACCCTAGAATTTTGACCTTTTTGGACTGAGCTAAACAAGGTTGAGGATAGATCTAGGTGAGGTTTAGTATAACTCTAATGAGATAATGCATGTATAAATCATCCTAATGTAACCTAATGTTCTCACATTAATCTTAAGCCAATAATAGACACATAAAATATGTCACAGTAAAGCAATATAAAATTCATACTAATAATCCCACATAATTCCTTTGGTGATAATATGAAAAGATGAAGCATAATTGGATGAATAATGAACTAATGGGCCATCAATGGGCCATATGACATAACACATGTAAGAAAGTCTCAAAAGTGAAAATAGACTTCAAATTCATAATCTACTCATCAATATAAGCCTACATGTCAATTTTTATCTGATCTGGACCACCTTTAAATATTAGGTTAAGTATAGGAGAGAGAAAGTGCATAAAGACATAAAACATAAATAAATGTGTTTATGACACTAAAATATGGAAATAAAGGCAAATTCATATTCAACATATAAAATATAACTCAAGGATGAAGTTTCACCTAATTTGGATAATCCTAATTGCATCAGGAGAGAGAAACTAAGTTTTGGATATTAAATACATTAAAAGTTCTCTTAAGGAAAATCTAACTCCACAATCAGAATATCCATGTTTAGCTTAACTTATGTGCAAAATTTGGTTTAATTTGTATAAGTCTAGAACCCTTAATTGAGAAAAGAGAAAATATATGCATTAATTGGATTTCACTTAAGTTTAAATCGGATTTAAGAAGGTGTCACATTTATTTTTCTCCGATTTCATATAGTTCTCGAATTTGATCTCTCCCATGGATTTACTTTCATTTTCTTTCTTTTATGGACCATCAGATGACTCATGTTTATTTCCCTTTTTCATGGATCTGATTGACGGCCCTAGATCCATCTCCCCTATGCTTCCTAGTACGAGTAGGACTTCAGTTTCCCACATAGTAACACAGATCTTTAGCGTCTGATCTCTTCTTCTCCTCTCCTCCTTGTGATTTTCTGAATTTTTTTTTGCAATCTTTGTCTCTTTCCAGTTTTGGGGATCCCTATTTTGGATAGGTTTTCTCCTCTCAATCGATGGGTCGACGAGAGCTTTCCCGTTTCATCTCTGTTTCTTGTTTTTGGGGTTTCCTCATTGAACCCTGGACCAACCCCTATATATACCTACTCCCCCATGACCCCCAATCACCCAACAATCATTTGTCATTTCCCCTTTGGCCTCAACTTCCTTACTACCCCCTTCCCTACTCCAACTTCCTGTTCCGGCGACGAGAACCTCGACAGTGGTGTTTTCGTTCTCAACAACAACTCTTCTTGGTCGGGTTTGTCTCTTAGAGGCGTGGGCTTACTTTGGACACCTTCAACTTACTCGATTAGCAGGTATAGCTATTTTCCCTTTTCTTTTGGTTTCTGATCGTCTCAGTAATTAGCGATCTGTGGTAGTCTTCTCACTGGTTTTCTTGGCCCTTTCGCTTCAATTTTGGACGACAGTTCATTCTCCACTTTTATTTTGGTTCTTCTTTGGCTCACTCTCTCTATCCAAGCCTTCTAGTTTCTCTAGTAATGGCAGAGGACCTTTCTTGAGTTTTAGGTGGCCGTTTTCTTCACCTTTTTTTCTTCTATGAGTTCGGAGTTGACTTAGGAACACAGTTCCTTCAGACACCTTGACCTAAATTTCTTTGGTTTGAGATCTACAGCTCGGAGATCACACCATGGTGTTTGGGTTTCGTGTGTTTTTTGTGGGGGAACAAAGTCCCTAGTACTTTACCCTCTCTACCCTCCTCTCTATTCTTCACTTTAGTTTTATCGATGAAGGGCTTTTTCGTCTTTTCCCATGGTTCCCTCTCATCTAATTTGCGCTAGTCACGACTGAGTTTGATGAGTGCCTGCTGACTTAGGTGGCTCTGAATGGTCTGGCCTAGTCTGTGTGGTCTCTCCCTCTCTCTCTTCTCTATCTCTCTCTTTGAGCACTGATTTGACACTTTCTTAATTTTCTATTGGTTAGATTTGTAAAATCCATAACTAATTAATTACTGATCAGAAATATACAAATAAATAGTTGTTGGATTTATAAAAAGATTTCCTATATAATGATGATAGTTTTTTGCTTAAATTCAATGTTTTTATAATAGGTGATTTTAATGGATCTAATTAAATAGATAATAACTAGTATAATTCATAACTAAGTATTTATAAGTCAGAAAAATATAAAAAATATGTTTTAAACTCAGTATAACATATATTAAAAAGTGTCATGGTTTTCATAACCTAAATCACACATTAAATAAAAGGTGGTTTTAGGGTTTGAACAATGAATATGAAATTGACGCAAAAACTACCTATATGTTGAATAAGTTCTTTGGATGCCTAGGCTTTGACCTAGAAGTGACTTTGGATCTTTAGACTCTAAAGTTAAGGTATGTTTGCATCTCCTATATTTCATATTGAGCAATTCACCTATATTCGCTTTCTCTTGGTCCTATGGACAATAGCCTATACACATTGCTCTTATCCTTTGATATCATGGCTCTTGTGAACTATCTTGTTTGTGGTAATCTTGGATATTCTCTTGACTCTTATCTTGTGCCTTGGTGCATGTTAGACTTTTGATGATATGTGTTCCACTATGATGTGGATGTTTATTTTTGGATAAGTCATATCTTGTTCCCACTTGCATGTGGATGTCTGTGTTGTCCATTGTGTGATGGCAACGTGGTATAACCTGACTATACTTTTCTACTTGCCTCTACATTAAACATGCTATGTGATTTAGTAGCACTAGAGTAGTGTAATTTACATTGGTTTTGGGGTAGTATTCCCCTATTATTTATTGAGGAGAGTGGCAGTATTCCATTCACAATTTTATATATTTGGGAGATTGGCAGTATTCCTTTCTCTATCAGGTTTCAAGTTTATGAGACTTGCCCACCTTTGCATTTATATTGTTCTAGGGCTATGCTTATCTCACATGCATGTAGGTTGTTGATGATGATTGTGGGGGTGTGTGCCCTACTTTCTTTATGTGCTAGTATTACACAATATTTATTATTTTGATTATGGCAAATATCTTCTTTTATTATGTGATGATGATACCTATCTTTTATGCCCTTATGGATATTTCTTATCTCTTGCATGGGAAGCATTTATGTTTGATGTCCTTATTGTCATATATTTCTCAATTTACTTTTTAGTATGCACATACCAACCATTGCTGATGTCTTTTGTTTTTCTCTTCTTGCTGGGGTATGCTTCCAACCCTAGGTGAAGGACATGGAGGACTTGGCATAAAGATGTGGACCTAGCTTAAGGAGTTAAGCTTGGAGACAAATTTGTTATAGTTTGGACTTCCCTCTACTGTAGATTCCTATGTGGTGTCATACATGTAAACCCTATGTGGGAGATTTTGATTTACTTTTGTAATCTTGTTGAGAAATTGAATATAGTCGTTATTTTCTTCCACTGCTACACTTTGGTTGTTTTGAATACCATTAACAAGATTTAAAATTTTTACACCCACTCCAAGATACCTTAAGGGTGTGTTTGGACTGGAGGTTTTATTTTTCAAAATTTTAGTAGGGAGTGGACCCCCTCTCTGGTCCCAATCTTTACAGTACATCCCAATGGTTTCCCATTATGTAGATTTTTCTCAAAATGGAAACCCTTGATCCTCTTAAACATCTTATGCGTAGACTTTATATAAAGTTTGAGCTCATTTGGACACCAATAGGCCATTCATATATTGAGAACAAAAATGATGCATTTCAAATGAGTTATGTTCGTCGATTTTGTTATCCTTAGATGAATGACATACACTCATGCAATGGGCTACTATTGGGTATGTAGCCTCTTTTTATCATGAAAATGAATATAAATGGTTCACATTTTGCAAAATGATAGTTTAGATAGGCAAACACTACTGAGGTGTATGATGTGATATGTACACTCGAGTGTATTCTAACTTGACACTCGCTCTATATTTATAAACATTTGATTAGGCACTAATAGAAAGGTGCTTTAAATGTCATTCTCATATATTCCATTTCATAGTAAAGATTTTTTGTCTAATAACCATCTCAGTTGTAGTTACATCCACATTAATTTTTTGCAAGTTATAATTACCAAAACAAGTTTAAGTATCTAATGATCATTCACTCATACAATCCATATGTTGTGTTTACTAAAGGAAACTTCAAATTTGATTCTTGATGGAGTTTCATCTAAGTTTGTTCTTTAAAATATGAAATATCCATAAAATTATCACTCATAAGTAATATATTATTCCATTATGGATTTCTATTATATTACAGGTATGACTATTTGGACTAGAGTGACTCATTGATTGATATGGAATTATCCAAAGTAGTTTACTATCTACTTATATAATTTTAGTTTTTCAATAGAGTAGTGGAGATACTTCCACTCAAGGCATCAAAATTTTCATTATGTGAAACTACCCTTAATTCCTTCATGCATAAGGTCCTAATATTTTTCTGTTGTAGTTATAAGTTCCCATGAGGATCCATTGAATTTTATCTTCAATTAAGCAACCATAATCATACTACTCATGTTAACAGATGAAACATTTATTATTTGATGTTGACATTCTTATCACATATATGCATATGTACACACATACACACCACACACAAAAAAAAATATATATATATATATATATAGAGAGAGAGAGATAGATAGAGAGAGAGAGAGAGAGACAGGCTAGAATACACTCGAGTGTATCTGGAGTGGAATACACTCAAGTAGTTTTTCATGATGCAATATTTTTTTTGGAAATCTAATCTGTTGATCTTCTTAAACATCCCGTGAACAACTCACGCACAAAATTTGAGCACATTTGGATATGTATAGCTCATGTTATGAAGACCGCATAAATTATGCATTTCAAATTAGTTTCGCGCGTCGATTTTGTTGCCCTTAGATGAGTGACTTACCCTCATACAAATGATCTCAAAATTTGTATGTAACCTAGTTATAGTATGACTATGAAGATCAATGGTCTACATTTTGCAAAAAATAGTCTTGATATGCAAACACACTTGAGTGTATTCGTGTGATCCATACACTCGAGTGTATTCTAGCCTGACTCTCTCTCTCTCTCTATATATATATATATATAATTTTTTAGTTCACATGGTACATATTAAGATAATGGATAGGCTACATTGAATCATCATAACAATGATTTAGAAACCACATATTTTTATTTTGATCTTATTTCTTATCCATATGTTTCCACTAGTCAATCTCATAAAATATAGATTCACTATACTTCTATGCATTAATTGTACTAATATGCTAATATTTGTACTAACATCATAACAAGGTTATGAAAGATTGAGAACTCTAGCTCATCATCATATGGCATAACTATGTTGTGTATACAAATACAGTGAACATGAACTAACATATATCTAATTTATTCTTCATTTATGGGTTTAAGAGGTTATATAAAAGACAAAGATTGATAATACATACTTGTTATTTACTATTCATTAATTTATGTATATATATTGATATGTACATTGGTATATTCTGTATCAACTATATAACTCTATAGAAACTTTAGACCTTGGATTTGCTCATAAAAGTATTTATATATGAATATTATTAGAATTGAGATAATCAATCCGTAAATCTAGCTTACACACTCGTATTTGATACATAGGAAGTAACGTTTGGTCTATGGTCTTCTATATTCTATAAATGTATTAACAAATTCTTGATATAACAAAGTATAATAGACGGTGTTACTGAACCTACAAATGTATATGTGTTTGATTTGTGAACATGCACTTATACCCACTTATAGTATGCAAAAAGTTGTGAATCTGATAATTAAATCACATAGCTAAAAATTATTTGTAACACTATTATTTAACTAAGAACCGTTATCTTCTCCTAATTAGTTTTGTCATAATCCTATTAAACTTGAATCTTAATATCTAAATTATAAAAGATGAATCTAACATGATATTGATCTCAATGATCATTTTTTTGTAAATCAATTTCTATTGTTCTCTGCAATCATTCTCTAGATTAGTCCTTTATTGATCTTCCTATTGTCCTTCTCTCTTCCTAGATCCAGCTGAAGATGAACCCACATAGTCTAGAGGTTTGAGTCGGTGGTAGAATCTTTGCAAGTCTTCCACCCAACATCAAAGTTCCATGCATATTGGATGATAGTGTTGATATGCATCAAGTTGGTGACACGTTTAGGCAAACCACACATATCTCAAGGTCTTAGCAGAGGTTGATGAAAGAGTAGGTAGTGTTAAGGAAGATTGTAGTGGGTTAGGGATCAATGTGGGTGGTACGATCATTCTCACTACTTAGGAAAAATCCCAATTTTCATAATAACAATGTCAACATTATTGTGTATGTTTCTAAGCTCTCAACAAGTATAGCACATGTGGTGGTGAGGTCATCGCTGGTGACTGTGGAGTTTGGTAGGAGATGGATTGAAGATGATTGGTTGGGTGAAGATTTTGATAGCAGGTATGTAGAGGTAGTTTTGTTGGTTTTGTCATGGAGCAAACTATGAAGGAATGTAGGGACATGTTTTATAGTGCTAGGCTAACTTGAGAATGATTGGATTTTTATAATGATGTTTTTTTCCAGGGTGCCAGAACAATAAGATAAGAATAAGTATATAAGTAGAAATGGATGTAGGCAATACATTAACCTATAACTATGTAGTAATTAAGGAATGAAGAGAAGTAGAATATATGTCCATTTCGGTAAACTTTATGACCAATTGTCACATGATTTATATTCAAAATTTATAAACAATCTGTTGTACATTCATGCCAAAATCAAAGTACATGGAGTAAACTTTAAAAGATAATTCCTATATATTCTTCAATCAACAGAGGACATCTCTCTCATGTCTCTTCCATGTCCTCCTTCAGTCACCTATCCATGTGTGTCCCAAATGGATATACCCATCCAAATCATGGACCAAGAAGGAAAAAAGGTAAACCAATATCAGTATTCAATTTTTACTAAGAATATATGATTCATCATATACAACTTAGGTAACAGACTATTTGGTGGACTTAGGATAACAAGTTAAAGTCCATAAGTGTATTGAAGTTCCAAAATAATATTTCATAAGATTTCTCAATTAGGAATAATGCAAGATTGTAAAATATTCAAAATTATCCACAAGATATAAAGTATACACATTTTATTTGGATATCCAAAATTGTTCACAACAATAAGATCAATTTAAATTATAAAAATTGGCTATCGTAACATCATATTTTTCTAGGGCTAGGTGTCTTATGTTTTCACAGTCTATGAGAGAACATTATCACCTAATTCCTAATACTAGTATACTAGGGGACAACTAATCAACTACATCCATTACACATAGTGGTAAACAATACCCAACCTCAAGTGAGACAAAGATATAAATGGGTCAAGGTTTGAAGGGAGTCAAAACTCCAAATAGATCAATTATGGGGCCGTCCTAATATTAACAAATATTCAATACTTTTCAAATGCAATAGTGACGTTCAAAAGGCAAGAAAGGCTTATACCTAATTTTAAGTTTACCATATTCAAGATCACATGCATGCGATTCAATAGGAAAATAAACAACTTAACCATGGAATAGAGAATTTAGTACCTCAATTACTCAAGAATCTAAAGATTGCAATCATAAAATAGATCAAAGAGGGATAGATCTACAAAGTAGTACAATGTGGTTCTCATTTGGCTTGGAATCAAATATCTTCAATCTTTTCTGTCTAGGATTAGCGTTACATATATGATTATTTCTATTTAATAGTTCCCTCATTGTCTTTCTTTCTAGGATTACAAGTTGGATTTTTCCTATATATATATCTACATAATCAGTGTCACATGTTCATGTAATCATTATCTTGTAACATTAATATCTAAGACATTATGTGTCTATGATTTCTTTATATTCTCTCTCTAGGATTGATAATTTCATTGTGTGACCATGATCCATTGTAACCGTATTAATCTCCATGTGGTGTTCATTACATGTGTATGTTCATTCCAAGGAACACAATTTTCTCATGTCTGTTTATCCATTGCCATATATACATATATATATGTGTGTGTATGTATGTATATACATATGCACACATACTTGTAGCACCATTGAATTCATGACCGAGATATTGGTAGGTTACATGTCATTTTTATATGAAAACATGTTTACATTCCAAAATTATTTATTATTAATATCTACATTTCATAATTGAGATTCTTATCTAATAACCATATGTGTTGCAACTAGATCTCTAGTCTATTTCTATAGATTATATTTATCAATACAAGTTTACATTTCATACAAGCCATATGATGCATTTACTATAGGACACTTTACATGTGATTCTGAATTAAGTCTTATCCAAATTCATACTTCAAAATATAATGTTAACTACAAAATTATCATTTTAAGTAAGATATTCCTTTCTCTCTCTCTCTCTCTCTCTCTATATATATATATATATATATATATATAGTCAGGCTAGAATACACTCGAGTGTACAGATCACACCATACACCCAATGGCGTTTGCCTATCTAGACCATGTTTTCCAAAATATAATCCATTGATCTTCATGGTTACAATAATAATAGGTCACATACAAAATTTGAACTCATTTGGATGAGTGTAAGTCACTCATCCAAGGACAAAAAAATCGACACACAAAACTAATTTGAAATACATGATTTTTGCCTCCTTTAGATGCACGACCTATAAGTGTCCAAATGAGCTAAAACTTATTATATAGTATGTTCTTATGATAAATAATAAGATCAATGGTTGAGATTTTTCAAAAATTTATTGCATCTTCAAAAATGATTGAGCTGTACAGTGCCTCCGATACACTCTAACATACACTAGCTGACTCTCTCTCTCTATATATTATAATGTGGGCATGCCATTTCATTCAAATGAATCATTTATTTCTTTAGAACTTACCAAATTAGATATACTATATATTTTTAGAATTTTCATTTCTCAAAATAACTATTTGAGCAATTTCCATTTAAACCATTAGATTTTTCATTATGTAAAATTAACATTTTGTATGCCATGCTAAAAGGTAATGTGCGTCTTTGGTCATTGAAATTTACTGCTAGGATACATGAAATTTAATCTTTAACTAATAAATCCATAGTCATACTACCCATGGTCACATATGAACAATAATTATTTGATTTTAACATTTATACCACATTCATGCATGTATTATGTATATTTAAACACACACACACACACACACACACACACACACACACACACACATATATATATATATATATATATATATATATATATATATAAACTTGCTTGTGTCATAGGTCATTAAAGTTAGATCATTATTCTAATAGTTATTTGTGTATATGTATATTTATCAATATCTCATTTGTCTCATGTGTATTCACTTATCTATTTTCTTAGATTAGGAGTTACTTGTTGAATTCCCATAGAGATAATCATATGATGATTGTATTGGGGCATCATGTACTTAGTTTAATGAATAATAAAGACAATTTTGTCTATTATGTTTGTCTTAGTCATAAATGATGACACAAACATAATGGATGTTTAAAAAATGATATAACTAGATGATATATGTCTTCAGGTTAAGGACCTAGACAATGAGATCATATGTATGATAAGTGTATATACATTATTGTTGAGTCCCTATAAGATATTATTGTGGAATAAAAATAGACAACAATAATACACATAACTAGAATGTGTGTTGAATGATGACAGTTTCATCGGTCATGATATTGTATATCAAGTCAAACACAATGGTACTTGTTACAGAACAGTGTATCAGACATACCAACCTTGAGAGTGATAAATAGAAACCATAGAATGGTAGTCCAAATCAACTCTGAAAGTGATAATGGTTCTTAGACATGAAGTCACCACACTCATCACATGTCATTCAATGAACTTTGACACCATTCAATGTGACCTTGAATAAAGGTTGCTATAAAGGTAGTTCTTGGGTATGTTTTGACACACGGGGTTTGACTGTGAGTGATATAGACGGGACATGTCCCTCCTAGCTGAGTTGATATCCTAGCCACTTGATAAGAGAGATTGAGAAATATATAGCCATACTTTGTCAGTCAATATGTGATAGGTGAGCTCACATGGATCTCTAGAGTATGATCTAGTTTAAAGAACATGGATTGAATGTTAAGAGGATGAAGACTCCATGCCTCATTTTAAACCTGGATATCTAAGACAAAGGATTTATTTGATCATAGTAACACTAATCACAGATTTAGGTTAAATTTGTTCTCCAACTTTCCAATCACTTGGGTAGTAATGATGTGTTGCTAGATACCGCCCATTGATTGTGTAGTCATAATGGTTATGGACTTCACTACCAATGTAATTTGAGACCTATAGGGTTACATGCATAGGATGTACTTGCAATATGAGTTTACTCATGGATACAATTTAACTTAGTTGCTAAATATATTTAAGTAATCAACTTAAACAATACTAGTTGTTGGTCATCCAAAGGAGTGTCCAGTCGACCAACTAGTGTTCCAGTCAACCTACTAGAACGTCCAGTTGACAGACTGGACTACTTTTGACACTTTTCAATGGAACTAGCCGCAACTGGCTGAATAATGTTCCCTACATATGGTCAAAATACTAAGTCGACTGATTGGAATATCTAGTCCATTGACTGGATGCAAAACAACTAGTTTGACTGGGTCAAATGATTAATGATATGTGTAACGACATTCATTAATCATCGAATTAAAAACCAATATTATTGTATCATTGACCACACACCAATCAATTGATTGAATGGTCCATTCGATCAACCGGTCATAGATACTAGCTATCAAACCATGAGATATGACCTTTCCTATCCCCTAGATTTTGGAAACTCTAGCTCGTCCGCTCCTATACAAGGAAGGGGTGGCCAAGGATATCATGACAACACATCATATCATAGTTGTTGTAACGTGTAAGAGAGCCTGAGATGTCTTATCTAAGAAAGGAAGAGACAACAAGGCAAAAGGAAGTCGATACTATCACATTGATAAAAGGAAGGAAAACTCCTTCTTACCAACTCTAGAAGTGTGATATGAAGTTCCTGGTGGTCTATGTGGACTACATAGAGGGGTTGAAGACATTGCTGCCACGCTAGGAGGACACTATTAACTGTCATACATGGGTGTTGCACCAATGTCCCATTGACTGCCATCTGCATATCACTTGTGAAGGGAGCACATCATCATACAAGGATAGTCGCTGGACATGCTCTAGGACAAGCTATATCTTTCACCCTCTTTCTCGATACATAATTTTTTTGTCATCATCTAGTTAGGATATTTTGAAATTTTTTTTTTTCATTTTCTCTACCATCTCTGTCTCCATATTTCCCAATATTACTATCCTTCTATGCTTTTTGCTTAGATACTAATAGTTGTGCTTATATAGTACTAAGGACAAAAAACTAAAATAGCACACTTTAATAAAAATATGTACTGAAATAGCACCAAAGCCATCTTAATTCCCGAAATAGCCCACTTTTTGGAAAAAATGCCAACACTTTTGGCGTTTTCTTGTGTTTCCAGTTAAAAAGCCCAAAACTTGGCGTTTTCATATAAAAGCGCCAAAAATTAGGCATTTTCCAGTATTTGAACAACCGCTTCCCTAGCCAGGAAAAATGCAGCGGACGTACCGGCGGTAGGAGTTGTCCGGCTGTTGACTGGATGAAATCACGGTTAGCAGAACACACCAGCAGATCATGTGACCAGAGGAAGGAGGGAGGGAGTCCGTCAAAGAACAGAGGAGGTTGGGGTGGTGGTGTGAGAAGAAGCTGCTGCTCTGGCTCAGAGAGTAGAGAGAGGTCGTCATTACTGCAACAACTACCTGTGCCGGGGGGATTGTGCTCCATGGGATTCCTTTCCTTGGAGTAAAACGCAAGTCTTAAATGCTCTGTGCTTCCAAAGCAACCCCCTCTTGTTGTGTGTGGAGGTTCTATCTGCACGACAATGGCATATGGGCAGGGGCACTGAGGCTACTAGACGGAGGGCAACAACTATTGCCAGTTACTTGCCATTGCTTCCTCCTATCTTTTCTTTGGGGCAAGGGGTGGAGAGAGAGGAAGGGTGCATGGACTGGAGTGGATAGCTGCAGGTTCATTTGGCTCAGATGTATCCCAGGAGTGGCTCCATTATTCATTCCTTTCACTGTCCTGTTCTAATCTTGTTCTCTTCCTTATTCTTAGTCTTGTGCTTCTTCCTCTACGACGTCCCGCAGCTGGCATTGAGCTCGTCTGTGGAGTTGGACAATGGCAGAAGCAGCCACGCCAGGGAAGACAACTACGTCAAGCAAGTGTCCGGCAATGAAGATGCGGCCGCCGAACCCATAGCTAGCACCTGTTCCGGCCCCGTCCCATCACCCGACCTTTCCTCCCAACAAAGGCCCAAATTGACATGGCGCGCACCCTCCTTTCCCTTACCCTGGTTTCACGCCATTCCTCCACGACGGCGGACTGGAGGAGAGCCACCTCAGTGGCTGGGACCGCGCAAAGAAGAACCACTATTTGGCGCCTTCACCCGAAAACGCCTAATTTTTGGCGCTTTTATGTGAAAACGCCTAATTTTTGGCGCTTTTATGTGAAAACGCCTAATTTTTGGCGCTTTTGGTCCCGGAATAAATAAAATGCCAAAAATGTTGGCGTTTTCCCTAAAAAGTGGGCTATTTTGGGAATTAAGATTTCTTTGGTGCTATTTCAGTACATATTTTTATTAAAATGTGCTATTTTGGTTTTTTGTCCTAGTACTAATGGTGTGAAAGATCAACCATTTTGTATTATAGTCATATCACATAAGTGTATTGTACAAACAAACATTATGAATATGAACTAGACTTCTATTTAATATATTATGCAATTATATGTTTTAGAAATAAAAACCAAGATCTATACTGCATACCTGTTATCCATTAGTATATATTTAATAATATATGTAGATACATATATACTAATACATTGACTGATATAATAAGTATTAACCATATAACTCTACATAAATTTTTGACCTCAGACTTGTTGATACAAATATATATGATAACATGATTAGTACTAAGAAACTAAATGAACTATTCTACTTTATAGACTCATATTTGATACATAGGAAGTCCTATTTGGCGATCTTCTTTATTCTATGTTTGATTAATATAATTTTGCAATAAACAAAGTATAGTAGATGATGCCATTGTACCTATGGATATATATGTGTTTGATTCCTGAACATGCACTTATACTCACTTCTAGTATATGAAAATTGTTAATCAAATAATTATATCATATAACCACTTATCATATGTAAAACTCTTGTTAACCTAAGAATCATTTGTCTTACCAATAAGGTTGGTTACAATCCTATCAATGATTGAATCTTAATGTCTAAACTATAAGAGATGAAGCTAACCAGGTAGTGATCTTCATGATTAGTTTTCTATAAACCAAGTTTTGTTCCATTTTGCAATCAGTCTCCACATAAATCTCTTATTGTTATTGATATTCTCCTTCTCTGTTCCTAGGGCCAACTGAAAATGAACCATACAGTCTAGAGGTTCAAGGTGGTGGCGTAGACTTTGCAAGTCTGTCAGCCAGCTCAGAGAATGCATATTGGGCAAAGGTGTCGACGGGGTACAGTTGGTGACAGGTCTAGGTAGAAATTTTAGTGACCTAAAGGTGTTAGTAGAGGTTGATAACATAGGAGGTAGGAGTGAGGGACATGGTGGTTGGGTTAGGGTTCTATAACATATTGAAACCTAGATCTTACCCTATCCTTGATTATGATGTTAGTAAGCTTGGTTCCTTCGATTTGATTTAACAAGGATAAAATTATGGCTTAATGTATATTGTTAATGTAAATAAAATAAATAGCTCAATCACTAGTACATAAAGGGTATGTAGCATCGGTTTTTTAAAGCATGCAGCGTCACTTTTTGACCGACGCCTAGGTGGACATCACTACAGAATTTGGTCTATAGCGTCAGATTATTTAACCAAATAAAACCGACCTTATAGAGTAAAAACCGACGAAAAAGGTTGTAAAAATGCTGACCTAGGAGAGAAAAAAGGAGCATGTAAGGTCGGTTATTTCATAAAACCGACCTTGTAAACGTTCTCGGTCGAAAAAATTGTCGACCGAGAATGTTTACAGGGTCAGTTTTTATGAAATAACCGACCCTAAAGATTGAATAACATTTCAGTGGTAACTCTCGGTCGAGAAAATTGTCGACCGAGAACGTTTACAGGGTCGGTTTTTATGAAATAACTGACCCTAAAGATTGAATAACATTTCAGTGGTAACTCTCGGTCGAGAAAATTATCGACTGAAAGTATTTCGGTCTCGACCGAGAACCCTCTATAAGGTCGGTTTTTTGAAAATAACCGACTCTAAAGATCGAATAAAACATTTCAGTGTAACATTCGATCGACAAGTTTGTCGACCGATAGATATTCGGTCGAGAATGTTGTCGATCGAGTCCTACACTGAAATGTTTTAATCAATCTATAGGGTCGGTTATTTCAAAAAACCGACCTTATAGAGGACATTATAGACTCGGTTTTTTTACAAAAACCGACGCTAGAAGTTCTATTTTGGTCGAAAATTGTTCGACCGAAGAGTGTACAATCTCTAGGGTCAGTTATTTAAAAAACCGACGCTAGAAGTTACAATTTTTTTTTAAAATTTCTGCAGAAATTGATATAGAACAGAAGAACAAGAAGATTCATATATTCTGGGAGAGGGGAGCATTGATGCTCAACCATCACCATTCAAAACCACACATTCATAACAAAAATGATAATCAATATCATAATTTTCAAAATGATAGAGTGCAAGTCTGAGATGACATATTACAAAAGTAAAAATATGAAAGAGTACGTACTCAAACCACATACATAAATGGAGCCGACATATTTAATCCAATACTATTTCGACTTCACTTATAAAACACTCTGACCACTCTTCTCGGAATTCATTCAAGTCCACATGTGTGTAAGGCTGAGTTGTAAAGATATGTAACAGAAAATACACATGTTAATATTTTATAAAAATGTCTACAATCACTTGTAAATTTATGATGTTATTTTTTATTACCTGACTTATAGTCTGAATGTCATGCGATGCTTGTTTGACAATAGCTTACATGTATTTCATTACATAGTAGCCACAATACCAATCATTATTTTGCATAGGACACTACAAATAATAAATTATACTTAATGTTAGTAAACTACTATAAACAACAATTGAGATAAGAGTATAAGAGTTGACATATTACAGTTGAAAATTAATACATAAAGAGTAAGCAGTTGTCAAAGTAGCTACATTGACATTTTTCAAAGTCAATGTCTTTAATTTTGTGGGTATTTGTCCTCCAGCTTCACGAAAAGCCTTTATACCCCTATCAATTAAACGATAGTTGGTAAAATAGAAATTCTAAATAAAAATATCATGTTGAAGCAATTGATTAAATTTATGCTTACTCCATAGCTGACAATTTCAGTTTGTGACTCCTTGTTGTTTTACCCATTGGGTCAAGATAATAAAGAGTCATCAATTTTGGGACAATCACCAGTAATTCCCAATGTCTAGCTCTGAGTAAGAGTAAAACAAACATTAAAATAAATAGTTTCATTCATTATTAAAATTATATTGAATAATAATACTTACTGGACGTTAAAAGGAATTAGGATAATTTCCTTCCCCTCACTAGCAAAATATTTGAATGCATCAGAGAAGTACTCATTCACATCCTCAATATTTGTCTCCACCTGACTAGTGACCGAAGGAACTAAGAATGCAATATTCTTTATATCAAAGTTGGTGACCTCGGTATATAAATGGCTGTTAAACATTTGTAATTATTTTCATATGTAGAAATAAGCTAAAATGTGTATTGGAATTTTCTATATATTATTGATATATCCTTACCTTATCCATACTTCTATTATCGAAGTGTTCAGCCAATCATACCGGAACAACTCTATAATATCATCAAGAAAAATAAATTCTCAAAGTCCCTCCCAACTGCATCTTCTGTTAACTTGACCATCATATTTGATCCCGATTTTTGGTTGGCTAAGTATTGACACAAACCTTTAGATTTGCTTCCCAATTCGTCGAATGTAGTTTCGGGAATGAAAGATGGCTTGGGCATAGGAGGATGACTAGCAGAAGTTTTACTTTTCGGTTTACAAACCAATTAATTAAATTACATACTTATATTACATGAGTTCATATATGCAGTCAAATATGAAAAATATGATAGAAATAAGGTATACCTTGTCATTGATAACCAAGTGTCTAGGCCAACCCACCATAGAACCCTCAGCTTCTTCAACTCATGACTGATTCCTTTCACTCGTCCTCCCAGAGTTCCTTTGCCACAATAAGATCCAATGTGATGCGAATTTTTTTGATCGCTACAAGTTTCATTGCAATTCAAAAAATCATTACAAAAATCCATCACCTCCCTAGCCACATAACCCTCAACAATACTCCCTTCAGGACGATAACGATTCTGAACATCACCTTTAAAAACACTCATGTAGCGTTCAAATGGATACATCCAGTGTAAGAAAATTGGACCCAACATCTTCACCTCCCTTGTAATATGTACTACAAGATGAACCATGATATCAAAAAATGAAGGAGGAAAGTAGATTTCAAGCTGACACATGGTAACAATTACATCTTTCTGTAATTTATCGAGAGTATCAGGATGTATCACTTTGTTGCATATTTCATTGAAGAAGAAACATAGTCTTGTGATTGCAAACCTTACATGCTTCGGCAATATAGATCGAATAGCCATAGGTAAAATTTGTTGCATTAAGGTGTGACAATCGTGAGATTTGAGACCTATCAGTTTCAGATCCTTCATTGATACCAATCTACGAATATTAGAAGAGTATCCTTGTGGAACCTTAATATTATACAAGCACTCACTGAAAGTCTTTTTCTCTTTCTTTGACAAAGTGTAACAAGCCGGTGGAAAATATGTGCGGCGACCCTTATCTCCACTGATAATTCTTTTCTAATACCCATTAATTCTAAATCTTTTCTAGATTTGATGCCATCTTTAGTCTTTCCTGGTATGTTCAATAGCGTACCGATGATGTTATCACAAATATTTTTTTCAACATGCATGACGTCAATGCAGTGTCTAATTGCCAAAGATCTCCAATAAGGAAGATCCCAGAATATTGACCTCTTCTTGTATAGAGATTTGTCACATGCGAGTGTATGACTACTTGAACTCTTTCCAAATTCATTAACAATATGTTTCACCCTATCATATACAACATGTCCTGGTATAGGTTTAGGAGCACTTCGTTCCTCAGTTGACCCATTAAAGGTTTTGCGTTGCCTTCGATAAGGATGCATTGGTGGGAGAAATCTCCGATGACCAAGATATACGATTTTACCACCATGTTTTAGTCTGATTGAATCAGTATTTTCCTCACAAACAGGACATGCTTTGTATCCTTTTATGCTATATCCAGACAAATTTCCATAAGCTGGAAAGTCATTAATCGTGCAAAATAACATAGCACGCAAACTGAAGATCTCTTTACGTGAAGCATCATATGTCATAATACCTTCTTCCCATAGTTTCATTAGGTCATCAATTAGAGGTTGAAGGTAAACATCAATATCATTTCCAGGTTTCTTGGGCCCTGATATCAATGTTGACAACATCACATACTTATTTTTCATACACAACCAAGGAGAAAGATTGTATATAACAATCATAATAGGCCACGTGCTATGTTGGCTGCTTAATGTACCATAGGGATTCATTCCATCTGTACAGAGTTCAAGTCTTAGGTTTCTTGGTTCTTTACCAAATTGAGGGTATAATAAATCATTTTCTTCCATTGTGGTGAATCAGATGCATGTCGTAGGACGCCATCATCATTGACCTTTAACACCCCATGCCAAGACAAATTTTGTGCATCTTCTGTATTAGCAAATATGCGTTGAAATCGTGGTATTATTGGTAGATACCACATCACCTTGGCAGGAGAGCCATTTGTAGCCTTAGCTGAATTTGTAGTCTTATACCTTGACGCACCACATTTTGGACAATTTATCAAATTACTATAGTCCTTCTGAAATAACACACAATCATTTGGACATGCATGAATCTTCTTAGCCTCCATTCCCATTGGGCACATTATTTTCTTTGCTTGATATGTTGAAATTGGAAGCTCGTTGCCTTCAGGAAGAATTTCCTTTAACAAAGACAACAGTGAAGTGAAACTCTTATCGCTCCACCGGTTTTGAGATTTAAGAGTGTATAATCGCATCACAACACTCAACCTCGTGAACTTAGTTCAACCCTTATATAATGGTTTTTCAGCATCATGGACAATGTTTGCAAATAAAGAAGGTGGATCAATGACATTGTCCCGACAACTACGTAGCATCTCATCAATCATATCATCCTGAATCTGGTCATCTTCAATCGGTTCATCATTAACATTATCATCATTATCTATATCTTCTATGCCACAACTATTAGTATCGACATTTTATGCTCCATAATTCAATTTCTCTCCATGCCAATACCATTCATTATAACCTTGTATGATCCCATTGCATATGACATGATTCTTAATTTCCTCACCAGTATCAACTTTCAAATTGTTACAACAATTTCTACATGGACAATATAGCCTATCTGTAGGTAGTTTCCTATGTTCCTTAGCAAATCTGATAAATTCATCAAGACCTTTGGCAAACTTTGGACTGCAACGGTTCTTGATAGACATCCAACTTCGATCCATTTTCTATATCACATTAAAATTAATTATAAAACTAACAGTTTAATATTGATACTATAATAATCTGTAAGTTTTTATTGATAGAAAGTGTACCACCTATCCCATTTTTGAATATTTAATCTCACTAGTAACTGTATAATGTATGTTTAGTTTTGAAGAAAATTTCAGCAGCATTTCCCCTAAGTTCTCCAAGTACACCGATGTAAATGGCAAATAACCACTCACATATGTACCCAAAGAACAAATGGAGAAATCCTACTGAAATAATCTACAAAACTAAACATACATTATACAGGTACATCCTAAGTGAGATTAAAATATCCAAAAACAGTCCCAAACCGGGGACTATCCAAAGTTTACTCCTAATGAGTAAATTTTGAATGGGTTTCTAAGTTAATATATAAATGCATTATTTTCATATTTATATATTAAGTTAAACATCATGCATCAACCCTAAAGTGTCAATCTAGGAGTACACATGTCTAATCTAGTATTAATTTCTAAAATTTATATAATGATTACATATGAAAAAAGACATGCATGTTTTGATTACTTGTACAAATTAGCAAAGTAAGGCCGTTTCCAACAGTCCAAAGATTGAAATAATTATAATATTCAGAACTATTTGTGAACATTACATCAAATATGATTAAAACATTTATAGCTCCAACATAAATAAGTTCCAGGTCCATCTCGGTCGAAAATTAGTCGACCGAGAGCCCACCTGCGCACAGCGTCCAGGTCCACTCTCGGTCGACAAATTGTCGACCGAGAGTGGACCTAGACGCTGCGCGCAGGTGGGCTCTCGGTCGACTAATTTTCGACCGAGATGGACCTAGAAGCAGCAATGGCGGCGGGCGGAATGAAGGGAACAAGGAGAAGGAAGCTTGAATTTACTTGGAAATGGCAGCGAGCTTCGTGGAGGAAGAGACGAACTTCACGGAGAGGCGGCGACCTTTGTGGAAGAGTGGAAGGGGGCGAAGACGAGCTGCACGGCAACGAAAAGCTTCACGGAAAGGAAGAGAGCTTCACGGCAAAGAAGAGAGCTTCAAGGCAACGACAGGCTTCGTGGAGTAAGAGTGGAAGGCGGCGACGACGAGCTTCATGATCTTCTTCATGGTGCCGACGAGCTTCACGATCCTCTTGGCGGCATGGAGAGGCGGCAACGGCGGGAAAAGAGGTTTCGCGACGCCGCGGGAGAGAGATTAGAAAAGAGAAAAGGGTTTCGCGGGAGGAAGAAAGACTAAAATTTTGGCTTTTTGCACGGAGCGAAAAACTCTAGCGTCGGTTAACAACAAAAAACCGACTCTACATATAAACGGTGCCCATGTCGGGTTGTTTAATAACAATCAATCGCAAACTCGGTCGACGAATTTGTCGAGCGAAATGATCTATACGGTCGGTTATTATGTAAAACTGACGCTACAAGTGCTAATACGAAGAAATCTGGCTGGTTTTGGTCGACGATTTGTCGACCGAAAAGGAGCAAGCTTCCTTCGTACAAGCACCTCTAGGGTCGGTTTTTTCGTATAACCGACCCTAGAGGTGCTTATACATGTGTGAAAAACTAAACTGGATATTGTCGGTCGACAATATTGTCGACCGAGACCCTTATAGGGTCGGTTATTAAAAAAACCGACCCTAGAGGTGCTTCTAAGAAAGAAATCTGGCTTCATTTGGTCGACAGATTTGTCGACCGAAGATGTGTGAAAACTGGATCGAAAATTCATTTCGGTCGACAAATTGTCGACCGGGTATTGTTCTAGAGTCGGTTATAAAGGAAAAACCGACCCTATAGGTGCTTATACACGTGAAATCTAACTCTAACTCGGTCGAAAAATTCATCGACCGAGGAGCTCTAAAGTTCTTCCACAACCCTAACAATGATGTTATGTGAAATTTTAATATATGGTGATGTCGTATGAAACCCTAATATGGGATAATGTTATGTGAAACCCTTATATGGAATGATGTTATGTGAAACCTTAACATAGGGTGGTGTTGTGTAAAAACCCTAATATGGGATAATGTTATTTGAAAATTTCAATATGGGATGCTGATATGTGAAACCTTAATTGAGAAAGATGGAAACTCTAACCCTAATGAGGGAATAGAGATGTTATTTTTGTATTGCATGATGTTGATATGAAATTGATATGGTTGATAAGAAATTGAGATGATTGTGTAACAAATATCCTGAATACCTTGGTCAGATGACCTGAAGGTAATAGTTACTTGTTAAGTGATAACCATGTTTAGCGATGAACTAAGGGTTTAAATACCCAGAATCAGCAAATGTGATGATGGTGGTATTGAGGGATGTGAATTCCCAACAATGAGACAAAAGATTGAGATCCCAATGTTTATAACGTTTTGAAAAATACTAAACTCTATTCAAAAATTCTGTCGGTCGACTATTTGTCGAACGAAAAAGCTCTAAAGTCATCCTCGGTCGACTATTTGTCGAACGAAAGAGCTCTAAAGTCATCCTCGGTCGACAATATTGTCGACCGATTTGTCTCGGTCGATAATATTTTCGACCGAAATTAACCCTGTTTCAATGTTTTAAATTAAGTATCAAGTGTGTGTGTATGAGATTAACCAAGTGATGCTTTGTCAAATTTAGCCATAATTTATTTTTCAATCATTTGAAATAACAATATTCTTATATAACATGTATATGTCCAAATGAAGCCATGGAAAACACTTTTATTCATAACAATTTAATGCCCATACACTTTATAAGATGAAACATGACATACTTGCTTTATAAAAAGATAAACATTACATCATTACAAAGATATCTCATAATCTCACTGAAAAGACCGAAGGATTACATCAATGTCTGGATCTTTTCCAAGAAAGGGCTCGGCTCCATAATAATTGACCAGTGTCTGCCACTCCAAGGCACCTGTCTTGGTTAAGGCATAAGCCTCCAAGAAGGTGGGAACACGATCAAAGCGAAAGTGGGAAGCAATGTCTTGAAGTTGAATTGGGGAAAACTGAGTATGTGTGAGATCAGGAGATGGTGGAGGTGGAATTTGATAGTAGTTGTAGGAAGGATTGTATGGATTTATCATGCCAGGATTAAGGGAATAGGGATATTCATCAGGTTGGTTAGGAGAGAGAGCTTGCATCCTTTGGTTTAAATAAGTCATGCCATGGTGATTATAATCCAATTGCCTACTTAGGTGATATTGGGATCCAGCAATGTATGTCAAGGTGTTTGTAATAGGATCATGGGGTAGGTTGGTAGGAGGAGGTGGTGGAGGTATGTCTTGGGTGGATGTCTCCCCTTCAGTCCTAGCCCTTTTGTGGAAAAAGTCGATTCCCATCTTTTCCACCGTATTTTTACTTATTTTTTGGGGTTTTCTATCCCATGTGTAACCTAAGTCGTCCTCAATATTCTTCTTAAGAAAATGTTGAGTGATTTGGCATACAAAGTCGGCATATGGTGGATTGCCAGAAAACTCAAACATATTCTTAATGATGATACAAATAAAGTTTATGGGAATACTTTTGAGAATGGCATAGATAAGGTACATACGAAAGGTGGGTACCTCAGATTTGTCTGCTCTAGGATGGATATCGGTGGCAACAATGAGATTTATGATCCTAGCTTCAGGTTTTAAATTTATTACATAATAGGTACCCCTATCTTCATGACAAGTCGTATTGGATTGAAAGATGGCTATTTTGACATCACTAAGGCTAATTGCAGTGTTATCTTAGGAGAGTTTGTTGAGTGGAGTTCCTCTAGTGAGATCAATAAAATTTTTATATTCTTATATATCTATGTCAAGCATATCAAGAATACCCTCCTCCGTGAAATGGAATCCATACCCACCAACCATAGAGGAGAAGGAATCATGGTCAGGATGTGCGGCTAAATTGGCATAGAATTCATTAACTACTTTGGAGGAGTAGGAAGGGAAGGAGGGATTTAGAAAATCAGTCAAATGTTGCACCTCGAAAAGTTCCTCCAAATCGAAAATGCTTTGGAAGTCCATGACGTCGACCGGTCGTCGTGGAAGAGGAGCTTTTGCCGATAGCCTGAGGTAACGGTCGCCTGGAGCTGCGTCGATGAAAGGGACGTCGTTGATGAACGACAACGTTGAAGGGGTTGTCCTTCCTTTCCTACCTGTAACTTGCTTCTTTCTGCGCACAGATGATGAAGCCATTTCGTTGCTTTGAAATGGAGAAATAGCAAGCAAGAATTGGATGTAAAGAAGCTAAAGACTTTCACAAGAATACACTAGAGAGGAGCTAGAGAAGTGAGAATGTGAAGGTTTGAAGAAATGGATCATTTTGGGTGCTATTTATAGCAAAACAGACCCCATTTCGACCGACGCCCCCAACGGTCGTTTTCTGGACCGTTCTCCTGGTCGCCCAATGGACGTATTTATGGCCGTTATGAAGGTTGAAATTCTAGCAGTTATGACGGTTGATTTTTTTGCCGTTACGACAGTTGATTTTCTAGCCGTTGTGACGGTTGGTTTTTCTAGACGTTATTCGGTCGACAAATTAGTCGACCGATATGATTCGGTCGACGAATCGTCGACCGAGATTGAGCCAGAATTCATTCGCTTAAGTACCTATAGGGTCGGTTTTTAGGTTAAAATTGACCCTACAGGTACTTATTCGTGTGTGAAATACTAAACTGGATCCTAGTTTATCTCGGTCGACAATATTGTCCACCGAATGTGCTTCTAAGGTCGGTTATAAAGAAAATACCGACCCTAAAAGTTGCTTATACACTTGAAAACTGAATCCTTATCGGTCGACAAATTTGTCGACCGAGAAATGCTCTAAGGTCGGTTATAAGTGCAAATCCAACGCTAGAGGTGCTTATACATGCGTGAATTATCTGGATCGAGAATAGATATCGATCAACGAATTTGTCGACCAAGTATATCGGTCGAAATATTGGTCGACCGAGGAAGCTCTAAGGTCGGTTTTAAGTGCAAATCCAACGCTAGATGTGCTTATACATGCATGAACCTTGATCCAGAATAAATATCGGTCGACAAATTTGTCGACCGAGGACGCATTTAAGGTCGGTTTTGTAGAAATAACCGACCTTAGAGGTGCTGAACCGAGGAGGACTGTAAGGTCGGTTATAAAGAAAAAACCGACCCTATAGGTGCTTGTATATGTGAAATTCAGCTCGTTTTCGGTCGACAAATTTGTCGACCGAGGTGCCTTTTAGGGTCGGTTATAAGGTAAAACCGACGCTAGAGATCGAGGCACGAAACCAAATTTTTGCCACGGGAAAAATTGTCTATAAGGTCGCTTATTTTAGAAAAACCGACCCTATAGAGATGTACTACAAGGTCGGTTATTTTAAAAAAAGTGACTCAAAAGGTCATAAGTGGTGCCCGCGATTTTTATAGACATATAAGGTCAGTTATTTTGAAAACCGACCCTATAGAGATACACTACAAGGTCGGTTATTTTAAGAAAAGCGACCCAAGAGGTCTTAAGTGGTGCCCGCATTTTTTATAAACATATAAGGTCGGTTATTTGGAAAACCGACCCTATAGAGTTACACTACAAGGTCGGTTTATTTAAAAAAACCGACCTAAGAGGTCTTTAGTGGTGCCCGCATTTTTTTAGACATATAAAGTCGGTTATTTGGTAAAACCGACCCTACATGTAGTGGCGTTATAACCCATTTCTGTACTAGTGAATGGTAACCCAACATATTTAGGCATGAAAATAAGTATTACATATTAAGTTGCATTAATTCCCCCATTAACACAAAAACTAAATTATGTGGTAACATGTAAGTAATTCATCAAATATGTCACATATGTTTCCTTTGCTAACTAAGGTTCACATAATGGCTAAGATATGTTCAATAAGAAGTATAATATGCTTAATACACAAATTTCAATACTAATTGGTTTTTCCATATCTATAAATATGAAAATGGACCATTATTAAACATATAATGAATGGAAGGTCTTAATATATCAAATAAGTGAAATATGGAAATTCATGCATAGTAATATAACGAACCTCTTTTGGTAATAATGTAAAGGTAATGGAATTCTAAATAATACATAATGATGGAAATGGTGTAATGCTATAATAATATAATGGTGATGAGCCCAAAGTTCTAGTTGTAACAATATTGCTCAAAGGAAATTTCAAAACCCAAACCTAATGTGTAAAACATGTTTCTTTGGTCCCAGATTGCTTGGGTGCCAAGTTTCACATTATTTGAACAATCCTAGATGCCTTAATTTTATTAAGGATGGAAAATGTAAGTTATATTCTAACATGCTAATTAATATATTAAATGACTTCAAACATAAAAAATAAATCTCAAAATCAGATTCTTCATGACCTAATTAGTCTAGGTATCAAATTTAGTAGCATTTGAACCTTGTTTGAGCCCTAAAATAATATATGATAAGAGATACATTATAAATACCCTAATATCCTAATTATTATGTCCATATGAGTAGTTTTCCTAAAGTTTTTAGAATAACATCATTCTCACGCTTTGAATATCAGATTTTCCTCTTTGTTACATTGAAATTGGAATGTTGGGATGTGTGAATTCTTCTAGATGTTGCATCTTGATCTGACGCATTGTGCGTCATCTCCTACATCAAGTAGGAGGGTGTTGTACAAGTAAACGGTACCTCTACTTTCTTGGGTTTTTGCGATGAGGATTTCTTTCCCAATATTCCATGAAACTTCATGAAAGAAAGTGTATTTAATTTCAAATACGTAAATAAAACTATCTAGCCTAATATTTACTTCAATATATTTGTATTAAAGATCTACCCAAATCTTCACCCATGCTTCTCGAAGACACCTACTCTCGAATCCCTAAAACCAAGCCTTATCCATAAATACATGTACCTCGAACATTATCGGCTCTACTACTTTTGTTCTCTCATGGCAATTTGATCAATGTTCTCTTGCACAACTATCACCAACCCTATTTTCTTTTCTCTACAAATTTACTCACAATCAATGACTCACTCTACCTCATGCAAATAGCATCAGGGGTAAGTTTCCTAGAATCTTGTTCTTTGTTTTTGTAAGATGAAATCCTTATTTTCTTGCCTTTGCAGTTTTCCCCTAAATTCGAGGGAACCCACAATGTTGCTTCTTGCACCCATGGCACTAAGGTCAGGAAGTAGAAAACCCTCCCTCACAATTTTCCAGTTTTGTCCCTTCACACCCAATTGCTTTTCTTTTCTTTTTTGAGGGCAATCTCATCCTTTAATCATTTTTCTATTGATTTATCTATGATATTTGCTCACATGAACATTTGACGGCTATGAACTGTCACACTCCCTATGTTTTGTATTTTGATGCGAGGTCATTTCTATCTTTTGCAAATTCAATCGATTTTCAAATAAATTACTAAGTAGTAACTCTATGAAAATTCATAACTAATTCTCTTCATATCCAAAGTTACATAAAAATAGTTCTTAGGATAAAAAAATTATCCTTTATCCAAATAAGTATATTTCATAACCCAAATGTAAATATAATGAGAGTAGGTAATCTAGGATTTATAATATGTATACTAACTAATGGTCTGTATATAAAAATCTATGTTAGGTAAATAAGAACCCTAAGATGAGGTAAACAAGAACCCTGACTTGGATCTAGAATTTAGAATTCGACAAGTTGACAAACATCCTTGAGGCATGTTGCATCTTCTTAATTATTTTGAGTGATTGATCTAATTTTTCTCTCTCTTAATGTATGTTGTATTATATTATCCACATTGAGAAATTCATCTAATTTTGGAATAAAGAGAGGCATTCTCTCCCCCTGCCACACGTGTGACAGAGGCCGAATGTCCGAGAGGGTGATAAACCAAGGCGACAGTTGGGATTCAAACCTGAGTCCCTTCGTGAGGAGACACCGTGCTTGACCACTTGAACCACTCCTTGTCAGCGAAATTCATCTAATTTTATCTTTCTTTATGTATGTTACATCCCTTACTTCAATATTAAGCAAATATCCATAATTATAACTCTCTCGATTCTTTGAGACATACCACATAATATATATTCTCTCTTTAGAGATTTTGATTCATGAGAGAAGTTACATGCTTTGATCATCTTATCTTATGATGAAACACTAATTTTGGAATTGAACCAAGTTGTTCCTTATTGTGAGATGGAATCCTAAATTGCCCACTTTTGTGATGTATTTATCATGTTGTCCATTTTTTTGATGGAAACCTCGTTAATTCTATTTTGTCACTATGCTTTCACTTGCGTCTACATTTTACATGGTTTGTGATTCAATAGCCCTAGAGTTGTAGAAGTACTTTGGTTTTAAGGGTTTATGAGCCCTTTATGTTTTGTGATGGAAGTTATATGCATGATACCCGAGTTTTGTTCCTACCTTATATGTTGGGGATTTTGTTTATGTGCCTTACTCTACCATGTCTTAGGAATATGTGCCCTTGATGCCATTGTTTATTTATACTTTACTAGTGATACGTTTATCTCAAATGGATGTTGGTTGATTAATATTGTTGATGGATTATGTGCCTAAAGTTCATTATGTTTTCTTTAGTGGCACATCTTATTTTCTAATAATGGGACGTGTAACTATTGATTATCATCTTATTAAAATTCATATTCTTTTGATATACACTTGGATAGAACTTTTCCTCTTGGATGGGAAGCCTTGTCATATTTGACTACCTTTTTCCTAAAGTTGCTCAAATTTCTATTAACATGCTCATACCAGCTTTTATTCTGATAATTTCCTTCACTGTCTTCTCTTATGGGGCATGCTTCCAACCCCTTAGGTAAAGAGCAAAGAGGAGAGAACAAAGGTTTACAAGGATAATTCTAAGTGTAGATAATCCTTTTTAGGAGATAGATTCTAGGTGGTTCGATGGCCCTCTACTGGTCCTATGCTATAATTTTGTTTTCTCATGTTACACCCTGCATGGTGGAAGGATGATGATATAATCAATCATTGTAATAGTTAGATATTTTATATCTAGATGCTACATTTGGTATATTGAATCATACTTTTGAATAAATAGGATTATCATCCCTCTTCAAAATTTTGGTTATTTGTTTGAAATACGGGATGTTTCCTTTTATTTGATTCAGTAGGTATTAGATCCCCTCCTGGGTCCCACTTGTAACAGGAGGGGATCTAATACCTACTGAATCAAATAAAAGGAAACATCCCGTATTTCAAACAAATAACCAAAATTTTGAAGAGGAAGGCAATTGTCAACCTATAATTATGTTGCAATTAGAGAATCAATAGAACAAGAGTATGTGTCTTGATGTTTTGTCAAGACACATAAGAAACCTTTTCACCACTATAAGATGGGTTTCTCTGAGAAAATGTTAATTGCGAGCACACTAGCCTACAATAAACATGATATCATGTCTAGAAGCAGTGATATATAGTAAACTACTAATCATATGTCTATGTATCTTTTCAACTATTTTCTCAGCATTTTCATTGCTATCAAGTTTTTCTTGTTAGACATGGAAGTACAAATCGACATATTATTTTCTATTCCAAAGTGTTGAATGAGCTCACTTCTGTGCTTGCTTTGTGTGATGAAGTTCCCATATTAAGTATATTTGATTTAAAATCCTTTGATTTCTTATCCATAAGCTCATATATCAAGGTAGAATATATAGTGATAGAGAATCAATAGAACAAGAGTATGTGTCCATTGTAATAGTTAGATATTTTATATCTAGATGCTACATTTGGTATATTGAATCATACTTTTGAATAAATAGGATTATCATCCCTCTTCAAAATTTTGGTTATTTGTTTGAAATACGGGATGTTTCCTTTTATTTGATTCAGTAGGTATTTGATCCCCTCCTGGGTCCCACTTGTAACAGGATCAATGATGGTGGTATGCTCATCCTACTACTTGGGAACTATCCAACTTTTCATACTCACAATGTCTAGGGATATGGGTATGTTTTAGACTTTTTTTTGGGAGTGTAGAGAAAGTGGTGGCGAGGTCAACACTGGTGGGGGTGGATTCTGGTAGGGAACATGGTGAAGATGGACATTTAGGAGAAGATGTCAGTTTTCTATTGAACTGGGTGAAGAAAGCTGTGAAGAATTATAGGGAGGAGTTTTATAGTGTTAGGTAGGTTGAGAATGGCTGAGCTATCGTAGGGTTCTTTCATGGTCTTCACAATAGAAAGAGAAGAATAAGTATATATGTAAAGAATGGAGGAAGGCAATTGTCAACCTATAATTATGTTGCAATTAGAGAATCAATAGAACAAGAGTATGTGTCCATTTTGGTTAGACTAATGTCTAATGTACTAATGTATATTGACAACATTCAAATCAATAATGTTCCAATTTCTCTAAATTGATTTCTTTTCATTTCAAAAGATGAACATATCAAATAAATGAAATGTTCCGTAGACACATCAACACACCTCAAATAGTCAACATATTTAAGGTACATAAAAATTGCACAAAATTTCCATTTTATTTAGTTGACAATTTGACGCCTTCAATTAGTACCACAAATGAGGTTATAATATATATGTTTATATATATATATATATATATATATATATATATATATGTATGTGTGTGTACAACTTTACATTTTTGAGTTATTTACTATACAAAATGATGCCCCACTAGGTGTGACGTCTCTCTAGCTAACTCACATATCTATATAAATACCAACTATGTATTTCATTTTTAATTCAAGAAAATCCTAAAAGGAAATACGACTCCAAAAGTCATAGATATAACTTGTCTTAATTAATCACCCACATAAAGTATTCCAAAAGTCATAACTTTTAATATGGTTACTACATCTCATTCATTTTAAATCCATTAACTTTCAATCATCATCATGCAAAGTCAATCTAATTCAAACATTTTTAGTTGCACTGACTCATACCAAGGTGGTTCAAGAAGTTAGATTCATGGACTAAAATTGTATTAATTTACTAAATGGGGTGGAGGAACTTATTTTGACACAAGAACTCTAAATATAAATGGAGAAACTAAAATTGGGGGTTTTAAATACGGAAAATGATTATCATAAATCATTATAGATCAGTACCAAAAAATTTAGTATTCTACAATTCATCTATGTCTCTTGAGTTGCTCATGTGTGACATTGAAGTCACCCATGAGTAGTGGAGGAGGTTGTGCTTGAGGTTTTTGTTGTGTTGGAGATAGAGAGGAGTGGCTTTCACCATGAAAATATGTTTCTTGATCCTGGTTGCATTGATCAAGGTGTCTTTCCTTTTTTATTAGAATTTGAACTCAATTAATAAATATTTCAAATGTATCTTTCTTAGAATTTCCAAACACTAGTTGGCATGGGGTACTAATGTCTTTGGAATTCTAGGTTGTGGAGTACAAACTGTGTTATGGAAAATGTTGATTCTACTTAATGAATATCTACTTGACTATGCAATGATAAGAATAGCAGTGTTTTCAACAATCTCGACTTTGATTTTTCTTAGAGTGAAGGTTGAGGTTCACAAGGAGTGCAAGCACTTATAACTGAGGAGTAAGAGAGGAATCATACCAAATTTCGATGTTGTAGGATTTGGGACCAAGTCCACAAATGGAATTGTGAATGAAAACCAAAGTTATCTCTTTGTCTATTTCATACACCATGTCGTAAAAGTTTTGAAGCATGGCAAGGTAAATGTGTTTTTGATAGTCTCTATGTTCTTCAAGAATAAGGTAAGTAAACAATTGTGAGAATAGTTGGAAAAACTCAACTGGTGTTCCAATAATAGACTTGAAAAAAGAATATTTGCTTAAAAGAGTAGAGGAACTGGGGTAATTCCAATAGATATTTCTAGAAAAATTGTCCACAACTTGTTTGGACCAAAGTTGATTGTGAAAAGTCTCATGAGACATGCAACACAATTAGATTTATGGAACATAATGATGTCATATAGGTTGATACATCAGAAATCTATGAGAATTATGAGGTGAAAAGGATAGATATTTTTTTGGTAAGAGAGATTAGTGCCTTTACCACTTCTTCTTGCACAAAAATTGTCTTAAGAGTCGTTCAAGGATGGTCTCAAAGAGGAAGTGTCAAAATCAACATTGGGGCATGTTTCTTTCTCTTCTTTCCCCAAACCATGGTTATGGATCAAAAGAGGAAAATCTAGAATGTTAGAAAGAGTAGGATTGGTAGAATAAATGCAGCAAAAAATCACTAAGATATGGTCTATAACAAGCAATGGAGGTGGTAGACGGTGAGAATTTTATATGAGGCTTTAGTCTATCAGTTGGATGTGAAAGGAATTAAGTAGAAGTACAAACGATTAGGTTTCTATAATAACCCAACTATAGTCATCCGCTGAAATTTTAGAGTAGAATTTCAGTCACAATTTATGTTGTGAAAACCAATCAACTTTTTCAAAATAGAATTGGAAACAGATATCCAATTGACGAGGTTCATAATAAAGGGGAACTTTTAGGAGGATTTCTAGTCGATGAAGGCTACTACCCACTAACTCCATTTGCAATAGAAAGATAATATGTGTCTAAGAAAATCAGTTTGATGACAAAAACAATTGCAAATATGTCATAAAACTTCTAGATGTCATCATTGACCATTTTTTACAATAGAAACTTAACAAATCACATTTTAACAAAAATGAGTGAGAAACATATACAAATTTTCATATGAAACATGTCAATTCACAAAAAAATTCAACAAAATTATTGCAAGCATGATAGTAACATAAGATCTATCTAACTACAGGACATGTACTTTTCATCTAAAGTTGTAGAAAACAATCCTGATAAAAAAATCAATTTTTCGTAGATAGGTTTAGTTAAAATTTTGGCAAGCTGATTTTTTGTGTCCAAATGTCTAATATAAATATCTTTCATAGAAATGTGGTCAAGGAGGAAATCTTTGTGGACCTGTATATGCTTGATTGTACTATACACTATTGGACTGTAGGATAGATTGAATGCATTGTTATTACCATAGATTATAGAAGAAACAACTAAGGTTATATAAGAACCATTGAGCATTTCAGCAACATGACTTCGACACAATAACTACTCACAAATATGCATTTAGTTTCATACACTAAGACACTAAGCAAGGCCATAGAAGTAAATAAGACACTCAGCAAGGCCGTAGAAGGAAATATGTGCCACTTGTACACTTTATATCAATCAAACACCATGCATATAAGTGGTTATAGTTAAATTATTTTGTTTAAGGTGTCATAGCCCAATATTTGACGTTTTGTCAAGACACATAAGAAACCTTTTCACCACTATAAGATGGGTTTCTCTGAGAAAATGTTAATTGCGAGCACACTAGCCTACAATAAACATGATATCATGTCTAGAAGCAGTGATATATAGTAAACTACTAATCATATGTCTATGTATCTTTTCAACTATTTTCTCAGCATTTTCATTGCTATCAAGTTTTTCTTGTTAGACATGGAAGTACAAATCGACATATTATTTTCTATTCCAAAGTGTTGAATGAGCTCACTTCTGTGCTTGCTTTGTGTGATGAAGTTCCCATATTAAGTATATTTGATTTAAAATCCTTTGATTTCTTATCCATAAGCTCATATATCAAGGTAGAATATATAGTGATAGTTCAATAAAAATATCGACTAAGAAAACTTCTATGGTTAAGAAAATTTTTAAGAAGCCACCCTCCTCTTGTATATCTAACATTAGCATAAGGAATTACTTGTACTAAATTGAAATTGGTGCTAATGCATCTGATAGAGTAAAGATCTAAAGATACATATATTTAGGTGGTCTAGGATAGTGAACATTATGTTTAGTGAGGCCATCAAAGATAGTATTAGTCTACCTTGGCACAAAGTTCACTTTTATCTCCAATTTTTGATCAAGAAAAATTTATTATCCCCTTATTTATCACCGCCTCCTCCTTATCTTCCAGGACTAGGTCCCTCGAGACTTTGCAATCCATTACTTAGCTGGCCTTTTTGTAGCTTGGCCAATCACAACATCTCTTCAATGCCTTTGTGTAAAGCCATTAGTTTAGCCTCCATAACTGATCTCGCAACTATTGCCTCACTTTCTAATCTATTTCCCTTCACTATCCCTAATGACCACGGCCACCATAACCTTTCTTGATTATAAATAAGGGTGTAACTAGGGGGACTGTCGGGGCTGAAGCCCCCTCCCCCGTCGATGTTCTAGATTTCCAAATTCTCTGCCATGGATATACTTTCATTTCTCGTTCTCCTCTCGTACATAATCTAAACCAGATCTCTGCTCCAAATCCATATATTACTTTCTATGAAAATATGTAGCATTCAACTCAAAATTGATAGACAATGAGTGAAAGAACCACACAACTTATAAGATAAAGGAACACCCAGAGTTCAATGGCGTGGAACAATTACCAGATTTCCCTTAAATACATCTAATTTTTTATGTGCTTTTACTTGTTATTTTTGATAGGTGGGTCTCACACTTATTCTGTAGGATCCTCTCTTATACATGTATAACATTCAACTCAAAATTGATTGACATTGAGTGAAGAGACTACACTCCTTATTAACCTAAACAACACCTAAAAACTCAACAGTCTAGAACTATCGTCACATGTTCAACATACGGGATAGGATTTGGCAGGTTGCATGTAATTGCAATGTGGGGGCAGATATTTTGGAAGATATTGGACACCACTCCCCATTTAGATTAAGAAAAAAAAAATGATATTTTTCAAAATTTAAATTATTAGTGTCATTTTTTTAATATAATAAGCAAAATGTAATTTCTACAGGACAATGTGTTCCCTTGAGAAATAATACATTGCTCACTGTGGGGCCAATTTGTTTCTCGGATGTCTGTTACTCCATTAAAGGCAATGTGTCACCAAACAAGACACACTATCCTATGTTGGACGAATGCAACAAAGAATGAACACATTGTCTTTGAATTTTTTTGATTATGATACCATCTCGTGATTATTTTATATTATATTTATTAACTTTCTTAATAATTGTAATAACCAATGATGATTATATATTTATAACTCTACCAAATAATATAATAAAAAAATAAATTATAATATTTCTTGAATTACATAGTATGGATAAATGTGATAATAGTTTATAAATGGGATAGATACAATATTAAAGATATGTAAAAGTATATTGTATTTGACCTATTTTTAAGGCCATCTTCTTGTATCTATATTTGAAAAGAGTACTTGAAGATAAATATGACAAGAATAAATTTTTTTACTATTAAATTAATATACATAGTATTTGAAGATAAAATTAATGGAAAAATATCAAAATTCAACAAAATAAGTAATGTCTATTAAAATTAATTAATAATTATAAGGTGTCTGTGCACAAGTTTCTAACATCGACAAGGTTTGAGAAGATGATATATGGAAATGATTGGCTCTCCATTCTTCCATATGTTGGAGTAGCTTCAATGCTATTACTACTCTACCTCATGGTCCTAGCCTTCCCCCATCAACATGATAGTTGGCATTGCTAATGTGACAAAGTGGACTTTTTTCTCTCTTATATGTTGTTCACATTCTCATTCTTATATGTTATTCACATTCGCATTCAAAAGAAACTAAATTGTATTCACGAAACTCCCTCATCATCAATCAGATGACTTTGGATCACTTTTTGCTCGACTAGTGAATTAGATCCGATTAAATATCACATCAAGCTTATTTAACTAAAATTATGTGTACTATTACACTTTTGAATATGCAAATTTTTTGGGGACCCCTCAATATCATCATCATAGATAAAATCATTTCTTAGGGAATAAGAGAAAATTTATGAATCAATAATTAAAACTTCACCTCAATTTAAGGGTTGAAAGTTATGAATTTTACAAGATTATCAAAGAAACACGAGTTCAAAATTCCTTTTTAAACTGACTTATCCATGTAATTGATCCACCTCCCACTCTCTTGGCCAATGAGAAAGATTGGATCAAAGAGTCGTAGATCTGGGTTTGATAAGATGGTTGTTTCTTTGTCTTCTACCTAGTTTCCTTGGGATATGGCAGTCACCCATGTCGTTCTCATTTGGATCCCCCTCGTTCCTAATTCATACATGATACCTCTTCAATTCTTATTCTCCTCTTTTATTTGCAATTTTTTTTTCATTTTCATACACCATAACCTCTCTTCACCTCTCCTTTTTCTTCATCCTCTATGATGACGCCTCTTCCTTGCCCCAATTTGGGAATTTCTTCCTTAAGCTCTCTCAGACCTTTTCTGACCTACCACTGGTCCCACATAGCCCAAGGAATGGTTGGGAACATTCTCCTAGTCTCCCCCATGCCCTTCTGCACCCTGTGTCTCATCACTGGAAGACGCCTCTGGCAAGCAGTAGATGTGGAGCTCCCTCATGCGAGCGCGCAGTTCTGCGCCTAGTGGCTGATGAAGACCGACACATCCACACAACTTGATCTCAACAAGACAAGGTCAAAGTCCAAGATCCACACAACACATTGACTGTTTGTCACCTCCTCTACCTCTCAAATCTTAACAGAAGCATGTGTCAATAGTCATGAATCAGGGCGGGTCCATCAAGGACCGCACATCTGATAATCCACAAATTTTGATATTTGGTATATTATTCATCTCTCTCACTTGATATAATAAAAAATAGGCTTAATATTTTTAAAATCATAACTATTTCATCGTGTATCAAAATATAGTGAACCCAGTATAGTATTTAGACCAAAAATGGGACTTTCCATTGAAATTAGTTTAGTTGCCTAATTCTACTCATGATTCTCCTGATTTGCCTCAAATGATCAGTTTTGATCATTTTGATGTATGTAATGATGTATTATGTCAAAATGTTATGAAATAAAGATTCCCATCATTCCCATGAAAATGATTAGTAATTTTTGATGCACTTTCACAAAATATTCAACGTTAATCCCATATTTGTACCCTAATATGGTCTTTTACTCTAATTGTGTATTAATATGGATTTTAATGCTAAGATCATTAATGCTTATGCACAAATATGATCAATTATGCTTCAAAACCCCATGTTTACTCTACATCAGTAGCTTTGCTATTTTCTATCCCATGAAATTTGAATGTGACCATACTAATGCGCTATTAACGACTTATTGGTGTAGAAAGTACCATGTCATGTGATTAAAATATATTTAATTGCTAAAACGAAATCATATGCAAAGTATTGATCTTATGTTTTTAAAAATGGTTATGTGGACTTGGATTTAGTATAATTTAATGCCTTGTACCTCAAAATCCCATGTGGATCACTCTTGTACCCTATTTGACTATTTGTCATAAATGTAGATATTGATGATTTGATATCTTAGTCTTGTACAAATATTGACATTGTAATGATAGATGTTATGTAATGATTTAAATTAGTAACTTGTAAAGTGGATCTCATTTATACTCTCATATTGACTATCTTGCATGAAAATGACTCAAAATGACTTGAAATGATTATTTTGATGCCTAAATAATTAATCTTGCTCAAATATTATGACATCCATTTTATGATCATCATACTGTAAGAATTAAATCCTTGGTCTTGATAGGATGTTTCACCTGAAGTCAAACTGATATATGATGTAGTATGTAGTTTGATGACGAAAATTTCATGTACATTTTGAGATGTGAAAATTATTATTGCACAAAATGGAACATACACTTGGATGTAATATTCAACCTTGATGAATATGACTAGGATGACTAGCTCTTGTTGTTGTTCATCAAAGCATGCCTTGCTTATATGTCAGGTCCTCTTCAAGGGGACTCTTTTCAATGATCTAATCAAGATTGATAAAACTAAGTTGTTAATTTAGTGCTCGTATCAAGGTATGCTTTATCTTCCTAATGTCTAAACTAGCAGCTTCAAAGTTGTTTTATGTGTATATTTTAACATGTTTGTCTTTATATACTTGTTTGAACTACACATTCCCTATTATTACTAGTTCTATTTTTCTTATTATGTCTTTAACAAATGTGAAAACATAATCACATATGTACATTAGGCAACCATGCACACCTATTTGTATTATCAGGGTAAGGACACATGGGTGGGTGTACTGCTTAATTTTTTAAGCAAGGATGACCATGTTGATAAAAGGGTTATATCTTGGTGATGGTATTGAGGTCACTAAATAATAGGGTTAACTCTTGACTTTTCATCTTGTGGTCCCTCACACTAAAATATGATAAATACTTAGCATTAGTTTAAATATCCCTTAGGGAATTCTTCCTTTGAGAAGTTGTGCAAAGGCCTTATGATGATTGTAGATGTAATGGAAATGCTCTTAAATACACTTGCATGTTAAAAAAGAAAGTCTTAAATATTGTTGCTTCCTTTTTTATTATTATATTATACTTTAGCCAAGAAAATATGTTACTCAAATCAGAGATCTTTTCCAAGATGAGACACCCCAGTAGTTAGGTCCTTGATTTGTACCAAGAAGTCTCAGGAGTCAGCCCCAACAACATCATGAATAGATTCACCAATTAAAGAAAAACCAAAGATTTTATATGTTTCACGTTGCGTATTCAACATAGTTATGTTGATGTGTATCAATTTTATGATTTTAGGTATTAAGTATACAATGACTGTTGCTTCCTCTCTAATATGATATTTCATGCGTATATTTTTGTTGGACTATCATGACAAACAAATGCAACGTCCATATGATTTAAATCTTAAAGGGCTATGATCTTGATGTTTAGGAACTACTTAGTTTCTTTTACACATATACCCTTGTTTCTCTTACCTTATGTTTATAATTTGTTGTTGTTGTTTTACCCATGCATATATTATGTGAATGGGATTCATTCTAGGGACGTATGTTGAGGTCCTTTTGCCATTAACTTTCTAGTCATTTGGAGTTTAGATTTGAGTAATAAATGATTTTGTGACACTCACTCCTATCAAACTTGGCTTTTTGGGTGCTTGTTGCACATTGCCAATCTTTTACATTTTTTGTGTTAGTGTCCCTATGGTAAAGAACCATCACCTTCTTACTTCCTGCCTCCAGCTTACACTGATATTCTTGATTTGATTTTTTGTGTTGGTGTCCCTACAATAAAGGACATATCCCTTCATTACCATTTGTGTTGTCTAGACACAATGCATGTTGCCTCCCTACATCAAGTGGCTTCATGTCCCTCCTCCATGATGCTAGGATCCATCTTATGTGCTCTACCACTTCACCCTTGATATATATAGTGTTTATTCAATACCCACGTGGTTAGATTAGTTAAGCTACCCGGTGACGGAGAAACCGTGGCATCAATTGTTAAAAGAAGCAACTTATTGCGTTCAGATTCTTCTTTCACTCCTCCGTTCTCAGGCTTCTCTTCTCCTTCTGCAGCCCCTACCAATTCCTCTTCGCTGGATTTCACAATTTTTCCCTATCTCGCAACTTCTTAGACCAGAGGCGACGATGCACGCAATGGGTGTAGAATTGGCCCAGAGAAGAAGGCCTTGAAGTAGTTCCAATCACAAGCTACAACGCTCCCGTTGCAATGGGTGGCGGCTCCATCGTAGTTCCCTCTCGGGGCCATTGAGATGCACCCCGAGATGATGCTCGGCACCCCACAGTCACATATTGCCCTATAATATACGAAAGTAGTTATATGATGCCCTCCAGTCCCGCCGTATGCGACATGAATAGGTCCTCATCTATGCCCATGTTTCTTTGACATGACATCTGTGTCCAGGCTTTTGTGGTGGCACAAGAGTTGCAGACTTGCAGGACAACGAGAGAGGGGCAGGGATCAGTATCCTCGTCCTGACAAGGCCTTCGCTAGGATGTCTAAAAATTAGGTGGTACATCATCATCTAACATTGTGTATGTTCTAAAGATCACTTTCTCAAACACAATTCAGGAAGGCACTGCGAGGTGAAGTCATTGTTGTCATGCCAGACTTCCTTTCAAACGGGTCCTGGAGAGATCGTGGATGTGTTGTGGCCGATGCACCACAATTGTTGCAGATGCTGACACAAAGGAGAGGCCTGCTACTACTGCATTGTCCTCATCTTTGTCACTGTGGGGTTGGTGCCTTCCGGTGTGAGGCTCTTCGGCGCTACATCTGGGACTACGGATCCCATGTACATTCAGTATTGGGAGTGATCAGCTATACGTGCTCTTATATTGATTGTTGTGACAATTTACCCATGCAAGAATACGATGCATGTGGAATCAAGCTCCATGAATAAACAAAGTTCTGTAAAGAAGAAACAGTAATCCTGTTGTAGTATTTGAGAAAAAGTAGAACAAAAAAATATCGACCATTTCAGATTGTCCTTGAATAGTATGCTTGCTGTTTGTATAGGTTATAAATAAGTAGCATGTTTTGTCTGCTTTAAGCACATTCGTTTTCCCAATTTTTATGTATTTCTACACATTCATATTCATATCTTCTAAATGTGTCGATAAGCTATTTGGTTTTTTGCCGAATAGGAGTGAACATGTGTATTGTTTGATGTCAATATAAAAATAAGTGCAGATTTATATCGCATGATGTTATGCAAAGAGAATATGTAACAATAATATTCAAGAACAATATTACTAACATGCCAACTGTGGTTTCTCTTGAATATATTCCAATCCAATTTTGTGTTGATTTGTGTATTAGTCCAACTATGTCCATATGAAGTTACCTTTATAACGAGCACATATGCTAGCTACATTTGAGAAGTTTACAAACAAAATTTGCCTCAATGGACGTCAATCTTATTTTGTGTTAGTATGTGTAATAAATATATGCATAAAATGCACAATAATGTCGTAATTTACATGCAAGAGTCATTGACATATGTTGTCCGTAAGAATGACTATATTATATGCATAAAATTGTAACCGAGAGGAAGAAATTGTAAACAGAGTGAATATTTAGTATGCCAGAAGGAGTATATTGTAAAGACTCATAACTATGGTGTCCATGTGGGTCAGAAGAACTATAATATGCAGGACCAAATTGTAAGGTGGGTGGGGGTTATGTAATATACACCAAAAAACTGTAATATTCATGTATAAATCGTAAGGTGGGTAGATTTTTTGTAATGTATACAGAGAAACTATGATATGTAGAAAAAATTATAAGGTTGGAAGATATTTCATGATGTACATAGAGAAGAACAAGAAGGAACAAAGTGTAAGGTAGGTAGATATTTTGTAATGTTAATTTAGAAACTATAACGTGCACGAACAAAATGTAAGGTGGTTGTATATTTTGTAATGTATATACAAAATTAGTATATGTATGGATAAACTGTATGCATGTTACATTTCACCATTTTGTTGTGCATAATGTTGTTCATAATGTTAACTATATGTACGAAGAATTTTCAAGTCATTCCCTGTAAGTATATGTACGGATAATTTATGTACATTACAAAATATTCACCTACCTTTTGATCTATTCATATATGTTACAGTTTCTCTATGTATATTACAAAATGTCCAACTACCTCACAGTTCAATCCTGATGTTACAATTTCTCTATGTAAATTACAAAATATCAAGCCACTTCACAGTTCCTCCTAAATGTTATAATTTCTCTATGTACATCATAAAATGTCAAGTCACTTTACAATTCGTTCATGTATGCTACTGTTTCTCTATGTACATTACAAAATGTCCACCCACCTTAGAGTTTATTTCCGCATATTATAGTTTTTCTATGTGTGTTAAAAAATGTCCACTCAAATTACAGGTGTCTATTGCATATTATAACTTTTGTATGGGTTTATATTCACTACCCACGCGGGTAACTAACTTTAGTTACCTGTGGATCTATTTTGTATTAGAAAGGTACCTATCTGTAATGAGACATACATCATTTGTAATGAGATGACCAAATTTGTAATACAAATACTCATTTTGTATTACATGTGTGATTATAGTAAAAATGATATTTGTAATAGAAACAACGTAGTAATACAAAACGAGTGTTTGTATTATAAATTTGGTCATCTCATTACAAACATTGCATGTCTCATTATAAATATGTATCTTCCTGTTACAGAGCAGATGCAGCGAATGAATGACCCTTTTGTATATACATTACAAAATGTCTATCGACCTTACAATTTATTCTGACATGTTACAATTATTTTATATATATTATAAAATACACACCCACCTTACAATTAGACAGTTTGTTCTCTAAGATTATAGTTCTTTGTATGGATTACAAAATGTATACTCACCTTACATATTATTCCTATGTATTATTATTTTGATTCCTAAGCAAAGAAGAGAAAGCTAGCTGCTTTCTTCATATTTACTTTCAGTTCTATTTGTTTCATTATTGTGTCTACAGGAGACAAAGTTTGAAGCATGGAGGTGTATCAACATGACCAGAACATACCTCAGAATAACAATTGTTATTATTATGATGATTTGTTCCTCCTACAACCACAACCTCCTCCGACGTCTCTTATCTACTGCTCCATTGTTGCTGTAGCTATTTCAGATTCGTCTCCATTTAACTAGTCATCCTCATCCCCATCCCTTGTTTAACTAGTCGTACTCATCCCCATCCCTTGTTTCAGTTTGCAATCAGGTTAATTTCTTTGCCGTTAGTTTCTCTTATTTCAGTTTGCAATCAGATTACATTCATCCAATAGATAAGTAAATAGAGGATGAGATAGCAGAAACACATAATTACAAATAAGAAAGAATGAGAGGTGAAGAAGATGACACAGATATTGGAGCACATTCCATACAATTTATTTACTCCACCAAGTGAATCGATCCAAACAAGGATGTTCCTATAAGATAGCAGAGTAACATCACATAGAGAAAGAATACAAGCAAAATATTTACTACACCAACACGACACCCAAAAAACTCAGAACAATAGCTTGGCGATCCCTTCGATTTCAGTAGTTGTTCCCTTCTTGTTGGTTGGTCCTTGAACGACATTGAGGATAGCTTCACTTGCATTGAAATAGCCAAGACATATTTTCTACAGCTACACATCAGTTTAGCTATTAAAAAAGAAACACAGACAATGTTGTGGAAGTCAGGATAATGTTGCAAAACTAAGTAAGAATTATATGTACAAGGCAAGCCTATTTCCCACCCTCTACATTAGTTAGGAATAAAACCAAACACCGAACAGTCAAACTAGTTTACTACCAAGCAAGGCATTGGAAGCCCCATCTTGGAGGAGGAGGAATGACAAGGTCTGCAGTTGGTTGACTTGCCAGATTTGGGCCTATCGGCCGGATTGAGATCTCAGAGATGCGGGTATGAGATTTGACTCCCAACTTTGTTGAAGTTATTGCACTCCTTTTGAAATTCCTATTTTTAATTTCTCTTGGATTCATCAATGCCATTCGTAGTTTGTCGGTTACTATGACGACGATTGAAGCCAAGGCTGCATGGAGTAGCGAGGCAGCCTTCATCTTTGACGGGCACCAGTGGATATTCCAGTGCAAGTTTTGCAGAGCATTGGTCAGGCCGTACCCGTTAAGCGAACACAAATGAGGTCATCTACTCCCACAACCAACACAAGCCTCTTTGGGAGACAACCCAGACGGCTGAGGTAGGATAAAACTGGCTTGTTTAAGGCTCCTCGTCAAGGACTTCATGTACAACTTCACTGTAAAGACCTCCTCAGCCAGCGTTACAACCATACCTGTTGGGTTTTAGGGGAGACAGAGAAGGCAGCGGAAACAAACATTTTCTTATCCCAAACCCAGAATAAAGGAATCGCATCAATGTCTATACAATAGGAAGGATGGTTTGTGGAGGCGTACCTTATCCCGAGGCTTGCTCGAAGACTTTACCTCACGGCTTATGCGGTCTTCACCTCCAGTCTTGGACGGTGTCTGAGCAGCTCCTGGTCTTACCGGGACTGTCGGGATTGACAGCTGTCCACCGAGTGGCAGAAGTCTCCTGCCTCTACAGTCGTCCACACGGACTACCTGGAACTCTGATCTCCTTGTCCCATAAGGAATCGAAAGGAGTCGTACCCTGCTATCAGCATACTAGTCACCGACACACTCTCCTTGTTACGACCCCACCTCCCGATAACCCCCAGTTAAGGGAAACCGAGAGATTGAGCCGCACCATTAATCCCGGATCAAAGGTTCGACATATAACCATAAACAATTATTAAATTCTAACAGACTATACTGAAAATGGTAATAAAATTTTTCTTTACATACCTTGAAAAGTTGGGAACAAACTAACTTCTAACCTCTGCTGAACTATCCTATCTAATTCCTCCTTGTTCTTTAATTCTTGGATTCACAATATGTCACTTTACTGTTTGTGCTTTTGAGGATTTTACCTAAAACGCCGACAAACAGAAACAACGATCAACCGAAGCTGGTATGTGGGGAGAAGTAGATAATTGTTCAACTAAGTTAACAACATAATCATTCAATTAATGATTTAACAAATAAGATTATGTTTTAAACCATATAACTCAATCCATACATATTCACAAACTCTGGGCTGTCCCTGCAGTGGACATGGATATCACCTCTCTTTTAGGTATAGAGTCGCATGGCACTATCCGAGGATAGCCCAATATCTAACTCATTATGACTTGATGGTCCTACCTTCGTGGTAGCTATGTACTAAGTCAACCATTGACCTGATGGACCTACCCAATGGGTAGCCATGTACTAGGTCATCCATAGACCTGATGGACCTACCCAATAGGTAGCCATGTACTAGGCCTTTCTCTAACCTGATGACCTACCCATAGGTAGCCATGTACTAGGTTAGCTATTTTGCCACAGAGAGAACCAAGATCTGAGTTTATAGGTATACACATTAAGTGATAGTCATAGCCACATTATATTTGCAATATGAACATCCAAGCAGCTTAGTTGCATTCAAAGCGATGAAACGTTCGGGAAACATCGGGAAACATAAGCGGTTAACCATAAGTAACCACATACCTGATTTGATGAGTCATGCAGATTATTCAACATTTACTTCATGTATATGCAATCAACCCAATCAACAGATCCAAGCAAGTAATTAAATCATCACATAATTCCTGAAAAGAATATGTACTCTATTTATTACACACTTTATCAAGAATCTACTCTATTTACTTGGATTCACTTTCTAGGGTTTTGTGTTCATTTTAAGGTTTCATTTTGCAATTAGGGTTTCCCTTCATCTTTCACCACATTAAACCCTAATTTTATGCGATTACTCTAAAACCCTAGTTATCTTATCTATTCTTCAATACTAAGGTTATCTCAACCACATATAACCCTATTTTCATATTTAAAGGCACATTAATCATCAATTAATTTCATTAAACTTCTTTTAAATTAAAGCTACTATTTTTTTCCCTTTAATTCATGACAAGATCATTATGTGCATCTATCATTAATTCAAAGTTCATTAGGGTCTAATTAACATATGAACTCATTTTGCCATCAATTTCACCTTTTATTCATGAAAAGACCTTAATTACTACTTTTAGGGTATTTATCCAGAATTAAGGACTTTCACATACAAATAACTTAGAACTATCATTTAAAAATCATATTTTCACATTTTTCAATCTAAATATGATCTTATTTTCTTTTACCCTAAATTAGGGTTTCTAGATGCATTATCATATATTCATGTGTAAAACCCTAAAGCCAGCCAATTATTATAGAATATCATATTCCAATTTTACTTTTCCTCTCAACAGGTTACTAATACTTGAAATAACCCATTTAGGATTTTAGATCGAATTCCCAAACATAATTAGGGTTATTAATCAAAGTTTAATGCCCATATGATCAACTTAAGACACTTTTGAAATTATAAACGGAATCAGACTTTAGTTACATTTTTAACAGATTCCTCATGATTTTCTGATCAACTTTCATATATTAAGTGTCCCAATCCGAGTTACCAAACTCTATTTATGATTTATGCAAGAAAATGTACCTTTCGGCCAATAGGGAAGCGCCACGTCATCTCAGCCATGCAACGATCACTTTGGAGAACATTTCGATTTTACGTTTTTGTCCCTCGGTAAGTAGCGCGCACCTTCAGCCCGCGGAGGGCAGTTTCGTCCAAGGCCACTTGGCCTTCTTCAACCTCGCGCCCATGGCTTGCGGCCGCTGCAGCAGACCTAGGGTTGGCACTCGCTCCTTGTTTGAGACCCGATCCTCGCCGGAGATCGTCCCTGTGTCTCCGCCGCCCTTGGCCGCACAGGAGGGTACCTCTGGTTCATGGCCAAAACGGTCGGCTCTCCCTCACACGACCTGCAACCACGGCCGTGCTGCAGGCCGTTCTGCGAGGTCGTGCAGCGCCTAGGGTCTAGGAACGATGGCGGTACTTCCTCTCTAGGGGCCTGGGAGCATCGCCCCCCCTTCAAGCTCTCATTCACAGCTCCACGTCGCTCTGGGTTACACTAACCCCCCACGTTTAGGGTTTTGGACGGAAAGGAAGAAGAAGGAGAGAGAGAGGGCAAGGGTTCATCTTGGATTCGGCCAAAGGTGCTACCCCTTTTTATAGGGGAGTTCTAGCACGCCCTGGGAGGTCTGTCTACGAAGCAACCAACCTTTTCAAAAGGAAATAAAATCCTTCAATGAGAAGCAAACCTTCTCTCTCTTCTCTCTCTTTATTATCTTCTTAATTGGCAATTTTAGAAATTCGAAATTCCTTTTACTTACCCCCTTTAACCTTGCCTTTTAATCCATTGATCACGAAATATATATATATATATATATCCTTATGAAAATACTTCCTTTTATCAAATTTACACAATTAATGGATTATGTATATCCATTATCTCTTTATTTTATAATTATGGTATTTTCTCTTCCTTTTCCTTTATTGGGACTCCTTGGATCCCAAGATATTCCATTATTTCGAAATTCTCTTTATTGGAATACTCATTATCCTTCTTAATGCACCTATATGCATTATTTGCATTATCATGTTTATTTCTTAATACAACATTTCTTTTTGAGGATTTCTCTTTATTTCTCTTTTATTTTCCTCATTGGCATTCCTTTTATCATTATAAATCTCATGGATACGAAATTCCCCCAAGGAATCTCATTTATGCCTCTTTCCACTTATTTTCCACATTTTCTCATTATTTTCCAATTTCTCACTTCATAAAGAAAAACTTAATTAATATTTTCTTTTCTTATGGCTTTCTTTATGCAACTTTATACTCCTTGGAACCCAAGGAACCCAAGAGGCACGAAATCCTCTTTGGATTTGCCTTCTAGAGGTTTCCACACATTTCTTTTATCAATTATTCCATTATTCATTACTAATTGAATTTTCTTTATTATTTCCTTGTTATTGGGCCCAATAGCCAATAAAGCCCACAAATCAAACAACAAGGCTATTTTAAATGAAATCCATTTATTCAAAACAAATGACATCATTATTGTCAATTATCCTTAATATGAGAAATTGCATTTCTCACCAATTGAACCCAAAAATTGGGGTTATAACACTCCTACAACCAGTTGCCTTTCTGCAGTTGTCTTTCCCTTGCTGTGCCTCCCTTATCGGGTAACACTTGCTCAGGTTCTCTCGATTACTAAAACCAGAGAGAACGACAACTTTGCAGAGTAACTGGTGTTCTGAGTTGTACTTCGAGAAGCCCCCAATACCCCTATATATATAAGAGGGTCATGGGACAGGGTTCTCTACCCCGGGCAATGAGGGACTAAACAGGAGTAGAAGGGTTCGAGATTTTCCACAAAAAACAACCAACTACGCCAACTGAACCGATCATTTGGTGACCTCAACCGATCAGTTCACACCTGAACTGATCGTTTGGCACCCTTCAGCCGATCGGTTCATCACATGAGCCGATCAGTTCGTGGTCCTGGTCCAACTCAAATTGACTTTTATATTTGTTTCTGATTAATCAAATATTAATCCTTGTCCAAATCAAATTTGTACAAGTGAAACAAATTGTATTTGTAAAATTGACTTTCCAAACGATCTCCGTTGGTCACATGAGCTGACCAGTTCAACAATTGAGTCGATCATCTCATTGCACATGATTCGATTGTCTCACCAGTTGAGCTGATCGGTTCACCAACCTTAGCCGATCGGTTCATCTCATGAGCCGATTGGTTGGAAGTGTAGACTGTGCAAAATCAGTCAATCACAGTTTCAATCAATCTGATACTCTAATCAATTGGTCCAACACCTTGAACACTATGATTTTGAGCTATCAATCAACTGAGTATTTAATTGAACTACTAAAATCCTTTAGTAATCAATCTAAACATCATATGTGGAAAAAAATCCTCTTCCAGGTTAAATCCTATGTGTGTGACCCTACAGGTCCATTTCACGTTGGTAGTGAAAGTGTTGGGTTTCGTAGAGAAAACATGCGCGGCGGAAGCAATAAAATCCATGTAACCCGAAATAGGATCTCATCGACAACAACATATTTAGAAGGAGTGTTTGCGGGATATACCTTATCACGGAGCAAGTCCGACGATGTCCCGCTGCATAAAGGTGTAACGTTATTGACCTACACGGATGGAACTTCTCTCCCGTTCTCCGTCGTAGGTTGATCCGGTGGTGCTCCTTTGCAGAAGTGATGTACGCCGCTCGTAGCGTGTATAGGTGGTCGTCGACGTCCTCTGAACACAGGCATCAAGGCGTCTGCATCTCTACTTCATCCACGCGGATAGACTGGAACTCCACGTCGCGCTTCCTAAGCCGGCGAGAAGGAGTCGTGTCTGTGCGGCGACGTTCTAGTGGCACATTGCTCTCCGTCCTCTCCTATGGATGGTGAAGGCTAGGGTTTACGTGCGTGAGCGTAAACTAAAAGCGTCTCTCGATATCTTATATTGATACCGACCGTCAATCCTCCTTTAAATATGATACGAAGGGAAGTAGGGTTTCCTAAACCCATCGTTAAACAGAAAAGTTACGTTAATTAAAATGCTCATGGATTAATTAGAATATTTCAGAATTCATTAATTAACCAAATAATCACATTAATTGATTAATTAATATCCAACTCCATGCAATCGCTTGGGATGGCTTTATGTGCATATACGCCAACAAACTCCCACTTGCACTTAGAGTCAGTCACTCCAATATTATTCTAATCGATTACATAAACATTTTAGTAATCAATGTGATTCAAAGCAATTCCAATCAAATCCACAATTATACTCCTATTCCAACACATCCTATGTGTGTGACCTGGTAGGCTCCAAATTACGTTGGCAGTGATATCCATAATCATATTATGATTTCACAAGCAATGATTGGTATCTAGCAAGACTTCATTGCCACCCAAGTAATTGGAGAAGTTGGAGAGCAACTTAACCTATCATTCATGACTGATGTTACAATGATTCTATAGTTCCCTTGTCGTTGATATCCTGATTGAACTTGAGTCATGGAACTGTTATCCTCTTCAATGTTCAATCCATGTTCCTTGAACTAGAGCAGATTGTCTGAGATATATGTAAGCTCAATATCACATATTGACTCACATCAGCATGGCCATGCATTTCTCAGTCTCGCTTATCAAGTGGCCGGAATATCAAACTCCCGTAGGAAGGACAAATTCCATCTACATCACTCACAGTCATCCCCATGTGTCACAGTGCACCTAAGCACCATATTTATGGCAATCCTTATTCAGGACCACGGTGGATGATGTCAAAGTACACCGAACGACATGTGATAAGTGTAGTGACTTCAGGTCTAAGAACCACAATCACCACCATCATTATGAGATGTGACTCTAACTACCAATCATGGTATCCATGTGTCACTCTCAAGATGGGTCTATCTGATACACTGTTCTCTAACAAGTATCTATATATTTGGTTTGATATCTCCATATCATGGATAATGAGATTCTTCCATCAACCAACATACATTCTAATCTTATGTGTTATTGATGTCTATGGATATTTTCACAATAACAACCGATTAGAGACAAAACAAGAATACATACTCTTAGCATACATATGATCTCACTATTCTGGTCATCAACCTGAAGACATATGACATTATGTATATTATTCTATAGACATCTATAAGTTTTATAGTCATCTCACAATATAAAACACAAACATATAGATTGGAAACTTGCCTTTATTGATATGATCAATGTAGTATTACAAATCATTTACATAGTATCCCATTACTATCATCGAATGATAGTCTCTATGGGCATACATACCAATAGATTCCCACTTGCACTTATATCCAATCACTCATGAATCTCAATCCAAGTGATCGAACATGTCCATCATGTTTCTTCTATGAAAGTGCTTTTGTGAGCGGGTCAGCCACATTGCTTTCTGTAGGTACTCTGCAAATCTTCACATCTCCTCGTTGTACGATCTCTCGTATGAGATGGAACCAACATAGAATATGTTTGGAACGTTGGTGCAATCTTGGTTCTTTAGCCTGTGCAATTGCTCCATTGTTGTCGCAAAACAACTCAATTGCATCACCAACGCTTGGAACCACTCCAAGTTCAGAAATGAACTTCTTGATCCACACAGCTTCCTTTGTAGCATTAGATGCGGCAATATATTCAGCCTATGTTGTAGAATCTACAACCGTCTCTTGCTTGGAACTCTTCCAGCTCACAACTCCATTGTTCAGGCAAAACACAAATCCAGATTGTGATATGTAGTCATCTTTGTCAGTTTGGAAGCTAGCATCGGTGTAACCCTTTACCACGAGCTCTTCCTCACCACCGTATACCAAGAATTGATCCTTAGTCCTTCTCAAGTACTTTAGGATGTTCTTTATGGGTGTCTAGTGACATTCACCTAGATCTGACTGATACCGGCTCATCATGCTCAAAGCATACGACACATCAGGACGAGTACATAACATCACCTACATGATAGATCCAATTGCTGATGCATATGGAATCTTACTCATGCGTGCATGTTCATCACATAAACTAGGACATTGTGATTTAGAGATCGTAACCCCATGGGACATGGGCAAGTTACCTCTCTTAGAACCCTCCATGCTAAACCTCTTTAGCACCTTGTCAATGTATGTGCTCTGGCTTAGGCCTAGAAGCCTTCTAGATCTATCTCTATAAATCTTGATCCCAAGTATATAGGATGCTTCGCCTAAATCCTTCATAGAGAAAGTCTTCCCTAGCCAATCTTTTACTGTCTGAAGAGTAGGGATGTCATTTCCCATAAATAGTATGTCATCCACATACAATATGAGAAATACGATTGTGATCCCACTAACCCTTTTGTAAACACAAGGTTCATCTTCATTTTGACTAAAGACAAACTTTTTGACTACTTCATCAAAACGTAGATTCCAGCATCGAGATGCTTGTTTCAATCCATAGATTGACCTTTGTAGATTACAGACTTTATTGGCTTCCTTTGGATTAATAAAACCCTCAAGTAGTGTCATGTACACATCCTCAAGTAAATTCCCATTAAGGAATGATGTTTTAACATCCATCTGCCAAATCTCATAATCATGATAAGCTACAATGGCAAGCATGATCCTGATGGATTTAACCATGGCAACTGGTGAGAAGGTCTCGTCAGAATCAACACCTTGAATTTGACGAAATACTTTCGCAACCAATCTACCTTTATAGGTTTGAACATTTCCATCCATGTCAGTCTTCTTCTTGAAGACCCACTTTCACCCTATGGGTTTTACCCCTTCGGGTGGATCCACCAAGGTCCATACCTTGTTTGTGTACATGGATTCCATCTCAGATCTCATGGCTTCAAGCCATTTCTCAGATTCTGGTCCCTTAGTAGCTTCTAGATAGGAAGTTGGCTCATCTGTTATGCCCAATTCGTCACTTTCTTGAGTCACGAGAAATCTAAATCTCTCAGGATCAAGTTGTGTCCTACTAGACCTACGAGGTTCCTGTGTTACATTTGGAACTTGAAATTCCACAACAATTTGTGAGTCTTCATGTTCCTTATGTACCTCCTCAGGTTCTCTGCTTTCTTGTTGGTCTCGAACTTCTTCGAGCTCTACATTCCTCCCACTAATTCCTTTGGAAATAAATTCCTTTTCAAGAAATACAACAGTCCTAGCAACAAACACTTTGTTGTCAGTTGGTGTGTAGAAGTAGTATCCCCGAGTTTCCTTGGGGTATCAAAAAAAATAGCATTTTTCCAATTTGGGTCCAAGCTTTTCAGGAAATTGTTTCCTAACATAAGCTTCACATCCCCAAATCCTTAACATAGAAAAATTGGGACGATTCCCATTCCATATCTCATATGGTGTCTTTTGAACCGATTTGGAAGGTACACGGTTAAGTGTAAACGCTACAGTTTCAAGAGCATATCCCCATAACGATATTGGAAGTTCGGCTGAACTCATCATTGATCGTACCATATCTAATTATGTACGATTCCTTCTTTCTGACACACAATTATGTTGTGGTGTACCAGGTGGAGTCCATTGTGATACAATACCACAGTCTCTCAGAAGGTCCTCAAACTCTTGGCTTAAGTATTCACCACCTTGATCTGAACAGAGTGCTTTAATACTCTTACCAAGTTTCTTCTCTACTTCATTCATGAAAGTCTTGAACATTTCAAGAGTTTCTGACTTGTATTTCATAAGATATACATAGCCATACCTACTGAGGTCATTAGTGAAGGTAATGAAGTATTTATAGCCTCCTCTAGCATTTGATCTAAAGGGTCTACATACATCAGTATGTATGAGCCCTAGCAGATCACTGGCTCTCTCACTGTGTCCAGTGAAAGGAGTTTTGGTCATCTTCCCTAATAAGCATGCCTCACATGTCTCTAATGATTCAAAATCAAAAGATTCTAGATAACCATCCTTATAGAGTCTAGATATGCACTTCTCGTTTATGTGCCCAAGACGACAATGCCATAAGAATGTTTTGTTTGAGTTGTCAAGTTTTAACCTTTTAGTATTTACGTCGTATATGCTAGTCTCAAGTTATAACAAGTAGATACCATAAGACATAGGGGCATTGCCATAAAAGATCTCATCTTTAGAAATAGAAATAATTCCATTCTTAATGTGAAATTCAAATCCACTCTTGTCCATACAAGATATAGAAATAATACTTCTATTAATGGCAGGTATATATTAGAAATTCTCTAATTCTATTACAAGGCTCGTAGGCAAAGATAAACTTATAACTCCAACTGCGGTGGCAGCAACTCTTGCTTCATTAGCAACCCGCAACTCGACTTGGCCCTTACGTAAAGGCTTACTTCTTATCAGATCCTGCATATTAGAACATATGTGAGATCCACATCCGGTATCCAATACCCATGATGAAGAAGTATTTAAGTTTATCTCAATAACGTATATACCTGAAGTGGAGATCTCGATTCCCTACTTCTTCTTCCTCATTTCCTCCAGGTAGAGAGGACAATTTCTTTTCCAATGTCTAGGCTGGTCACAATGGTGACAACTGCCTTCTTTGGAGATCCCACCTTTAGCTTTGAGTGCGGATGACTTTGTCTTCTGCCCGGATTTAGAACCTTTCTTAGCCTTGCCTTTGCCTTTTGACTTTCCCTTTGCCTTGCTGATCACCATCACAGACTTGGGCTTGTCTTTCTTCATCTGTGCTTCAGCTGTCCTCAACATGCCCAACAATTCTGACAACGGCTTGTCAAAATTGTTCATGTTGTAGTTCATGACAAAATGATTATATGATTCAGGCAATGATTGTAGAATCACATCAGTGGCCAACTCTTGACCTAGGGGAAAACCCAGCTTGGACAAGCTTTCCACGTACCCAATTAAAGTGAGTATATGTGTGCCAACTGAGTCTCCCTCTTTCATCTTGCTTTTGAACAAAGCCTTTGAGACATCATATCTCTCCTGTCTTGCTTGATGATGATACATGTTCTTGAGATGTGTTACCATCTCCATGACATTCATGTTCTCATGCTGCTCTTGCAACTCATAGTTCATTGAGCACAACATCAGGCACTTGACATCCACAACATCATCAAGGTGCTTCTTGTAAGCATTCTTTTCAGCCTTAGGTGCATTTACGGCGGGTTCTGCTGGCTCTGGTGTTTCAAGGACATAGAGCTTACGCTCATGTGTGAGAACAATTCTCAGCGTCCTAAACCAGTTTTGAAAGTTGGTTCCGATAAGTTTGTCCTTCTCAAGGACCGATCACAATGAGAAAGTGTGAGTGTTGTTTGCCATTTGATTGCTACAAAAGAAAAAATTTGCATTTAGTCCAAAACATTTTGACTTGTAAAGATTTGATAAATGAGATTAATTAGGCCTTTAATTAATTACGCTCCCACTATTTAATTCAAATTGATAGCCCTCACTATTAACTCGGAAGATTGCAACGCACAACCTTCTAGTGAGCCAAAACCCAAAATAATTGGATCAATGCCTAGCCAACGCCGGGGTCAAGGACCAAATACTAAGATAGGCAACTTTTGCCAATTGCATCATATGCAACTCTTGGATAGATGATGATGCACAACTCCTTGCCATGATGCATCTGTGTGCCTCTAGGTACTTGATCCTATCAAGGTTCCCTAGTTAAGTCCAACCCATAAGCCAACACGATGAGTGTGCACCCTGCGGAGGCAGACCCACACACCCACCATCACACTTCCGCAAGATAGATAGTGTACCACGCGGAGGCGTGCCCACACATAGTCGATCAAGCTTTTCATGTGTGTTGCTTTATGGAAGACAACTAAAACTTAATATTATTAATTGAGGGGTTTTATTAATACATATACATATCCAAACACTACATACTTATAGTAAGTATCATATACTACTATATCCACAACCACAAATGATAGACATGCGATCATAAACACAAATACATCAGTTATGACCATACTATTGTAATCCTTTGGAGCAACAAAGGATTACGGTCCACCTATGGTCTTATGCATCTCATGCAACACATGTGAATCAACCTGTAAGCCTGTAATGATCAACATTACAATGAACAACTTCATGGATGATTTGTGAGGTTGGAACTTCAAGTTGCTTCTTGGAATTAGATCTTCTTGTTGCTTCTCCATGGATGCTCCTTGGAGTTGGTCTTCAGGTTGCTTCTTGGAATTAGATCTTCATGGTGCTTCTCCATGGAAACTCCTTGGAGTTGGATCTTCAAGTGGCTTCCTTACAACAAGTTTACAAAACTAAAACTAATCATATCTCTATCACATCATATGTGTACAAATATAAAGGGAAGGAATTAATTACACTTTGAAATAAGATATGAGGCTCGGCATGCAAGCTGAATACTTTATACGAAGGATCCATATGTAACCATTATACATCCATAGAATTCACAAACAAACATATCCACAAGATCAACATCCACACTCATGCACAACATTCACAAAAGGGGATACTAAGCCATAACCGTGTATGCATTCACCACATAAAATAGATTTTAAAGGCGACGTGTATGCTATCATAGGTATATCTACATATATGTATATACATATTAAAATTGTAGTACTTTTAATGCGGGACATTTCCCATTAAATAAATTTTTGACTCCCACACAGACTATGCGGGGTACACAGGGGCAGTGCCCCTGTACGGGATTTTACTTCCGTGCACTTAGGAAAATCAATATTTTCCATAGTCAACCCCGTCCAAAACGTCAAAAACAAAATACTGTGATGTATGTGGAATTAGGTTTAGATTTGCACATTAGCATGTTTAATTCGCATCGTATGCAACATAAAAATAGTATACAGTGATTCGATCATATCAAAACGAATCCAAATACGCCGTAGATCGACGCTGCTCTGATACCACTGTTGGGTTTTGTAGAGAAAACATGTGCGGCGGAAGCAATAAAATCCACGCAACCCAAAATAGGATCTCGTCGACAACAGCGTATTTGGAAGGAGTGTTTGAGGGATATACCTTATCGCGGAGCAAGTCCGGTGATGTCCCGCTACACAACGGTGCAACGCTACTGACCTACACGGACGGAACTTCTCTCTCGTTCGCTATCGCAGGTTGATCCGGAGGCACTCCTTTGCGGCAGTGATGTACGCCACTCGTAGCGCGTATAGGTGGTCGTCGACGTCCTCTGAACGCATGTGTCAAGGTGTCTGCATCTCTACTTCGTCTACGCGGATGGACCGGAACTCCATGCCATGCTTCCTAAGCCAAAGGGAAGGATTCATGTCTGTGCGGCGACGTACTAGCGGCGCGTTGCTCTCCTTCCTCTCCTATGGACGGTGATGGCTAGGGTTTACGTGCATGAGCGTAAACTAAAAGTGTCTCTCGATATCTTATATAGATATCGTCCGTCAATCCTCCTTTAAATAGGATACGAAGGGAAGTAGGGTTTCCTAAACCCATCGGTAAACAGAAACGTTGCGTTAATTAAAACGCTCGTGGATTAATTAGAATATTCCGGAATTCGTTAATTAACCAAATAATCACATTAATTGATTAATTAATATCCGACTCCATACAATCGCTTGGGATGGCTTTATGTGCATATATGCCAACAAAAAGTCCATGATTCACAAGCAAAGAGCGGTGCCTAGTCACACATCAGTGCTACCCAAGTGAAATAGAAAGTTGGAGAACAACTTTCAATCCTACAATCTGTGAATGGTGTTACAGTGAATGTATAATTCCTTTGTCACTAATGTCCTGAATGAACTCAAGGAATGGTACAACCATCCTTTCAACGTTCATCCATTTCCTTGATCTCAGAGCAGACTGGGTGAGATGTGTGCAACATCAATATCACATATTGATTCACATGTGCATGCGCATGCCTTTCTCAATCCTACTCATCAAGTGGCCGTGGACATTAAACTCCCTTAGGAGGGACAAATCCCATATCTATCACTCACCCCTCAAAAGCCCCATGTGTCAAAGTCACCCAATCATCACCTTTATAACAACCCATGTTTCACTACTGCGTTTGATGATGTCAAAGTATACCCAATGACATGTGTTGAGTGTAGTGATTTCAGGTCAAAGAATCACATTCACCACCATCACTGTGAGAGCTGACTGTGACTACCAAATCATGGTTCTATGTGTCACTCTCACATTGGGTCTGTCTGGTACACTTGTTCTCTAACAAGTACCTATATGCTTGGTTTGATATCACTATATCATGACTAATGAGATTCTGTCATCAACCAACACACAATCTAGTCTTTAGTGTTATTGATGTCTATGGTTATTTCCACAATAGCAACTAACTAGGGACTAAACAAGAATGTATACTCTTAACATCCGTATGATCTCATTATTTAGGTCCTCAACCCAAAATCATACGTCATCAAGTAAAACAATTCTTTAGACATCTATCATGCTACACTATCATCTCAGAAATAGTTAAACACACAGATTGGAAATTGCCTTTATTATTATTCAAATTATTTACAAAGTATCCCATTACAATCATCACATGACTTGCTCTATGGGCATACATACCAACAGACTCCCACTTGCACTTAGAGCCAGTCATCTAGGAACCTCAGTCCTTGTGACCTAGCATGACCATCATGCTTCTGCTGAGAAAGGGCCTTCGTTAGTGGATCAACTATGTTGTCTTCAGTTGGTACTTTGCAAATCTTCACATCTCCTCACTGTACGATCTCTCGTATGAGATGGAAGAGTCGTAGTATGTGTTTGGACCGCTGATGTGATTTGGGCTCCTTAGCTTGAGCAATAGCTCCATTATTGTCACAATAAAGCTCTATTGCATCACAGCTACTGGGAACTACAACAAGTTTAGAGATGAACTTCCTGATCCACACAACTTCCTTTACTGCATGTGAAGTAACAATATATTCAGCCTCTGTAGTAGAATCGATAACTGTTTCTTGCTTGGAACTCTTCCAGCTCACAACTCCATTATTTAGACAAAACACAAATCCTAATTGCGATATGTAATCATCTTTATCCATTTGGAAGCTTGCATCTGTAACGCCTGGGCCGACTGCCCAAGGCTCTAGCAGGGTTTCAGTAATGATGACTGGCCCCACAAACCACCACTAGCCTTAACTGTGCACTTTGTCCACACTGACGTGCAAGCCACGATCAACTTCCCGACTGGTCACCCATCCTAGTACTACTCCAAGCTGAGCACGCTTAACTATGGAGTTCTTTAGTGATGGGCTCCCAGAAAAGGAGGTGCACCTTGGTGATATGGGTAGTCCAATCATTCCCTTTAAGATCAACTTATCCGAGGCCTCAAATCCTGGGATGTTACAATCTCCCCCACTTAGACTCTTGACGTCCTCGTCAAGGCTCAACTGTAAGGCCTCATAATCTCTTTCCCATTTCAGTGCAGACCCACAATGGCCCATGGACACCCAGCTCCCGATCACGGAATACCAGCGCAAGGGTGGCTACGTCAACCATAGACAGCCATTTCCTACATGTCTGGACCGCACTGCTCAAGACTGGCATGACATGCCCATGTGGGGCCCACCTACTGGAGGGGAATTGGCTCTGATACCATTTGTAATGCCTGGGCCGACTGCCCAAGGCTCTAGCAGGGTTTCAGTAATGATGACTGGCCCCACAAACCACCACTAGCCTTAACTGCGCACTTTGTCCACACTGACGCGCAAGCCAGGATCAACTTCCCGACTGGTCACCCATCCTAGTACTACTCCAAGCTGAGCACGCTTAACTATGGAGTTCTTTAGTGATGGGCTCCCATAAAAGGAGGTGCACCTTGGTGATATGGGTAGTCCAATCATTCCCTTTAAGATCAACTTATTCGAGGCCTCAAATCCTCGGATGTTACAACATCGGTGTAACCCTTTACAAAAATTCTTCCTCTCTGCCGTATACAAGGAACTAATCCTTAGTCCTTTGCAAGTACTTAAGAATGTTCTTTACAGCTGTCTACTGAGCATCCCCGAGATCTGACTGGTACCTGCTCATCATGCTGAGGGAATACGAGACATCTGGGCGTGTGCACAACATAGCGTACATGATAGATCCGATGGCTGATGCATATGGGATCCCATTCATACGCTCCCTCTCTTCACAAGATTGGGGACATTGAGCTCTAGAGACGGTGACTCCATGTAGCATGGGGATGTTGCCTCTCTTTGAGTTCTCCATGCTGAATCACTTTAGCACTTTGTCAATGTATGTGCTTTGACTTAGTCCGAGAAGCCTTTTAGATCTATCTCTATAGATCTTAATTCCTAGAATGTAGGATGCTTCTCCTAAGTCCTTCATTGAAAAAGTATTCCCAATCCAAGTCTTTACCTTCTCTAAGGATGAGACATCATTCCCCATCAATAGTATGTCATCCACATACAATATGAGGAATGTGGTCGTGCTCCCACTAACCTTTTTGTACACACAAGGTTCATCTTAATTTTGAATAAAGCCAAACACTTTGACTTCTTCATCAAATTGAAGATTCCAACTCTGAGACACTTGCTTCAATCCATAGATTGACCTTTGTAGCTTACAGACTTTATTGGCATTCTTTGGATCTACAAAACCTTCAGGTTGTGTCATGTACACATCCTCATTTATATTCCCATTAAGGAATGCAATTTTAACATCCATTTGCCAAATATCATAGTCATAGTAGGCCACAATAGCAAGCATGATCCTGATAGACTTAATCATGGCAACTGGTGAAAAAGTTTCGTCATAGTCAACACCTTGAACTTGTCGGAAACCCTTTGCAACAAATCTACCTTTATAAGTTTGCACATTGCCATCCATGTCGGTCTTCTTCTTGAAAACCCACTTGCACCCTATGGGTTTTACCTCTTCAGGTGGTTCCACCAAAGTCCATACTTTGTTAGAGTACATGGATTCCATCTCAGATTTCATGGCCTCAAGCCATTTCTCAGAATCTGGTCCCTCCATAGCTTCTAGATAGGTAGTTGGATCATCATCTATGATCAACTCACCGCCTTCCTGAGTCACAAGGTATCCAAACCTCTCAGGTTCAAGGCGTATCCTATTAGATCTATGAGGTCCTTGTGTTACTTGAGGAGACTGAGATTCCACAACACCTTGTGAATCTCTATGTTCCTCTTGTACATATACCAGTTCAATGTTTTCTTGTTGGGCTTGAACCTCTTCAAGCTCTATTTTCCTCCCACTGTTTCCTCTGGAAATAAATTCCTTATCTAGGAACACAACTGTCCTAGCAACAAACACTTTGTTTTCAGTAGGATGGTATAAATAGTATCCCCTCATTTCCTTGGGGTATCCAACAAAATACCATTTATCGGACTTGGGTCCAAGCTTATCAGGAAACATTTTCCTGATGTAAGCCTCACAACCCCAAATCTTAATAACAGACAAATCGGGACGCTTCCCGTGCCATATCTCATATGGTGTCTTTTGAACCGACTTAGACGGTACTCAGTTAAGTGTAAACATGGCGGTTTCAAGAGCATAACCCCAGAAGGAAATTGGAATAACAACAAAACTCATCACTGATCGCACCATATCCAGTAAAGTGTGATTCCTCCTTTCAGACACACCATTATACTGTGGTGTTCCAGGTGGAGTCCATTGTGATACAATACCACGGGCTCATAGAAGGTCCTCAAACTCTTGGCTTAAGTATTCTCCACCTCGATCGGATCAAAGTGCTTAATACTTTTACCAATTTGGTTATGTACTTCATTCATGAAATCCTTGAAACTTTCAAGGGTTTCTGACTTATGTTTCATCAGGTACACATAGCCATACCTACTGAAATCATCAGTGAAGGTAATGAAGTACTGATACCCATCTCTGGCATTAGTTCTAAAAGGCCCACATACATCAGTATGTATGAGTCCTAATAGATCACTAGCTCTCTCACTTTTACCTGAAAAAGGAGTCTTGGTCATCTTGCCCAACAAACAAGATTCACATGTCTCTATTGATTCATAATCAAAAGAGTCTAGATAACAATCTTTATGGAGTCTAGAAATGCACTTCTCATTTATGTTCCCTAGACGACAATGCCAAAGATACATTTTGTTTGAGTTGTTGAGTTTTTTCCTTTTGGTGTTTTTGTTGTACACACTTGTCTCTAGATCTATCAAGTATAGACCATAAGACATTGGGGCACTGCCATAAAAGATCCCATCTTTTGAAATGGAACATTTTCCATTCTTAATAAGAAATTCAAAACCATCATTGTCCAAACAAGAGATGGAAATGATATTCCTATTTATGGCAGGTACATTATAGTAGTTCTTTAACTCTATTATTAGCCCACTAGGTAGAGTTAACTCATAGGTTTCTACGGCACTGGCGGCAACCCTTGCCCCATTGGAAACACGTAGTTCATCCTCTCCTTTCCCCAAAGGCCTACTTCTTTTAAGATCCTTCACATTTGAACAAATGTGAGATCCACATCCGGTATCAAGTACCCATGAAAAAGAAGTAGTAAAGTTAATCTCTATCACGTATACACCAGAAGTAGAGATCTCTATCTCTCGCTTCTTCTTCCATCGTTCCCTCCATCCTCTCCATTTTTTCAGCATAGAAGATTCTGACATTGGTTTGGCGAGAGAACCCTTCTCTCCCTCACCTTTGTCCTTAGACTTTGTTCCATTGCTCTCCATCAATGAACTATCCTTCTTCTTAAGCGCACATAGAGTGGACTCAAAGGCTACCGGTATTTCTGGATTGTGTAGAACACTTCTCACAATCCCTAACCAGTTATGGAATTTATTCTCAATTAATTTGCCCATTTTAAAAGATGATTCTTTTGCCATTCTACAAGAGAAAATTGCATTTGTCAAAACTCCTTTTGATTTGATTTGATTTGAATAAAATTTGACAGTAGTTAATTAGGCCTTTAATTAATTACCACTCCCACTATTTTGATTCAAATTGACAGCCCTCACCATCAATTCAGAAGATTACCGCGTACAATCTTCTAGTGTGTCAAGATCCTGAAATCCTCTGAGTCATGGACCAGCTAGGGCTGTCACCCACAACTTAGATCTTCCAGGTAGGCAACTCTTGCCAATTGCATCATATGCAACTCTTGAAAGATGTCATGCACAACTCCTTGCCATCACTACAAAAAAGATATGCGTTTTTCCACGCTTTATAGTATGGTTTATCCATACTTTAAAGCGTGGAAACATACATTTTCCACGCTGAGTTAAAGTGTGGAAAAAATGAGTGTAAAAACTGTTCCACACTTTTTCATATGCACTATATCGTGTGGCACATAGATTTTCACGCTTTTTATTCCACGTTATGTTGTGTTGTAATTAAAATTTTCACGCTTTTTATTCCACATTCTATTGTGTTGCGTCTGAATTTTCACACTCTTAATTCTATGTTCTATTGCGTGGAGATCCAAATTTACACACTTTTTAGTCCACGCTATATTGCGGGGCATCTAAATCCCCACAGTTTTTAGTCCACACTATATCATGTTGCATCATAATTTTCAACGCTTTTTTGCCACCTTATATTGTGCAACATCTAAAGTTCCACACTTTTGACTTTGCTATTTTGTTCATGTTTTTGTGTGGCATTTTTTGCCCGTACTTTTTAGTGTTGATTTTTTCTATGAATTTCTGGATATAATCTACTTATCCACGCTTGATTACGTGAATGTCTTTTTTTATTCAATGGGTACATTTATCTACCCTAAAAAGTAATAGATTTTGCATGAAAAAGTAAATAAAGATTCTATGAAACGATAGATAATAAAAATAAAAATCAGTTCACAAGTATGCTCATACATATACGAGCATACTCATATATGTTCCATATACTTCAAATTACGTCACCATGTAACAACTTTTGCATCAAAGACTCTTTAACCGGAAACCAAATATCATGTTTCATTAATAAATGCATCTAAAGATAATGTTTACAGACGACATCAAGTCATGTGTCTTGGTAACAACTAGTCTTAAGAAGAAAGGTAAGTAACCATGTACAATAGTCTTCTACTATAAAGACATAAAACTGGACATGTAATTTTGAGATGAAATTAAAGTTTGCTGCTTGACGTGTTTCAAATCCTTCTTTCATCGTCTTATCCATCCAAAGAGTCATCGGAAATCTACAATTTTAAATTTAAGAAATAAGAATAAGAAATGTGATTTAAAACTAGAAGCAACTAGTGTTACTTATACGTGAATGAAAAAATACTACTCATTAAAAGTTATCTAGGATGAACTCGTGCCATGCACAGGTCCATAATAGCATATAAATTCTGGACACGAAGTCACAACTTGATTTGTTTCCCATGCCGTACATGAAGAGTATAATATAAGTAACAATTGTAATGCGTGCCAACGGATAAAACATGCTTAAATGTAACTATTGTGGACGAGCAATTCAGCTGTGTAGAAATATTTGAATGTGGAGGTCCAAACCATATAGTAGTTGGATGTGGAGGTCCATACTAAAACATAGGGATAAAATGATGCATTTGGTGAGGTATACATAAGTGATGGCAGATGTATCCCCGTGTGGAAGGGCCTGTGGGTCAATGGTAAGTTCCTGAATGAGATGATTAAAGACTGGTTTAAGTTTAGATCTAGTTTTGATCAAAACTAGAAGCTAAGCGGTATCATATCCAATGGGACCTAGTCGATTACTGAATCAAGGGGGACTGAATCCCTTAGTTTGATATGCAGGGATATCCACCTAGACACCATGAACTGATGCTATTTTCAGGGCATGAGAGGCTACTCCCTGCGTGGAGCTTGGGAGCTTGTTAGAACCCATTCTAGTGAGCAATGCTGGACTAAATGGGTTTGGAAGACAAAGGTACCAAATAGAGTTAAACTCTTTGGCTGGAAATTGATGCAAAATAAACTAATTACAGAGGAGTTCCTCACGAGCAGGGGATTCCAGTTGGCTTCAAGGTGTTCATTATGTAAGCACAATTCTGATTTAGCTGAACACATTCAGGACCTACAGATTTACTGAAGAAGTGTGCAATAGAGCTCGTCCTTTGCTCTCATCTTTTCCCATATGCAACGGTAATCTGTTAGATATAAGAAGAATAAAGACAGAAGTCTAAGTCTCATTACTCTATATCACATCTGGTGTATGAGAAACTCATCTGTTTCTGAAGAAGCCAGACCAATGAGTAATGGAGTTTGAAGAAAGATAAGTACATATTTAATTTGTTCAATGCATAGATAGGTGTTTCTTTTCTTATTTCTATACTAGACTTGGTCCATTCCACTTTTACATGTTGGTTTTGAGGTTCTAATACAATTAGCATGCTTAATTATAAAAAAAACTGTAGAAATATAAATTGGAAAAGTAAACTCATGCCAGTCAAATGCACCAGAGTGTTGAAAAAAAATGGTATAAACATACTGTCTTTAAATACTACATTCTAAAATCAGCTTTGTGCTCAATCTAGGAATTGTATTTGCAGTAGGACTCATCATGGGAGAAAAAGAAACCTCAATAGAATCTATTACAGAAATATGAATAAGTAGAGCTCAAAGTGAGACATTTGTTGTTGTGACTATCAATATAGAAACATTCAAGTAATCTTCACTGCCAAAATTTTAACCGAAGAAAAAAAACTATGAATTTAGATGGTATATTGACTTGTGCAAGGAGAAATTTATGAAATACTCTGAGTGCTGCAAAATCCAAATTTAATACTCTCCCTCATCAGCAAAACACAAAAACGAGAGATAAGCCTGGATTTAGTATTATGCTCACACAACATTTAGTATTATGCTCACACAACAATTTGTGACAAGTACTACGTCTCTTTTTATCTCGGTATTAATATATGTTTCATGCCAAGCAATCAATTGAATACAAGACCAACATGGTGGTGTGACACCTAAAAGGTGGAACTAAACATTTAGGACTGTTTGTTTTCAACTCTACTGCAGAACAAAAAGCATAAACAAACACAAATGCCATTGTAATTTATGTGCCACTCGCATTTGCTACCGGTGCTACCTTGGAGGACATGAACGCGGAATTCCATCTGTGTGTATGACAGAAGGAATTCCCCTACATGACATGGCCTAAGCAAGAGTTAGTTTCTGTAGACAGTCTAAAACTCAAATCATTAGGCTGAATTGCCCTGGAATTCTCAAGACCAGTGAGTGCAAGATTGGAATTATTCTAGATTACATTCACAATCCATAGCATATAGGAATTGTTTCTCATTCAATAAAATTGACATATGAAGCTATCTTTCAAACAAATGTTGTGGGTCTCGTCCAGTCCACTTGTGTGGGAATTGGTGGTGATCCCTTCAATGGGGCCAACTTTATTGATTGCCTCAAGTGATTCCTTGAAGATCCTCAAGCTAAAGGCAATGTTCTTATTTGTGGGATTGGAGGCTCTGTTGAAGTAGATGACACTGCACTAGTTAAGAAAAGTGGAACTCATAAGACTATAGTTGAATTTCTTACTGGACTTACTAACCCACCAGGATGCCATATTTGGAATGGCAAAACGTGGGTATCTGTATCAAGCTCCCATCAACCAATTTGATCCACCAAATTAAAATTGTAATGGGTATTCTATTTTTTTGGTTTCAGTGGAATGGACACAGGAAAATGGTTGTCTAGTGATTTCTAGTCATTATCCAATCCGCTGAATCACCAACTTTCTTTTTCAATAAAAATTGAACCAACTATAGAGAGAACATATCTAACACATATGTGCACTTTGATTAGCAACACGAAAGCCAAATTTAACACAAGAAGTAGAAATCAGAGTCCGTATAGAAGAAAAATTCATAGGCGCTACCATGCTTCTGTTGGGCATGTTAGCATGGCACCGTTTGAAACATTGTGATAATGTGGTGATTCATACCGAAGGCAAGGCACAAAGTCCTACTACAGAAAAATGAAAGAAATTCACAGGTGCATTGCATGTATCATAAGCGCATATGCACTTGTCGGTGTTGCTCACCCTTCTGTCCCTCACACCTCCACATGTTCTCTCTTTGGTGGCATCCTCGTCATTGATGAGTATGACTTGTCTCAGCTCAGAGGATGTCGTCTAGAAAAGGAAAATACCAGAGGATGACTTCGGGTTCAAGCAACTTGACCTATAGTCTCACGTAGGGTGCAGACATGTCTATGTTTGCATACAATTGGGTATCAGACAAGTAACTTGCATTTCTAGCCTCCAAGCAGCTCAAGGGCACCCTACATCTCAAAGTGCGAGGAGCAAGGTTGGAGGGAGCAGGATGACTAAGAAGGGGTTGTGTGCAGTGCTCATCAGAGGAGATGGCATGGTGGTCATTGTCGTGGAAAGAAGGATGTTTGGCCGCATGAGGGTAGGCTTATCATCATCTTCAACATGGTGTTGAGGTCCTCGATGATGGGCTGACATAAACAAATGGGGGAGGAGGAATCCCCTGATGATGATGAACAAGCATGTCAGAGGATAACAGTCGCGCATTCACCTATCCAGTCGGTCACCACAATTGGAGTGATCTCAAAATAATAGTGAGGGTGTATGGGGTAGGCATAGAATTGTGTACATGTTGCATCTGGTGTGTGTTGCAAGTAAATGAAGTTCATTCAGATAACCAAACAACTGATCTATAGTCATGAATATCCATGCTTGGAGACCCGTTGCTTGGTAGATGATTAGGAAACAACTAAAATCTGCTCGTTTATGGCTTGGTTTTGGTTTGGTTGCCGGGAGATAGTTAATTTTGTCATTCCTACGCCGAATGGGTCATGTAGGGGCAATCATTTTGGGAGGCAAGGGACCTGTTCAGGAAAAAATCAAGCCTGTTTGAGATGCACATATCATTGTTGTTGAGTCCCCGACTAAGATAGGCTCGGTAATGTTTGAGGTTTTTAAACAACGTTGACATGTAGACTAGTGTACCCTCTAATTTATTATTCTAAATGCCTCTCAAATTTATTTAGCTTGTATTCCTCATGATTTTCAATTGTTTTTCTTTAATAGTAGAATCACATCACTTTTCTACAGCTATTCTAGAGCCCACTTGTGTTTTTTTGGTTGAGAATCCTATTTGAATAAGTGAGTTGAAAAGCATACTTAAATGCTTTAAACTGAAGAGTGTTGTTGTAGGCTGCAGCAGCAGCTAGCTGGTTGTGAGTGGTTGATTATTGAATGTGTGAAGAAAGGGACCTAAAGTACTGACCTGACAGACCGTATAGTCTAATTTATGTTTTCTCTGAATTGGAATGCATATTAGCATACCCTGCATGCTATAAAACAATAGTAGGTTACAGTTTAGTTGCAATTTGGTTGCCTAGAGTTGGTTAAAATTTCCATCCATACGCTGAATGCATCATGTAGGGGCAATTGTTTCAGGAGGCAAGGGTACTATCCAGGAAAAAATCAACACAGCTTGAGTGTTTGATTATTGGGTGTGTTGTTGTAGCCTACAACAACAGCTAGATGGTTGTGAGTGGTTGATTATTGGGTGTGTGCATGAAAGAAAGGGACCTAAAGTGCTGACCCGACATACCCTATAGACTGATTTCCCTTTTTTCTTAACTGGAATGCACATTAGCATGCCCTGTATGCAATAAAAGTATACTAGAAAGTAGAAACCATCATTCTAAGTAAACCTAGATGGCTACATACATAGAAACATATACAAACATGGAGTTTATATTTCTGAAATAAATATCTAAATAATAAAGATACAATTCAGTATATATAAAAGTACAGAGCTTATATATAAAAATTATCTAGCATGTACTTGGCCTATTCCAGAAGTGCTAATTTCCAATACATGTGTAATGCATGTTCGACAACAGAACAAAAATCATATGACATAGATGAAGTCTAGGGAAAAGATAAGGTAAGAAAAAAGTTGAAAATAGTTGGGAAGCATGTGGTATGGAGCTAGGATCATTCAATCAGTAAATGACTAGATACTAACATATGTATTGTTCAGCAGTTAAACATTGAAAACACAAACAACTAAAAATTGATATGCAACATATGTTGTGAATAGAGTAAAAGAGATGAGTTATGACATATAACAATACTTACTTCTTCATGATGTGCGTTTCTTCCACTATCATCCATCCCAATGGGATCACGAAACACAATCCCATTCCTAGAAAGTGCAGAGGCCATCTGATTAAATTGGGATTTCAGATTAGCACATTCATTCTTCAAATGCTCGTTCTCTTTCTGTATGGAAACAAGTATATCTGTAGTGTCCATTAAGTCATTTGTAGAAATAGACTTCCTCAAATCAGCCTTCAGTCCAAAGACTTTACTACGAGAGACCCCATGGCCATAACCAATCACACGTTGAGTAGGGTTCTCATCATCGTACATAAGCTCATTAAATACCTCATCTTCAATTCTAGTTTTGGGTAGTTCGGGCTTCTCAACAAGACGTTCATCTACCAACTTTTCAGTAGTTTCCTGTATCATTTTTGTCAACATATTTTATAGTTTAATAGATCAATTTGAACATAAGAATTCATATATATTTTATAGTTAAAATAAAAAAACATTTCATACCACAAAATCTTGTGTGTTTGTATTATCCACGTAGCTTCCGTCCTTCCTTATGTGAGTAAACCTCCATGCTTCCAAGATGCTAGGTTCCCTGCCTTCTTTAATTTCCTATGAATATGACAATAGATGTTGAAGGAGCTAAAATAAACTTTAGTATTTAGTTAGAAAGTGCAAACCCATAATATGATATCTTACAAACTCATGTTTCTTTTGTGCAAAGCTTTTTGAACCAGTTGTATGACAATGAGCTTTTAGAGACCGAGATTTCTTTCCTATTAAGGAAAGTTCCTACTTTTCATAAGAGTTTGTTAGTCCAATTTACTAAAAATGTAAGAAATAAATAATCATTTTAGTCATTGGTTAAGCCTACCTTCCCTGTAGAAGAAAACTAATAGCTAACCAAGCGGATCCATTGCTCTTTGATAATATTCTGCGGTACATTACTAGCTATTTGTTTCTCTGTCTTGCTTGGGTCAAAGTAGAGTTTTTTCAACCTACACCTAAATGTCCTCCATTTCCCATTGATATGTGATAGAATCATTTCATCAATTTCCAAGTCAGTGGGAATATGAAACTTGCTCTGTGTAATAAATTAGATAAATTAAAAATAGTTTTAGTGCACCACATTCGTACTACTTCAAATCAGGCAGTGGATTGGAGATAGGAGTAATATCTTGCCTAAAATAGAGACTATTTACTTACCCGAGTTAACTTCACAGCGTCTACTTTATAACAATCATGCACCTCATGCCAACTAGTTTCCCCAATAGGGAATAGACTCCCCTGCTTTGCCACCTCGCCAAGAAATTTCACCATAACATGACCTCCTTTTCCTATGGGTTGTTTAAATTTATTGAATTTGACAATAATTTTCAGACCTGTCTCAAACACCCAAACTTGAGAAACTGGGATTTTCCCTTTCTTTTTAACAATTTTTCCTTCAGAATCTACAACAAAAGTAAATGTTATTTGTATACTTTTATGAGGGATGGACTTACTCTAAAGGTAAAATAATTTTATAATGCTCACCTATTGTTTTAATGATGTCATCTTCATCAAAGGTAATATTGTCATTCCATTCCACACCCTCAGAGTGATTTGAATTTTGTTTGGAGCATTGAATTTCATCCAAACATGTGCCCTCAGTTTGTTGGGTTGGTTGAGTCCTTGATTCTCTAACTGGTTCTCCTTGATGACTTGATGCAAAATGACTTTCATTATCAGTTGTACCTAGATTCCTTGACACGAGGTCTGCTGTAGTTCTCTTGCTTCGCCACATCTTTCACCTTTTTTCATGAGTAAAAAGATTTAAATAACAAAAATATAGTAGTATATGTTATAATAAATAAGAAAAATATAGTAGCTAGGAAAATACAACAACATTATCAAGAATCTCTTAGAGATGATCAAGTAAAAGCATATAAAACAAACAATTTTGGATAGGCATCAATAAGAAAAAATGAATCAGCCATCAAATATCACTACTACCGAAAAGAAATATTCACAAATTGTCATCTACAAAAACAAGAGTGCAACCACTTCATCAATAGTAGGCATACATACCATTGCAGATGCAACAACTCCCAAACCCCTGAAAGACCCATGTTTTAGAAGGAACTCCTACATTTAGTACAGAAAAGCATATTCCTACAATTTTGATCTAATCATTGGGAAGTATCCCTTTTCCAAGACGTCCCTCAAGCAAGCATATATTTAGAAGACACCATCCTACTCAAGAAGAGTACTCTTTGAATCGATCAATAAACAAATATAGATAGTAGATCAATTTAAGCTGGAAAAGAAACATTTCTATAAATAAAAATGGAGTTTAACAAAAGTGATTACAACTTCCCAAGCTCATAAAAATTCTTTGTACCAATGTTATCATTAACCTATTCAGAGACCACCCCAACATCAAATGAATCTCTTGTCTTATATTCAACAACATGTAACCACGAATTTTCTATCTCATCCTCTATGTAAAATACTTACTTAGCTTGAGATGAAAAAATGAATGGATCGTCTTTCAAATATCGGCCAGTGTTCATCAACTTGGAGAAATTCACACAAGGGTGGTTTTTTCCATCAACCTTGAACCCCCTTGGTGAAGTTATATCTACCCAATCACATTGAAAGAGCACTACTTTACAAGTCCCATAATAATCAAATTCATAAATAGCTGTAAGCTTTCCATAGTAAGGAATCTCCTCAGCTTCAACCATTACTCCAGAATTTTGTGCCTTCCTGTTTCTTTCACGGTCCACTGTGTGGAATTTGTATCCATTAACCATAAATCCCTTAAAACTCTTGGCATAGACATTCATTCCACGACATAAGGCTTTTTTAAACTCTCCTTCTATTTTGCTCACAACAATGTTAGGTACCTATTACAATGAAAATATATTAGAAATATTAACTACATCAAAAATTTAGCCTTTATGATTTATGACCGGTTCAATACTACCTGAGAATTAAGCCATCTTGCAAAGTCTTCTAGAATCCACTTATCTTCTAATTTTTGATCAACTCTTACTCCTTTCTTTAGACATTGTTCTCACTTTTGGTCTAAGAACTCTCTACAATAACATTTTGGGTTAGATTATTTTATATTTATTTTGGATATGAAGTATGTCAATTACTTAGAGACATCTTACATTTTCAGGTCCTTCATAATGTCCTCACAATGGAGTAGAACATAACGATGTGCTTGAGACATACTTTTACATCAAGGCAAACAGATTTAACAGCCCCAACATGACGACCGCCGGAGTTGAACAAATACATACCCTTATTTGAAATAGTGTCATCATTTCTTTTTGGTTTGTTGAAGACTGTCTCAGTGCCTTCCATGTATCTAGAACAAAAGGTAATGGTCTCTTCTAAAATATAGCCCTCTGCAATGGAACCCTCAGGTTGAGCTCTATTACTCACATAGCCTTTCAGTCGTCCTAGATACCTAACAAGAAAAAAAATTGGTTAAAAATTTACATTTCCTTTTTGATAACTCTATCTAACAAAAAAATTGTGAAGGATCATAAATAAATGTTGACCTTTCAATGGGATACATCCATCCATTTTGAACAGGTCCACCATACTTCACCTGCTCAACCAAATGAACTAAGAGGTGAACCATAATGGTAAAGAAAGGAGGAAGAAATTCCATCTCTAGACGACAAAGTGTTTCAACAATACTTGTTTGCAAGTTATCTAACTCGTCTGGATCAATGCTATTAGGGCATAATGACTTGAAGAAATATGATAGATCAGATAACACATCAACAACTTTTGTTGCTCCAGATGCTCGTAAAGCTATAGGAAGTATATCTTGCATAAGAACATGATGGTCATGACTCTTGAGATTGATTAGCTTCCGTAACTTTAAGTTAACACATCTAGAAATATTGGAAGCATATCCATCAGGCACTTTAAGTTTAGCTAAGACAGATAGAAATCGTTCCTTTTCTTTTGGAGACATGGAGTATGGAGTTGGAGGCATAAAAAAGCTTCCATCCTCCTGTTCTTGGAGCCAAAGAGACTTCCTTATATTTCTTTCCTGAAGGAATTTTTGTGCATTCTGATCGTCTTTACATTTTCCCTCAACATTTAGAAGTGTCACAAGCACATTTTCACAGACATTCTTCTCAATGTGCATAACATCAAGGTTATGACGGAGAGGATTATGCTCCCAATATGGAAGATAAAAAAATATGCTTTTTTTCTTCCAAAATCCCATGTATTCATCATTATTTGCACCCACAACATTACATGCTTTTGTTGCATCTCCATGTTTTCTTCCTCTCTTCTTAGTTTGTAGCTTTGCAGCCTTCCCATATATGAACTGAACCCTTTGTTGTGCATGTAGAGCATCACTTCCAGATATGGGAGTTGGGGAATGTTCATACTCCTTAGTCCCATCAAATAGACTGTGTTGAACACGAAAAGGATGGTTATCTAGTAACCACCTACGATGACCACCATAACAGATTTTTGAACCACATCGGTATGAATGAGTGGATTCTGCACAACGAGGACAAGCATGATATCCTTTTGTGCTCCAACCCGATAACATTGCGTACGTAGGAAAGTCACTTATAGTAGACATCAAAGCTCCTCGCATCTTAAATGCTTCTCCTGCATGAGCATCAAATGCATCAACACCATCCCATAACAATTTTAACTCATGCAACAAGGGTTGCATGTATATGTCAATATCATTTCCTGGACCAGATTTTCCTGGAATTATTAAAGATAGAATTAAGGAGTGTGATTTCATACATAACCAAGGTGGCATGTTACTGATGCTGAGAATTACTGGCCATACACTATAATTAGTATTTTGAATTCCATAGGGATTGAACCCGTCACTAGCAAGGGTAATCCTCACACTACGGGGGTCTGAAGAAAATTGTGGATACATCATATCAAATTGTTTCCACATTAAGGCATCAGTTGGGTGTCTCAATTTTCCATCTTTCACACGACATTTTTCATGCCATATCATATCTTCTGCTATCTTGGAGGACATGTACATCCTTTTCAATCTAGGGATTAATGGAAAATACTTCATAACTTTTGCCGGAGTCCCTTTCAAGGCTGGATTATCATCTTTACCACCATCATCTAAATCACCTTTTTGTCTTTCCCACCTAGAAGTTTGACACACATTGCACCGAACTTTATTTGAATTTTCACCCCAATACAACATACAGTCATTTGGACACGCATGTATGTTTTCATATCCAAGGCCTAAGTCTTTCATCATTTTTTTAGCTTCATAGTAAGAAGATGGGAAAGAGTTCAACTGTGGGAAGGCATCTAGAAGAAGCTCCAACAACTGAGTAAAAGAATTATTTGGTTAATGAAACATACATTTCAGATTAAAGAGTCGTAAAACAAATGAGAGTGTTGAAAACTTTTTACAACCATGATAAAGTTCTTCATTAGAAAGTTCCACCATCTTTCTATATTTGACATCATCTTCACGAGTATTTGTATTATGAACATGTTGACCATTATAGTCATCAACATGAGTATCATCAAATGTGCTCCCTTCATTTTCTGCACTATTATATGCATCATCGATATGTGTAAAATTTCTTCCCAATGCCTCCCTTAATAGTGTTTCCATGTCATCTTCGCCTACCCTATTGGCTTCGTGAATTGTAGGTGGTTCACCATTGTCTATTTGCCCATTAGCAATAAGATTTTCAACAAGACTTTTAGGTCCATGAAATATCCAGTCCTTGTATTCTTTAAAGAAGCCGTTGTATAGAATATGATGTTCCACCTCATCAATAGGAAGTTGTTTACTAATACGCACTTTGCATTTCCTACATGGACAAATAGTCTTCCCTCCTTCCATTCCAGTTTTAGCATACTCAAGAAATTGATAGATGCCTTCAATATAAGCTTCGGAGCAAACCGGTTTATCAATCCAACTTTTGTCCATCTTTAAAAGGCTTTAAAAACCTAAATTATAATGAAAAAAAAACAATTCAAAATTTCTTATGATTTCCCATATAATATAAATATAACATTAAGAAGTAGTTTCACATAAGAAAACATAATTAATTTGGGCCTAAAAGGCCTTAGGCATCCAATTTAGTTATCTACAAACATAGGTGCCCAATTTTAGGCGACACAACTAGAGCCTATTGGAGGCCTAGATACGGATTTGGCCTCAGTGAGACCTAGTTTTTCATTAAAATAATAAAACTTGACCTAATTTGACGAAATCTGACCCGATCCATGACAATTTGGTGTTTAAGCATCTTAATTTGGACCTAAAAGGCCTTAGGCATCCAATTCAGTTATCTAAAAACATAGGCGCCCATTTTAAGTAGACACATAGATCATATGGGGGGCCTAAGCACACCTAGGCAGAACCTAGGAGGGAGCCTTGATAACTATGATGTAAGGTGGACATGGGAACATATAAGAACACTACATTTGTACTCTTTCCAATTGATATTATTCAAGTGCTCAAACAGTTCTATTCATTTGTATTAGATAATGAAAAAACACATAAAAATAAATTAAAAAGAGATATCAAATCCCTAACCCAGCCACTACTCATATATAATAGGCTAATACCTTTTCAAAAGGCATCCCCTAGAATATTTATCATTTTTATATAGGAAAAATACAAACGTAAATCCCCTCCAACGTTTTCCACTCCATCAGATCAAGGAAAAAAATTTGAATCTTTATACAAAACCAATGTCAGCTTTACCCTAAAATTATACAATCTATATCAAACTAGCCTAGCAACTTGCAGATGCACTGGAGTTCGATGGGTGTGAAGAGAAGTTGGTGCAAAGTAGATACTTTTGAGAGAGCATGAATGACTTCAAAGAAAAAAAAAAGAACACTAAAGACACTTCAGATGTTGCTAGCGGTGAGGAGTGAACAAAGATGGCATGTACTTATTGCAAGACAAGTTTTTCTCTACTCATAGAAGATAGGAGCAATCTGAACAGGAAAAGATAGGATGAACTGCTGCTAAAGATTGGATCGTTGGACAGATTTCCATCATATCAATGTAAAATGAATGAACTACCCACATGAAAATTTTGATTACACGGATTCCAAACTTTTATGTGCTACTTCAACTTCTTCTCATCATAAATTTCATTTGAACTTTTTGTAATGTAAAATATTGACCATTCATTTTACTACCTAGGAATGTCTTTAGATCTTAATTTTCTCTAATATTGGGATTTTCATTTTGCAATCAACATATTTCATGTGCTACTATAATGATTATCATAAACTATTGACATGGTCTCTTTTGTCTGTAATTCTACTTTTAATTCCTTCACTAATGTTATAGAATTATTAACTATTAATACATTTAGTTGCTCAACCTATTTGTAGGGACAATACAAGGTTGCATCTCATTTGTTTTTATTGAAGAATCTAAGCCACATATGGATGACAAGAAAATGTTGGTTATTTTTAGTAAATTTCTTATAGAAACATATCTTAGCTATATATCTACTCAACTTGCATATATAGATGTCAAAAATGTGCTTGTTTTGTTCCAGGTTTTAACTATTAAAATATTTCTCAAGTAAAAAATGGCCTATTTGTCATTTTCGTACAATGTAAATATGTTGAAATTTATATTAATCATAAAGTTGTATGGCTGAGTGTGGTCAAACAAGTACCTAAATAACTAATACTTGTATTCAATGCTTATTTGTCAAGGCATCTAGGCAAAGACATGAAGGAGGAGGAATTAAAGAAAACATTATTAATAGTAGTAGTAACAGGAGCTATGGGAGGAGGAATTGTATGGGGGGAAGAAGAGTTGTAGAAGAATAAATGGAAACATTCAGACAGCTATGAGAGAAGATTTATGAAGAAGAAATCAAGAAAAGAAGAAAAAAAGAGGAGATTTTACTTGATACCTATAGGAGGATCAAGGGGAAGAGAATTAGAAGGGGAAAGAGAAACATAATTCACAGTAAAAGCAATAGGAGTTGTGGGAGGAGGAATTGTAGGGGGGGAATTAAGGTTGCATCCAAGACAATGCTACCAAAATATTTTTTTCTTTCAGTTAATACAAATAGTCTCAAATCTTTGAAAATTTTGCTTGCATAAAAGCTAAAATTTAACAAAACCGCATCCATGGAATTTATAGTCAGTATAGACAATAATCTATGATAAATAATATAATAAAAAAACTAACGAATTTTCTTTCACCTACAAGACATGTGTGTGTTAACTAGTATAAATAAAAGCAACAAAATATTACCAAAACAAGAAGAAGAAATAGAGATATAAATCCATTGGACCCAACCACTACCCAAATATAATACACTAATATTGTTTCCTTAGGTGTCCGTCTATTATTATTGTCATTTTTATACATGTTAAAAATACAACAAAACACAGTAAGATTGACAAGTTGAATCAGTAGCTATCATGATTCAAGTTATGTCACACTAAAAATTTCAAATATGTCTGAGGGCGAGAAGGGTATCCCACCCATGCTCTTAAGCTTGATGCTTGCTTACTCATCACGCCTCGTCACTCCCTTATGTTCTTCAAGGCATGTGGAAGTAACACTTTGTGCAAGGCTTGCAAGCTATTGATGGATCTAGAAAGTCATCTACCCAAGGTGAATATATATTGGAATATGAAAGGTATTTCCTAAGTGGTTTACTATTTAAATTTAAAACATAGAGGTTACCAATTTGCCTCTAGGTGTTGTGGATGCAACAAAATTCATAGGGTAACTTCAACGTCCCAGCGAGTCCTAAAATTTTTCTTTAGAAGAGCACAGATTGAATAATAAAATTTTGCACTTTCTAAGGAAAGTTTTGCAATTTTTGCCTCTTAATTTGACTAAAAATAATAGTACTTTCACCTATCTACCACACATATGTAAGCAAGCTTTCACCTCTCTAGCATATATATGAGTAAGCAAATAAGAGGCTACACGAGTCTGTAGTTAATTGGAATTGATCTCAAAGATTAAAATGAGTGGAAGAGCAAGTGTAGGACGACAATATCTGTAGGTGACATCAAGGTATGATAATAGTTTCGAGTAGGTATAGAAATCCAGGAAACAACAATATGTTAAAATGTTTATTCTCTCAGATTACGAAACTGGAATAATTGTTATAATTCAACAACCTTGTGTAGTGATGTTTGTGTATCCAGTTAATCAACATGAGGGTCTCTAGAAGTCAAAACACAACTTTAGATTGACTAAAAACTCACCCACACACACATAGAGATAAAAGTAAAGGTCTATTCACAAGGGAGAAAGAAAGTATGAATCACCTGTTTGTTTTTTGACAGATTCAGAATAAGCTATAGCCCCAATGTCTGGTTACAATTCTTCTCCTAGTGTCCCAATAGAGTCTAGTGAATCTGTAGTGTTGATGTGGGTCTCCCAGCAACTAGGTCTCCTATCAATGTTGTTGCCGCTTACTAACGCCTCCTACCAACGCCCAGTGACGAAGACAGAAATTTCAGTTAGGGGTGACACCATAGCAAATAGCACTTCAAAGTACTAGCTTGATTATTATTAGATGTTGAAATATATCACAATCTTAAAATAAATATAAAGAAGATCAATTGCCCTAAACATTTAATGGAAAAATGGAAAAAATAATAACTGTAGAATTTTTAAGTTGTCACTGAAGACTTAGCATACAAAAATAGAACTTTGTACAACGCTACTCAACAATACCTTTGACAAACATTGTTTAGATGCAACCAGAGCAGTGTGAGCTCAATGATCAGTTGTTATTTTTGACACGTATACCTTTTATAACAAAATGTCATAGTTGCAACTAATATTCTTTAATAGCCCACCCGATAATCTTATTCGACCTCTATAATAAACAAACTTTGTTATCATTCACAATTTTTATTCATTGTCAATATAATATAAGACAGTATATATGGTTGTAGTCAATGCTCTAACATTTGTCAAATATTTTTTTGATTATATGTATAATAGGATATCCAACCATACTTAATTTTTAGAATGTTAATAATATATAATCTATTTTGCAGTTGGGGAGAGACACTTATTGTACAAGACCACTACTGTTGTGAAGATAAATTGCACATCATCACTTTCTACAAACTCTATATCGATTGAAAAAAAAACTATAAATGATTTTGCTATCTCCATAGAAAATTTACAAGTAAAGATTTGCTATATTTTTTTTTGGGTCAGTAATGGACCACTCATCGACGCTGGCGACGAAGATGATACCACATGCTCTGACTTGCTTCTATATACTAGTGCTCCAAATGCCACTTTTTTCTTTCAATAAGCTCTTGTTACCTGCTTGGGACCTACTTTGAGTTATCTGTTTAAGGGAGTGCTCATGTGTTTTTCAAACTGACTATATGATTAAGGAGGGCGGTATCGGACCGTTCAAGTGTTTGATTGTAATATCCAGAGGGAGTAATATTCTTGTATGGGTACAATTTTATTTTTTATTCTAATCTATCTGTTTGCAAGTTGAGGCTTCTTTCAAGTTTTTTTTATGCAGGGAAGTGTTGGGAGTCATAAATGATTTAATTTAATACGTAAATGAGACTAAGCTGTCTTAGTCCATAAGGGCAGTTTGAGTCCCAAGCATGTTTGAGCCCCAAGCGTATAAGTATTTCCCTTTTTCCATATATAAGAATCCAGTATTGTCTTATAACTGAACAAGTTAATTAGCATGGTATCTTATTCTCTACAAGAATTATTTAGTCCTGACATGTGAATTCATCCAAACTAAAAGAACTTAAAAGTTTGGGCATGCAAGTCGTTTCATATATATGCATAAAGCAGCACGGAGGCAATTGGGAAGACATCTTCTAACACACAAGCGATCGACAAGAGCAAAGGAAAGAGGTACAAGTCTGTCTTTGGTAGCAGAAGTCATCACGTACGTACTGGGTGCTAATTTCTTGGAAAGGACGTCGACAGAGGGTTTAGTCGCGTTTAGGTGCCATTTTGTTTCAAATTAGTACGTCTGGATGATATGTTATTGTTGTAGCCGAAAAGAGGAACAAAAAACAAAAGCACAGCAGTGACTGAAACGAAATTGAGCATTTCCAAAACCGAATAGAATTTGAAAATGGAACTCTGAAGTACAGACAAATCTCATGTGGTAAGTGCGGGTGTAATGGAACTACTTTTTGATTAAAATAATTGATAAACAACAAAAATATGTTAAGTAAGGAGATTAGGAGAAGGGCATGCACTAAACAGTTGCAGAGATTTTGTGAAGTGGGGCACTGCCATACCAAATTTTCTATGAAATAGGCTCTCACGTTGAAGATTAGCAATTTTCCAGGGTGACGGGTCGCTACTTCCAACGCTGCAGTCTTCACTTACCAATTTCGCCGTCTTCGCCTACCAGGGCCGAGCCAATGGATATTTCTCCTGATGCCTCAGCGGAATCCACTTTTCTCATCCCCTTAATGCCGCTGCCATTGTTGCCTTGTTGATTACTGCTGGTGGTTGGTAGTCGTATTGCCCATCTGCTAACGGAAGCGAAACGCACCCTCTAGGGAGTGGTCGACGGGGTAATAGAAGGGGGGAAGAACATGGACAACGCATATGGGCGGGGAAAGGGAAGGTGGCGCTTAATCTCCACAGGGTGTGGAGAGAAGGGGCGCGAGAAAGAAGGAGTATGGCTGACTGGGTCATGGCACGATTGGAGGACAATCAGGAGACGTTTGCGCGACATGGGATGCGGGAGTCGGAAGGTGGGAGAAGATCAGAAGACGCCGATAGGGATTTGACGATTTAGGAAAATACTCCCGCGTGAGCCGAGCTGGGTCGGGGCGGCGGGGGCAAACTAAAACACGCGTCTATTGACCGTGTCACGGTTTAAAAACCGTGGAAAAGAAAGTGCGGACTACCGAGTGAATTTCTAGTAGTGCATGATCACCTCCATGCCTCAAGGTGCTAGATCCTATCTAGGTCACCTTGTTAAGTCTGACCCAAAGCCAACACGATGAATATGCACCCTGCTAGGGCAGACCCACATATCCATCCTTCACACTTCCACGAGATAGACGATACACCACGCTACGGCGTGCCCACACTTGGCCGATCAAGCTTTTCATGTGTGTCAAGCTAGAATACATTTGAGTGTACAGATTACGCTGTACACCCCAATGGTGTTTGCATATCTAGACCGTGTATTTTCAAAATTTAATCTATTGATATTCATGATTACAATAATAATAGGCTACATATAAAATTTGAGCTCATTTAGATGAGTGTATGTCACTCATCCAAAGATAACAAAATCGACACACAAAACTAATTTGAAATACATGATTTTCACCTGCTTTAGATGCATGACCTATAAGTGTCCGAATGAACTGAAATTTATTATATAGTATGTTCTTAAGATATTTAAGATGATCAATAATTTAGATTTTTTAAAAATTACTGCATTTTTAAAAATGACTGAGGTGTACGGTGCCTCTGGTACACTTAAGTGTACACTACCCTGTGACTTATAGGGAGACCGTGCGGGCGGAGAGTCCCGGTCGTGCTTCTCCTGATTTTTCTTGTCTCTCTCGTATTATTAAACTAATCACAACTTGTCTTTACCCCCAGTTCGCGCCAGTCTCTCTCACCACGTCTTTATGTGGCTATCTGTTTCCTTTGTCGGATGCTCTCTCTCACCTCCGTGTCTCCAACGTCCAACGACAAGCTGGCCAACTATGCCTCTATCTGCCACCTTCTCCACTGTGATTGCGTGTATCAATGGCAACCAACGCTTGGCCTACGGCGGCGAGGCCTAGGGGTCTTTGGATGTCTCCACCAGCCCCGGTGCAGGCAGAATGGCGACTGCTACCTCGGACTGGAAGCTGACCCTCTTGTGCCACTGCAGATGGAACCGCCAGTGTTTCCCTTTGCCACATGCGCATTCCCTAACACAGTGGTCCGCGTACACCATACGGGTGCGGGGAGGTGACGCCAAAGGCTTGTAAGATGACAGAGCCGTCTATGATGGCATGTGCTTCAATGGCGTGGAAGTAGGCATCATAGTCGTGCGAGACTAGGAAGAATTAAACCATAACTAACGCCATTGTATAGCTTGTATCACTTGTACATCACGTGTAGTATACTTTATACAATCTATTTAACTACTAATTCCACGGTGACTCAATCTCATACCATCAGATAACAAATCAACTTTACAAAGCATCATAACTTGTGCAGCATTCATTGTAAAGAAACTATCGCCGCCGCCACAACACCCCCTCCCCTCGTGCTGGTTGGGGTCGAGGATACTTACGTTCAGTCAGGTAAAAGTTAATCAACTTATTACTTTTTCTCGTATTTCTAGTACTCCACATAATCGTCTTTCAGAAGAGGGTACCCGAGGGGACCAGTTGCACGATAAACTATAATAGATCCCTTGGATGTGTGAGAGGGATAGGAACCCTTCGATGGTATTCAAGTTGCAGGAGACGTAGATGGGGGAGGAAGTAGGCAGTATAGGGGTCTAAGGTGTGGATTTCTAGTGTGTAAGATGGTGCGGTGGATGGCTGCTGCCAAGGAGGCAAAGAGGTGTGTGCCTAGAGTGGGATGGAGAACCAATCGGGGTTGTAAAATGGAGGGAGCTCGCATACGTATGCGTGGGGAGATCAGATCGATGTTGTTGGTGCTCTTATTGGTGTTGTGGGTGCGGCAGGACAACACAATTTTGATGTTCCTGTTAGACTCAGCGGCGATGGCATGACACTCTATAGATCATTCAATGATTAGTCTAATAATACGGGAGAGATAAGAAAAGTCAGGAGAAGCACGACTGGGGCTCTCAGTCCGCACGGTCCGTAATTTAAGATAGGCCGCAGTAGATTATCTCTCTCTCTCTCTCTCTCTCTCTATATATATATATATATATACATACATATATATATGTATATATATATATGGCTAAATATTTGTTACCCGCGCGGGTAACATACTCTCGTTACCCGTCACTGTTGTATTCCGCCTCCGTTCCCGCGTGACCAAAGACGAACCCCCTCGTCCGACGATGCGACCAAAGACGACCCCCCTCGTCCGACGATTCCAACCCCATCTTCCGACGATTCCAACCCCATCTTCCGACGATTCTATCCCTCTCTTCCGGCGGCTTTTCCATCTCCAGTGAATCTGCTGTTAGACGGGCCCATATCGTCCATCTGCCGCAGCGTTCTATTGTCCGCCTCCTCCCCCTGCGCGCGACCAAAGACGGAAGATCCTGCAAATCTCCGGCGATTCTTCTCTGATCTCCTCCGCCGCTGACAAGCATCCGCCGTTAGACGGGCTCATACCATCCATCTGCCGCAGAGTATTTGGGTCTTTATTCGTTGATCTGGATTCTCCCTCTTATCCGCCCCTTTTTGATTCAGAAGCTCCAATTGACAGTGCGACAAGTGCCCCGGTCTGAAAGCGGCGCCCGACCTAGAAGAATAGCGACATTGTTCATTTATCCGTTAACTGCAAGAAGGGGCGGGTTTTCCAGTTCTCAGTTTTCATAGAGGACGACGACGAACGTGTTTCTGAACTCATCTGAATCCTTTTTGGCTGTCGTCCGAATATCAGGTGAACATATTGATAATCATCAGTTGAAATCGTTGCTATTCAAGTGTGTCTGTCCAACTTCGAAATTTGATTTGTAATGTGTATATTGATTTTCCAAGAGAATGCTGATTTGTAATGTGTATACTTATTTTTCCCAATGTGTTTTCTTCTCTCTGACTTTTCTATTCACAATGTGTATACATTTCTCTGATCTTTGTGTTTAAAGTAAACCCAATTTTGTGTTTGCATTTTCCATTTTTGAAGCAGTTACTCATTTGGTATGCTGGGTTACTCTTCTGACTGACAGAGTTACTCTCTTGTTACTGATAGACGTTGTTATGATTCAAATCTTCCTTCAGTTACTCATTTGTTATGATGAGTTAATCTTCGGCCTGATAGAGTTACTCTATGCTGTTTCAGATTTACTCCTCTGTACTGCTGTGTTACTGATAGACGTTACAATGGATCCCAGCCTTGATACAGATGCTGCCAATTCAAACGTTGGTCCTGATAATGATAATGCTAATTCTTATCCATCTGTTGGTGCTTCCACTCTGCCGCCAGCTACAGTTCCTAAAATTGGTCTCCATTTTGGAAGTTTAGATGAAGCTATTTCATTCTATTCTAGCTATGCTGGCATGAATGGTTTTAATATCAGGAAAGATGACAACAGGTATGAACGGGGAACTAAGATTCTTGTTGCCAAAGATCTGGTTTGTGACAAGCAGGGTACAATGGGCCGTTCTAAGAGGTCAAGAGGGCTGTTGAGCCCCGTTTGTGATGAAGTGGGTAAGTTACAGGAAAATCTGTCTAAGAAGCACAAGCGATCTGTGAAGAGGTGTGGTTGTGGAGCCATGATCCGATTCACACTAGACAAGTCCTCATCTACGTGGGTTGTGACTGCCTTTGTTGAGGAACACAACCACGATCTTGTTGATGATGCACATCTCCGTTACTTGAAGTGTAACTCATCTCTTAATGAAACTCAAAAAGATATGCTTTCTTCCATGAGCCAAGCTAACATACATGTATCGAGACAAATTGCATTGATGGCATCGGAGTCTGGTGGTTATGAAAATCTGACATTTACTAGCAGACAAGCTCATGGACACATCAGTAGCAAGAGGAAAGAGGCAGCTAAATACGATGTGGACATGGTCTTGGATCGGTTTGCCAAGTTTAAGGTACTCGATCAGAAATTCTTCTATACATACCAAAACGATCCTGATTGTTGCTTGACTCATCTGTTTTGGGTTGATCCTGTTTCCGTTGAAGATTGTGGGTTGTTTGGTGATGCGATAGTTTTTGACACCACCTACCGCACTAACAAGTATTCAATGGTTTTTGGAATGTTTGGTGGTGTTGATCACCATCGCAAGACGGTCTTGTTTGCTTCAGCTCTTATGATTGATGAGAAGTACGAGTCATTTGTATGGGTTTTCAAGCAGTATCTACTTTGTTTTGGCAAAGAGCCAGTGTCCATCATAACCGATCAAGACCCGGCTATGAATGCTGCTATCCTTACTGTTTTTCCAAACTGCAAGCATCGGTTCTGCAGCTGGCACATCCTACAAAAGCTTCCCTCTAAGCTTGGTGGTGTTCCTAACAAGGAGCAGATCATAAGCTCCTTGAATGATTGCGTGTGGAATGTGGATGATGTTGGCACCTTTGAAGAGAAGTGGCATTCTGTTGTTGAGGTTTATGGTCTGTCGTCTATTAATTGGTTGTCTGACATGTATGCTATGTGTTTGGATTGGGTCCCGTGCTATATGCAGTCTTCCTTCTTCGCAGGCATGAGGACAACGCAAAGGAGCGAGAGCTTGAATGCGTTCATTAGAAGCCATGTGAACAGTAAGAAGACTTTATTTGAACTTGTATGCTCATTGGAGACTGCTTACTCTCATGTACGAGAGATTGAAAATTTCAAAGACTTTGAAGACGAGTATAGTAATCTCCCTTTGTCATCACTTTGGCCTTTGGAGGAGCAGATGAGAGGTATATACACAAAGTCAATTTTTAAGATATTTCAGAGTGAGGTTCATCAAAGCATGATATATAATGTAAAGGAATCTTCATAAGGTGTGTTTGAAGTGTATCGCGTTGGTGGCCTTGGATCTGCCCGCATTTTGAAGAAGAATCCATCGAGTGAGATTGTTTATTGCAACTGTTACATGTTGGAATTCAAAGGTATACCTTGCAGGCACATCCTGTCCTATTTGAAGAGTCGTGACTTTTGCACTCTTCCCGAGCCATACATATATAAGAGGTGGACCAAAGGCTACAGAGAACATCCTTTGATATTTGGCAAAGCTGCAGTTAGTCATCTATCCACTGGGAGGACTCTTAAGCTTGTCTCTGCCTGCAATTCTATTGTGAACATAGCGTGTAGGAACAACGCTGTAGATATTTGCCATGAAAAACTGCTTGCATTGCAAAAGGAGCTGTTAGATTTGGATGTCTCTGATAGTTGTGCAGATGCAGGTGCTGGTGTAACTGCTTCAAATACAGCTTCTTCTTCAGCTGTCAAGGTTAATATCCCCAATGTTTGTAAAACTAAGGGGAGACCCAAATCCACAGATGTGAGGTTTAAATCTGGAGTTGAGATTACACAGTCTAAAAGAGAAAGGCAGTGCAAGAATTGTTTAGAGTTTGGTGTTAACCATGACAGCAGGAATTGTCCTAAGAAGTAGTGCATTATATGATTGGGATTTGCTGCTACTATGTATACTGCTCGTGTTCTGGTGATCTTGCTGTTGCTATTGATGTATATGTGGTTCTATCTTTTTTATTGGAGTTTGTAGTGTGTTTGTGAGGCATGTTCAAATTTGTAATGGGGTTGTTCTTTTTGTGTAGTTTTATGAAAGTGAGTTTGTAACTTTCTAAGTACTTCACTTGTGTTTGTAATCTATCTTTGTGTTACCTTGTGCTCCAGCAATTGTATGTATACTTTGAATATGTTATAAAGAATGTTTTCTGATCAATTGTTATTCTTTTTGAATATTATGTGTTTGTCTTTGTGTACAATGGATACTATTACTGTTGTCACAGTTACTCTTATTGCTGTCATAGTTACTCGCAGTGGTTTTTCAGTTACTCCCGTGCTTTTTCAGTTACTCGCAGGGTTTTTCAGTTACTCCCGTGCCTTTTCCAGTTACTCCCGTGCCTTTTCCAGTTACTCGCAGTGGTTTTCCAGTTACTCGCAGGGTTTTTCAGTTACTCCCGTGCCTTTTCTAGTTACTCCCGTGCCTTTTCTAGTTACTCGCAGGGTTTTTCAGTTACTCGTAGGGTTTTTCAGTTACTCCCGTGCCTTTTCCAGTTACTCGCGTGCCTTTTCCAGTTACTCCCGTGCCTTTTCCAATTACTCCCGTGCTTTCTTCATTTACTCCCGTGCCTTTTCCAGTTACTCCCGTGCTTTTTTCAGTTACTCGCAGGGTTTTTCAGTTACTCCCGTGCCTTTTCCAGTTACTCGCAGGGTTTTTCAGTTACTCCCGTGCTTTTTTCAGTTACTCGCAGGGGTTCTCCAGTTACTCGCAGGAGTTGTTCAGTAATAGTAGGAGAAAAATGAGTACGGGAGTCTGTTGTACAAAAAGTAACTCTAGAAGAGAGAGCACAGAGCTATAAATAATTGCAGTGATGTGTCGTCAGAATAACCCAGAGTATGCTGGCATCTTTGCAACCCAACAGTAAAGAGCACTGCTGTCAATAACTGCAGCACCAACAACACAGACCATTACTCTCACTGCTGTCAATAATTGCAGCACCAACAACACAGACCATTACTCTCACTGCTGTCAATAATTGCAGCACCAACAATACAGCGGGGGGCTTTTAGATCTGCAACATCTCCATCCTCCACGACACTCTCTCCTTCCATCTCTTCTTCATCAGCAACTGCTACAGTTTCAAACAAAGCGGGGGGGGGCTTTCAGATCTGCAACATCTCCATCCTCCACGGCACCATCTCCTTCCATCTCTTCTTCATCAGCAACTTCTACAGTTTCAAACACAGCGGGGGGCTTTCAGATCTACATCATCTCCATCCTCAACGACACCCTCGAGGTCCACTTCTTCATCTGTGACTGTTACGGTTTACATAAGGTACAGTTTTACATTTCTTCAGATCCCCTTTTACATTTATTCATAAGGTACAATTTTTCAGTAGCACCCCCTTTGACCATCTCCTCAGATCCCCTTTAACATTTCTTCACAACCTACCATGGAGCCATTCATCCAGCCAATCAACTACACCCTTGATGACAAGACAGTGGAATCCATTCTACTTCCTATAGAATGGAACCATCTCCATTTTCAGATCAAACCAGGAAAAACCACCTTCCTAATCGGAAACCAGTCTTTCCAGATAACCCTTATGCAGAATAAAAATGGGTCACTTTCAACTGCTAAGGGCTGGAAAAGGATGATCGCACAGCTCAGTCTTCGCAAAGGTTGGATCATCTACCTCAAGCCAACTGATCACCAGACCATCACAGCATGGATCACAGATCAGTTCTTAGAAAAACCAACTGAGCTTATCCCTCTCTTCAGAATGCCTGGCAATGAAGTATACTCTGGATCGGAGAACTCTGCAGATCAGCTCTTCGTTAGGGACATATACCAAGCAGAACCGGGATCAGCTGCAAATCCCATTCAGTTTGCAGAAGACACTGCTTCTTCGTCTGTCCAGCGTTCCTTTCACAAGTAGCTATTTGATTTTTATGTTCAGTTAATGGACCTTCTTTACAGCCGATCTGGCTGTATTTTTCTGTATTTTAAGTTCAGTTGTTGGACCTTCTTTATATTCGATCTGGTTGTATAATATATAACTTTTTATGCTTTGAATGTTGTAATCTTGAATGTTTAGATGTAGTGTTTTGAATGGTGTAATCTTGAATGTTGTAATCTTGCTTGTGCTCTCCGTGATCTTATGTAACTCACATGGTTGCCTAGTTACTCGCATAGGATTCAGTTACTCGTATGGTTGTCTAGTTATTCTATAGCTGTCGCATAGGATTCAGTTACTCACATGTTTTTGTTCAGTTACTCGCAGTGTTGTTTCAGTTACTCGCAGTGTTTGTTCAGTTACTCGCAGTGTTGGTTCAGTTACTCGCAGCTCTTGTTCATTTACTAGCAGGCTATTTGAGTTACTCACAGTATTGATACAGTTACTCGCAGCGTTGGTTCAGTTACTCGCAGTGTTGGTTCAGTTACTCGCAGTGTTGGTTCAGTTACTCGCAGCGTTGGTTCAGTTACTCGCAGTGTTGGTTCATTTACTCGTAGTCCTTTTTCCAGTTACTCGCGAGCTTTGTTCAGTTACTCGCGAGCTTTGTTCAGTTACTCACAGGGTTATTCAGTTACTCGCAGCATTTTTCCAGTTACTCGCGAGCTTTGTTCAGTTACTCGCGAGCTTTGTTCAGTTACTCGCAGAGCTTTATTCTATTACTCGCAGCGTTTTTCCAGTTACTCGCGGGCTTTCTTCAGTTACTCGCAGGGTTGTTCAGTTACTCGCGAGCTTTATTCAGTTGCTCGCGAGTTTTTCTTCAGTTACTCGCAGCGTTTTTCCAGTTACTCGCGAGCTTTCTTCAGTTACTCGCATCGTTGTTCAGTTACTCGCGAGCTTTCTTCAGTTACTCACAGCGTTTTTCCAGTTACTCACGAGCTTTCTTCAGTTACTCGCAGCGTTGTTCAGTTACACGTGAGCTTTCTTCAGTTACTCGGAGTGGTTGTGACAGTTACTCGCAATGTTTTTCCAGTTACTCGTAGAAGGTTGTTCAGTTACTTGCAGTGTTTGTTCAGTTACTCACAGAGGGTTGTTCAGTTACTCGCATCGTTGTTCAGTTACTCGCAGAGGGTTGTTCAGTTACTCGCAGGCTATTTTGAGTTACTCGCAGTATTTTTTCCAGTTACTCGGAGCGGCTGTGACAGTTACTCGCAGGCTATTTGAGTTACTCACAGTCCCTTTTCAGTTACTCGTAGTCCTTTTTCAGTTACTCGCAACATTTTTTTAATTACTGGTAGTGTTCAAGCAGTCCTTTTTCAGTTACTCGAATAGTTTGTTAAGTTACTCAATCATTACTGTCGGGTGTTCAAGCATTACTCAAGCATTCTGTTACTTTCAGCTCAGTTACTCTTAGTAGTTTCAAGATGTACATAAGCATTCAAAGCATAAAGTTATCTAAAGCATTCAAGAACATTTAGCCAAAATATAAGTGCAAAATCAATATATGTTCAAGATGACATGTACAGCAAGATCAAATGTACATTAAGATCAGTTGTAAATTCAGACTTTTAACAGTTGTACATTCAATAGCAGTTGTACATTCAGATATACACAGCTTATACAACAATGAGTAACTGAACAACAGCTTATACAAAAGCAGCTATACACTTGTTGTTTCTTCATTCTTTTTTGTTTCTGGTTGTTTATCAGCTTCAGCTTCTCCTCCATTGTTATCAGCAGATATACCTTCTTTCATCTCTTCGATTTCATCTTTTTCATCGTCTATTGGAGGCTGCAGCTGCCCCCTTGCCATCATTCGTTGAAAAATATCAGCCCTTATTGATGGTATGTCTTTGCAGGTGAAGTCCATAGGTTTACAATTTACTAGGCACTCTAAGTACTTCATGACAAAGATCCCACAGTCAAGTGAGTCTTCTTCCTGCTGTGGGCAGATCGGGTAATCCCTTTTCCACTGTGACAATTGGCTTCCCTTTTCAGGTGCACCCCTAAAGAAGTCGTGCACTATACCCACCTGCATTAAAAAAACAAGACATTTATTCATCATCAATTAAAGATCAGTAATCCTTTCAATCCACTTATAATGGACTTAATTTTTATAGATCACTTACCCATCTATTGAATTCCTTTCTTGAGTTGCTACTCCAACTCATTGAATTATAGGACCGGTGTGCTCCATCCCTGAAACTTGCTTCGTACAAGTGCCAGTGGTTGTCGTTGTTTAGTATTGTGAACACCGAGTCCATTGCGTCCCAATCTTTCATTGGAACGTTGAATAGTGGAGATAGCATGTCTATCTGTTCCAAGGTGATGTCCTCAATATTAAATGATAGCTTTTGCTGCAAATGTAGAGTTTAAAAACGACATATATAAGTTTCAGTTTGTGTTTCTATATTGTAATTTCATGTAAATTTGTATACAAAGTTTATTTGTCTTACCGGAGCATAAGTGCTCATGCAGTGCCACGTCAATCCCTTCTTCCTCCGCTTGCTTGTGCTCTCCTTGAGCATCTGTACAAAGCAGTCGAGAACCTGAATAAAACCAAAAGCTTTATCAGTTTAGCAATCCAAATTATCTATTTTAAAGAGTTAAACTACATTCTTGTTTCTTACAGGTGAATGTGTCATTTGATCCTTGTACAGGAGGGCGGCGAGGTCCTTCCCCGTGCACCAAGTGTCTTCACTGAATTTCCATTCTCGTTTTAACCTGCAAATTATTTTTATAGATGTTATACATGTGAGTTGGATATAGAAAAATTAATGTGTTATCATTTTACATTTGACAATAACCAATTCCATTACATTTTTTCTATGTTGTCCATGAAGTGATGGACAATTTCTTTGGCTTCTTTTGTTTTGAAATGTTCAAAACCTATGAAGTTTGACATCTTGTGCTGTCAACAACAATAGAGAAAACCATGTTTGAATCAATCTTCATTTTTCCCAAGTTATTTAAGCATTTCTATCAGTTACTCAAGTATTACTCTCGGTTACTCATTCATTATGTTCAGTTACTCAAGCATTACATTCAGTTACTCATTCATTATGTGCAGTTACTCAAGCATTATATTCAGTTACTCAAGCCTTACGTGCAGTTGCTCAAGCCTTACTTGCAGTTACTCAAGCATTAGGTTCAGTTACTCAAGCTTTAGGTTCAGTTACTCAAGCATTACTTGCAGTTATGATATACTTGAAAGGAGATGAAAATTACCTTTTCCTCCCTTCTTTTCTTCACATTTTTCTCTATGCTTCCTATCTTTGGCTCTTCCATCGTCTTCTTCTTCAATCTTCTTCTGGGCTTCTTCTGCCCTTCTTCTTCTGCTATCTTCTCCGGCTGTTGGCTCCCTTCTTTTTGTTTCTTTTGTTCTGCCTCTTCCGCAGATTTTGGTTCTTCAGAACGGTTGTCCTTTGTTTCTTTTTTCTCCTCTTCTTCCTGTTTCTTTTGGTCTGCATCTTCTGCAGAACTGTTGTCTTTTGTTTCTTTGTTCTCATATTCATCAACATTTTTACCGTCCTCACTATGATCTTCTGATTCTACATATTTTCTTCTGAGGGTTAGCCTTCTTCGTTTTGTCGGTTGGGCGACATCCTTTGTCGGTGAGTCTTTCTGTTCATCTACATTCACCGAGACAAAACCCTCGGAAAATTCCTGGAATCCACTTCCAGGTGACTGTGATTTATTACCCTCATCTTCCCACTTTCTTTTTAGGTTTTTGTTTTCTTCTTCTAACTTGGCTATTCTTTCTTCTAGCCTTTTATTCTCCAATTGCAGTTCTGTGAATTTATCAACACTTATTCTTGTGCAGATCTCCTTATGTATTTTGAGCTCCTCCTCCAACATTTTGATTCTTGTCTCCAGGGTGGAGGTGTCAATAGTGTCTCCCTCTTCGATGATTGGTTTTGCTGGTGCCTCAGTGGTTGTTGGCGTACTTTTTTCTGGGATGTCATTCGATGATTTTACAGCATGCCAATCATCTCCCTAGTCTACCACTATCATTTGACATACCTGTCCAACATATAAAAAAAATAATGTGTTACTCACAGAGGGTTGTTCAGTTACTGCATGTTATTTTGAGTTACTCGCATAGGGTTGTTCAGTTACTCGCAGAGGGTTGTCCAACATATAAAAAAAAATAATGTGTTACTGCAGAGGGTTGTCCAACATATAAAAAAAATTATGTGTTACTGCAGGCTATTTTGAGTTACTCGCAGAGGGTTGTTCAGTTACTCACAGGCTATTTTGAGTTACTCGCAGTGTTTTTTGAGTTACTCGCAGTGTTTTTGAGTTACTCGCAGTGTTTTTTGAGTTACTCGCAGTGTTTTTTGAGTTACTCGCAGAGGGTTGTTCAGTTACTCACAGGCTATTTTGAGTTACTCGCAATGTTTTTTGAGTTACTCGCAGTGTTTTTTGAGTTACTCGCAGTGTTTTTTGAGTTACTCGCAGAGGGTTGTTCAGTTACTCACAGGCTATTTTGAGTTACTCGCAATGTTTTTTGAGTTACTCGCAGTGTTTTTTGAGTTACTCGCAGTGTTTTTTGAGTTACTCGCAGGCTATTTTGAGTTACTCGCAGGCTATTTTGAGTTACTCGCAGTGTTGTATATTAGATTTTGTAACAAAGATTAGATATGCTTACATCCTTAGGCTCCACTTTCGCTAATTCCATCAATTTCTCGACCGGCGCAGCCCACTTCTTTATCCTTGGTTTGGAGTCAAGGAATGTTGGCTTTGCCATCTTTGTCATCTCATATGCCCAAACCTGCATGTAATATATAGAAAATATAATGCATATGTTACTGCAACCCCATAGTCAATATTGTATCAATGTAGTTGAATATGATTTTATTCACTTACGCATAGGCACATGACACAGCCTGTTGTGTACAGGGTGTTCTTAGCCCCTTTCTCTCCTTTCCTTCTTAGCTGGACATTCTCCTTTAGCATCTTCATATTCTTGAAGATACTCCCATGCACCAGCTTTGCCCAATTCATCTGCCCAGTGGCAGTTACATTATCTAGGTAGTGGATAATGTAGATTGGTGCGCAATAGCTAGTGTCTGGGATTAGGAATGTTGCCAGCAGGTGCAACATCCACGCACGACACATATTTGTATTGTCTGCTGGATTGTTGGTCTTGGCATATTCTTGCCAAAGTTTTGTTAAGTTGTCCTTATGCAGGACATCTTTTTCTCTCAATTTCTTTGATGTCTCACCTTCATTTCTATATTTACAAGTCTCCTTCGCAAACTCTTGCCATATCGACTTTACTATGGCAGAATCTTTTCTTTGTGTTATATCTATACCTTTGCTGGGGATACCTAGAATTATCCCCACGTCATCTACTGTCATCCTTCTTTCCTCTCCCTCGGCCAGCAGAAATATGTCTTCATCGACATATCTATCAATTAAATCCTCTAACAAGCCTATGTCAACCGCAAGATTTGGCATATTTATGAGGGTTGCAAAGGCTGTTGAGCTCAGCATCATAAGTTGTTCCTTTGTATAAACCATGCTCTTGCTGGTATTGTTGTAGCTCTTTAAGGAGCACCTGTGGTACAGTCTATTTACTCCCACTGCAAACATATCAAAACTTATCGTTAGAGCTCATTGTTTATTTTGTAAAAGCTATTTAATAAACTGTAAGTAACTGAAAATTAAAACTATTACAAATCCATACAATCTTACCTTTCTCTTTAGCCTTTTCCGTCTCTTTATGTTTCTGACTTGCAGTTGTACTCTCCTCATCCCCTTTGCTTTCTTCTCCTGCATACAAATAAAGTTATTCCAAGAATGTAGTAGTTAGCTTAACAATTTTGTTTTATCGCTTATTATCGGTTACTCAAACATTACTATTGGTTACTCAAGCATTATGTAATAGTTACTCAAGCATAAATTTCAGTTACTCAAGCATTAATCTCAGTTACTCAAGCACTACTATCGGTCACTCAAGCAATATGTGATAGTTACTCAAGCATAAATTTCAGTTACTCAAGCATTACTCTTAGTTACTCAAGCATAATGTAATAGTTACTCAATCATAAATTTCAGTTGCTCAAGCATTAATCTTGGTTACTCGAGCATTAATCTCAGTTACTCAAGCATTATGTGATAGTTACTCGAGTATAAATCTTGATTACTCAAACACTACTATCGGTTATTCAAGCAATATATGATAGTTACTCGAGCATTAATTTTAGTTACTCAAGCATTACTCTCAGTTACTCAAGTATTACTCTCGGTTACTCAAGCATAATGTAATAGTTACTCAATCATAAATTTCAGTTGCTCAAGCATTAATCTTGGTTACTCAAGCATTACATTCAGTTACTCATTCATTATGTGATAGTTACTCGAGCATAAATCTTGATTACTCAAACACCACTATCGGTTACTCAAGCAATATGTGATAGTTACTGAAGCATTAATTTCAGTTACTCAAGCATTACTCTTGGTTACTCAATCATTACTCTTGGTTACTCAAGCATTATGTGATAGTTACTTGAGCATAAATCTCGGTTACTCACACATTATTATCGGTTAGTCAAACAATCTGTAATAGTTACTCAAGCATTAAACACGGTTACTCAACATTAATGTATGTTATTCAAGCATTCTGTAATAGTTACTCAAGCATTAATTTCAGTTACTCAAGCATTAACATCGGTTACTCAAGCATTAATATCGGTTACTCAAGCATTACTGTCGGTTACTCAAGAAGCACTATGTAATAGTTACTCGAGCATTACCTTGTTGTTCAAATTCTCCCGCTTTGCTGCGCGTACATTCTTTCTTCTCAGCTGCTATGTTGACTCCACGACGAGCAGTAGCAACATTACTGCGCTTTGCACTTTTTGATGGAGGTTTGATCCATGGGGGAGCTGTAACCCCTATTTTTTTGCCTTTATCCTGTGTCTTAGTTGTCTGAGGAGTCTCAGCAGCAAGCCCCTTCTTCATTCCCGCAACTTCTTCTTTCCCCTCTTTTTCCGCTCCTGCGTCCTTGGTAGCCTCTTTCTTATCCTCTTTCAGGGTTGTCGGAGTAGTGTGGTCGAGTATTTCCCTTTCCGCCGGCGATGGTGATTTATCCGCTTTTTCTGGTTCTTTGGCCATCTTCTGCTCGGCCTGTTGAGGCTGCATTTCGATTTCATCATCTTCTTCAATCACTGGTCGTGGACGCCTTAGCCACGGCGGCCCTGTCGAGGTCTTCCTTGACGCTTGCTTTGTTCTCGTCATATTGGAAGAGGTAACTGTCGGCGACGATCTGGGATTTTGCTTCGGCGGGGACGGAGCGACGATTTGGGGTTTTGCTTTCGGCGGGGACGGCGCGACGAGGGACGGTGCGCGAGAACAACTGAACGAAGGAAGCTTGGGAGATCGGCGGAGTCGCTGAGTCGGGACGGAAGAAACTGAAGACGGGAAGAAAATATTACATCTATTTACTAACATGCCACCGTGTTTTTACCGGACGGGTAGTAATACAAGTTACCCGCACGGGTATTAAAAAGTAACTCTATATATATATATATATATATATATATATATATATATATATATATATATATATATATATATATATATATATATATATATAGCCGACAATGAGTGGTTCAAGTTGTCAAGTACGATTTCTCCTAAAAAAAGGACCCGAGTTCGAATCTTAATTTTTGTCTTAATTTATAACTCTCTTCGGCGTTCGGCCTCCGCTATAGGCGTAGCGTGGGAGAAAGGGGAGACATCTTTCTCTTTCCCAAATTACAACAGTACCATCAACCAATGGGATTGTAGTATTCTTAAAACACTGCACTCTCTTTTTTCTCTCAAGTTTTTGGGTAGTTTACTATTTTTTTGATACGTTTTCTTCCTTACAAATACCTTCTCCGCTCATTCTCCCACGATATTCACATTCTCTTTCTTACAGCTGGTATGGATTCTCCTTCACCCCGCTTATGATAGGTATGACCACGTTAACAACGGATTGGCCTCACTTTCTCATGACCTTCACGGCTAATTTCTCTGACCACTTAGAGTAGATTTTTTCACGTTTTCAATTCACCTCGAAAAACTCCTAACCACCCTTCAACTGGATCACGTTTATCCCCACGTCTCTGAGCACTAACTGCACTCCCGTCACGAACCACTCACACCATCCACAAATACGACGATCCTACTCACCTATTAATCTGCAGCAACCGATGCCTACATTCTCAAGGCAGCAGCCACCTGACGCCCAGGCAGATGATGAGCAAGAGACAGAGACTCTGCCGTGATGGAACTGAAAGCTCGCCGGAGTATAACAATATCTTGTGGTTTGAACGTGAGTTAGCCGCTGTTGGACAATCTTGTTTATATAATTTAGACAAGTTATGTATGCTTTCTTATTGACATCAATTAGTTTTTCTTCCAACATCCTGAGATCTTTCTGTACGAAATATTTCCGATTTCAAATGCTAATGTATCACAAACATGAGTACACGAGTATCGCAGCATCACCAATGTAACGGAGATGATTGTGGTAAGAAACAAGTTTGTTGATTGTGAAGCTAATAGTTTCTTGCATGAGGGACAACCATCATCAATACACACTCTCATTTTATTTTCCTGTTTCGGTTAATTTTGTGAGCATCTCCCGATTGTGTGTAGGCTGGACTACGCTCATAACCAGCTTAAAATATGTATGAGGAGATAAACGATGCTTGTTATTTTGTATCGTGCACACCACTCTATAGACGAAAATTATAGCTGAAAAAAGTATGGTGACTCAATGAAGGTAAAAGAAAAGAATTCTTTCTCCAAATAATTTAACAGAATATAGACGTCAACTTTACACATATGAAGGAATCATCTTGAGAAACTACATTTATTAGATCTAAATTAAATACATGGATGTATTTACCATGGTCTGTTTCACTGAATGAAAGACGTTTTATTGAATTTAAGATTTGTGAAGAGATTTACCAATCATAAAATATGGAATTTTATAGAATTGAACTAACATTCATATCTATACTATCGAAAGAGAGTTAATGCATTAAGTAACTACAAATGTCAACAACCAACAACGTTTTAACAATTGAAGCCTCCTTAGCACGCTCTTTCTTTCTTTGCCTCCTAATTTTTTCTATGTTTAATGTCATTTGCATCTTATATCTTAATCTTTTAGACACACGACTCTGGGCTACTCTATTTTTTTCTCAAAAAGATGAATTTTTTTAATCTCTCACCTCCCCCACCCAAGATATCCGGCTTTCTTTCTTATTCCTATCAACCGCTTCACTTTTTGTTCTCTCTTTAGTTATCAAAATCATTTGCAAAAATACATTTTTTTGCACTTGACTGGAAAGAAATAATTAAATCTCTACTATTCTCCCGTACTTCTTGTAACTTCCCTGCTCCTTGCAAAATATTATAATAAAATGTAACATATTTTTTATCAATATGTTAAATTGACTTTCCTAATTCCTTCCCTAGTTTTTCCAAAGATTGTTACTTTTTATAGATATCCCCCCTCTCCCTGGGATAACAGACCCCCAATCATCTCTCCCTCTTCGTCTTACTTTCTCTTACTTATTGTAACTTTCTGACTACTTACAAAATGTTCCTATAAAGGATACCAATTTTTCACAAGTTAATTCGTTGAATTTTCTTTCCTAATTATTTCTTCTTGACTTCATTAAGACGTTGTCTTTCCTTATCACTGGGAATTCTCAAGACTAATTATTCTTTTCTGTATTAGATAATGCGGTCTTGATTATCCTCTAGGTCCTTTAAAATACTTGATAGAAAAGACGTTAACAAGACATAACAAATAGGACTTAAAAAAAATTGATATATGCATATTTATTCTCTTACCAAAAGATAACGTCAACAACAAAACCAAAATGAGAAATACAACAAAAAACTAATCATGTGCACAAAGAAAGCTAGGAATTAAAACATAGATGAGGAGATCAATGATGCTTGTTATTCTGTATCGTGCACCGTCACTGTATAACAGAAAATTACATCGAAAAAAGCATGCTGACTCAATGAAAGTAAAAGAAAAGAATTCTTTCTCCAAATAATTAACAGAATATAGACGTCAACTTTATACACATGAAGGAATTATCTTGGAAAAGTTGTGCGTATTAGTTATAAACTATAATAAATTGTTTGGACTTTTCACAAGAAATCTAAATTCAACAGGAAAAAATCAATACACAATATTTTTTTTCTATACTACTTTAAAAAGAGTGAATTTTATTTCAAAATTACAACCCTACTATTACAGTTCCTGTAAAAATTAGCCAACCAATCAAAAACTAGCATTCAAAATTTCTTACGCTCTCCTGAATCATCTCTCTTCTCAGGAGTTTTCTTGAGTTTTTGTGATTTTCTCACATTTAGTTTCTATTTCATGGCAACAAGTGTGTTGCCGCAATTGTTGTTAGTGCCTGTTCTCCACTCCCCCTCACATCCTTAAAACCAAGAACATGTTACTTGTTACGTACAGTGGTTAATGACGAAAATGACAACTTCCATTACTAAGAGAGCCAATCTGCAAAAATGATTTGTGCTACAATTATATCTTTTATTTAATTGTCTTTTGTCTTCTTCATCCCTCCATCATCTTCCACAAAGTAGTAGGTGCCATATGAAAAGTTGTCTTCGTCCATCCGTTGTCTTTGACAAAGTAGGTGCCATATGAAAAGTTGTCGTCATTGATGATGTTCGAGTTGAACCATTTCTTTGTCAAAACAAGGTCCATAGATGTCATGGACCAGGCACATGCTATGGATCTAACACATTCATTGATACAAAGTCCACAGACGTTATGGAGTTGTCCCCGTCATCACTGGTATTTTGGATAAGATGATTCCATGGTATATTTTGGAGGGTCTAGGCTAATAGATTTTTTGTTCAGTATGAATGTTTGTCCTCCACCATTGTCTCCATGATGGTAAGCATGAATACACTCCGTGTATTCCCCTCTCTTCCTCCATATTCACATGTATTTAGGATGTCTGAAGGGGCAATGGTGTGGAATTCCATCAACTACTAGCCAAGCGCAAGGTGAAAAAAGTCTTCCAGATCTGCATATCTTATTCATCGTATATGAAAGGAGGCAATGCAAGCAATCTCTTGTTGTTTTGTGTTTCCTCACCCATTCAATTGGCCTCGCCAGTGCCATAGAGGCACAAACCTGCATTCTTACTGTAAGTTTCTTAGGAGGTTTATATAAAGAGGGGGGGCTCCACCTGACTATTAAAAAACTATCATACTCTTTTGTTATTGTACATACTGTGGCATGGATAACCACAACAATTCATTCTTGTTTCTATTGCTCCTTTCCATTTTGTCATGATCAGAGTTGGCTTCTATTGATTAAATAATTATGACTTACTCTTAATTTATATACATTAATACTTGCCCCCTATAATAATTATTGGATAGTTACGATAACCATTATAGACACCTTCTTGCAATTTATCAAACAATCAAATGATCTTTTTTTATTCTTGTAGATTGCCAACGATCATGCCCTCCCCCACTATAAACAATGTTTACAACACTCTCCTCCTCTCCACCAATGTCAACAATACCTTTTTCATTTTTGACAATAAAATATGGTCCAAGTACTCCTACAAAGAATTGATGATATCAGAACCGTCGGTCAGTGGTCATTCGACTTGACATGTAATTTCCATTCTAGGTACACTTCTCGCTCCATGTTGATAATGATATGAGCCTTAACAAACTGCACTGGAGCATGCTCACCTTAGGTGATGGTACTGACAATAGATGAAGATACACTACGAGGTGGGAGAAGAGCCACGGTGTGCTATCCATCAAAAGAAGAATTCTGACAGTGGAACGCAACACTGAAGGTGGTTTTCATGGGTGGATGAAGATTGCCATGAAGTCTTTTTCCAACAAACTCCTACCAGAAATCAATGCACGACATTTCAAATCATATGCACTCCTTAACTCTTTCTTCTCACATTTCCACTCTATATTGTTATTTTGCTAAAATCAAAATCAATAGTAAAAAAATTGGTTACTCGAGTTTGTTTTTCTCTATAAATTAATATCATGTTATTGCTAGGAACCAATGCCAACCATAACTACTCTCACATATTCCTCCCTCTCTCACTATCTCAAAGCCACACTTTCTCATCTGTATCTATCAATGCACATAAAAAATGAGACGAGGAGAGTGGATAGTCGTTAACAGTCTCCCTCTTTCTCTCTCTTGCCACGTTTGTTACTCCTTTTTCTTATATTTTCACACATAAAAATCCACATCAATAAAACCGATTACCCAAACTTGGTTATGTTGATCCTCTTTCTTCGTCGATAATATGTTCTTTCTACAAACTAATAATATGCACAAATATTTTAAATTATTTTCCCGCTCGTTAATATTTTAAAGTCATTTATGACCTCATTGGATCTTTCTTTTTTATAAAGTTTCAACTTTTTATTGTTTTGATAACAAATCAGCTAAGACACTTAGCATATGTGAGGGAAAGTGAAGAGTCATTAGTTTTCCATTCTTATATTTTCAAGTCTTCCCTATTTTCTATTATAATACTCATTTGTATGTACTAATACAAAAATAGGTAGTTTCCATCAAAACCTCCTCATCCAAACGGAATCAAGTATTTTGAAAAACCTTTCTCGACAACTACTTCGAAAACCATAACTACATCCACTACAACACAGTCTTTGAAAAAATTGTTCTATTACCTTAGCGGAACGAAGAAATAAATTCTAGGAATCCCTCTCACTTGAAACAAATCTCTCTCCCCACTATCCATCAATGTTGAATCTCATCATAATTTCTCTCACTTTTATCTCATGTCAAATTCCAACTACTACACTAACTTCATATCTCCCCTTCTTAATTGCACATATTTTTTTCTTTGAAAAAACTGAACTCTGACCATTAGTCATGTCATTTTTGGGATGATGGTTATTGTACATGGTAACATTGAACATAGACATAAATTAGTTGGTCTTTCTTTGTCATGGAAAAGGAAGAAGTTTCTCTCTTTTCAAGAGGAGATCCACTTGACTATGATTTTCCCACATTCAACAAATACCAATTTTCTATTTTCACACTGACCTATAATTTGATTGTATGTTTCTTATCTTAAGTTCTCCATCACCACACACCTTAACTATATATAAGAATACCCATTTCAACTATTATTTCTATGATAGAAAATATATTATTCTACGTGGACTTTCAATTGAATGGTTGCATGTGATTAACACAAAAGCTCTCTCCTTTACTCCTTATTTCACTGTATTTATTTTTTAAAACCTCTTTTTTAAATCTGAATAACCCAATAGCCCCTATATGTGCCTATAAATTTGCTAACCTTCACATCCCTATAATCTCTACTCTAATATAATATCTCTTGCAATAATTGCCTTTTTCCACGCTAATCTCTATCTCCACCCATCTTCCCCCTATAATCTATTTACGTGAGCCATCTCACAATCTTTGGTCTTATCCATTTATATGGTGCAAAAAGTACCCATCTCTTTCTCTTTTCATCCATACCCATTCATTTCTCTTATGCTTCTATGTCCTTTTATTTTTGGTATAACCCTCACTAATTTCAAATAACACAAGCATTAAACTCTGTCTTCTATTTGACTCCATCTCTTCTTATGTTTTCTCCCACCAACTTTTCTATTATATGTACATTCTTTCCTATAAAACCCACTTACCCCAGCAAATAAGTAATCCTTACACTTTGAAACTCCCTCTTTCAACATATTTCACAAACTCCCTCCTCTCTCAAGCAAATTTCTCTAACCCCTTCTGCCCATCATCCGTCAACAAAGATACATGGACTTCTTCCCTCATAGTGTCCTTGTCTTTTACCACACATTTGTTAAACACTGCCATAATTTTTTGGTCATACAACCTTCTATCTTCCCACTATCTACATCACCCTCTTTCTTTCCCCACCTAACTTGTACATAATAATTTTTTTTTCTTCTCATCAGTGTCTACCACCACTCCATGGCTCCCTATTTCTCTGTTGTCATTTTCAGTCACCATCTATGCACAGGGTAGAAGTCTTTCGGTTTATCCACATACTAGACTTCTTGTAACGACAGTCGCCAAACCGACAAACAAATCGTTACTAATTAAGCAGAATTTCAACATAAACAACAGGTTAACAAAAATCACTTAAAATTAAAACCATTTTGCATAGGGATCCATTTCTAGGAAAACTCTTTAAGGCAGAACCCAAACTTTATATACATCATTGTTCACATTGTACATACATTGTACCATCTCTTCTCGGGCATAACATATAATAGTTGCTTTGTCAAAACATATACTGAAGCAACATAAAACCTCGAGGCTTACAAGCCAAAAATCTTGGATCGTTCATGAAACCATAACGAACCAACTCTAAGGACCTGAGAGTACAGAGACGACACATATGACTTCTATCTACAAGACATGACAGACAGTACACTCAACCTGAGCTATCACTGCTGTCCCTGCTGGTGTTGTTTTTTTTTTCTGCAGAAAGATCTTCACCTCCTCTTGCACGTCCACCTAAAAATTTGGATCCCACGGGGGTGAGACAATTGAAAATTGCCCCAACGAGAGATATAACTCTCCGCCAACAATGTTATTATAACAGTTAAATAGTATTAAATTGAGCATAGGATAAGTAGTTTAGAACATTCTCATATTTTAAAGCATGGCAGCTGTCTATGATAGAGCAGTAATTCATCTATTCACTTTGTAAGGAATATGGAGAACGCGTATATCATTTATCCATCATACTATCTCAAGCTTATCCTGTGATGCTCATTGTCATGGTATGTCATCCATGAATCATTCTCATTTCTATCTGTTGGCCTCAGCCAATATGCTAATCAGATATTGAATTGTACCAGTCATATAAGTATACATCATCATATCCTATCCAAGCATTGGACTATGCCAATCATATGCAACCATTCTAGGCATTGGACTATGCCAATCCTGTGACATTATTCTAGGCATTGGGTTATTACCAATCATGTGTAATTATTCCAAGTATTGGGTTATGACCAATCCTGTGACATTATTCCAGGCATTGGGTTATTACCAATCCTGTGCAATTATTCTAGGTATTGGGTTATGACCAATCCTGTGACATTATTCCAGGCATTGGGTTATTACCAATCATGTGCAATTATTCTAGGTATTGGGTTATGACCAATCCTGTGACATTATTCCAGGCATTGGGTCATTACCAATCCTGTGCAATTATTCCAGGTATTGGGTTATGACCAATCCTGTGACATTATTCTAGGCATTAGGTTATGACCAATCCTGTGCATTCCAGGTATTGATCTATGTCAATCTTGTGATATTATTCCAGGTATTGGGTTATTACCAATCCTGTGCAACTATTCCAGGTATTGGGTTATTACCAATCCTGTGCATTCCAGGTATTGATCTATGACAATCCTGTGACATTATTCCAGGTATTGGGTTATTACCAATCCTGTGCATTCCAGGTATTGATCTATGTCAATCCTGTGATATTATTCTAGGTATTGGGTTATTACCAATCATGTACAATTCTTCCAGGTATTGGGTTATTACCAATCCTGTGCATTCAAGGTATTGATCTATGTCAATCCTATGATATTATTCCAGGCATTGGGTTATTACCAATCATGTGCAATTATTCCAGGTATTGGGTTATTACCAATCCTGTGTATAACACGTATTGATCTATGTCAATCCTGTGATATTATTCCAGGCATTGGGTTATTACCAATACTGTGCAATTATTCCAGGTATTGGGTTATTACCAATCATGTGCATTCCAGGTATTGATCTATGTCAATCCTGTGATATTATTCCAGGCATTGGGTTATTACCAATCCTGTGCAATTATTCCAGGTATTGGGTTATTACCAATCCTGTGCATTCCAGGTATTGATCTATGTCACTTCTGGTCATTGCTGACTGGAGGATACTTCTCTTCTTCACATGCAAAAGGTAAGTTGATGGTCGGTTTCTAATCATTGCTGGTTGGAGGATGTTTCTCTTCTTCACATGCCAGAAGGTAAGTTGTCAGTGTGACTGATTTGGTTCAAGGGAAGGATTTCTTATACAAAACACATGGATCCTAATGTGATAGAGTTTCGATTTCCTAATTTGCAACAATTTGTATCTACAAGATATAGCCTAAATGTCAGAAAACATGAATAAGCCCATACATGGAAGGTAGTAGATAAACATAGACTTACTATTACCATCAATAACCCTTCTCGACTTGAAATAGTGAAGGATCATGATCTTAATTCTTCTATATGGTAATGATTCCTAGTGTGTGTTTTGCAAAGTGCAGATCAACTATGAGGAGAACTAGGCAAATAATATTTGTCAAGTAGTTTTGGAATCATCAGTCATCCCTGATGAGGTACCATCCCCTTTCTATTAGTAGCATACTATTGAGTTGTTTCCTTCCATCCTGATTGTGCTACATGGTGCCATCTTTGCGTTCATTTGTGTCCATTATCAGTATGGGAGGTGGATTCATGTTTTTTTTACAACACGAGTGTCTTCTACTCGCCCCCTCTACCATTAAAGAAGAGCATCAATGTTATGTGTAAAAAAATTCATATAAAGGAATATACATCAATCATTAACTACATATGTTGTTGCCTTTAAGATCTAATAAGGAATATAGGTCATGATTTATTGTATGTCATCAACTACATTTTCTTTATTCTGCTTTCCACTATCACATATTTTCCATTAAAACTACTTTCATAGTTAAATCTCTCACAAAATTTTGGGAAATAAAGTCATACATCTTATTTATGAATGTGTTACATTGGAGGTTTTTAAATGTGATAATATCTTGAAAAATAGTTGAGCCCAAAGTTTGTTTCTAAATTTTTCTTTAAAACTTTTAAATAACTATTTTTAAAGTTTAAAGATAAAATAGTTGTTTGTTTTGATTTATACATAAATTGTGTTCGGTAAGAGGTCAAAAAAAATCAATGGATAACGAGAAGGTAAAGGAAAAATGAAAGATTAGGGAGAATAATAAAAAAAATATTATATCATTACTTTTAGGTTAAATGAATAGAGCGATGGAATTCTTAAAAAAACAATTTTTGTTACATGTGTATGAGAATTAAAATAGATTTTTATTGCAAAATGCACCTCATTCAACTATAAATATATCTACTTAATTCGTAGATTTGTTTATATAAGAGCTGACATGATTTATTTGGATATTAACTAATTTGATATGAAAATTTTCTTATAGTGAACATTTTTAGAAGATATTATTTACTTTAAAGAAATCAGTCTTGGTAAAACTTATGGCTAAAATAATCATTTCGTTTTAGTAACTTTGTGACTATGATTTATTATTAGTAACTTTTGATGATCTGCTTAACAACTTTCCTTCATATATGCATTTATTTATTACTTTTGTCTTCCAGGTCAGCGACCATAAAAGCTTTTTGGTGAAAATTTTAAAGAGTGCATTGCTCATGTAAGAAAAAAAAGAAGAGTTGCTCCATTAAATAATGCAGTGAGTTCAGATTATATCACATGCATCTTATAAACACAATTGCATCACTTCATAGAAAAATATGTTATGTTAACTTAGTGGAAAGCCTTATCCATGCACAATTTCAACAAAAAAATTATTGAACCTTTTGTTGTATGATAAAAATATATTTTGTTACCAAATCAAATATATTCTCCATTTTCTTATCTCACACTGAAGCATTATTTAATCTTGACGTGGTAACCTACATTCCAAAATGGGAATATAGAAAGAAAAAATATATAATGAAGTACCAATTGCAAGACATTTCCTTTATGCAAATATTGTATATTTGGTTACATACCATTACCATATCAAGCTCACCTCTTCTAAAGAGAAATCCTTTGTTACAATAGAACACATAAGTATATAGAAGGCACAATAGACAAAGAATGTATAAAGATTCCTGATTTAGATCATTAAGTTGTCACATAAAAATGTAGGCCATCCTCTTTTTCAAACTTTAAAACACAAAATTATTAAGGAAATAACATCACATGGAGAAAGATCATAAAAAAATGATTTTTTTTCTTTTAAAACTATTATTGTTACAATTTTTAGTATTGTAAATTGTTTACTTACTTTACTCGATAGATTTATAATTAACATGATTTGAACTAAATGTACGGTGTACGTGCATGTGCACGTGTGGGTTTACTTGTATTATAGATGCATTAATCGGTTATAAATATAATGAATGATTCTACCATATATATCACTCAATAGAGCACTGGTGAGGTACTGTTTCGTAATAACAGTTCAATATTATATTCAAGGCAAGGCAATATGAACATTTATTGGATCCAAATTAAATACATGGATGTATTTACCATGGTATATTTCACTGAATGAAAGATGTTTTATTGAATTTGATATTTGTAAAGAGATGTACCAATCGTAAAATATGGGATTTTATAGAATGGAACTAGCATTCATATCTATACTATCGATAGAGAGTTAATGTATTAAGTAATTGCAAATGTCATCAACCAACAATGTTTTAACAATTCATGCTCTTTCTTTCTTCTCCTCCTTACTTTTTCTATGTTTAATGTCATTTGAATCTTATATGTTAATCTTTTAGACACACGACTCCGCGTTACCTTAATTTTTTTCTCAAAAAGATGAATGCTTTTAATCTCTCACTCTCCCCATCCAAGATATATGGCTTTCTTTCTTATTACTATGAACCACTTCACTTTTTGTTCTTTATTTATTTATCAAAATCATTTGCAAAAATACATTTTGTTGCACTTGAAAAGAAAGAAATCATAAAATCTCTACTACTCTCCCCTACTTCTTGTAACTTTCCTACTACTTACAAAACACTACAATAAAATGTAACATACTTTTTATCAATATGTTAAATTGGCTATCCTAATTCCTTCTCTACTTTTTCTAAGGATTGTTACTTTTTATGGATATGCCCCCTCCCCCTGGGATAACGGACCCCAATCATCCCTCCCTCCCCGTCTTACTTTTCCCTACTTATTGTAACTTTCCCACTACTTACAAATGTTGCTATAAAGGATACCAATTTTCCACAATTTAATCCGTTGAATTTTCTTTCTTGATTATTTCTTCTTGATTTCCTTAAGAAGTTTTCTTTCCTTATCCTTGGGCATTATCAAGACTAATTATTCTTCTTTGTATTAGGTAATGCATCCTAATTATCCTCTAGGTCCTTCAAAATACCTGATAGAAAAGACATTAACAAGTCATAACAAATAAGACTTTAAAAAAAATTGATATATGCAAATTTATTCTCTTACCAAAAGATAACGACAACAAAAAACCAAAATTTGCAATCCAAAAAAAAAAACTAATCGCGTGCACAAAGGAAGCTAGGGGTGGCGTGTTGGAAATTAGAGCGTGGAATTGAAAAAATTCAAAACTCGCCCTCCTATAAGGTTATTTCTCCTTTTTTTAATCATTTTTAATATCTTTCTTTAGTTTGTGATAACAACTACATCATTTATTTAGCTCTTTCCAAGGTACACACATTTTAAACTTTCCTCAATTATATACAACCTAACACTTCTTACAATATCTAAACCTTCTCTCCTCAATTTGCTCTCTCCTCCAATTAAATAAACTAACTCTTTATCGCCTCTGATTTTTTTTTCAGTTTTAGTTTTTCTTTTCAATAAACTGCAAATTGCTTGTACACTCTGATTTACTTGAATGTGCATATACATATCTAACACTCCAACTAAAATAAATGTGTAACATCACATTCATCAAACTGAACAATATTATTCATTGATCATATTTTCTCACCCCTTACAAGTTAACTACAGTCAAACACACCAAGCCACATAAATCAGATAACCAAGTTTTCTAAAATAGAATAAGTCAATAATAGAAAGAGGACATACTCATCTCAAATAGGAGAATAAAAAATACACAAATTACATGCCACGACACATTCTTCCATTTACAATAAAAATAAAATTGAAATTCAAGAATGTTCTGTTGCCACATTTTCGTCATATTTTGGTTTTACGAAACCTGACAAGTAAAACATGTACTATTTTTTACACTTTTATCTGAGTCTTTTGTAGATCTTTCTCCATTAAAAGATTATTCTATCTCATATCTCAACACCATATCCACCAATCTATTTTTAGTCAAATCAATTTTGTGAAAATTGCAAGCGTACAATTATTTCACCCCCACTCCCTTTATCCATATCCATCAACAAGCGGTTGTAGCAATATCAACAATATCAATATTAGGAAGTTACATGAGGATGAAAAAGAAATCATATTGCATTCCATCACACTATTCCTCTCCTCCACCTCCTCTGCCACAATGAGTAGATATCTTTTGAACACCCAACTAACAAGACTCTACATCTTTAATTCCTCCCTTCTATCCATCACCCTCCTTAATTGATCCCATCTACCGATCTACATCTCATGTGAAATAGAATGCCCAAACATCCATAGATTGTGAGGCTGATCACAATAGTACACATCATAAAAAAGTTTCATTTGACATCATATTTTATTCAATTATGTACAATGTTAGTAATGTCAAATCAACAAGTTGCAAATGACCTTTACATGTAAGTTATGTACTTCTTTTTACCTTTAAATAATTTAATATTGAAATGTATTCAGTAGAACCACTCTAAATAATCCATGTACTCTATAAATTTAACAATTGCATCCACATCAAGATCTTCAAAATCCATGACTACCATGGCAAAGTGAAGGTCTTCAATATGGATGGCGTAGATGACATGAAGCCTACACACACACATGTCCAGAAATCAAAGCCAAGTATACCAGATGTACTACATGTGTGAAAATTTAGGTTTGCATTTTTATTAATTATTTGTTAGTATGCAAAGCTTAACCAATGTCCAATAGTCTACAAAAAAAAGTGCATTGAATAATAACTGAAAATAAATTCAAGTGACAACAAAGTCACACTTGTAACAATAAATAAATGGTATAACCATTTTTATTATTTGTTTTTAGTGAACAAATACTTATGTTGTTCCTGCCAATGCTGGATAGCCTATGTTAATTTTGATTTCAAATATATCCATGTACAACTATTTATTCCTATGTTGTTTGAACTCTCAAACATGTAAGATGATTATTTTACACTAACAAATAGGTATGAGTCTTAAATAAGTCTAAAAAATATTATTATTTTGAGGAGACAAGTAGATGTGAATGTTATAATGAAAAAATGTTTATGTTTTTCATTGTTTTCATCATGGTTAATATTATATTAATATTTTGTAGACTTTCCTACTTTTTTAATTAGATTTTGATCATAAGTATCTTTTTTGTTGGAAAAAGGAAATAACTTTTAACAAAGAGAGCATGGGTTGCACAGTTGATGCTTTATTATGTCGTCTTGGAAGTGTTAAGTGTGGACTTCAATAAAATGATTCTTTGGATGCTTGAAATATACAATACTGAAGTAATACATATGTATGCCCAGTGACAGATGCAGGTAGAGGCCACCTGAGGCAGTGGCAATAAGTGTTGTACTACAACCATAGCAATAGTGTATATTATAGTATTGTATACATGCCACACATAATTCTAAATATTATACATGTGGATGTAAATTACAATACATGTCTATATTTCCATACCTCATAGTATTGAAATTTGTCTTCCTTTGATTTGCTCATCATACATGTATACATGCCAGTTTATTCATGTAGTAGATACATGAAATATTTGATGTCCTATGTTGTGCCTTAATAAATCCAATATGAAGTAAATATTGGATTTCCTTTGCTATGTTATTTAACAATTCCATTTCATACTAAATGTCGGATTTATGCTATATTGTTATTGATGTCATAATCACATTGTGTACTGTACACATGGTAATGGATTGATTATCTAATATTTAACAATGTTTTGGCATTCAATTCATAAAAATGAGATTAACTATACGGAAGAGTTTCGTTAGCAGCAGAATTACTGAATATTACTAAAAATTAAAACCATTTATCAAGAGATCCATTCACTGGAAAACTCTTTCATTTAGAACCAAAGTAAAACATTACATCCTGGTTCACATATATATACATTACATGCATCACTGCACCTCAAGGCATACATGCACAAAATCTCAGATCGAAGTATCAAAACACTAACTCATAGGACCCGAGAGTATAGAGACGACTATAGGACTATCTACACAAAAACTAGACAGCCGATGTCTCCACTTGTTGGATCACTATTGTCTCTGTGACTGATGCTGCTCTTCCCCTAGAGAAGAGTTTCTACCTTGATGTCTGCGTCTACCTAAAAACATTGGATCCCACGGGGGTGAGACAATTATAAAAATTGCCCCAGTGGGAGATATAACTCTCCGCCAAAACATTGTCATTGCAGTTTAAATAGAAATAAACTGAACAGTGGGATAATATAAATCGATAGTAGATGAATCAACAACTATACAGATTAGAGCAACATTCTTATGCAAGTATTTCAATTATAACTTGATATAGCAGAATGTCTCATATTTGATATGAAATAAAGGAATCATGAGTACATTTATGTATCAAGGGCATGCTAAGCAGTATATCATCAATCAGTGTTTCTCATATTTCAATCTTATGCTAATACGCTACACGGCTGATTATATTTTACAAACAGATTTAAGCTTTGAGGAGATGAGGTATACCGCTCATACTCCAACTGACCATTTCTAGAATCAAAATTGGTACCATAAATAGGTCAATGGAAGAGCCGGATTCCCATGACCTCCCACATCCTGGTCATCACACGACTACAAGAAGAACTGTGTCGACTGCTCAAATAGATTTCTAGGGTATACTGGAACTTTGCTATAGAGTTACAGCATCAATTGCACTCTCATCGGCAATCGAGGGCATCAATGTTTATCTCCATCGACCCGACATAAAATAACATTGGGAGATTAATGGTACATTCATCCCAACCATCGGGAGATTTAAGATACATCTATCCCGACACATGAAGGATTGAGAGGTCTAATGTTTACCTTCCCTCAATCTCTTCACCCAGACGTAAGGATATTTTCTACCATTTACCCCACATATTCAAAATATGCGAATTCTAGGAATTCCATAGAAAACCTATTTCACCATCACCAACTGCTGACGATGATGGATCTATGGTCAGAGCACTACATGAATAGATTTCACTTGATTAATTAAATACATTTTCATATTCTTTTAGCATCAGGCAAGTTCTCAAACAAAACTTATTATGACAATGCTATAAAGAAACATGTACTATTTTCATCAATTACTTAACAGTCTTTAAAAGACATTGGGAGTTTACTCCCTTATTTCAAGACTGGGAATTCTCATCCATTCACAATCTCATCACCATAATCATATGGCCCTGGGTAATTAAACCCTTGATTCATCATTAAGCATTGTTACCACTTTTCCAGGTAACCATCACCTTCAGGTCAATTGACTAAGGCAAACATGAGACTTGCTATTTCAAGCTCACACATGGTACTTGAGGCCCATTAACTCTCTTGTTACCTCTTACCAGGTAGTAAGGTATATTATGGCACTCAAGGCACAGTCACAATAGTGAATTAAACATCTAGCTCATACATGGCCATGATCATTATTTCAATATACATGCATGGTTAGCACAGATGATAATAGTGATATCAATTGCATATCAGAACCATGTACAACAAATGTGAATTCACTATTCATGGGTAACACCACTATTCTCTCACCAGGGTTAGGGTTTCCCATTTCATGTCACATGGGGATAATCATCCCATTATCACATCAAAGATATGGCTTATCACCATATTGCCCAAGCTTAGAGTTTGTTAAGCATTACATAGCATTACCTTGGATTTGAGTTTCACATAACATCAAACATTAGGGTTTCTCCTGAAACCATCCTTAGTCAGGGTTTCACATAAATTTCACCCTAGAAAAGGATTTACATTCAATAATCTACAATTAGGGTTTACTATTCATCCCAATTAGGGTTTCATGTTCCATCACCCATAATTAGGGTTTACTATTCATCCCAATTAGGGTTTCATACTCCATCACCCATAATTAGGGTTTACTATTCATCCCAATTAGGGTTTCATACTCCATCACCCATAATTAGGGTTTTGGATCATATTACCCTAAATTAGGTTCACATATATCATCACCCTAGTTTAGGGTCACATCCATACCTTGGATTATGGTTTCAATTATAATTGCCCTAGATTAGGGTTAAGGTTCAACAACCTTGTCAATTAGGGTTTTGTGTTCATGATTAGGGTTTCATGATCTCTTTACTTAAGGATCATACCCTTAATCACCACATGAATCATACTCATGTATCAACTCCATATTATCACCCTCTCTACTTGATTAGGTTATATTAACCCTTTAGTCAAGTACATACAACTATGATTAACATAGTGTACCAAGTCATTGATCTTATAAGCAATTAGGGTTTATCCCTAATTGACACTAATCACTTAGGTACTATTAGGGTTTTAGCCTCTATACCTTCATTGATTAACATACTAACCATCATTGGATAATTAGGACTATCATTACCTTCACTATCCAAATGATTGAACCACTAACAACCTCCATGCGGTTTTGAAGTTTCATCACCAAACAGTTTTGAAACCGTTTGCCATCAAACAGTTTTGAAACTGTTTGCCACCAAACAGTTTTGAAACCGTTTGCCACCAAATTGTTTCGAAACCGTTTGAACCCAAATGGATTCAAGACCGTTTGGTCTCAAACAGGGTCAAGACCGTTTGGGCCAAATCAGTCCCAAAACCGCAAGAGCTCCCTAGGTCATTTCTCCATCAAATTGATTTCCAATTGTACCATTGAATTAACCATTGATTATTCAATTGAAGAGTTCATCAATCTAAACCATTAGATCATCATCCATGGGTCCAGGATCAACCACTAACCCACCAAATGGTTTTGAAACCGTTTGGTCCCAAACGGTTTCAAGACCGTTTGGGCTCAAACGGTCTCAAGACCGTTTGACCCAAATTGTCTTGAAATCATTAGGACCAATCAAGGATTTCTTCAATCAACTTGATTAGGGTTTCCACTTAAAGGATCGTGAATACATTGGATCAATCAATTAATTCCATTGGATCATCATCCAACATGTGATAAAGTTCAGACCTCAAACGGTCAACTAAACCAAACGGTCAACTCATCCATGCAGTTTGGAGTCCAACTTCACCAAACAGTTTGCAAACCGTTTGGTCTCAAAAGGTTTGGTGAAACCGTTTGGACCAAAGGTCCAAGACCGTTTGCTCTTGATTTTTAATTAAGGTGTGTTATTATGAATAGGTTATCATCTTCAACCTTTAGACTCACAAAACTACTGTCATTTTCCATGGCAATTCCATTAATCAGGCAAGGCTATTGCAATAATAACAATTAACTCATTTGCATGAAGAAATCGAACTCAATGACAAAGATTAAGGGTTTAAGTTATATAACCCACCTTCAAATCTGATTCCAAGATCCAAGCTTCACGGCTCCAATGGTGGTTGAAGCTCTAGCAACCTTCCTAGGTTGTTTCTCAAGCTTTTGGAGTGAAAGGATCGGCTAGGGTTGAAGATGGAGTGAAGAAATGAAGGAATCATGCATTGTTTTTTGATTTTCACCATGAAATCAAGAAAAACGAAGGTAAAAGGCTTAACAACAGGTTGGGGGCGTCCTTCCTTCTGTTCTTAGCCTCTTGGTCGATTTGCAAGCAAGGGGAAGAAAGGAATCGAAAAAGATCCTTAGGTGGGTTGGAAAAGACTCTTTTATAAGAAAATTGATGAAAGAGAAAATGTTTTATAAAAATCAATTAATTCCAAAAATATTGCCACCACTTCCTCCTTGGTTTTCTTGCATGCAAGGGCAACTCAATCCCACCGAGCTCCCTTCCATTATCCATGGATTAAGGGAAAAGAAAACAAGCACCTTAATCCCTTATAATATTAATATATCTTTTTGAGTGGAAATTCTTTTCCTTATAATAAGGTGAGTCGAATTTCACCTCCTTAGGATATTTTCGGTCCTTGCAAATCTCAAGGATGTCCACACACACATCTGAATTCCACCATTTTAATTTTGTTTGAAGGCCATTCAATTATTTTATTTATTTTTGCATTAATATTTCCATTATGCTTAAATCTTGATTATTTTAATATCAAGATTCTCTCTCCTCCAACTTAATTCAAATAAGGCACCCCTCTCATTTTATTTGATCCACATGATGCCAAGAAACATTAGATACCTAATTGTAGTGGTAATTTGCATATTGCACCCTAGGTTTTGGGTAAATTGCACATTATACCAAAACTAGGTTTTCATGCACAAACATTGCTTTATCAGCTCTTTCCTGGTATTCAGGCTATCACAAGCCATACCTCTGCATCATTTTCACTCTCATGATGCTTTGTCACATAAGGAACATATTATCATGCACAAATTGCAAATAAACCCCTCAACTTGGGTAATTTTCACTTTAGTCCAAAACAGGCAAAATATTGATTTCAACAATATTCAAAAAGGACTAAAATTGTAATATAAGTTCCTCTTGAGTCTTAATTACTTTTCAAAAGATAAGAGCATGCATATAATCACTTTTATTAAGAAAAACACCTAGGGTTAATTCATAACCCAGGTCAGGGATGTTACAAGTTTATCCACCCCTTACAATGATTTCGTCCCCGAAATCATCAACAAAACAATAAGAGAAAAGAGTAGGATATTTCCTCCTCATCTCATCCTCTAGTTCCCACGTAGCTTCTTCAATGCCACGGTGATTCCAGAGGACTTTTACAAGATTAATGTCTTTCTTTTTCAACTTCTTGATTCTTCTGTCAAGAATCAACATTGGCCCTTCCACATAAGATATGTCATCATTTAGTTCTACTTCCATAGGTTGTAGAACTAACTCAGTGTCAGGATGACACTTCCTCAACATAGATATATGGAACACTGGGTGCAATCTATGCGACTCAGGTGGTAACTCCAACTTATAGGCTACCTTTCTCATCCTCTCAATGATTGGATAAGACCCCATAAATCTCGGAGCTAACTTCCCTTTCTTTCCAAATCTCTGGATACCTTTCCAAGGTGAAACCTTGAGGTATACCCTGTCTCTGACTTGGAATTCTAAGGGTCTATGACACTTGTCAGCATAGGATTTCTATCCATCCTGGGCTGTTTTCAACTGTTGTTGTATGATCTTTATCTTCTCAGTTGTTTGTTGAACCAGCTCAGGACCCAAAAGTTGATATTCACCAGTTTTGTACTAACATAGGGGAGATCTACAACGTCTACCATACAAAGCCTCATATGGTGCCATCTCTAAACTGTGTTGATAGCTGTTATTATAAGCAAACTCTATCAAGCTCAGATGTAGATCCCAACTCCCCACAAATTGAAGGACACATGCCCTAAGCAAGTCCTCCAAGGTTTGTATCATTCTCTCAGACTGTCCATCTGTCTGAGGATGAAAAGTTGTACTAAACCTTAGCTGAGTGCCCAAAGCTTTATGAAGTCGTTCCCAAAAATGACTTGTAAAATGAGGACCTCTATCAGAAACTATGGTAATTGGTATCCCATGCAGTCGCACTATCTCATCTATGTAGATTTGTGCAAGCTTCTCAGTTGTATAGGTTGTCTTGACAGGTAAGAAATGTGTTGTCTTTGTCAACCTATCAACTATCACCCAAATGGAATCATGACTTTTGGTTGTTCTAGGCAAACCAACCAAAAAGTCAATAGTTACATGATCCCACTTCCATTGTGGTATAGGCAGGGGTTGCATTGTTCCTATGGGCTTCTGATGTTTAGCTTTAACCTGCTGACACACCAGACACCGCATAACAAACTCAACAACATCCTTCTTCAAACTAGGCCACCAATACATATATTTTAAGTTATGATACATCTTGGTGCTCCCTGGATGCATAGCATACATTGAAGAATGAGCCTCTTCCAGAACTAACTTTCTTAAGTCATCAACATCAGGTACTACCATCCTACCATGGTAACAGACTACCTAATCATCAGAATCATGGAAACCATCCCGTTTCTCACTGCCATATTCTGACCTGATCTACTGAATCATAGAATCAGTTTGATGTGCCTCCTTAATCTGCTGTCTTAGAGTTGGTTTTATGTGCATCTCAGCTAGCAACCCGGCTAACAATGATACTTTAAGCTGTACATTGTCTTGCCTCAAGGAGATAAACATATCCCTCTTAGAGCACACTAAGGAGTTTAGTTGTGCTTTATCTAGGGTTGGTGTTGCTGATTTTCTACTTAGTGCATCAGCAACCACATTGAATTTCCCTGGATGATAATCAATTGTACAATCATAGTCCTTGATTAACTCCATCCAGCGGCATTGCCTCATGTTAAGCTCATGCTGAGAGAAGATATACTTCAAATTCTTATGGTCTGTGAAAATCTGGAATGTTTCTCCATAGAGATAATGTCTCCAGATCTTCAAGGCATGAACCACAGTAGCTAACTCTAGATCGTGTGTCGGAGAATTCTCCTCGTGTTTCTTAAGTTGTCGAGAAGAAAAAGAAATCACTTGCTTATCCTGCATCAACACACATCCTAAGCCATTCTTAGATGCATCACAGAAGACTATGTACCCCTTTCCGTGCTCAGGTAGCACCAACACAGGTGCACTTGTCAACCTTTCTTTCAGCAACTGGAAAGATTGTTGACACTTATCATTCCAGACAAAAGGAATATCCTTCCTTGTCAACTTGGTCAGGGGTAAGGCTATTGAACTAAAGTTATTAATGAACCTCCTGTAATAGTATGCCAGTCCTAGGAAACTTCTTATCTCAGTCAGCGTCTTCAGTTTCTCCCATTGTAGGACAGATTCCACCTTCTTAGGATCAACACAGATACCTAAGGCAGATATTACGTGTCCAAGAAAGGAAACTTCTGGCAACCAGAACTCACATTTGCTAAACTTAGCAAATAACTTATGCTCCCTTAGCAAAGTCAGAGCTTGGCGAAGATGTTGCTGATGTTGTTGAGCATCTCTAATATATATCAGGATGTCATTTATAAAGACAACAACATACTGATCCAGAAAAGGTCAAAAGATTCTATTCATGAGTTCCATAAATGCATTCGGTGCATTAGTTAGTCCAAATGACATAACTGTGAACTCATAGTGACCATACCTTTTCCTAAAGGCAGACTTAGGTATGTCACCCTCCTTGATACGTAATTGATGGTATCCCGACCTCAGATCTATCTTATAAAAGATAGTCACAACACGCAACTGGTCAAACAAGTCATCAATCCTTGGTAGAGGATACTTGTTCTTTATAGTTACCTTGTTTAACTGTCTATAGTCAATGCATAACCGCATCAACCCATCCTTTTTCTTAACAAAAAGGACTGGAGCACCCCAGGGTGAAGTACTCGATTGGATAAAACCCTTCTCAAGCAACTCTTGCAATTGTTTCTTGAGCTCTGCCATTTCAGCAGGCGCCATCCTATACGGCGTTTGTGCTATTGGTTGTGTGCCTGGGATTAGATTTATTTCAAAATCAATCTCTTGGGGCGGTGGAACACATGGAAGTTCTTTAGGAAAAACATCTTCAAATTCCCTGACTATAGGAACTTCAGCAGGATGAGGGATTTCCATTGTGGTATCGACCACATGGGCTAAGAATGCAAGGCATCCTTGTCTCATCAACCTCTCAGCTACCATGGCTGACACAAGACATGTTGGAAGAATCTTTCTATCTCCCTGAAAGATCCATGTGTCACCACCATCTATGAACACAACTTGCTTGGAACTACAATCCAAGACAACCTTATACTTATCTAAGGTGTCCATCCCAAGGATTATATCAAAACCCTGCATCTCAAGGGTATAAGATCTACTTGAATGCGGTGATCAGGAAAAAAAGATTGCAGGGAGAACACACTTCCCACAATACTGCAGATCCCATCAAAGGTGTCTCTAGCAGCAAGCTATCTGCTCTATGACTAATAATCATATTACAGTCATCAATCACTTTTTGAGTGATGAAACAGTGTGTAGCACCCGTATCAATTAACACAGATACGAAGCAGGATAAAGACATATCAGAATAAAGCAGTTCCATCTGACTTGTCACAACCCGAGGGTTGACTACTACTTGAGGCTGGTTCATAGCATAGAACCTAGTTGTCGCTTGTTGTTGACCCTGTACTTGGTTATTGGATGTCGAAGAACCAGCTTGGGATGCTGGTCCATGTCCTCTAGAACCACTACTAGGATGTTGCCTCTAAGAGCCCTGCTGACTCTGCCTCGATTGCTGGGTCACATTCCTGACTTTCTCAGGACAGTCTCTCACCACATGGCCTTGTTTTCCACATCTATAACAGGTTATATTCCCCCTTGGTGGTCTGGGTGGTCCTGTTACCGACATTGAGGCTGAGTTGTGAGCTCCCTTTGGTGGTAAACTTCTATTTCTACCCTTACTTGACGTCCAATGTGTCTGGGTATTAAACCTTGGTGGTGGTGTAGGCACAGAATACCTTGGTTTCTTGAAACTCCCAGCACTCTATCCTTGAAACTGTGGGTATTCCTTCTTACCCTTGGTCTGTCGCTTCTCAATTACATACCTCTCTATGCGTCTTATAGACTCCACGAAAGTGGCAAACCTCTCCCGGTTCTCCAAAGCAGACACCGGAGTGGTTAATTCAGCGTTCAACCCCTTCTCAAAATGCCGAATTCTCTCCTCATCATTAGATTCCATGTGCAGCTAGAACCGCAACAACTCCATGAACCTAGCCTCATACTCGCTAATGTTCATTGGTCCTTTCTTAATTCTCTCAAACGGAGAGATCTTCTCATCTAGATATGTCTTGGGAAAGTATCTAGAGATGAATTCATGCCTGAATTCATCCCATCCAATCACAACTCCAGGTCTTTTTCCCTCCTCAATGGTCCACCAGTGGCCAACACTCCCTTTGAGGAGATATACAACATGTCTGACCCTCTCATCATCAGGAATCATGAGGATTCTGAAGGCTTTCTCCAACTCAGTCAACCATAGATCAACATCTGTTGGATCGGCTGTACCAGCATACTCTAAGGCCCCTACCCTCTTCAGCCTTTCAAAAGTCTTACCGGCACCATGTCTTTCATCATGGGGTGGTGCCCTAGGTGCAGGTACTGGCATTCTATCTGTCATGTGGGTCATAGCTGCCATAAACTGCCCGAGCATAGCCTGGAAGGCTGGGTTCCCCATATCAGCTGGGTTGAACTGGGGTTGTTCAGGTACAGGTTCCTCCCAGTCTTGGTCTCTTGCACCTCCTCCCGATGCAGCAACACTGCTCTCAGCAGATTGTTCATCATGTGATCCAGACATCTTTAGTTCTTGTTCTCCTATATGACCAGAAGACACTATCAGATAAATTGGAAGATGCTAGAACAGACTCAACTACCTTAATCTTATGTCTATGTAGACTCAGCGAACCTAGAGCTCTGATACCACTCTGATTGTGGCATTCAACTCATAAAAATGAGATTAACTATGCGGAAGCGTTTCGTTAGCAGCAGAATTACTGAAAATCACTAAAAATTAAAACCATTTATCAAGAGATCCATTCACAGGAAAACGCTTTCATTTAGAACCAAAGTAAAACATTACATCCTGGTTCACATAGTTATACATTACATGCATCACTGCACCTCAAGGCATACATGCACAAAATCTCAGATTGAAGTATCAAAACACTAACTCCTAGGACCCGAGAGTACAGAGATGACTATAGGACTATCTACACAAAAACCAGACAGCCAATGTCTCCACCCGTTGGATCACTTCTATCCTTGTGATTGCTGCTGTTCTTCCCCTGCAGAAGAGTTTCTGCCTTGATGTCTGCATCTACCTAAAAACATTGGATCCCACGGGGGTGAGGCAATTATAAAAATTTCCCCAGCGGGAGATATAACTCTCTGCCAAAACATTGTCATTGCAGTTTAAATAGAAATAAACTGAACAGTGGGATAATATAAATCAATAGTAGATTTATCAACAACTATATAGATTAGAGCAACATTCTTATGCAAGTATTTCAATTATAACTTGATATAGCAGCATGTCTCATATTCGATATGAAATAAAGGAATCATGAGTACATTTATGTATCAAGGGCATGCTAAGTAGTATATCATCAATCAGTGTTTCTCATATTTCAATCTTATGCAAATACGCTACACGGCTCATTATATTTTACAAACAGATTTAAGCTCTAAGGAGATGAGGTATACCGCTCATACTCCAACTGACCATTTCTAGAATCGAAATCGGTACCATAAATAGGTCAATGGAAGAGCCAGATTCCCATGACCTCCCACATCCTGGTCAGCACAGGACTTGTAACGACTGTCTCACGAAAACAGGATTAACTAATGCGGAAGCGAATTATTTGCAGCGTAATTACTGAAAATCACTAAAAATTAAAACCATTTGCAAAGAGATCCATTCATAGGAAAACTCTTTAACCAAGAACCAAAGTGTTTCCATTTCATCCTGGATCACAAGTACACAGCCTGTACAATTCCTTTTTAAGGATTACAACATTGACTGCCCTGTTAACAAATATACATAGGCAACATAAAACTTTGAGGCATTAAGCCAAAACTCTGATTGAATCATTTAAAACTCTGAGGACCTGAGAGTACAGAGACAACACATAGGACTAATATCTATATGACTTGACATTCAGTGCCTCCACCTGAGATCTCACTGCTGTCCAAGATGTTGCTTTCCTTTTCCTGCAAAAGAGTATCTGCCTCTTTGTCTACGTCCACCTAAAAATGTTGGATCCCACGGGGGTGAGACAATTGTAAATTGCCCCAGTGAGAGATATAACTCTCCACCAGAAACATTATTATTGCATCTTAAGAAGATAAATATAGGCAGATGATAAGCAGTTTAAAGCATTCTCTTAATAAGGAATAGGAAGAACATGTATATCATTTATCCTCCATATTATACCATCATGTCAAACTTCTCTTGTGACACTCATTATCTTGATATGTCACCCATGAGACATTCTTGTTTCAACTTATTGGCCTTAGTCAGTCTGCTAAACAGATAAGGAATTACATCTACCATGTACTCATATATCATTAATACAGGCATTGGGTTATTACCAATCCTGTGTCATCATTACATGCATTGAGCCTCTGCCAGGTATTGGACTCTTCCAAACCTGATTACACTGCCAGGCATTGGTCTTTAACCAATCCTGATTACAGGCATTACACCTCTGCCAGGTATTGGATTTCTCCAAACCTGATTACACAGCCAGGCATTGGACTCTAACCAACCCTGATTTCATAGCCAGGCATTGGACTTTAACCAATCCTGATTTCACAGCCAGGCATTGGACTTTAACCAACCCTGATTTCACAGCCAGGCATTGGACTTTAACCAATCCTGATTACACAGCCAGGCATTGGACTCTAACCAATCCTGATTACACAGCCAGGCATTGGACTCTAACCAATCCTGATTACACAGCCAGACATTGGACTTTAACCAACCCTGATTACAGGCATTAAGCCTCTGCCAGGTATTGGACTTTAACCAAACCTGATTACACAGCCAGGCATTGGACTCTAACCAATCCTGATTACACAGCCAGGCATTAGACTTTAACCAACCCTGATTACAGGCATTAAGCCTCTGCCAGGTATTGGACTTTAACCAAGCCTGATTACACAGCCAGGCATTGGTCCGTAACCAATCCTGATTACACAGTTCATGGAATTTAATTCTTTTCACTCATCATTGATCATCACATACTACTTTCTTAAGTTACCAGCTTATCTTGGATTAAGGTATTTCCCATCTTAATCCTTTCATCCACTAACCTATCACTCTTACCATAAAGTGCATAGGTTACACATAAGAATGGTCCAACTATCTTTAATGATATGGACTCATCTCATATTAAGGCATTGCTTACAATAAGCTTGCCTATAATCAACCACATTAAATGTTTCACCTTTATAAGGCCATTCCTTCTATCTCATCATTAGGGTTTCCTTATACCCTTATTTAAAATTAGGATTATAATTCATTGTCATATTGCCCAAGATTAGGGCTTTGTGTATTATGACTCCACATTAGAGTCTCACATACCTTCACCCTTCTTAGGGCCTCTCATCACAACATAGCATTAGAGCTTCATGTGATGTTAACTCTTAATTAGGGTTTCTCATGGAATCACCCTCAACTAGGGTTTCTCATGGAATCACCCTCAACTAGGGTTTCTCATGGAATCACCCTCAACTAGGGTTTCCACCTTAGTCACCCACAATTTGGGTTTACTATGCATCTCCATTAGGATTTCATTCAATTGTCCATAATTAGAGATTCACTATTCATTCCAATTAGGGTTTTACATCTCATTTCCCTAAATTGGAGTTTCATACATCACTACCCTGACTTAGGGTTACATCCTCACCCTGGATTAGGGTTACATTTAGAATTGCCTCAATTAGGGTTAAAACCCAAAAGCCCTGTCAATTAGGGTTTATATTCATGATTAGGGTTTCATGATCTCTCTTCTTAAGGATCATACCCTTAATCACCACATGAATCATATTCATGTATGAATTCATGTTAACATCATCTCAAATTGATTAGGTCATATCAACCCTTCAATCAAGAGCATACCACTATGATTAACGTAGTGTATCAAGTCATTGGTCCAATAAGCAATTAGGGTTCATTCCTTAATTGGCACTAATCACTTAGGTACTATTAGGGTTTCAACCTTTGTACCTTCATTGATTATCATTACTAATCATCATTGGATCAATGGATGATTCATCATCTCTATTCTCAAGAGATTCAATCACATTGGACCTCCATTACATAAGGTATCCAATTGAATTAGGGTTTTCAATGTTGATTCCTTCAATCATTGAATTCATGGAACCAATCATCAATTGGACCTACCCTCATACTTCAATTGAGTTTAATAGGTCAACCTTCAACTGATTTGACTCTCGATTGACCCTCAATTGATCATCAATTAGGGTTTGATTCAATTGAATTAGGGTTTGGAATCGATGATTCAACAACACTAATCAATGTAAGACTAGTTGCTTTGAAACCATTGAACCATCATCCAAATTGGGTATGACCTGACCCCAAACGGTCTTGAGGTCGTTTGTATGACCTCCAAACGGTCTTGAGACCGTTTGCCCATCATATCACTCAAAACTAAGCAATCCAATTAGGGTTTGGTTCATTGGATTGATCACCAAATCAGCATTACATTGTTTAACAGCTTGGTACCTTTAGACCTTCAAACACCTAACCATACTCAACCCTAGACCTCCAAACGGTCTTGGGTGACCACCAAACGGTCTTGAGACCGTTTGGATGAGCTCCAAACGGTCTTGAGACCGTTTGCCCATCCAACCTTTGGACTCTAGTGAAAATTCATCATGGATTGGTCTATCGAGTTGATCAACAAATCAGCACTACATTGCAATATGATTAGTACCTTTGGACCTTCAATTGGTCAACTATACTTGACCCCAGACCTCCAAACGGTCTTGGGGTGATCCCCAAACGGTCTTGAGACCATTTGGGTGATCCCCAAACGGTCTTGAAACCGTTTGGGCTAATCAACCCAAAATCTCTAATTAACTCATTGGAATTTCAGCACTGATTTCAATTAGGGTTTGCCCAATTGATTAGCCTTCAACTCATGACTCGTTTGAAATTAATCCATAAAATATGGTGAGTCATTAACCAACATCATTAGGAACCGTAATATCATACGGTCAACTCTTAGTCAACCATCTTATACGGTCTTGAAACCGTTTGCTCCCAAACGGTTTCAAACCGTTTGCCCTTAAACGGTTTGCTGAAACCGCATAGCCAATCAAATTAAAATGATTTGGAGTAGCTATCAAAACGGTTTTGCTTGGTAATTTTCTTTGGATAAGAATCTAGGATGATGTCATCATCCCCTTCCTTCGAACAACCAAGAACATCAACCGTTCTTGATGGAAATCGCAGCAAAGAAACAAGAGTGTATCAAATTGAAGAAATCAATCAACAAAGCATAGAGAATTGATGCAATAGCAATGTTTAAGGGTTTGAGTTATAAAACCCGCCTCCAATTGAGCTCCAAAGCTCCAAGCTCACGCCATTAATGGTGGATGAAGCTCTAGCAACTCCCCCTAGGCTCGTCCTCAAGCTTTTGATTGCAAAAGTTGGCTAGGGTTGAAGAGGAGATCGAAATAAGAAGGAATCCATAATTTATTTTCGATTTCCACCATGAAATCAAGGAGAACGAAGGTCAAGGGCTTACCCACAGGTTGGGGACGTGCTCCCTGCTCCTCCCTAGCTCCTTGGTCGGTTTTGCAAACAAGGGGAAGAAGAAAATCCGAAAAAGGCCTTGGTTTGGGCTTGGAAATGGCACTTTTATAAAGAAATTGATGAGAGAGAATATGCCTTATAAAAATCCAATTAATCCAAAAATTATGGCCGCCTCTTCCCCCTCAACTCCATGGATACGAGGCATATCCCTTTTCCTTTAATTCTCCTTCATTATCCTCAATTTAAAGAAAAGAAAATTAAGCACCTTAATGCTTATTATATTAATATCCCATATGTGAGTGTAAATTACTTTTCTTTATAATAAGGTGAGTGGAATTTCACCTACTTAAGATATTTTCGTTCCTTATCTTGGCAAAGGAACGTCCATCCTTATTCAAAATCAACCCAAAACATTTTGGTTGAAAGCCCTTCAATTATTTTTATTCATTTTTGCCCTAAATCGAATTAGGGTTTCAATTAGGCATTATTCTTGATTATTTTAATGTCAAGATTCTCTCTCCTACAACTTAATTCAAATGAGGAGTCCCTCTCATTTTATTTGCTCTACATGATGCCAAGAAACATTAAGGACCATATTGAAGTGGTAATTTGCATATTGAACCCCAGATTTTGGGTAAATTGCACATTACACCAAACTAGGTTTTAATGCACAAGGATTTCTTTACAAGCTTAATCTTGGTGTCCAAGCATGTGGAAACCATACCACTACATCATATTCATTCTTATGATGTCTAAAAATCAGAGGAACATCTTATCATGCAACATTTGCAATTTAACCCCTCAACTTGGGTAATTTGCACTTTAGTCCAAAATAAGCAAACATTGATTCAACATTGTTCAAACATGACCAAAATTGAAACATAGGTTCCTTTTGAGCCTTAATTACTTTTCACAAGATGAGATTAAGAATATAATCATCTTTCTTAATCAAAACACCTAGGGTTAAAGCATAACCCAGGTCAGGGATGTTACAAATTATAAACCCCTAACAAGGATTTCGTCCCCGAAATCCCAGATAAAGGGAACAGATATTATTCATTCATCATATCATCATGTCTTTTCATAACACCTCATTGTTATGAAGACATCATAGAACTTTTATTAGCACAAAGTTCCTTCCCACAATATTCTCATAGATCCAATTGAGAACTTATCTTAAAGACATATTTAGTTGTTATGTTTATGCAAAGCATAAACCCCTAACATATGATGTTCATATCATTTTATATAATCAGACTGATTTCGTAGTTGACCACTCCAGGTAGCCAATCTAAATCATCTGATAATTCTCAGATACTAGAATCTCTTACCTTGGTATCAGTCACATGTGTTGAATACACATCATATTCTCATCTTTCTTTTATCATATTTACAACTTTATAGAATAGGGATCACCTCCCTTGTTCTCTTTCTCATCATATGAGGGTCATACTTTTACTTCCTCATATACACATACTGATCTGAATTCCTATCAGATCCTTCTTTCTTGTTCTTAAGATATGATACATTTATCCATATCATATTTCCAATTTCATGATACTCATTAGATTGTATCAGAATGATTGCTTGATCAGGGCAATCAAAAAGATATCAATCTAAGAGTTTCCATACTCACTTTATCATCAATAGTTGTACACCTGATCAGGGTTTACAAGTACTGAGATCAAGTAGTATGCACTTACATTCTATCATATTCCTTTCTTTTCATATTACCATAACATAAGATTTAACATCCCTGGATTTTATCCAGGCTTCTCTTCTATACCTCTTCCTCTTTCATGGAGGTAAGATCAATATAGAGCATTTAAAAGAATACTGAACATAATTCAAATTCTAGTTCTCATCATTTCTTCCCTATATAGCAACCAATGGGGAAAACAATATCAACAATCCTCCTTTTTATAACAAAAAGGGTTTAGTGTACTCAACATGTACACATTTATAACATATCTTTTCCTCACATCATGGTCTTATTAGTCTTATTACTTAAGCATAAACTAAGCCATGGAATTTTACAGGTGAAAGGTTAAGACCTTTACACTTACTTAGGGGCTGCTTCCCTGGTACAATAGGCATTTAGTGCACTATTTGTACCAAAAACCTTGGCTTTTTAGAACCATTAGGCAAATGTCTCTAAAATTATAGAGATCATCACCTACTTCTCAGCTTATTGCCCCTTCTTGGGCACTGCCATCACATATTTATTATCTGTCTGAACTCATGGCAGAGTCCACTTTCTTGCCATAAGTTAATCTTTTCCATATTTTCCCTTGTTCCAACATGACTAAGTCATTTAGGAACTCATTTTAAGATCAAGCTTTCTGTATTAAGGACTGATTACCTAGGTTATAAGCCTAGCATCCACTCCACTCATATGCATTATTGTTGCCCTAATCTACCCAACAAGAGCATGATCATAGGATTCTCTATCCTGATCAGGTCTTAATGGGGATTCTCAGGCACTCATTCTATTCTTGCATGATCCCTTGCACCTCTTCTTGGTGCAACAACATTGCCCTAAGCAATGTGTTCATTGTGCTCTCCAGTCATTTTAAACATTATCCTTTCTCTACACAAGCAGAAATCATTATAGGGTATACTGGAGGACACTAACACAGACTCAACAACTTAGTCCTATGTCTCTGTAGACTCAACGAACCTAGAGCTCTGATACCACTAAATGTAACGACCGTCTCGCGAAAACAGGATTAACTAATGCGGAAGTGAATTATTTGCAGCGTAATTACTGAAAATCACTAAAAATTAAAACCATTTGCAAAGAGATCCATTCATAGGAAAACTCTTTAACCAAGAACCAAAGTGTTTCCATTTCATCCTGGATCACAAGTACACAGCCTGTACAATTCCTTTTTAAGGATTACAACATTGACTGCCCTATTAACAAATATACACAGGCAGTATAAAACTTTGAGGCATTAAGCCAAAACTCCGATTGAATCATTTAAAACACCGAGGACCTGAGAGTACAGAGACGACACATAGGACTACTATCTATATGACTTGCCAGTCAATGCCTCCACCTGAGATCTCACTGCTGTCCAAGGTGTTGCTTTCCTTTTCCTGCAAAAGAGTATCTGCCTCTTTGTCCGCGTCCACCTAAAAATGTTGGATCCCACGGGGTGAGACAATTGTAAATTGCCCCAGCGAGAGATATAACTCTCCGCCAGAAACATTATTATTGCATCTTAAGAAGATAAATATAGGCAGATGATAAGCAGTTTAAAGCATTCTCTTAATAAGGAATAGGAAGAACATGTATATCATTTATCCTCCATATTATACCATCATGTCAAACTTCTCTTGTGACACTCATTATCTTGATATGTCACCCATGAGACATTCTTGTTTCAACTTATTGGCCTTAGTCAGTCTACTAAACAGATAAGGAATTACATCTACCATGTACTCATATATCATTAATACAGGCATTGGGTTATTACCAATCCTATGTCATCATTACAGGCATTGAGCCTCTGCCAGGTATTGGACTCTTCCAAACCTGATTACACTGCCAGGCATTGGTCTTTAACCAATCCTGATTACAGGCATTACACCTCTGCCAGGTATTGGATTTCTCCAAACCTGATTACACAGCCAGGCATTGGACTCTAACCAACCCTGATTTCACAGCCAGGCACTGGACTTTAACCAATCCTGATTTCACAGCTAGGCATTGGACTTTAACCAACCCTGATTTCACAGCCAGACATTGGACTTTAACCAATCCTGATTACACAGCCAGGCATTGGACTCTAACCAATCCTGATTACACAGCCAGGCATTGGACTCTAACCAATCCTGATTACACAGCCAGACATTGGACTTTAACCAACCCTGATTACAGGCATTAAGCCTCTGCCAGGTATTGGACTTTAACCAAACCTGATTACACAGCCAGGCATTGGACTCTAACCAATCCTGATTACACAGCCAGGCATTGGACTTTAACCAACCCTGATTACAGGCATTAAGCCTCTGCCAGGTATTGGACTTTAACCAAACCTGATTACACAGCCAGGCATTGGTCCGTAACCAATCCTGATTACACAGTTCATGGAATTTAATTCTTTTAACTCATCATTGATCATCACATACTACTTTCTTAAGTTACTAGCTTATCTTGGATTAAGGTATTTCCCATCTTAATCCTTTCATCCCCTAACCTATCACTCTTACCATAAAGTGCATAGGTTACACATAAGAATGGTCCAACTATCTTTAATGATATGGACTCATCTCAGATTAAGGCATTGCTTACAATAAGCTTGCCTATAATCAACCACATTAAATGTTTCACCTTTATAAGGCCATTCCTTCTATCTCATCATTAGGGTTTCCTTATACCCTTATTTAAAATTAGGATTATGATTCATTGTCATATTGCCCAAGATTAGGGCTTTGTGTATTATGACTCCACATTAGAGTCTCACATACCTTCACCCTTCTTAGGGCCTCTCATCACAACATAGCATTAGAGCTTCATGTGATGTTAACTCTTAATTAGGGTTTCTCATGGAATCACCCTCAACTAGGGTTTCTCATGGAATCACCCTCAACTAGGGTTTCTCATGGAATCACCCTCAACTAGGGTTTCCACCTTAGTCACCCACAATTTGGGTTTACTATGCATCTCCATTAGGATTTCATTCAATTGTCCATAATTAGAGATTCACTATTCATTCCAATTAGGGTTTTACATCTCATTTCCCTAAATTGGAGTTTCATACATCACTACCCTGACTTAGGGTTACATCCTCACCCTGGATTAGGGTTACATTTAGAATTGCCTCAATTAGGGTTAAAACCCAAAAGCCCTGTCAATTAGGGTTTATATTCATGATTAGGGTTTTGTGATCTCTCTTCTTAAGGATCATACCCTTAATCACCACATGAATCATATTCATGTATGAATTCATGTTAACATCATCTCAAATTGATTAGGTCATATCAACCCTTCAATCAAGAGCATACCACTATGATTAACGTAGTGTATCAAGTCATTGGTCCAATAAGCAATTAGGGTTGATTCCTTAATTGGCACTAATCACTTATGTACTATTAGGGTTTCAACCTTTGTACCTTCATTGATTATCATTACTAATCATCATTGGATCAATGGATGATTCATCATCTCTATTCTCAAGAGATTCAATCACATTGGACCTCCATTACATAAGGTATCCAATTGAATTAGGGTTTTCAATGTTGATTCCTTCAATCATTGAATTCATGGAACCAATCATCAATTGGACCTACCCTCATACTTCAATTGAGTTTAATAGGTCAACCTTCAACTGATTTGACTCTCAATTGACCCTCAATTGATCATCAATTAGGGTTTGATTCAATTGAATTAGGGTTTGGAATCGATGATTCAACAACACTAATCAATGTAAGACTAGTTGCTTTGAAACCATTGAACCATCATCCAAATTGGGTATGACCTGACCCCAAACGGTCTTGAGGTCGTTTGTATGACCTCCAAACGGTCTTGAGACCGTTTGCCCATCATATCACTCAAAACTAAGCAATCCAATTAGGGTTTGGTTCATTGGATTGATCACCAAATCAGCATTACATTGTTTAACAGCTTGGTACCTTTAGACCTTCAAACACCTAACCATACTCAACCCTAGACCTCCAAACGGTCTTGGGTGACCACCAAACGGTCTTGAGACCGTTTGGATGAGCTACAAACGGTCTTGAGACCGTTTGCCCATCCAACCTTTGGACTCTAGTGAAAATTCATCATGGATTGGTCTATCGAGTTGATCAACAAATCAGCACTACATTGCAATATGATTAGTACCTTTGGACCTTCAATTGGTCAACTATACTTGACCCCAGACCTCCAAACGGTCTTGGGGTGATCCCCAAACGGTCTTGAGACCATTTGGGTGATCCCCAAACGGTCTTGAAACCATTTGGGCTAATCAACCCAAAATCTCTAATTAACTCATTGGAATTTCAGCACTGATTTCAATTAGGGTTTGCCCAATTGATTAGCCTTCAACTCATGACTCGTTTGAAATTAATCCATAAAATATGGTGAGTCATTAACCAACATCATTAGGAACCGTAATATCATACGGTCAACTCTTAGTCAACCATCTTATACGGTCTTGAAACTGTTTGCTCCCAAACGGTTTCAAACCGTTTGCCCTTAAACGGTTTGCTGAAACCGCATAGCCAATCAAATTAAAATGATTTGGAGTAGCTATCAAAACGGTTTTGCTTGGTAATTTTCTTTGGATAAGAATCTAGGATGATGTCATCATCCCCTTCCTTCGAACAACCAAGAACATCAACCGTTCTTGATGGAAATCGCAGCAAAGAAACAAGAGTGTATCAAATTGAAGAAATCAATCAACAAAGCATAGAGAATTGATGCAATAGCAATGTTTAAGGGTTTGAGTTATAAAACCCGCCTCCAATTGAGCTCCAAAGCTCCAAGCTCACGCCATTAATGGTGGATGAAGCTCTAGCAACTCCCCCTAGGCTCGTCCTCAAGCTTTTGATTGCAAAAGTTGGCTAGGGTTGAAGAGGAGATCGAAATAAGAAGGAATCCATAATTTATTTTCGATTTCCACCATGAAATCAAGGAGAACGAAGGTCAAGGGCTTACCCACAGGTTGGGGACGTGCTCCCTGCTCCTCCCTAGCTCCTTGGTCGGTTTTGCAAACAAGGGGAAGAAGAAAATCCGAAAAAGGCCTTGGTTTGGGCTTGGAAATGGCACTTTTATAAAGAAATTGATGAGAGAGAATATGCCTTATAAAAATCCAATTAATCCAAAAATTATGGCCGCCTCTTCCCCCTCAACTCCATGGATACGAGGCATATCCCTTTTCCTTTAATTCTCCTTCATTATCCTCAATTTAAAGAAAAGAAAATTAAGCACCTTAATGCTTATTATATTAATATCCCATATGTGAGTGGAAATTACTTTTCTTTATAATAAGGTGAGTGGAATTTCACCTACTTAAGATATTTTCGTTCCTTATCTTGGCAAAGGAACGTCCATCCTTATTCAAAATCAACCCAAAACATTTTGGTTGAAAGCCCTTCAATTATTTTTATTCATTTTTGCCCTAAATCGAATTAGGGTTTCAATTAGGCATTATTCTTGATTATTTTAATGTCAAGATTCTCTCTCCTACAACTTAATTCAAATGAGGAGTCCCTCTCATTTTATTTGCTCTACATGATGCCAAGAAACATTAAGGACCATATTGAAGAGGTAATTTGCATATTGAACCCCAGATTTTGGGTAAATTGCACATTACACCAAAACTAGGTTTTAATGCACAAGGATTTCTTTACAAGCTTAATCTTGGTGTCCAAGCATGTGGAAACCATACCACTACATCATATTCATTCTTATGATGTCTAAAAATCAGAGGAACATCTTATCATGCAACATTTGCAATTTAACCCCTCAACTTGGGTAATTTGCACTTTAGTCCAAAATAAGCAAACATTGATTCAACATTGTTCAAACATGACCAAAATTGAAACATAGGTTCCTTTTGAGCCTTAATTACTTTTCACAAGATGAGATTAAGAATATAATCATCTTTCTTAATCAAAACACCTAGGGTTAAAGCATAACCCAGGTCAGGGATGTTACAAATTATAAACCCCTAACAAGGATTTCGTCCCCGAAATCCCAGATAAAGGGAACAGATATTATTCATTCATCATATCATCATGTCTTTTCATAACACCTCATTGTTATGAAGACATCATAGAACTTTTATTAGCACAAAGTTCCTTCCCACAATATTCTCATAGATCCAATTGAGAACTTATCTTAAAGACATATTTAGTTGTTATGTTTATGCAAAGCATAAACCCCTAACATATGATGTTCATATCATTTTATATAATCAGACTGATTTCGTAGTTGACCACTCCAGGTAGCCAATCTAAATCATCTGATAATTCTCAGATACTAGAATCTCTTACCTTGGTATCAGTCACATGTGTTGAATACACATCATATTCTCATCTTTCTTTTATCATATTTACAACTTTATAGAATAGGGATCACCTCCCTTGTTCTCTTTCTCATCATATGAGGGTCATACTTTTACTTCCTCATATACACATACTGATCTGAATTCCTATCAGATCCTTCTTTCTTGTTCTTAAGATATGATACATTTATCCATATCATATTTCCAATTTCATGATACTCATTAGATTGTATCAGAATGATTGCTTGATCAGGGCAATCAAAAAGATATCAATCTAAGAGTTTCCATACTCACTTTATCATCAATAGTTGTACACCTGATCAGGGTTTACAAGTACTGAGATCAAGTAGTATGCACTTACATTCTATCATATTCCTTTCTTTTCATATTACCATAACATAAGATTTAACATCCCTGGATTTTATCCAGGCTTCTCTTCTATACCTCTTCCTCTTTCATGGAGGTAAGATCAATATAGAGCATTTAAAAGAATACTGAACATAATTCAAATTCTAGTTCTCATCATTTCTTCCCTATATAGCAACCAATGGGGAAAACAATATCAACAATCCTCCTTTTTATAACAAAAAGGGTTTAGTGTACTCAACATGTACACATTTATAACATATCTTTTCCTCACATCATGGTCTTATTAGTCTTATTACTTAAGCATAAACTAAGCCATGGAATTTTACAGGTGAAAGGTTAAGACCTTTACACTTACTTAGGGGCTGCTTCCCTGGTACACTAGGCATTTAGTGCACTATTTGTACCAAAAACCTTGGCTTTTTAGAACCATTAGGCAAATGTCTCTAAAATTATAGAGATCATCACCTACTTCTCAGCTTATTGCCCCTTCTTGGGCACTGCCATCACATATTTATTATCTGTCTGAACTCATGGCAGAGTCCACTTTCTTGCCATAAGTTAATCTTTTCCATATTTTCCCTTGTTCCAACATGACTAAGTCATTTAGGAACTCATTTTAAGATCAAGCTTTCTGTATTAAGGACTGATTACCTAGGTTATAAGCCTAGCATCCACTCCACTCATATGCATTACTGTTGCCCTAATCTACCCAACAAGAGCATGATCATAGGATTCTCTATCCTGATCAGGTCTTAATGGGGATTCTCAGGCACTCATTCTATTCTTGCATGATCCCTTGCACCTCTTCTTGGTGCAACAACATTGCCCTAAGCAATGTGTTCATTGTGCTCTCCAGTCATTTTAAACATTATCCTTTCTCTACACAAGCAGAAATCATTATAGGGTATACTGGAGGACACTAACACAGACTCAACAACTTAGTCCTATGTCTCTGTAGACTCAACGAACCTAGAGCTCTGATACCACTAAATGTAACGACCGTCTCGCGAAAACAGGATTAACTAATGCGGAAGTGAATTATTTGCAGCGTAATTACTGAAAATCACTAAAAATTAAAACCATTTGCAAAGAGATCCATTCATAGGAAAACTCTTTAACCAAGAACCAAAGTGTTTCCATTTCATCCTGGATCACAAGTACACAGCCTGTACAATTCCTTTTTAAGGATTACAACATTGACTGCCCTATTAACAAATATACACAGGCAGTATAAAACTTTGAGGCATTAAGCCAAAACTCCGATTGAATCATTTAAAACACCGAGGACCTGAGAGTACAGAGACGACACATAGGACTACTATCTATATGACTTGCCAGTCAATGCCTCCACCTGAGATCTCACTGCTGTCCAAGTTGTTGCTTTCCTTTTCCTGCAAAAGAGTATCTGCCTCTTTGTCCGCGTCCACCTAAAAATGTTGGATCCCACGGGGTGAGACAATTGTAAATTGCCCCAGCGAGAGATATAACTCTCCGCCAGAAACATTATTATTGCATCTTAAGAAGATAAATATAGGCAGATGATAAGCAGTTTAAAGCATTCTCTTAATAAGGAATAGGAAGAACATGTATATCATTTATCCTCCATATTATACCATCATGTCAAACTTCTCTTGTGACACTCATTATCTTGATATGTCACCCATGAGACATTCTTGTTTCAACTTATTGGCCTTAGTCAGTCTACTAAACAGATAAGGAATTACATCTACCATGTACTCATATATCATTAATACAGGCATTGGGTTATTACCAATCCTATGTCATCATTACAGGCATTGAGCCTCTGCCAGGTATTGGACTCTTCCAAACCTGATTACACTGCCAGGCATTGGTCTTTAACCAATCCTGATTACAGGCATTACACCTCTGCCAGGTATTGGATTTCTCCAAACCTGATTACACAGCCAGGCATTGGACTCTAACCAACCCTGATTTCACAGCCAGGCACTGGACTTTAACCAATCCTGATTTCACAGCTAGGCATTGGACTTTAACCAACCCTGATTTCACAGCCAGACATTGGACTTTAACCAATCCTGATTACACAGCCAGGCATTGGACTCTAACCAATCCTGATTACACAGCCAGGCATTGGACTCTAACCAATCCTGATTACACAGCCAGACATTGGACTTTAACCAACCCTGATTACAGGCATTAAGCCTCTGCCAGGTATTGGACTTTAACCAAACCTGATTACACAGCCAGGCATTGGACTCTAACCAATCCTGATTACACAGCCAGGCATTGGACTTTAACCAACCCTGATTACAGGCATTAAGCCTCTGCCAGGTATTGGACTTTAACCAAACCTGATTACACAGCCAGGCATTGGTCCGTAACCAATCCTGATTACACAGTTCATGGAATTTAATTCTTTTAACTCATCATTGATCATCACATACTACTTTCTTAAGTTACTAGCTTATCTTGGATTAAGGTATTTCCCATCTTAATCCTTTCATCCCCTAACCTATCACTCTTACCATAAAGTGCATAGGTTACACATAAGAATGGTCCAACTATCTTTAATGATATGGACTCATCTCAGATTAAGGCATTGCTTACAATAAGCTTGCCTATAATCAACCACATTAAATGTTTCACCTTTATAAGGCCATTCCTTCTATCTCATCATTAGGGTTTCCTTATACCCTTATTTAAAATTAGGATTATGATTCATTGTCATATTGCCCAAGATTAGGGCTTTGTGTATTATGACTCCACATTAGAGTCTCACATACCTTCACCCTTCTTAGGGCCTCTCATCACAACATAGCATTAGAGCTTCATGTGATGTTAACTCTTAATTAGGGTTTCTCATGGAATCACCCTCAACTAGGGTTTCTCATGGAATCACCCTCAACTAGGGTTTCTCATGGAATCACCCTCAACTAGGGTTTCCACCTTAGTCACCCACAATTTGGGTTTACTATGCATCTCCATTAGGATTTCATTCAATTGTCCATAATTAGAGATTCACTATTCATTCCAATTAGGGTTTTACATCTCATTTCCCTAAATTGGAGTTTCATACATCACTACCCTGACTTAGGGTTACATCCTCACCTTGGATTAGGGTTACATTTAGAATTGCCTCAATTAGGGTTAAAACCCAAAAGCCCTGTCAATTAGGGTTTATATTCATGATTAGGGTTTTGTGATCTCTCTTCTTAAGGATCATACCCTTAATCACCACATGAATCATATTCATGTATGAATTCATGTTAACATCATCTCAAATTGATTAGGTCATATCAACCCTTCAATCAAGAGCATACCACTATGATTAACGTAGTGTATCAAGTCATTGGTCCAATAAGCAATTAGGGTTGATTCCTTAATTGGCACTAATCACTTATGTACTATTAGGGTTTCAACCTTTGTACCTTCATTGATTATCATTACTAATCATCATTGGATCAATGGATGATTCATCATCTCTATTCTCAAGAGATTCAATCACATTGGACCTCCATTACATAAGGTATCCAATTGAATTAGGGTTTTCAATGTTGATTCCTTCAATCATTGAATTCATGGAACCAATCATCAATTGGACCTACCCTCATACTTCAATTGAGTTTAATAGGTCAACCTTCAACTGATTTGACTCTCAATTGACCCTCAATTGATCATCAATTAGGGTTTGATTCAATTGAATTAGGGTTTGGAATCGATGATTCAACAACACTAATCAATGTAAGACTAGTTGCTTTGAAACCATTGAACCATCATCCAAATTGGGTATGACCTGACCCCAAACGGTCTTGAGGTCGTTTGTATGACCTCCAAACGGTCTTGAGACCGTTTGCCCATCATATCACTCAAAACTAAGCAATCCAATTAGGGTTTGGTTCATTGGATTGATCACCAAATCAGCATTACATTGTTTAACAGCTTGGTACCTTTAGACCTTCAAACACCTAACCATACTCAACCCTAGACCTCCAAACGGTCTTGGGTGACCACCAAACGGTCTTGAGACCGTTTGGATGAGCTCCAAACGGTCTTGAGACCGTTTGCCCATCCAACCTTTGGACTCTAGTGAAAATTCATCATGGATTGGTCTATCGAGTTGATCAACAAATCAGCACTACATTGCAATATGATTAGTACCTTTGGACCTTCAATTGGTCAACTATACTTGACCCCAGACCTCCAAACGGTCTTGGGGTGATCCCCAAACGGTCTTGAGACCATTTGGGTGATCCCCAAACGGTCTTGAAACCGTTTGGGCTAATCAACCCAAAATCTCTAATTAACTCATTGGAATTTCAGCACTGATTTCAATTAGGGTTTGCCCAATTGATTAGCCTTCAACTCATGACTCGTTTGAAATTAATCCATAAAATATGGTGAGTCATTAACCAACATCATTAGGAACCGTAATATCATACGGTCAACTCTTAGTCAACCATATTATACGGTCTTGAAACCGTTTGCTCCCAAACGGTTTCAAACCGTTTGCCCTTAAACGGTTTGCTGAAACCGCATAGCCAATCAAATTAAAATGATTTGGAGTAGCTATCAAAACGGTTTTGCTTGGTAATTTTCTTTGGATAAGAATCTAGGATGATGTCATCATCCCCTTCCTTCGAACAACCAAGAACATCAACCGTTCTTGATGGAAATCGCAGCAAAGAAACAAGAGTGTATCAAATTGAAGAAATCAATCAACAAAGCATAGAGAATTGATGCAATAGCAATGTTTAAGGGTTTGAGTTATAAAACCCGCCTCCAATTGAGCTCCAAAGCTCCAAGCTCACGCCATTAATGGTGGATGAAGCTCTAGCAACTCCCCCTAGGCTCGTCCTCAAGCTTTTGATTGCAAAAGTTGGCTAGGGTTGAAGAGGAGATCGAAATAAGAAGGAATCCATAATTTATTTTCGATTTCCACCATGAAATCAAGGAGAACGAAGGTCAAGGGCTTACCCACAGGTTGGGGACGTGCTCCCTGCTCCTCCCTAGCTCCTTGGTCGGTTTTGCAAACAAGGGGAAGAAGAAAATCCGAAAAAGGCCTTGGTTTGGGCTTGGAAATGGCACTTTTATAAAGAAATTGATGAGAGAGAATATGCCTTATAAAAATCCAATTAATCCAAAAATTATGGCCGCCTCTTCCCCCTCAACTCCATGGATACGAGGCATATCCCTTTTCCTTTAATTCTCCTTCATTATCCTCAATTTAAAGAAAAGCAAATTAAGCACCTTAATGCTTATTATATTAATATCCCATATGTGAGTGGAAATTACTTTTCTTTATAATAAGGTGAGTGGAATTTCACCTACTTAAGATATTTTCGTTCCTTATCTTGGCAAAGGAACGTCCATCCTTATTCAAAATCAACCCAAAACATTTTGGTTGAAAGCCCTTCAATTATTTTTATTCATTTTTGCCCTAAATCGAATTAGGGTTTCAATTAGGCATTATTCTTGATTATTTTAATGTCAAGATTCTCTCTCCTACAACTTAATTCAAATGAGGAGTCCCTCTCATTTTATTTGCTCTACATGATGCCAAGAAACATTAAGGACCATATTGAAGTGGTAATTTGCATATTGAACCCCAGATTTTGGGTAAATTGCACATTACACCAAAACTAGGTTTTAATGCACAAGGATTTCTTTACAAGCTTAATCTTGGTGTCCAAGCATGTGGAAACCATACCACTACATCATATTCATTCTTATGATGTCTAAAAATCATAGGAACATCTTATCATGCAACATTTGCAATTTAACCCCTCAACTTGGGTAATTTGCACTTTAGTCCAAAATAAGCAAACATTGATTCAACATTGTTCAAACATGACCAAAATTGAAACATAGGTTCCTTTTGAGCCTTAATTACTTTTCACAAGATGAGATTAAGAATATAATCATCTTTCTTAATCAAAACACCTAGGGTTAAAGCATAACCCAGGTCAGGGATGTTACAAATTATAAACCCCTAACAAGGATTTCGTCCCCGAAATCCCAGATAAAGGGAACAGATATTATTCATTCATCATATCATCATGTCTTTTCATAACACCTCATTGTTATGAAGACATCATAGAACTTTTATTAGCACAAAGTTCCTTCCCACAATATTCTCATAGATCCAATTGAGAACTTATCTTAAAGACATATTTAGTTGTTATGTTTATGCAAAGCATAAACCCCTAACATATGATGTTCATATCATTTTATATAATCAGACTGATTTCGTAGTTGACCACTCCAGGTAGCCAATCTAAATCATCTGATAATTCTCAGATACTAGAATCTCTTACCTTGGTATCAGTCACATGTGTTGAATACACATCATATTCTCATCTTTCTTTTATCATATTTACAACTTTATAGAATAGGGATCACCTCCCTTGTTCTCTTTCTCATCATATGAGGGTCATACTTTTACTTCCTCATATACACATACTGATCTGAATTCCTATCAGATCCTTCTTTCTTGTTCTTAAGATATGATACATTTATCCATATCATATTTCCAATTTCATGATACTCATTAGATTGTATCAGAATGATTGCTTGATCAGGGCAATCAAAAAGATATCAATCTAAGAGTTTCCATACTCACTTTATCATCAATAGTTGTACACCTGATCAGGGTTTACAAGTACTGAGATCAAGTAGTATGCACTTACATTCTATCATATTCCTTTCTTTTCATATTACCATAACATAAGATTTAACATCCCTGGATTTTATCTAGGCATCTCTTCTATACCTCTTCCTCTTTCATGGAGGTAAGATCAATATAGAGCATTTAAAAGAATACTGAACATAATTCAAATTCTAGTTCTCATCATTTCTTCCCTATATAGCAACCAATGGGGAAAACAATATCAACAATCCTCCTTTTTATAACAAAAAGGGTTTAGTGTACTCAACATGTACACATTTATAACATATCTTTTCCTCACATCATGGTCTTATTAGTCTTATTACTTAAGCATAAACTAAGCCATGGAATTTTACAGGTGAAAGGTTAAGACCTTTACACTTACTTAGGGGCTGCTTCCCTGGTACACTAGGCATTTAGTGCACTATTTGTACCAAAAACCTTGGCTTTTTAGAACCATTAGGCAAATGTCTCTAAAATTATAGAGATCATCACCTACTTCTCAGCTTATTGCCCCTTCTTGGGCACTGCCATCACATATTTATTATCTGTCTGAACTCATGGCAGAGTCCACTTTCTTGCCATAAGTTAATCTTTTCCATATTTTCCCTTGTTCCAACATGACTAAGTCATTTAGGAACTCATTTTAAGATCAAGCTTTCTGTATTAAGGACTGATTACCTAGGTTATAAGCCTAGCATCCACTCCACTCATATGCATTACTGTTGCCCTAATCTACCCAACAAGAGCATGATCATAGGATTCTCTATCCTGATCAGGTCTTAATGGGGATTCTCAGGCACTCATTCTATTCTTGCATGATCCCTTGCACCTCTTCTTGGTGCAACAACATTGCCCTAAGCAATGTGTTCATTGTGCTCTCCAGTCATTTTAAACATTATCCTTTCTCTACACAAGCAGAAATCATTATAGGGTATACTGGAGGACACTAACACAGACTCAACAACTTAGTCCTATGTCTCTGTAGACTCAACGAACCTAGAGCTCTGATACCACTAAATGTAACGACCGTCTCGCGAAAACAGGATTAACTAATGCGGAAGTGAATTATTTGCAGCGTAATTACTGAAAATCACTAAAAATTAAAACCATTTGCAAAGAGATCCATTCATAGGAAAACTCTTTAACCAAGAACCAAAGTGTTTCCATTTCATCCTGGATCACAAGTACACAGCCTGTACAATTCCTTTTTAAGGATTACAACATTGACTGCCCTATTAACAAATATACACAGGCAGTATAAAACTTTGAGGCATTAAGCCAAAACTCCGATTGAATCATTTAAAACACCGAGGACCTGAGAGTACAGAGACGACACATAGGACTACTATCTATATGACTTGCCAGTCAATGCCTCCACCTGAGATCTCACTGCTGTCCAAGCTGTTGCTTTCCTTTTCCTGCAAAAGAGTATCTGCCTCTTTGTCCGCGTCCACCTAAAAATGTTGGATCCCACGGGGTGAGACAATTGTAAATTGCCCCAGCGAGAGATATAACTCTCCGCCAGAAACATTATTATTGCATCTTAAGAAGATAAATATAGGCAGATGATAAGCAGTTTAAAGCATTCTCTTAATAAGGAATAGGAAGAACATGTATATCATTTATCCTCCATATTATACCATCATGTCAAACTTCTCTTGTGACACTCATTATCTTGATATGTCACCCATGAGACATTCTTGTTTCAACTTATTGGCCTTAGTCAGTCTGCTAAACAGATAAGGAATTACATCTACCATGTACTCATATATCATTAATACAGGCATTGGGTTATTACCAATCCTATGTCATCATTACAGGCATTGAGCCTCTGCCAGGTATTGGACTCTTCCAAACCTGATTACACTGCCAGGCATTGGTCTTTATCCAATCCTGATTACAGGCATTACACCTCTGCCAGGTATTGGATTTCTCCAAACCTGATTACACAGCCAGGCATTGGACTCTAACCAACCCTGATTTCACAGCCAGGCATTGGACTTTAACCAATCCTGATTTCACAGCTAGGCATTGGACTTTAACCAACCCTGATTTCACAGCCAGACATTGGACTTTAACCAATCCTGATTACACAGCCAGGCATTGGACTCTAACCAATCCTGATTACACAGCCAGGCATTGGACTCTAACCAATCCTGATTACACAGCCAGACATTGGACTTTAACCAACCCTGATTACAGGCATTAAGCCTCTGCCAGGTATTAGACTTTAACCAAACCTGATTACACAGCCAGGCATTGGACTCTAACCAATCCTGATTACACAGCCAGGCATTGGACTTTAACCAACCCTGATTACAGGCATTAAGCCTCTGCCAGGTATTGGACTTTAACCAAACCTGATTACACAGCCAGGCATTGGTCCGTAACCAATCCTGATTACACAGTTCATGGAATTTAATTCTTTTAACTCATCATTGATCATCACATACTACTTTCTTAAGTTACTAGCTTATCTTGGATTAAGGTATTTCCCATATTAATCCTTTCATCCCCTAACCTATCACTCTTACCATAAAGTGCATAGGTTACACATAAGAATGGTCCAACTATCTTTAATGATATGGACTCATCTCAGATTAAGGCATTGCTTACAATAAGCTTGCCTATAATCAACCACATTAAATGTTTCACCTTTATAAGGCCATTCCTTCTATCTCATCATTAGGGTTTCCTTATACCCTTATTTAAAATTAGGATTATGATTCATTGTCATATTGCCCAAGATTAGGGCTTTGTGTATTATGACTCCACATTAGAGTCTCACATACCTTCACCCTTCTTAGGGCCTCTCATCACAACATAGCATTAGAGCTTCATGTGATGTTAACTCTTAATTAGGGTTTCTCATGGAATCACCCTCAACTAGGGTTTCTCATGGAATCACCCTCAACTAGGGTTTCTCATGGAATCACCCTCAACTAGGGTTTCCACCTTAGTCACCCACAATTTGGGTTTACTATGCATCTCCATTAGGATTTCATTCAATTGTCCATAATTAGAGATTCACTATTCATTCCAATTAGGGTTTTACATCTCATTTCCCTAAATTGGAGTTTCATACATCACTACCCTGACTTAGGGTTACATCCTCACCCTGGATTAGGGTTACATTTAGAATTGCCTCAATTAGGGTTAAAACCCAAAAGCCCTGTCAATTAGGGTTTATATTCATGATTAGGGTTTTGTGATCTCTCTTCTTAAGGATCATACCCTTAATCACCACATGAATCATATTCATGTATGAATTCATGTTAACATCATCTCAAATTGATTAGGTCATATCAACCCTTCAATCAAGAGCATACCACTATGATTAACGTAGTGTATCAAGTCATTGGTCCAATAAGCAATTAGGGTTGATTCCTTAATTGGCACTAATCACTTATGTACTATTAGGGTTTCAACCTTTGTACCTTCATTGATTATCATTACTAATCATCATTGGATCAATGGATGATTCATCATCTCTATTCTCAAGAGATTCAATCACATTGGACCTCCATTACATAAGGTATCCAATTAAATTAGGGTTTTCAATGTTGATTCCTTCAATCATTGAATTCATGGAACCAATCATCAATTGGACCTACCCTCATACTTCAATTGAGTTTAATAGGTCAACCTTCAACTGATTTGACTCTCAATTGACCCTCAATTGATCATCAATTAGGGTTTGATTCAATTGAATTAGGGTTTGGAATCGATGATTCAACAACACTAATCAATGTAAGACTAGTTGCTTTGAAACCATTGAACCATCATCCAAATTGGGTATGACCTGACCCCAAACGGTCTTGAGGTCGTTTGTATGACCTCCAAACGGTCTTGAGACCGTTTGCCCATCATATCACTCAAAACTAAGCAATCCAATTAGGGTTTGGTTCATTGGATTGATCACCAAATCAGCATTACATTGTTTAACAGCTTGGTACCTTTAGACCTTCAAACACCTAACCATACTCAACCCTAGACCTCCAAACGGTCTTGGGTGACCACCAAACGGTCTTGAGACCGTTTGGATGAGCTCCAAACGGTCTTGAGACCGTTTGCCCATCCAACCTTTGGACTCTAGTGAAAATTCATCATGGATTGGTCTATCGAGTTGATCAACAAATCAGCACTACATTGCAATATGATTAGTACCTTTGGACCTTCAATTGGTCAACTATACTTGACCCCAGACCTCCAAACGGTCTTGGGGTGATCCCCAAACGGTCTTGAGACCATTTGGGTGATCCCCAAACGGTCTTGAAACCGTTTGGGCTAATCAACCCAAAATCTCTAATTAACTCATTGGAATTTCAGCACTGATTTCAATTAGGGTTTGCCCAATTGATTAGCCTTCAACTCATGACTCGTTTGAAATTAATCCATAAAATATGGTGAGTCATTAACCAACATCATTAGGAACCGTAATATCATACGGTCAACTCTTAGTCAACCATATTATACGGTCTTGAAACCGTTTGCTCCCAAACGGTTTCAAACCGTTTGCCCTTAAACGGTTTGCTGAAACCGCATAGCCAATCAAATTAAAATGATTTGGAGTAGCTATCAAAACGGTTTTGCTTGGTAATTTTCTTTGGATAAGAATCTAGGATGATGTCATCATCCCCTTCCTTCGAACAACCAAGAACATCAACCGTTCTTGATGGAAATCGCAGCAAAGAAACAAGAGTGTATCAAATTGAAGAAATCAATCAACAAAGCATAGAGAATTGATGCAATAGCAATGTTTAAGGGTTTGAGTTATAAAACCCGCCTCCAATTGAGCTCCAAAGCTCCAAGCTCACGCCATTAATGGTGGATGAAGCTCTAGCAACTCCCCCTAGGCTCGTCCTCAAGCTTTTGATTGCAAAAGTTGGCTAGGGTTGAAGAGGAGATCGAAATAAGAAGGAATCCATAATTTATTTTCGATTTCCACCATGAAATCAAGGAGAACGAAGGTCAAGGGCTTACCCACAGGTTGGGGACGTGCTCCCTGCTCCTCCCTAGCTCCTTGGTCGGTTTTGCAAACAAGGGGAAGAAGAAAATCCGAAAAAGGCCTTGGTTTGGGCTTGGAAATGGCACTTTTATAAAGAAATTGATGAGAGAGAATATGCCTTATAAAAATCCAATTAATCCAAAAATTATGGCCGCCTCTTCCCCCTCAACTCCATGGATACGAGGCATATCCCTTTTCCTTTAATTCTCCTTCATTATCCTCAATTTAAAGAAAAGCAAATTAAGCACCTTAATGCTTATTATATTAATATCCCATATGTGAGTGGAAATTACTTTTCTTTATAATAAGGTGAGTGGAATTTCACCTACTTAAGATATTTTCGTTCCTTATCTTGGCAAAGGAACGTCCATCCTTATTCAAAATCAACCCAAAACATTTTGGTTGAAAGCCCTTCAATTATTTTTATTCATTTTTGCCCTAAATCGAATTAGGGTTTCAATTAGGCATTATTCTTGATTATTTTAATGTCAAGATTCTCTCTCCTACAACTTAATTCAAATGAGGAGTCCCTCTCATTTTATTTGCTCTACATGATGCCAAGAAACATTAAGGACCATATTGAAGTGGTAATTTGCATATTGAACCCCAGATTTTGGGTAAATTGCACATTACACCAAAACTAGGTTTTAATGCACAAGGATTTCTTTACAAGCTTAATCTTGGTGTCCAAGCATGTGGAAACCATACCACTACATCATATTCATTCTTATGATGTCTAAAAATCAGAGGAACATCTTATCATGCAACATTTGCAATTTAACCCCTCAACTTGGGTAATTTGCACTTTAGTCCAAAATAAGCAAACATTGATTCAACATTGTTCAAACAGGACCAAAATTGAAACATAGGTTCCTTTTGAGCCTTAATTACTTTTCACAAGATGAGATTAAGAATATAATCATCTTTCTTAATCAAAACACCTAGGGTTAAAGCATAACCCAGGTCAGGGATGTTACAAATTATAAACCCCTAACAAGGATTTCGTCCCCGAAATCCCAGATAAAGGGAACAGATATTATTCATTCATCATATCATCATGTCTTTTCATAACACCTCATTGTTATGAAGACATCATAGAACTTTTATTAGCACAAAGTTCCTTCCCACAATATTCTCATAGATCCAATTGAGAACTTATCTTAAAGACATATTTAGTTGTTATGTTTATGCAAAGCATAAACCCCTAACATATGATGTTCATATCATTTTATATAATCAGACTGATTTCGTAGTTGACCACTCCAGGTAGCCAATCTAAATCATCTGATAATTCTCAGATACTAGAATCTCTTACCTTGGTATCAGTCACATGTGTTGAATACACATCATATTCTCATCTTTCTTTTATCATATTTACAACTTTATAGAATAGGGATCACCTCCCTTGTTCTCTTTCTCATCATATGAGGGTCATACTTTTACTTCCTCATATACACATACTGATCTGAATTCCTATCAGATCCTTCTTTCTTGTTCTTAAGATATGATACATTTATCCATATCATATTTCCAATTTCATGATACTCATTAGATTGTATCAGAATGATTGCTTGATCAGGGCAATCAAAAAGATATCAATCTAAGAGTTTCCATACTCACTTTATCATCAATAGTTGTACACCTGATCAGGGTTTACAAGTACTGAGATCAAGTAGTATGCACTTACATTCTATCATATTCCTTTCTTTTCATATTACCATAACATAAGATTTAACATCCCTGGATTTTATCCAGGCATCTCTTCTATACCTCTTCCTCTTTCATGGAGGTAAGATCAATATAGAGCATTTAAAAGAATACTGAACATAATTCAAATTCTAGTTCTCATCATTTCTTCCCTATATAGCAACCAATGGGGAAAACAATATCAACAATCCTCCTTTTTATAACAAAAAGGGTTTAGTGTACTCAACATGTACACATTTATAACATATCTTTTCCTCACATCATGGTCTTATTAGTCTTATTACTTAAGCATAAACTAAGCCATGGAATTTTACAGGTGAAAGGTTAAGACCTTTACACTTACTTAGGGGCTGCTTCCCTGGTACACTAGGCATTTAGTGCACTATTTGTACCAAAAACCTTGGCTTTTTAGAACCATTAGGCAAATGTCTCTAAAATTATAGAGATCATCACCTACTTCTCAGCTTATTGCCCCTTCTTGGGCACTGCCATCACATATTTATTATCTGTCTGAACTCATGGCAGAGTCCACTTTCTTGCCATAAGTTAATCTTTTCCATATTTTCCCTTGTTCCAACATGACTAAGTCATTTAGGAACTCATTTTAAGATCAAGCTTTCTGTATTAAGGACTGATTACCTAGGTTATAAGCCTAGCATCCACTCCACTCATATGCATTACTGTTGCCCTAATCTACCCAACAAGAGCATGATCATAGGATTCTCTATCCTGGTCAGGTCTTAATGGGGATTCTCAGGCACTCATTCTATTCTTGCATGATCCCTTGCACCTCTTCTTGGTGCAACAACATTGCCCTAAGCAATGTGTTCATTGTGCTCTCCAGTCATTTTAAACATTATCCTTTCTCTACACAAGCAGAAATCATTATAGGGTATACTGGAGGACACTAACACAGACTCAACAACTTAGTCCTATGTCTCTGTAGACTCAACGAACCTAGAGCTCTGATACCACTAAATGTAACGACCGTCTCGCGAAAACAGGATTAACTAATGCGGAAGTGAATTATTTGCAGCGTAATTACTGAAAATCACTAAAAATTAAAACCATTTGCAAAGAGATCCATTCATAGGAAAACTCTTTAACCAAGAACCAAAGTGTTTCCATTTCATCCTGGATCACAAGTACACAGCCTGTACAATTCCTTTTTAAGGATTACAACATTGATTGCCCTATTAACAAATATACACAGGCAGTATAAAACTTTGAGGCATTAAGCCAAAACTCCGATTGAATCATTTAAAACACCGAGGACCTGAGAGTACAGAGACGACACATAGGACTACTATCTATATGACTTGCCAGTCAATGCCTCCACCTGAGATCTCACTGCTGTCCAAGCTGTTGCTTTCCTTTTCCTGCAAAAGAGTATCTGCCTCTTTGTCCGCGTCCACCTAAAAATGTTGGATCCCACGGGGTGAGACAATTGTAAATTGCCCCAGCGAGAGATATAACTCTCCGCCAGAAACATTATTATTGCATCTTAAGAAGATAAATATAGGTAGATGATAAGCAGTTTAAAGCATTCTCTTAATAAGGAATAGGAAGAACATGTATATCATTTATCCTCCATATTATACCATCATGTCAAACTTCTCTTGTGACACTCATTATCTTGATATGTCACCCATGAGACATTCTTGTTTCAACTTATTGGCCTTAGTCAGTCTGCTAAACAGATAAGGAATTACATCTACCATGTACTCATATATCATTAATACAGGCATTGGGTTATTACCAATCCTATGTCATCATTACAGGCATTGAGCCTCTGCCAGGTATTGGACTCTTCCAAACCTGATTACACTGCCAGGCATTGGTCTTTAACCAATCCTGATTACAGGCATTACACCTCTGCCAGGTATTGGATTTCTCCAAACCTGATTACACAGCCAGGCATTGGACTCTAACCAACCCTGATTTCACAGCCAGGCATTGGACTTTAACCAATCCTGATTTCACAGCTAGGCATTGGACTTTAACCAACCCTGATTTCACAGCCAGACATTGGACTTTAACCAATCCTGATTACACAGCCAGGCATTGGACTCTAACCAATCCTGATTACACAGCCAGGCATTGGACTCTAACCAATCCTGATTACACAGCCAGACATTGGACTTTAACCAACCCTGATTACAGGCATTAAGCCTCTGCCAGGTATTGGACTTTAACCAAACCTGATTACACAGCCAGGCATTGGACTCTAACCAATCCTGATTACACAGCCAGGCATTGGACTTTAACCAACCCTGATTACAGGCATTAAGCCTCTGCCAGGTATTGGACTTTAACCAAACCTGATTACACAGCCAGGCATTGGTCCGTAACCAATCCTGATTACACAGTTCATGGAATTTAATTCTTTTAACTCATCATTGATCATCACATACTACTTTCTTAAGTTACTAGCTTATCTTGGATTAAGGTATTTCCCATCTTAATCCTTTCATCCCCTAACCTATCACTCTTACCATAAAGTGCATAGGTTACACATAAGAATGGTCCAACTATCTTTAATGATATGGACTCATCTCAGATTAAGGCATTGCTTACAATAAGCTTGCCTATAATCAACCACATTAAATGTTTCACCTTTATAAGGCCATTCCTTCTATCTCATCATTAGGGTTTCCTTATACCCTTATTTAAAATTACGATTATGATCCATTGTCATATTGCCCAAGATTAGGGCTTTGTGTATTATGACTCCACATTAGAGTCTCACATACCTTCACCCTTCTTAGGGCCTCTCATCACAACATAGCATTAGAGCTTCATGTGATGTTAACTCTTAATTAGGGTTTCTCATGGAATCACCCTCAAATAGGGTTTCTCATGGAATCACCCTCAACTAGGGTTTCTCATGGAATCACCCTCAACTAGGGTTTCCACCTTAGTCACCCACAATTTGGGTTTACTATGCATCTCCATTAGGATTTCATTCAATTGTCCATAATTAGAGATTCACTATTCATTCCAATTAGGGTTTTACATCTCATTTCCCTAAATTGGAGTTTCATACATCACTACCCTGACTTAGGGTTACATCCTCACCCTGGATTAGGGTTACATTTAGAATTGCCTCAATTAGGGTTAAAACCCAAAAGCCCTGTCAATTAGGGTTTATATTCATGATTAGGGTTTTGTGATCTCTCTTCTTAAGGATCATACCCTTAATCACCACATGAATCATATTCATGTATGAATTCATGTTAACATCATCTCAAATTGATTAGGTCATATCAACCCTTCAATCAAGAGCATACCACTATGATTAACGTAGTGTATCAAGTCATTGGTCCAATAAGCAATTAGGGTTGATTCCTTAATTGGCACTAATCACTTATGTACTATTAGGGTTTCAACCTTTGTACCTTCATTGATTATCATTACTAATCATCATTGGATCAATGGATGATTCATCATCTCTATTCTCAAGAGATTCAATCACATTGGACCTCCATTACATAAGGTATCCAATTGAATTAGGGTTTTCAATGTTGATTCCTTCAATCATTGAATTCATGGAACCAATCATCAATTGGACCTACCCTCATACTTCAATTGAGTTTAATAGGTCAACCTTCAACTGATTTGACTCTCAATTGACCCTCAATTGATCATCAATTAGGGTTTGATTCAATTGAATTAGGGTTTGGAATCGATGATTCAACAACACTAATCAATGTAAGACTAGTTGCTTTGAAACCATTGAACCATCATCCAAATTGGGTATGACCTGACCCCAAACGGTATTGAGGTCATTTGGATGACCTCCAAACGGTCTTGAGACCGTTTGCCCATCATATCACTCAAAACTAAGAAATCCAATTAGGGTTTGGTTCATTGGATTGATCACCAAATCAGCATTACATTGTTTAACAGCTTGGTACCTTTAGACCTTCAAACACCTAACCATACTCAACCCTAGACCTCCAAACGGTCTTGGGGGACCACCAAACGGTCTTGAGACCATTTGGATGAGCTCCAAACGGTCTTGAGACCGTTTGCCCATCCAACCTTTGGACTCTAGTGAAAATTCATCATGGATTGGTCTATCGAGTTGATCAACAAATCAGCACTACATTGCAATATGATTAGTACCTTTGGACCTTCAATTGGTCAACTATACTTGACCCCAGACCTCCAAACGGTCTTGGGGTGATCCCCAAACGGTCTTGAGACCGTTTGGGTGATCCCCAAACGGTCTTGAAACCGTTTGGGCTAATCAACCCAAAATCTCTAATTAACTCATTGGAATTTCAGCACTGATTTCAATTAGGGTTTTCCCAATTGATTAACCTTCAACTCATGACTCGTTTGGAATTAATCCATAAAATTTGGTGAGTCATTAACCAACATCATTAGGAACAGTAATATCATACAGTCAATGCTTAGTCAACCATCTTATACGGTCTTGAAACCGTTTGCTCCCAAACGGTTTCAAACCGTTTGCCCTTAAACGGTTTGCTGAAACCGCATAGCCAATCAAATTAAAATGATTTGGAGTAGCTATCAAAACGGTTTTGCTTGGTAATTTTCTTTGGATAAGCATCTAGGATGATGTCATCATCCCCTTCCTTCGAACAACCAAGAACAACAACCGTTCTTGATGGAAATTGCAGCAAAGAAACAAGAGTGTATCAAATTGAAGAAATAAATCAACAAAGCATAGAGAATTGATGCAATAGCAATGTTTAAGGGTTTGAGTTATAAAACCCGCCTCCAATTGAGCTCCAAAGCTCCAAGCTCACGCCATTAATGGTGGATGAAGCTCTAGCAACTCCCCCTAGGATCGTCCTCAAGCTTTTGATTGCAAAAGTTGGCTAGGGTTGAAGAGGAGATCGAAATAAGAAGGAATCCATAATTTATTTTCGATTTCCACCATGAAATCAAGGAGAACGAAGGTCAAGGGCTTACCCACAGGTTGGGGACGTGCTCCCTGCTCCTCCCTAGCTCCTTGGTCTGTTTTGCAAGCAAGGGGAAGAAGAAAATCCGAAAAAGGCCTTGGTTTGGGCTTGGAAATGGCACTTTTATAAAGAAATTGATGAGAGAGAATATGCCTTATAAACATCCAATTAATCCAAAAATTATGGCCGCCTCTTCCCCCTCAACTCCATGGATACGAGGCATATCCCTTTGCCTTTAATTCTCCTTCATTATCCTCAATTTAAAGAAAAGCAAATTAAGCACCTTAATGCTTATTATATTAATATCCCATATGTGAGTCGAAATTACTTTTCTTTATAATAAGGTGAGTGGAATTTCACCTACTTAAGATATTTTCGTTCCTTATATTGGAAAAGGAACGTCCATCCTTGTTTAAAATCAACCCAAAACATTTTGGTTGAAAGCCCTTCAATTATTTTTATTCATTTTCCCTAAATCGAATTAGGGTTTCAATTAGGCATTATTCTTGATTATTTTAATGTCAAGATTCTCTCTCCTACAAATTAATTCAAATGAGGAGTCCCTCTCATTTTATTTGCTCTACATGATGCCAAGCAACATTAAGGACCATATTGAAGTGGTAATTTGCATATTGAACCCTAGATTTTGGGTAAATTGCACATTACACCAAAACTAGGTTTTAGTGCTCAAGGATTGCTTTACAAGCTTAATCTTGGTGTCCAAGCATGTGGAAACCATACCACTACATCATATTCATTCTAATGATATCTCAAAATCAGAGGAACATCTTATCATGCAACATTTGCAATTTAACCCCTCAACTTGGGTAATTTGCACTTTAGTCCAAAATAAGCAAACATTGATTCAACATTGTTCAAACAGGACCAAAATTGAAACATAGGTTCCTTTTGAGCCTTAATTACTTTTCACAAGATTAGATTAAGAATATAATCATCTTTCTGAATCAAAACACCTAGGGTTAAAGCATAACCCAGGTCAGGGTTGTTACAGGACTGACTACAAGCAGGACTGTGTCGACTGCTCAAATAGCTTTCCAGGGTATATAGGAACTTCGCTATAGAGTTACATCATCAACTGCACTCTCATCGGCAATCGAGGGCATCAATGTTTATCTCCATCGACCCGACATAAAATAACATTGGGAGATTAATGGTACATTCATCCCAACCATCGGGAGATTTAAGATACATCTATCCTGACACATGAAGGATTGAGAGGTCTAATGTTTACCTTCCCTCAATCTCTTCACCCGGACGTAAGGATATTTTCGCCCATTTACCCCCACATATTCAAAATATGCAAATTCCAGGAATTCCATAGAAAACCTATTTCACCATCACCAATTACTGACGATGATGAATCTATGGTCAGAGCACTACATGAATAGATTTCACTTGATTAATTAAGTACATTTTCATATTCTTTTAGCATCATGCAAGTTCTCAAACAAAACTTATTATGACAATGTTATAAAGAAACATGTACTATTTTCATCAATTACTTAACAGTCTTTAAAAGGCATTGGGAGTTCACTCCCTTATTTCAAGACTGGGAATTCTCATCCATTCACGATCTCATCACCATAATCATATGGCCCTGGGTAATTAAACCCTTGATTCATCATTAAGCATTGTTACCACATTTCCAGGTAACCATCACATTCTTGTCAATTGACCAAGGCAAACATGATACTTGCTATTACAAGCTCACACATGGTACTTGAGGCCCATTAACTCTCTTGTTACCTCTTACCAGGCAGCAAGGTATATTATGGCACTCAAGGCACAGTCACAATAGTGAATTAAACATCATAGCTCATACCTGGCCATGATCATTATTTCAATATACCTGCATGGTTAGCACAGATGATAACAGTGATATCAATTGCATATCAGAACCATGTACAACAAATGTGAATTCACTATTCATGGGTAACACCACTATTCCCTCACCAGGGTTAGGGTTTCCCATTTCATGTCACATGGGGATAATCATCCCATTATCACAACAAAGATATGGTTTATCACCATATTGCCCAAGATTAGAGTTTGTTAAGCATTACATAGCATTACCCTGGATTTGAGTTTCACAGAACATCAAACATTAGGGTTTCTCATGAAACCATCCTTAGTCAGGGTTTCACATAAATTTCACCCCAGAAAAGGATTTACATTCAATAATCCACAATTAGGGTTTACTATTCATCCCAATTAGGGTTTCATGTTCCATAACCCATAATTAGGGTTTACTATTCATCCCAATTAGGGTTTCATACTCCATCACTCATAATTAGGGTTTACTATTCATCCCAATTAGGATTTCATACTTCATCACCCATAATTAGGGTTTTGCATCATATTACCCTAAATTAGGTTCACATATATCATCACCCTGGTTTAGGGTCACATCTATACCTTGGATTAGGGTTTCAATTATAATTGCCCTAGATTAGGGTTAAGGTTCAACAACCTTGTCAATTAGGGTTTTGTGTTCATGATTAGGGTTTCATGATCTCTTTACTTAAGGATCATACCCTTTTAATCACCACATGAATCATACTCATGTATCAACTCCATATTATCACCCTCTCAACTTGATTAGGCTATATTAACCCTTTAGTCAAGTACATACAACTATGATTAACATAGTGTACCAAGTCATTGATCTTATAAGCAATTAGGGTTTATCCCTAATTGACACAAATCACTTAGGTACTATTAGGATTTTAACCTCTGTACCTTCATTGATTAAAATACTAACCATCATTGGATAATTAGGACTATCATTACCTTCACTATCCAAATGATTGAACCACTAACAACCTCCATGCGGTTTTGAAGTTTCATCACCAAACGGTTATGAAACTATTTGCCATCAAACGGTTTTGAAACCGTTTGCCACCAAACAGTTTTGAAACCGTTTGCCACCAAATGGTTTCGAAACCGTTTAACCCCAAATGGTTTCAAGACCATTTGGTCTCAAACGGTCTCAAGACCGTTTGGGCCAAACCATTCCCAAAACCGCAAGGGCTCCCTAGGTCATTTCTCCATCAAATCGATTTCCAATTGTACCATTGAATTGACCATTGATTATTCCATTGAAGGGTTCATCAATCTAAACCATTAGATCATAATCCATGGGTCAAGGATCAACCACTAACCCACAAAACGGTTTTGAAACTAATTGGTCCCAAACGGTTTCAAGACCGTTTGGGCTCAAACGGTCTCAAGACCGTTTGACCCAAATTGTCTTGAAATCATTAGGACCAATCAAGGATTTCTTCAATCAACTTGATTAGGGTTTCCACTTAAAGGATCGTGCATACATTGGATCAATAAATTGAGTCCATTGGATCATCATCCAACATGTGATTAAGTTCAGACCTCAAACGTTCAACTAAACCAAATGGTCAACTCATCCATGCGGTTTGGAGTCCAACTTCACCAAACGGTTTGCAAACCATTTGGTCTCAAACGGTTTGGTGAAACCATTTGGACCAAAGGTCCAAGACTGTTTACTCTTGATTTTTAATTAAGGTGTGTGATTATGAACAAGTTATCATCTTCAACCTTTAGACTCACAGAACTACTGCCATTTTCCATGGAAATTCCATTAATTAGGCAAGGCTATTGCAATAATAACAATTAACTCATTTGCATGAAGAAATCGAATTTAATGACAAAGATTAAGGGTTTAAGTTATATAACCCGCCTTCAAATCTGATCCCAATCTCCAAGCTTCACGTCTCAAATGGTGGTTGAAGCTCTAACAACCTTCCTAGGTCGTTTCTCAAGCTTTTGGAGTGAAAGGATCGGCTAGGGTTGAAGATGGAGTGAAGAAATGAAGGAATCATGCATTGTTTTATAATTTTCACCATGAAATCAAGAAAAACGAAGGTCAAAGGCTTACCAACAGGTTGGGGGCGTCCTTCCTTCTGTTCTTAGCTCTGTTGGTCGATTTTGCAAGCAAGGAGAAGAAAGGAATCGAAAAAGATCCTTAGGTGGGTTGGAAAAGAGTCTTTTATAAGAAAATTGATGAAAGAGAAAATGTTTTATAAAAATCAATTAATTCCAAAAATGTTGCCACCACTTCCTCCTTGGTTTTCTTGAATGCAAAGGCAACTCAATCCCACCGACATCCCTTCCATTATCCATGGATTAAGGAAAAAGAAAATAAGCACCTTAATCCCTTATAATTTTAATATATCTTTTTCAGTGGAAATTCTTTTCCTTATAATAAGGTGAGTGGAATTTCACCTCCTTAGGATATTTTCGGTACTTGCAAAGCTCAAGGACGTCCACACACACATCTGAATTCCACCATTTTAATTTTGGTTGAAGGCCCTTCAATTATTTTATTTATTTTTGCATTAATATTTCCATTATGCTTAAATCTTGATTATTTTAATATCAAGATTCTCTCTCCTCCAACTTAATTCAAATAAGGCTCCCCTCTCATTTTATTTTCTCCACATGATGCCAAGAAACATTAGGGACCTTATTGTAGTGGTAATTTACATATTGCACCCTAGGTTTTGGGTAAATTGCACATTACACCAAAACTAGGTTTTCATGCACAAACATTGCTTTAGCAGCTCTTTCCTGGTATTCAGGCTATCACAAGACATACCTATGCATCATTTTCACTCTCATGGTTCTTTGTCACATGAGGAACATATTATCATGCACAAATTGCAAATAAACCCCTCAACTTGGGTAATTTGCACTTTAGTCCAAAATAGGAAAAATATTGATTTCAACAATATTCAAAAAGGACTAAAATTGTAATATAAGTTCCTCTTGAGTCTTAATTACTTTTCAAAAGATAAGAGCATGCATATAATCACTTTTATTAAGCAAAACACCTAGGGTTAATTCATAACCCAGGTCAGGGATGTTACAAATGTCATGATTTTTTTTATCATTTGATATTTGATCTGAATTCTAGTAATTAGTTGAACATAATTTATATTAATTTGTTATATTCATTATGGTAATAATTTGATGAGCATACAACTAATAAAAAATTCATGTTTATATGAAAACCAAACATTAAAATTACTCAACTTAAACAATATTTCGTACAAATTCAAAAGTATTGAACACATGTTTCTTAAAGGAATTGAAAATTTACAAAAATATGCTTTTGATTTTTTATTTTATCTAATAAAACAACGTGTATGGTTTTACACGTGTATGTAAATGTGTGCATTTACTAGTATATATATATATATATATATATATATATATATATATATATATATATATATATATATATATATATGGTAGAATACACTCGAGTGTACAGATCACACGAATACACTCAAGTGTGTTTGCATATCAAGACTATTTTTTTTACAAAATGTAAACCAATGATCTTCACTGTCATACTATAACTAGGCTACATACAAATTTTGAGCTCATTTGGATGAGTGTAAGTCACTCATCCAAGGGCAACAAAATCGACGTATGAAACTAATTTGAAATGTATAATTTTTGCGATCTGGATAACATGGCCTATAAATGTCCAAATGTGCTCAAATTTTATATATGAGCTATTCACAAGATGTTTAATAAGATCAACAGATTATATCTTTGAAAAAAATATTGCATCATGAAAAACTATTTGAGTGTATTCTTCTCCGAATACACTCCAGTGTATTCTAGCCGACTCATATATATATATATATATATATATATATATATATATATATATATCTGTGTGTGTGTGTGTGTGTGTGTGTGTAAATCTATACTACTATAAAAAGAATGAGTTTTTTTGAACAATTATCAATGAGCCATTTTCTCTTCTTCAAAAAAGAGTCGACTAATCAGAGTGAAATATTTTAAAATGTTGCAACCTCCTTAATCCTCTCTTTTCTCAAAATTTTTCCAGTGGTTTTTCCATTTTAGTTGTTCATCTATATCATCTTGAAATGACGTTTCCACTAACCACTCTTTCACAACCCCCACATCTCTTTTCTCCTCACATAGTTGCACGCTAGCCATCCTTCATACACGTCTATCCTCCCTCACACGTTCTTTCATCTCAAAAAATTTCTCACCCCACCCATGTTGGGATTAGGAATATAATCCAGCCCATGTCCTAGTGGGATTTAGACTTGGGAGAGGGTTGGTTTGTGCTACTAATCCTAATAAGAGTCAAATTCAAGAAGGAAAGAGGATGGTTCCCTATGTGTATCATGGAGTTGGACTAGGAGTGGGTCTGGGATTTAGACAAGGATTCCTGGTTCCAACCACATGCATGGAGGCCTATAAATAGAGGCCCTGGGGAGGCCATTGAGATCATCTCACCATCCACCGGTTAAGGTGTGATCCCTCCAGTTCCTTGTTGGTACCTTTTGTGGTAGAGGGTGCCAAAGAACAAGAACAACTGGAGAGCTCTCTTGGTAAATAAGAGAGGGTCAACGACTTCGCCTTGAAGTGAAGTAGCGGATGACAGATGGTGACACATAGGGTATACTAAAAGAGAAACTCTCTTGGTTAATAAGAGAGGGTCAGCAACTTTGTCTTGAAGCAAAGTAGTGGTTGGCAGTTGCTACCCGGATTTAGGGGTAATTAGATTCGGCAGGTATGAGTTGTAATCTTTATTACATAGTGCTTATTGGAGGGATTGTCTCGTGGTTTTTCTGTCCTTGTCTTGGGGAGAGTTTTCTACGTTAAATCTAGTATTTCTTCTTTGGGTTTATACGCTTGTCGGTAATGCTTCCGTAACAACTTTTCGTCACGTCTGGGACTATATCAGTACAACATCCCCAACAAGCGGTATCAGATCTTTGGCTGCAAATACAATTCCAGATGGGGAAGGATGAAGATTGGATGATGATAAAGTTGACAAGCTCAAATTGGCAGATTTTGAAACTCCAAGATGGAGGACATTTTCTATTGCAAAGATCTGTATGATCCAATAGAGGGACAAAAACTAGAGACTATGTCTGATGCAGATTGGAAGAAGCTAAACACGAAAACTGTCAAAATAGTGCAGAAGTGGCTCGACATCTTCATGTTCCATCACATCTCAGAAGAGACCAATGCCAAAGATCTGTGGGAAAAGCTCAAGAAATTATATGTGCAGAAGAGTGCCACAAATAAAACTTTCTTGATCCGAAAGTTGGTGAACCTCAAGTGTCGAGATGGTACAAGCATCACCGAGCATATGAATGAATTCCAAAGCCTTGTAAATCAATTGGGGTCCATTTAGATGGTTCTTGATGTTGAACTCTAGGCTCTACTTCTTCTAGGATCGCTACCGGATAGTTAGGAGACACTCATAGTGACAGTCAGCAATTTTGCACAGGAAAGCAAGTTGACACTTGACCATGTGAAGAGCAGTCTGCTGAATGAAGAGACTCAATGATGATATTCAGGTGATAGGGGATCAGAGTTATACTTCACAGAGGGTAGGAGAGCTGACAGAGAAAGAGACCGTAGCAGATCTTAGAGTCATGGTGAGTCCCTGGACCACAAGAAGTCTCATGGTAGATCCAAGTCGAAGAGTAGTAGAGGGTGCTTCCATTGTGACAAGCCAGGTCATTTCAAAAGGGATTGCAAGGTTTGGAAAAAGAAACACGGGTCTAAAGCCAAAGACAAGAAAGATGATGACAAGAACACCGCAATGACAATATCAGATGACAGGAACGATGAGGACAATGTGGTCTTAACAGTCTAGGAGCAGTGTTTGTATGTTGATGAGGATGATTCAGAGTGGGTGGTGGATACTACAGCTTCTTACCATGCTTCACCATGTAAGGAGTTCTTTACTTCATACATGAAGGGGGGCTTCGGCAGAGTGAACATGGGAAATTCCAGCTTCTCTAGAATTGTCAGGATTGGAGACATTTGTGTTCAGACAAGTGTTGATTGCATGCTCACACTGAAGGATGTTCGTCACATTCCAGATCTACGGCTGATTTTGATTTTTGGTTCTTTCTTTGATAGAGAAGGTTGTCAACTTGATTTTGGTGGTGGAAAATGCAAGATCACCATGGGGCTTTGGTTATTATATGGGGCAAACTGTCTCACACATTGTACAAGGCCAACCTTAAAGTGCTCAGAGATGGCAGTATACATGTAGTTGAGGATAACCAGACAGATATATGGCACAGACAGTTAGGACACATGAGTGAGAAGGGATTGAGTCTTCTATCCAAGAAGAGGTTGATTCCTTGTGGCAAGGACAGTGGTCTCAGTTCATGTGATGCATGTCAGATAGGAAAACATCGACAAGTTTCTTTCAAGACAAGGTCTACGGTGAAGTCAAAGCTTCTACAATTTGTTCATTCAGATGTCTGTGGTCCGTTTGAGGTGGCTTCAATGGGTGGCAATAGGTATTTTATCACATTCATTGATGATGCATCTATGAAGGTGTGGGTCTACTTACCGAACACCATGGATCGGGTTTTTCAGTGCTTCCAAAAGTTCCATGCCATGGTAGAGTGGGAGACTGATGAAAAGTTAAAGTGTCTCTGGACGGACAATGGAGGAGAGTACACCTCCAGGGAGTTCCAGGCGTACTGCACGCAGCATGGCATACAACATGAGAGGATAGAGCCCGACACACCACAACATCATGGTACAGGTGAAAGGTTGAACTATACTATTTTGGAGAAAGTCAGATGCATGTTGAAGACTGCACAGATGCCAAATACATTCAGGGGTGAGGTAGTGAGTACTTCTTGCTATCTGATAAATAGATCTTCATCAGTTCCTTTGGGGTTTGATATACCTGAGAAGGTATGGACAGGCAAGGATGCCTCTTATGCTCATCTGTGAGTATTTGGGTGCAAGACTTATGCACAAGTTCCAAAGGAAAAGAGGCAAAAGCTGGATAATAAAGTGGTGCCATGTATCTTTCTTAGCTATGGAGATCAACAGTTTAGGTACAGGTTATGGGATCCTATGAAAAAGACCATGACCAGACATAGAGATGTGACTTTCTGTGAGAGTCAGACAGTGACAGAGCATGAGGTTGATGATGCAGAGGCTACGAGATCAGGTGACAGATCTTCAGACGATGAGTATGAGTATGCTACGGCTTCTTCACTGGTGCAATCTTTCGATGACAAAGAAGAGAAACATAATCATCCTGAGAAGCATAGTGATAGCACATTGAGTGTTCCAGTTCCATATGCACATATGCGTGATTCAACTTCACAGGTAGAGACTTCTGGGCAGGGGGAGTAGGATCAGGATCAGGATCAGGCAGAGTCCTCAGAGCAGCAGTTGAGGAGGTCTGACATAGTTTTTCATCCTTCATCTAGATATTTGGCATCTCAGTATATCTTGCTTACTGATCAGGGGGAGCCAGAGACTTTTTAAGAGGCACAAACTCATAGAGACATAGTACAGTGGCATCGGCCGATGCAGGAGGAGATGAATTCTTTGCAGAAGAATGATATCTATGAGCTTGTGGCGCTTCCCAAGGGTCAGAAAGTACTTAAGTACAAGTGGATCTATAGGATGAAGAGATATGTGTAGCACAATGACTCCCAGTTAGAGAAGGTTGCTCCAAAGACTTCTTCAAGATAGTGCACATGTAAAGAAGGAGGGAAATACATTGGACATGTAGTTGATACACCCAGACTGGAGGATCTTGATGTCTAGTTACATCGATAGGGGGAGCATCATCAAAGAGTTTTTAAACCTTGGTACAGAAGGTCAGAAACATGGTTTTCATCCAAGAGGGTTTGATTGACCATTCAGGGGGAGCCAGCAAAGTTCCAAGTGTGGGCATAGAGAGAGAAGCAGCACTACCAGGATACTTCTTCTCAGTTGTTTGGGAACAGAGTGAAGTCGGGATTGAACTTCAAAAAGATGGATGAAAATGACAAGATGCTGACATGTTCGAGGAGAGTGGATCCGTCACAGGTGGTGATGAGGTCTACAAGCTACTCTAGATGATTGCTGAAGACCATGTCTCCCTCATGGGCTGGAGGGGGAGATTGTTGGGATTAGGAATATAATCCAGCCCATGTCCTAGTGGGATTTGGACTTGGGAGAGGGTTGGTTTGTGCTACCAATCCTAATAATAATCAAATTCAAGAAGGAAATAGGATGGTTCCCTATGTGCATCATGGAGTTGGACTAGGAGTGGGTCTAGGATTTGGACAAGGAAACTTGGTTGCAACCACATGCATGGAGGCCTATAAATAGAGACCCTGGGGAGGCCATTGATATCATCCCACCATCCACCGGTTGAGGTGTGATCCCTCCAGTTTCTTGTTGGTGCCTTCTGTGGTAGAGGGTGCCAGAGAACAAGAACAGCTGGAGAGCTATCTTGGTAAATAAGAGAGGGTCAACGACTTCACCTTGAAGCAAAGTAGCGGCTGACAGTCGGTGACACATAGGGTGTACTAAAAGAGCAGCTCTCTTGGTTAATAAGAGAGGGCCAACGACTTTGCCTTGAAGCAAAGTAGCGGTTGGCGGTTGCCACCTGGGGGTAATTAGATCCAGGAGGTGTGAGTTATAATCTTTATTACATAGTGCTTATTGGTGGGATTGCCCCGTGGTTTTTCTCTCCTTGTCTTGGGGAGAGTTTTAATGTTAAATCTGGTGTTTCTTCTTTAGGTTTATACGCTTGTCGGTAATACTTCCGTAACAACTTTTCGTCATGTCTGGGACTGTATCGGTATAGCATCCTCAACAACCCACTAATACCACGACCAACACCCTCCTTCCTTCCAAATCAATCATCTTTACACGTCGCGAGCAAACACCAGCGGGCTGCTCATCTATACTACTATAAAAAGAGGAAGTTTTTCGAACTAATTATGAACATGCCATTCTCTACTCTTGTGACCAATCACAAAATAGTATTTTGAAATGCTCTTCTTTGATTCACTCACTCTTTTCTCACATCTTTTATCATCTTTTTTCAATTTTAATTGCTTTTTTCTTCTTCTAACAGATGTTTTTGGAGGTAGTTTCTCAAGTCGCACTCTTCTTAGACTAACCATTCTCCTAATCCGTTGCTATAAATACTCTTTGTGACTTTATCTCAACAAACTGACATTTAAACTATTGAAATATCGCTTCGACTTCCGCCCATCACTCCAACCACTTTGCTTATGGATTACCAATATCCCCTCTCATATTTACATTCTCTCTCCACAAAATCAAGATGTTCCATTATTTCCATTTTCTTTACCTTTCATCTCATACACATATGTTCTTGAACCACAACCTGAGAAAAAACAACTCCCGTACACACATCTCCATAACTCCATGACAGCTCTTCCAGATCATCGTCCCAGTCTGACTATAGATTCTGAATAACATGCACTTTAACAAAAACTACCTTTTTGATACATGCCAACATCCATCACGATTGCCAACCACTTCATCCCCACCATGATGGACTTCTCCTTCTTGGATGTTCCCATGAACTTGATGGCAACCAACCCGCTGGTTGCCTTTTTGTGTACAATAGCATCTCAATGGGCCCTGATCCACCTAAAGGCATCTATATGTGAACCAACGTGGATGATGGCCTTCTTATCCATGGTTTCACTGTTTGGCCTAAGCATGGCGCAAGGTATAGTTTCACCACATATAGTTCATTATGCAGGATTCTGAGAGTACAGAAGTGACTAACAATATACAACAAAGGTTGTGAGAATGTGCAGGACGAAACAGAGCATATGTCAACATTATCGCTCACCAAGGAGTTGATTTTAACTTTCAAGTCTCCCCAACATGTTTGTAAGTTTCTATTTCTTTTCCTAAAGTTTATCCACACGGTGTGTTGGCTTGTCATTAACTAGAACCTCTGTCGTGTGCTCTGGTACCATCTATTGATATCCTATTCTTATCTCCTTCGGAACCAACACAAACAACACAAGACAGAAATTGTAGTCAACCAACAGATCCACAAGATCTTCTAATTTTGTCAATGTTTTGCACGGAAAACAGAAGGTGGGAGTTTTTCAGGCATGTGAACTTGATCACCTGTGATCTTTTTTGAGTTCTTCCATCTATTAATTCTTTATTCAATGACTCAAAAATTTTAATTGGTTCTGTCATTTCATCTGATTTGCTTAATTTTTTTATAATTATTTGTATATTTCATAGCATTAGTGTATAGTATCAATTATTCCTTCCTATGGTGTCAATAAGAATAGGAGAAGGCAAAAGTGGAATGTGGATTATTAGATTCTGCCAAGGTTTTTTCCAGTACGACAAGAATGAGAAAGCTTTTCTTGGTTACACAGGTTCGTGATTTTTAACATCATAATTGGGTTCTTTGCTCTTTTTATAATTATTTAACAAATCCTCTCCCAAAATTCCAAGTATTTTTTTGTTCTATATATTGTTCATTACACACCATTTCTTAAATTACTCTCATTGTCAGTTTAATTTGCATGTTTATTTTAAATTTCACCACAATTAGAATCCTTTACAAATGACGCCTACTAATAGAAAGATATATGTGACACTCAGGGTAGCTTTTATAATAACTAGCTATTTCCACACATTTTCTTAATGGTACACATGTTTATCATTTATAACACCATAACTGGGTTTTTCGCTCTTTCTATGTTTATTTAACAACTCCTTCTATACAGACTCTCGAATTCTGAGATCCTTTATTTTTCTATCCATTATTCATTACATACCATTTCTTAAACTACTTTGAATGTCAGTTTAGTTTGCATGTTTATTTTAAATTTCATCCACATAAATGAGTGTATTGTTTTGAAAAATTAAATGCACTCCCGGCAACAAACTTCCATGAATCAATTTTTTTCCTTTCCTTTATTCTCGACCACTCTCTCCATATTTCCTTTTACCACACTCATGTTCGTCATTAATCCATTGCCATTCAAATAACATATATCCCATCTAGAGCACGCCCCATTAACACACGTTCTCGCTCCTTCCCCACCTACACTGATTAACCATCTTTGTACCCTTTCGGATCCCACTTTTTTCATAACTTCATCTTTAATATCTCACTCCCTCCATCCATTTCAAGTTCTAAGACTTTCTCCTTAATTTTCTCCCCCACTTTCACTATTAATAACTATCCAGTAAATGATATTTATAACAAAAGTATTCCAAATTCTATCTCACCTCTTCCCCTCTATCCCCAAAACATTCCTTCCCTCCCATCATTCTCCCTATTATCTTTATTTTTTTGTTTATTATTTTGTCTCCCTCTACTTATCTAAAACTACTCCTTAATCTTGCTACCTATAACTATGCGCTAAATGATATAAAAAAAATTGTCGTAGTTTCTCTCCCTTTTATCCCACGTCGATGTCTAAGTCCAACTACTCTCCTAGCTTTCTCTCTCTCCCTCCTTGATTGCACACATAGAAGTTTGTAATTTAATTTTACTTTTTTTTTAATATCGTCTTTTTCTTTTTCTCAAATTTCACAACCATGTGATAACCCCTGTGTAATATTCAACCACGTAAGAATTTTTCCGTTTACATTTCACAATAACTACATAGCCATAAACATTGTGGGAGATGGATGGTTAGTTTTTTTATAATGATTTTTTTTATCTCTCCTTTGTCTTCTTCAAGTTGCACTCAATAAAAAACGTCCTCCTAGAAAAACGTCTACCCACTCCCGGCAACAAACTTCCATGAATTGGTTTCTTTCCTTTCTTAGATTCTCGACCAATCTCTCCATATTTATCTTTTACCACACTCATGTTCATCATTAATCTATTACCATTCAAATAAAATATATCCCATTAACACCACGCCCCATTAGCACATGTTCCAATTAACTCATTACCGAGTTCTCATTACCACCATGAATATAGGACGATTCAAAAGTACAACCATGTGCTTCCTATGTATTAGTTCAAATTTCACATTTATCTCTATGACCTCTCTTTTTCGTGTTTATCAATCTATTGTGTAAATATTTAGTGATTTAAAGTGGAACCCAACCGTAAGGCAGTCTCATCTAAACTCACTCTTCTTACCCATTCCTCTTTGTTCCATGTTATTCAGTCCTAAAACCCGTCTAAATGTCAATGATGCCTCTTTGTTCCATGTTATTCTGCATGGAGCAAAAAAGAAGACTACGTTAGAGTAAGAGAAGTCACAGAAACTACAAAGTTGGGAGGTCTACTGGTTACACAAAATCCCTACAGCGGTGAAATTTATAGGGATGCCTATTAGGCACCACAACATTTTGTAAACTAGAGTCGTGTAGAGCCAACCCAAGCACATACTGTTGTTGTGTGCCCACGATCTTAATCTCATCTTGATCTTTATTGCAAAATATAGTGCATTGTCTACAATGTTACATGTTTCAACTTTAGTATTACTTTTTAAATAAAATTTTGGATATTATATATTTTCTTTGAAAAAGATGATTGCATCAATAGAAAAAAGAAGCCCACACAATTGCCAACAAAAATACCCAATTTGCAACATGTATTATCAAGAACCACATAATCGCCAACATGAAACATCTAGTTGTAATCATGTATTATCGAGACACATTAGTTGTTACCTTCTACACGAGTGCATGCTTTGTGAATGGTATAACTATGTTCTCTACACTTGAACTAAAAAGCATTGATTATTTAGTAAGCATAGGGGATGAAGAATTTGGTGGATAATGGCATTGATTGCATGGTAGGAACAGGGGGTGTATGACATTGTTTAGCTAAAATATGCTCGCTTCCAGGGAACACAACAAGTATATATCGAGTTCAATGATATTCTTTTGTTGTTTCAATATGTTTCACCGCATCATAATGAAGCATGACCACTCAAGGAAGCTATGGAAAAAAAGAAAGCATTTCTGACTTACACTTTGTGCCCATGTGAGGATCACTTTAGTGAAATCTGGAGATGTACTCACCAAATCTTTTGATTACAATTAAACCCTATTGTGACATGATTCAACTCTATCATTGTATATTTTTACTATGTGATGATTAAAATAAGATCATTACCTCCTAATCATATGTATGAATAGAATATTACAGTTGTAGAACTCGAATTTAGGTATATAGTATAAAAATTACTAATATTTTATATATCACATGTGTAACTACACATGGCACACTTGGTAGATCATAGGTACAATATTCATGAGTTAACCATTTCTTGATAATAAGTTGGAATTATATCAAGGCAACATGTGTGCTTATTTATATATATGACATTAAATTTTGAATACATTGAAGTTTTAGGTAATATAAATTTCTCGAAACAAATGGGTTTACTTGACTTTGGTATCCATGTGAAGTTGAGTATTATACATAATGAAATGTGCAAATTTCAAAAATTATATTTTTGTTCTCTCCAACTCCTTCTCTTCCAATATTTTTCTCCAATTTTTCACTTTTTGTGTATCTCATAATTTTTTCGTATGTCTTTCTCCCACTTCCCTCTTCTCACATATTTGTCTATCTTTTTCTACGTATAAATTTAGTTTCATGTATGATCCTCTTTTCTCACCCACATTCTCTGTCATTATGTGCATGATCCCTTCCATTTTTATTATCTCTAACCAATGAATTCTTTAACAAAATTATACATGACCGCCTCACAAAATGAAGCCATTTTTTGAAGTAAATGAAACTACAAAATGTACAATAATAAACAATATATCAAGCATGCCCGACTTTGTTTTACGTTTAGGACAATTACCACTTTACAAATACTATTACTTTTTTGGTAAAGAAATATTATATATTCTCAATCCTTTTAATTAGTACTATATTTAAATGCATTAGTTACTTTCTCCATAACTTAAATATATTTCAAATTATTTTATAAGATGAAGTAGTTGTATTATGTGTATATAGAATTTAGAAGAAAAAAAAATTGTAATCCTATTTCAAATTATTTACTGGTATTACTATAAAAAGAATGAATTTTTTTAAACAGTTATCAATGAGCCATTTTCTCTTCTTCGAAAAAGAGTCAACCAATGAGAGTGTAATATTTTAAAATATTACAACCTCCTTAATCCTCTCTCTTCTCAAAATTTTTCTAGTGGTTTTTCCATTTTAGTTGTTCATCTATATCATCTTGAAACAAAGTTTCTGCTAACCACTCTTTCACAACCCCCACGTCTCTTTTCTCCTCACACGGCTGCACGCCAGCCATCTTTCGTACACGTCTACCCTCCCTCACACTTCTTTCATCTCGGAAAACCGGATCAGCGACCAAGAGGAAGCGCCTGAACACGAGATGGAGGTGCTCACGAGATTCTCGATCCTACTCTACTAAACATTGGAATGAGCAGGATTTTGGTACTACCAGTTGACAACTTTGCGACTTTCTTACTAGCGGCCTTACAAAGCATATGGGATGGCCAGAGGCCTCGACACGACCGCCGTCCGCCTTTGTGCAGCAGCCAACTGGACGAGTATCCTCCGTCTTCTACGACATTTGCTTGCTCGCTCACCGAAGGGGGATGGTTTACTTCTGGACACCAGCATGGCAGTTGAGGTACCAGTACCTATTATTGACTAGATAGCTGTTCGTCTATTCGCATTCACCCTACTAGGTACAAGATGGGGACAGTCTTATAATTTTAAGTAGAAGATGATTGTCCTGCCCCTCACTGCGAAAGATGACGACTAATCCAACTAACGCCAAGTTGTACTTCAGCCTCGACTTCATGAGGGTCTTCCACGCCGCAATGGTCACCGGCAACTTGAAAACTTTTTAAGTTGGTCTTGTTGTTTCTTTAAATTAATGATAAGTTGTAATCTCCACTGAACTATTTTGGTTCAGTTATTAGACGTTGAATGTATAATTTTCTATAGTAGTGTCCATTTTAACCATCTATGCCAAGCTCATCAAAGCCCATCTCAGAAGATCATTGTATATGTTGGTCGAATTAAGTGGTAGTTAATTTCTTTTGCCTCACTGTAATTCATGATCCTAACAAATATCTATTAAAAATTCATAACCACATAATATTTCTTCCTCAACTGTTATAAATTAAATAAGATAATTATAGTGACGTGCAAATAGTTTGACGTGGCTTAAAAATTAAATTAGTTCATTCCTAATAGCCACTAACAAAACATACAATGCTACATTAGATGACAGCAATACACATCCATAGATGGACATGATATACTAGGTTTTTATACCATTTTGTATCCCTTTTGTTCCCATGCCACACTCACGGATGGTCTTAATCTTCACCCAAAGGGTTACTTCTTCACATGGGGCTGCCACCCAACTTGCGCACTTTCTTTTTGCTCCTATTGCATTTGATATTTTCTCACACGTTTACACTTTCTGTCCTACATGCCTGCCATACTCCATTGTGTAATCAAATACCATGTGACTCAAAATATGACTTAATTTTTTTCACATCGATCTTTTTTTAGATAATAGATAACTACATTGCCTGATAATAATGATAACTTGGTTACGTTGGTGTCTATATACATAACACTTGAAAAAGCATATGTCAAGAGGCATATGCTTTTTTAGAACATAATTTTATTGAGGTAAATTAAAAAAATGAAAATTTATCCAATATTAGAACGTGACCAAGTTATTAACCTACATTGGTAAATGTTTTCTACATCTAACGCTAAAACCACACTCTTTACGATTATTTTACTATTTTTAGGCAACAAAATAATAACAATTAAGCATGTCATTCAGTGGAAAAGAAAATGATTCACTTGTAATGTTCTACATCTATGAAATATTCCTTATGCATATATCCTTCTTTACTTTTCATTTTCTTCCATTAATAATTACAATTGTGTTACATATATTATCATGATTCTAATGCATGTATAAGTTTACTAAATCGAACATAAAAAAAGCCAACAAAATTTCAAATATGGATAATGGGCATGCAATGCCACTGTTGGTGCCAATTAGGGGGTCCATGGATCCTTCATTGGATGTGGATATTAATTTAGTTTGTTTGACATAAGGTAACTAATCTTTAAATAATATTCGAGTTCACACATATAATATCTTTTGTGAATTATGTATTAGTTAGTTAGCAATCATATTATATTCTTTTGTAGAATATTATATTTCAATGAAAAGTAATTATTTTACTAGGATGTTCGAGTATCAAAGTAAAAATACAACCATATTTTTTATTTATATCATTCTTTTTTTTCACAAATATTTCAAAGTAGTTATACGTATTACAAAATTTGGGATTGTACCAATGAAAATGTTATATATATGTGTCACGGATCTATAATTGATCAAGAATGAAAACAAAAACATTTATGTCTTGCACTATGACAAATATTATATTAAGGGGGGATTTAAGAACATAAAGTTATAATAGCGCCTCTATTATTTCTTTTTGTGGGGCTAATTTTCCAATTTAGTCCCATCTGGCCGGTGTGGATTGCTTCATCTCCAATTTCTTTTGAATCAACAGAATAATTGGATTCTAATTATTGAATTATTACTTACGGACATGTCCACTTTATTTAAAACATTATACAAATTAATTTTCTAAGGCAAAATATACACATTCATCATTCTCCTCTTGTATAGATCCAATGAATATGAATAAATATAATGATTGCACTTAGAAATAAAAGAAATTGTGGAATCAAATAACCGACATATAGGTCAAATTTATGCATGGTGAGATATATCTATATTCTTAATTTTCTACTTATCTCTCAAATTATATCACTAATATTTTGAATGTCATAACTATAGCAATCACATATAATTTTTTCAATGATTCACCAACTTTATTAAAGACTTGCTCACTCTTACACCAATTATGTTTCCAATCCTATGATAGTTCCAAACCTCAATGACCCAAACTCTCATTCTCATTGTCTTTTTAAACACCTCACATGTCTACTCAAGATTCAAAAAAATTTAGAATAAATCAAATCAATTTACTTTACTACAATGACACCTCAACTTCTTCAAAACTCTTTCCCCCCTCACTCACACCAATAATCTCTACATTCCTATTGTCGACCAATCATAGATACAAGTGAAACTCGATTCGTTAATTGATTGTATAGTTTCTACATGTCTACAATAAATACATAGCCTAACTTGTTGGTCATTATAATCTAATAACCAGCATATCGTATGTTTTTTGACGTACTATAAAGTTCATAAAACAAATAATTCACCTATATATATTATAAAATAATTGAATCACACAATATAGCATAGTGCACGATTATGTTTGCATGTGCATATGTTTGTGT